>CM044324.1:30603500-31228333 GCA_024291935.2 Okapia johnstoni
TGCTCAGTGTAAACTTAGCTTTAACAACTGTGATCCTGCTGGGGAGCAGCAAATTCACCTATACTAACGGTCTCTTCTTTCATCTTGCTTTTGGGTGGAATCTGTTTTACAAAAGCTATTCTCCTTAGGTTGTCCGAGAAGTTAGTGAGTTAGGACAGGAGTTGCAGGCTCTGAACATCTGCCTCAGTTTATTAAGATCTAAATACAGGTCACACGTTCTGGCTTATTGCCAGTCTTTAAATTTACGAGTCAGTCTCTGCTGATAAGCAGAGCAAGGGGGCATTTACTAGATTCTGAACAGAATGCCTAGCAACAACTAGAACTCCATTATGTGATAATCGACTATTCCACTAAAAAAAGACAAAAAAACAAGAAATTCTAATACTTAAGTCTATAGCTTATAAAACAAATGAATTTTATACACCTTTTAGTCAAAGTACTTGACCTCTCTTCTTTAATTTTATCTGTGAAATGGGGATAACGGTATCTGTGCTTCATAGGGTTGCCATGATAATGAAGTGAGTTATAAAATACGCTGTAAATACTATCATCTGAAAGCAGCTCCTCACTAGCTATAGTGGTGCCCTCTACTCTGGGAAACATAATAACCATAAGAATCAGGATTGAGAAGATTACTTGAAGTATATTCGGCAAAGCCATCTTCTCCAAGTTCCAGAATCATGCGCTGCCTCCACTTCTCCAGGTAGAAAGTCTGTTCTGACGTCATGGTCTGCTGCAGGACTCGGGTCACGCTTGGTATCGCATTCCTTTGAAAAGGGATTTTCAGAGGAACTGGAGGATCCCTTGCTGGGTCTGGTTTTACGCTTTTCTCTGGATTGAACAGAAGACACCAGTTTTGTGGAACTCCTGCTGCTTCTTCTTGCTTTGGGGCCTTACTCTTACTCACTGGTCCGTAGAGTAAACCGTCTTCCTCGAACAGAGCCTGTGGAGTCCGAACATGGCCTCTGAACGACAAGACAGACCTGACCAAGTCAGAGTACTTTTCCTGGTCCACTTGTTCATAAGGGTTCACTCTTTTCTTCCGGCCACGCAAATAAGAGGAAGTGGAGAAAACAACACGAGGGGCTGCTTCTACAAAAAACCTCTTTGAACTCTGAAGCTGCCTGCAGATGGTCTGAAATACCTTCATCTCTAGACTTCTTTTCACCTCCCTCTGGTCTACTTGTAACGTTGAAGGCCTTTTTAATTTTTGCTTTCCTATCAGAGAGAAAGTGGTGTTAGATATCAGATGTGTTAAACATTTGAACCATCAAAGTGAAAGCTGCAACAGTATGATAGTGCTCTTTAAAATTGTATTCAATAAGCTTTTTCGACATGTTTAACAGAGAAGAACAAACCTGACTCCATACTGGATGTATTCCTTCAATTCTAACCTTAGTTCTCTGCTGGGGCTTAATGCGGGCTTTGCACCTTTTGTAAGAGAATGTTATGCCTACAGCCTGGAATATACAGGAGGGCCCATTCTCAAGAGTTCTGATCTTTAAAGGTATTAACACTTATACAAGCATAAAAAGTTCCAGAACAGAAAATAATTGTCTTGTTTGAGGTTTTTAGGAGCATTGTGACCAGACCTCCCTGGGCAGCTACAAGAACAAAGGATTCCTGCACCAAGAAGTTTGCAACAACCAGCGACATTCCCTCTTTTAGGATAAAAGAAGTCTCAATTCTAACTCTGGAAAAATGGCTCTTAGGGGCACAAGGCCACCATCCTCTGGGTCTGCTGGCTTTCCAAATAAAGTTGCTATTCCTTGTCCCAACAGCTTATCAGTCAATTTCTTGTCTTGTCCTGCAGCTGAGCTTGGAATTGGTACTACTTGTACAAAACTACTTCTGAAGGACCAGCATTTGTTAAATGTGAAATAATAGACAGCTTGGGACAAGGTGTCCCTAATACTCACTATGGTGCCAACCGCCTATGAAGGGAGCTGTGTGTGATACAAAGAAACACAGGACAGGACACTAGAGGGGCCTGGTGGTCACACTTAGCAGTTTAACCACTAATCCCTAAACATCAGATTTCTAAAAACAAATTTTTATTGGAGTATAGCTGATTTACAATGTTATATTAGTTTCAGGTGTAGAGCAAAGTGAATCAGTTATACATACACATATATCCCCTCTCTTTAAGATTCTTATCCCATATAGGCCATTGCAGAGTATCTAGTAGAGTTCTCTGTGCTTTTCAGCAAGTCCTTGTTTGCCTATGTGCTGTGGTGTCCGACTCTTTGCGATCCCATGGACTCTCTAGGCAAGAGTACTGGAGTGGGTTGCCATTTCCTTCTTCAGAAGTAGGGGGGTATGTGTCACAACCCTTTCAAATTGTGGTGCTGAAAAAGACTCTTAAAAGTCCCTTGGACAGCAAGGAAATCAAACCTAGTCAATCTTAAAGGAGGTCAACCTTGAATAGTCACTGGAAGGACTGCTGCTGAAGTTCCAATAGTTTGGCCACCTGATGTGAAGAGCGGACTCATTGGAAAAGACCCTGATGCTGGGAAAGACTGAAGGCAAAGGACGAAGGGGGCAAGACAAGATGAGACGGTGAGAGCATCACCATCTTCACCGTCTGAGCCACTAGGGAAGCTCACGTCACCAACTGGATGGGCATGGATTTGATTAAACTCCAGAAGACGGTGGAGGACAGAGGAGCCTGGCGTGCTGCAGTCCACCGGCTGGGCTGCAGTCCATGGGTCGCAAAGAGTCGTGGAAGACTGACCAACAGCAACGATACATCACTCCCAAATCTCCCATTTCTCTCCACTTCTCCCCAGGTAACCACAAGATTGAAACACGAGACTCTCCGAAAAGTAGCATGGAGGGAGAGCTCTCACCTAACCCCTCACACCCCCTACAGTGGGCGCCACTAGGACCCACTCAAGACTGGGCACTCGCGCTCCCGACCGGTCTGAACCGCCAGGGGCAATCAGCAGGGCCCCGCCGCCCTATACGCGCTTCGGCAGAGCCCCCCAGGACCAGACGACGGCGGCCCCTCGCGCGAGATCACGGTAGGGAACAGCCGGCAGGGAGGTACCTCAGAAGCCGGCGCCCTCCGCTAGCTTCAGCGAGCTACGGACGCCGCGGGCCGCTCCTTTCGTCGGTCCCGCGCTTTGCCCTTAGGCTAGGCCCCGCCCAGGCCCGGCGGTCCCAGCAAGCACTGCGGCGCTCATGCCCCGCCCCTATCCCTGGTCCCCTAGCTCCGTCCGTTCTCCCGCGCTCAGTGGGAAAACCCTCCCTCTGGCGGGGGTTTCTTAAGACGCGCCTAGCTGCTGCAGTCCCTGGGCTTTCGCGTTCCCAGGCCGGCCCTGCGGTTGGCGGCTTCCGCGTGGCCCGGAGCGAGGGTAGGCCCCCGCGTCGCTTTTTTGCCCGACTCCAAGATGGACGGCAGCGGGGACGGGGGAGGCCGCCCTGGGGGAGCACGTGGGGGCGCCGCTCGCCTTTCCCGGGGCTGCTGGGACTGTGGCGGAGTCTCGAGGCCTCCCGCCGCCGTCGGGCAGGGAGGCTGGCGGAGGCGGGGCCGCGGCCGCCCCTTGCCCTGAGAGGCGCCCCGGCGGCGGCCCAGCCTCTTCTCTCCTCGCACAGCCAGGCGGCCCCGCTCGAGACCCGCGTCGCCATGGCCGCGGTTCCCGAGGTGTTGCAGCAGCAGGAGGAGGACCGCAGCAAGGTGAGGCCCTGGCCGCGCTCGGGCTCCGGGCCGGGAGGCCCCGCCGGCCCTCTGGGCACCACGCTCCTTCCCCGGGCCCCCAGGGGACCCCCCGCGCCCTCTTTCCGCGTCCGTGGCGCTCCCGCGGCACCCGGGCCGGGGGCACAGGCTGCGCCTGTGTAGTACACAGCTCTCCCTTGGGGAGCCTGGCTGCGCACGTGAAACCCGCTTTGCACGGTGCGAAGGAACTCCGAACCCCCCCCAGCCCTCCAGAAATCCTGGGGAGATTCTGCCCAGGCCGAAGTCGGACCCGTGTCCCCTGCAACTTCACTAAGCGCTCAATGCGCCGCTGCGGGACTTGTGTCATTTTAGGATGTGCTCAAATAGCTGAACTTAAGTTTTCGCCCTTTAGACGCTTGTGGATGTTAAATTACCTTTCCCTGCCACTCGAATCTGGAGATCTAAAAGGTAACCAGGGCAATAAATGCGTGTTACCGTAGCCGATTAAAGATTGGATTAGGTCTCCGCTTTTATTGGTCCTGTCTTCGCAAGTTACTTTGGAGAATACAGGGGTTGGTGTGAGCCACCGCGGGTTTGTGCAGAACCGTCAACAGAAAAGTTTTTCTAACAGAAAATTGAAAAGTGGTAATCTAGAAACTCGAAGTGCTCTCAGATTTAGTCTGGAAGGCATCGCTTTAGAAACCAAAGCACGTTTTTTGGTCCACAGGTCTTTGGAGAAACCTTTTCATCTAGTAGGTGCTGAGCCTCCGTACGGCTGGTGGGTTAGTTACTGAAAGCCGTGAGGAGAGCGTTTTCGTTGGGGGATGTTTTTATTTCTTTCAAAGCTGAAAGAAGTAAAGAAAGAAACTTTTTTTTTTCCTCCCTAAAGCCAGAAGTGGGAATTTGAGAAGACTTTTGCTGGAAGATTCCAAAGGTAGTTTTCTCTCTATAAGTTTAGATGGCCGAATAGAAATTTTGATATCCCCCACTTTGCATCTCCTTTCTCAACCCAGAATTAGTTTTACATTGCTGTTTAAAACTTCAGTCGACCTTTCTGTTAGTATTATATAGCCCTGCTTGGTTTTAAGTAACTTTACCACCCTCTGACCCTCCAGCATGACAGGATTGTGAAGGCTACCTCCTTCTGGTTTTAGTGACTACAGGGAAAGACTATATTGAATTATTTCCCTGATTTTCTTTTAATTGCAGAAGTAAGGAAATAGGAAACTTAAATGTTACTCTTAACACATAGCTTCATTTTTCTTCCTCATCTCTGATATTGGTCCTGCGATGTGGATTAAGATGGTTTTTGAAGTGAAAGTTCAGTCTTGTCCGACTCTTTTTTTATAGTCCATGGAATTCTCCAGGCCAGAATAGTGGAGTGGATAGCCTTTCCATTCTCCAGGGGCTCTTCCCAACCCAGGGATTGAACCCAGGTCTCTGGCATTGCAGGTAGATTCTTTACCAACTGAGCTCAGGTTTTTAAGAAACCAACATTAAGATGGTTTTTAATGTTCACCAAAAAGGGAGTTCCAAATGGAACAAGAGGGAAATAACAGGAGGACAGATCTTGGGCAGACAGTTATATTGCTGTAATACAGCTTTGTTAGTTAACTGAAAAGTTTTGCTTTTTCGCTGAAAATATTAGAAGTTCAAACTTTCCGATTGTCTGCTTAGGGATTTCCATGAGGATAGGGGTTCTTGGTTGGCCCCACTAATAAGGCAGGAAGCATAGCTGATCTCAAGAATTTTGAATCTGCCTATAGAACTTGGCTCGCAAAACAGGAGAATTGTCCTGTATCCAGTAGCCTGGTGCTTCCATTTAGTGGTATGCTTTTGAGCTGATGGTGTTGGTTTGTCCTCTTGCCCAGAAAGCAGTCGCATGATTAATTTGGTTTTTAACTAATCCTATACTGATGGGAAAGATTGTGTTATGGTCCTTAAATTTAGAAAAGCAAGGTTTTGCCAAGTCTAGCCCCTGAAACAGTTAACTAAAACTTTGATACCATTAGGTTCATCTCCAAGATAAATCAGTGCAGTACTGAGGCACCACATTCTCGGCCCCCCACCCCCCCACCCCCCGCCACAAACATGCACACACACTGCCCGGATCAACATCCTAAGGTGTCTAGTTTTTAATGGTTAGGGGGAAAAATTGGAGGTTATGCAGAACCTTGTTCCCCTAAGATATTTATTCAGGCCTCCAGTCATTTGCATGTTCTCCAGGTCTCCTGTTCCCCTCAAGGTTCTTTAAACATCACATTTAGGTTCCCACCCAGAGTCTCAGTGTGTGTCTGTTGTGATCCTGTGAGTCTTGCCAACCTGTGGCAAATAAAGTGTGGGTCCTGATTGTCTACTGGGGTAATTTTTGACTCTTGTTAGTGAGCTGAAGTCAATATGCCAGTGTACACAGGTTTGTAAGCCCACTCCCCCCTCCCAGCCTAGCTTTGTTACTTTCACCTTAACTTTTCACTAGTTGGTTACCTGGGCTTTGGATGATGTTTTCCTTTTCAGAGCCAGTCATTAATGTTTTACCTGCTACTGCTCTGGTTTGCAGGCAGTTAATACCTGTGGAAATTGTCTGTAGGGACACCACTCTGCCAGCCTAGATGGAGTGTCCTATAACTTATATTACAGGGACAACCTGAATTTTCACCAATACTGCAAAGTCCAGAGTGAGTGATTCTTGTGGGCTGAAGTTTTCTACTGTGTTTATGGCCTGACTTTAAATTCGAGAAGTATGACTTCTCAGCATTGCCCACGCCTTAGTTCTGGATCAGCAACTTGTACAGTGTCTTCAGATCTCCCTTTGTGAGTACTACCATGACAGATCACGGTCTGCCCGCTTGATCTGCTGTGGGAAGAAATGGCCCAGGGAGATTATGAGAGAATTTTTTGGATTCTGAGATCTAAGTTCTCCTTTGGTATAAGACCTAGTAAGAGACTAGGATCTAATAATGTAGAGCTTCAGTTTGAACCAGGGTTTCTTAATCTGAGCACTACTGATAGACATTTTGGGCTTCCTTAGTGGCCGTCAAAAATAAATGCAGACATTGTCAAATGTCTTTTGGTTGAGAATCATCAGTTTAGATTTTCTAAGATGGTATGATGGGGTAGGTCAGGTTATGTTAGAGGCTAATCTTTAGTGTGCCAGTTTGTTTCTAGTTTTTTTCAGATGTTTGATAAATTCTAAAGAAATAGTATATAACATAAGCATTGTTGACTGTCTTTGACATTAATAGAATTAGCCTTCACCCAGTATTGAGGAACCTGATCGAAAGATGCTGAAGGGTTCTGGATAGTGGAGGGTTACAAAGGCTGCTGCGTTTACCCTCTTGGAGTTCACCACCCACTTAGGACAGTGGAAACCTGAGGCTCTGATGCCAAAGTGGTGTGGGGCAGAATTGAAGTTGATTGAGACTGTGCTGCAGGGTAGAACGTGGTTTTTTTAATATGTTGCTCTCTGTTGTCCTGATTGCTTGAGGAAATTAGGATACAGTTTTGTAGGTCAGCAGTAACATTGACCAGTGGTGAAAGGCATATGCAGTGAAGTTAAGTAGTATTTACGGGAACAACCTTTCAGTGAACCCAGCTTTATAGAGGGAAGGGATGGTGGGACATCTTGTCTTGCATGAATAGCAGATTTGTTTATGGGTCTAAATTGAGAAGTATTTTCACATTACTGTGAGAAACTTGCTCCTTCCACCCCCACCCTGAAAAGGATACTTCACCCCCAACACCTGTGTGTTTTCTGATTAGCCATTGAGTTATTCCTTAAAAAAAAAAAAAGAACGATTATTTATGTATTTTAGCTGCCCAGTTCCCTGACCAGAGATCCAGCTTGCCCCCCCTGCACTGAGTAGCCCAGTCTCAGCCACTGGACCATCAGGGAGGTCCCCACGGAGTAACTCTTAAGAAGAGATTTCCCCCCTCTAAAAGGGGAAAGTGGAATTTCTCAACTGTCTTGTACCCCAAAGGCAGAACATAAATACATAGGTAAGAGTGAAGGTGCAAGAGCAACTGACCTTCAGTACAGACATTGGGTCCTTGGCTTGACTTCCCCTCTTTTTACATTTTTGGTGTAACTTGTTCAGATACTGATAAGTGGTCTGGAGAGAAAACTGTAGTTTTCTCAATAGTTGCTTATGTTAACCTCTGGTAGGTGTTTTCTGTCAGAAGAGTTTATGGTTTACTTGTTTCTGAGGGGTGGCTCCCCAAGCCCTTGGGTCTAGTTAAAGTGATAGTACCTGTGGTATGGGGCACAAATGCAAATGTTGCCAGCCTTATCCTCAAGAGCAGGACATACAAAGCTTGCATGTTGTGCTGAGGGGTGCCAGGTAGCTGGTGAGTGATAAAATGAGGTTAAAATACTTACATCTGAAAGATCTGCGAAGTGTGGTACCTTTACCTAAATAAACACAAGAATCCCACCAGGAACAGGCAGTCTTTTCTTCTCTGTTGCCTTTTGTGTCTCAAACTCAAATGGCACAATCCTAAGCTCAGGCAGCTCTGTCCATGTTGCTGAGTAATCTTTGTTGGTGATAAAGGTAAATTTTTTTTCTCAAATTTTTCTCTTTGATCTTGGGTTGAACATAAAGTAAGACCGCTTTGTAGTAAAGAGTTGTGGACTTGATCGAGTGGGAACTTTTGGTAGGGAGACTGCATGAAATCAAATAGGTGAAGTGAAGGTCACTCAGTTGTGTCAAACTCTTTTGTGACCCCATGGACTATACAGTCCAGATCGTTCTCCAGGCCAGAATACTGGGGTGGATTGTCTGTCTTTTCTCCAGGGGATCTTCCCAACCCAGGGACCAACCCAGGTCTCCCACATTGCAATCGGATTCTTGTATCAGCTGAGCCACCAGGGAAGCTCAAGAATACTGGAGTGGGTAGCCTATCCCTTCTCCAGCGGATCTTTCCAACCCAGGAATCGAACCGGGGTCTCCTACATTGCAGATGGATACTTTACCAGTTGAGCTATCAGGGAAGCAGTAGATGAAGGGCTTTAGCTGTAAAGAAAGAAACTAGTCTGTGTGTGCACACATGTGTGGCAGCCACATCCTCTGTAGCAGTGGTATGTTGATTCTCAATAGAATTTCTGTGCTAGGAGATGCTTATAGATCTTGTAGTTCAACCTTCCACCTTGTGAACTCTTGAAAATAATTCAGATATCTTGTAATTAGATGGATTTCTCCATGAATTTCATTTTAGCCAATGATTCATCTTAATCTCTTTTTGGCTCCATGTTGACATCTGACTAGCTCATGGGCTTGCAGCCTTGTGAAATGATGATTCAGTTTATCCATTCGCTGAGTGCGCTGCACTGACCTTCTTCCAAGCCTGGGTTCCTGTTCTAGGAACTCTGGGTTACGTGGTCGCCAAATGCCCTGCAGTCTGCTGTGTTCTACTGTGGACGGCTTGTGTGTTGGTGGACTACCGGTAAGAATGGCTGGTGTCAGCAGGGATGGGTCCTGTGGGCTCATCTCACCAAGATGAGTGGTGGAAATCTGATCACTTGCTGCAGCTCTTTATCTAGTTTTTAATTAGTGACTTTCCATAGCTGTTATGTTTGTGAGTAGACAGATCTTCTCGAAGTCTTTGGTTCTGTGTTCCTTGAAGACTGAGGTACAATATTGGCAGGGCTGGAATTACAGGGAGGGGAGAGACAGTAGTGGAGGGAGGAAATAAACCATAGATACAGTGCTACCTGGAAGGGCAGAGCTCTTGTGTTGGTCACAGTTCAGTTTTTCATGTACCAGTGCCTCAGGGATAAGCTGGTATAGAACACAGACAGGTTTCAGTTAGCTTCAGGGCAGAGCAATGAACCATAAAGAGAAATTCAGAGAAAGATAGATGTGATACTAGAATTTCTTACAGAACACTTTTTTTCCTGTGAGCTGAAACAGTAACAGAGTAATGTATGTTTCATAAATATGCATCATGTGAATCTGCTTTCAGAAATTGCTGCAAATCCAGTAATTTGGATTTTCTGCAGCAGAGTGTTTTTGGATTTATTTCCTTACTAAAGCATATTGGACTGGGCATGGCATCCCTCCCTTTCCAGCTGAAATAATGGCCCCATGCTGCTTACAAACCATGGGTGATCGATCTGTGGTTTTGGTCCCGTCCCAGTAGGGGTCTTCGGTATGTTAAGCAGTCAGGTGAAGGGATAGCAAAGGAACATCCTTTGGAGAGCATCAGTTTGATGGGAAGAATCTGGTGTAGCCCGTGCTGGCAGGGTGCTTTCTGCTCTGGGACTAGAGAAGGGAGAGGCACTTAAATGTGAAAGGCAGCCTTTTCTCTGCCTGTGGCAGTTTCCGTGTAACGTTCACGTTAAGCTGGAAATACTGGGGCTGGCATATTCAACTTCTTGCATATATACAAAACTGGTTAGATTTAAGTGATGGTTCAGCTAGACCCCATTCTAGCAGATGAGTCACTGTGGAGCTGGTTTCTTCTCCCCATTGTGGCTTGTCATTTGGCCATATGCCAGTAGTGTTAACTGGAGTCTGTAGCCAGTGGTAACGTTTATTATACTTTATCTTCCACCGAAGGTTCTGAATTTCTGAATCTAGCTTTGTGTGTTGTCCAGCCACAGAGGTACTCTTTGCCATCTCGGAACCGCTTCACCTGTTGAAGAGGGGGTTTTGCATATGGTGTTAACTTAGCCTTGTACCAAAGTGAGTCCAGTGCGAGATCTGGACCCTAAGTGTCCTTAGCAGCTCAGAACACTGCAGACCATCCTTTGGCCAGTGTCAGGTGTCCCAGCGCTGATAAACAGGTGAGGGAGTGCATGGGGGTTTTGGTTTTAGTTTTTCTCCTTTCAAGTTCTCTTATCAAACATTCATATTCCTTTTTTGGGGGGCCGCGAGGCATGTGAGATCTTGATTCCCTGACCACAGAGCAAATCTGCACACCCCACAGTGGAAGCACCAACTGGTAACCACTGGACCACCAGGGAGGCCCCCCAGATTTCCTAAAACAGTTAAAATTTTGTTTTCCAAATGAAGAAATGCTTGTTTACCCACTGTTCTTCTCACAAAGATCAATGTAGTCCTTACTATAAGGGTTAATGTGATAAGTATTTGGGGGACTGAAATTCCACCTAAAACTTGGTATGTGATGCAGTGGTTTCTGTAGAAATCTGCAACAGAAAGTCTTTTTTTAAACTTGACTTTCACATAGAGTAAATATGTTTTAAATTTGGTTCTCACAAGTGGCCTAAGGGAATGACAAACAAAATTAACACGCCTAATGGTTCTGAAGCCTCCCTTCACATGGCTGGCCAGCAGGGCCGAGGCAGCCCGGGGATGTTTGCTGAAATTAGGGGACAGGTGGTGAGTAGGGGCTTTGTGTGGAGGCGTGCCATCCGCTCCTGTACCCTCCACCCTGTTGGTTTATGTATTTAGCAGGTACTGTGGCATGGGACTGGGGGGTGTTGGTTCTGTTGACAGAGCAGAAAAAGGAGTGCTGAGCTTTTAATCACACTGGATGCTTCCGGAGTGAGGATGCAGTGCTGACTTAGAAGCTTGAAACATTTCACAACTTTTTACTCCTCTGTGATTTATCTTTTCCTTGTCTGGAGAGCTACAGTATAAGGAAGTTCCTTTGACTTGTGAATAGGGACGTTTTTGAGTTGGTGAGGGTTTGCATACTCAAAATTTTGCACCTAACTTTTTTCGGACAATACCTTAAGGCCCAAATGCAAACTTTTCGTGTTATCTGTTGTGAGGGGATTTTTTTTGAATTGTTGATTGTTTTGTCTATGGGAGAAGGGTGTTATATCATGTTAGGGGGTGAGATTGTTCGGACTCCCTTCCTGGGGTGATGACAGCTGGAGAAGAAGGTGGGTGCTTGATGTTCTGTTAGGGTGCAGTCTTTCCAACCTCAAGTGAGTTTTGTTAATTCTTTTGTGTCCTTATCACACTATCTTACACTAAAAAATGAAATAGCTTTGCTGACCAAAAAGGAAGACAGGAAAACAGTGAAAAGTCTGGGGTAAGAAGCCAGAATTTGTGACCTCTTCAGGCAGCAGTCTCAGGAAACATGGCCCTTGTTGCTGAGCTCAGGGAAATGCTCCTTAGTCCTGGCCCCGGGTCTGTCCCGTCTTTCTTTCTACCATTAACCAGACCAGCTTTATTCATGTACCGATTCTGACACATAGAAAGGAAAGATCAGGCAGGTGGCCAGTACTCTCTGCAGTCAGACTGTGTGTTGTGAGTTGTATGTGTGTTGTGAGGTTTTTCTGAATGCTGTATTTGCCCAGTCATGAATTATCAGGAGGGAGGTTTTATCAGAAATGTGTCAAGAGCCAGAGTCACAGCTCTGATAAAGTGAAGTATCCCTGACCTTGGAGCTTTATCTTTGTTTGCAGAGATTTCATAAATGGACATGTGAAAATGAAGCCAAACAAGCAAATATTTCATAGGTGTCATCAAGAATTTATTTGAAATACGTGTTTAGGTTGACATGGCAGGAACTGTTGTATGTTGTGGTCTCACAAATACCTGATGTTAAAATCAAGTTCTGGTGGCAAGAATATGAGGCTTAGTTCTTCTAGCTAGGAAAGCTGTTGTTATAAGGCTCATTCTGGCTATTGCAATCAAAATTTTTTTCTTAGACACAGTGCTGAAAAAAAACGGGACGTACTGACTATTCCTGAGGTACTACAAAGAAGTAAGAAGTAATCTCATGCATTTTTAGAAAATACATTTAATCTTTTTATACCTGACGGAACCAATTTTTCTGTCTTTGGTGGTTTTATTTTGAAAAAAAGAATTCAGAGGGAAATACTTGGGATTCCCTGTTCCTCATCTTCTTACAGTCTCCACTTGGCATCTCCATCTTCCTGTGTTCAGTAACCCAGAGTGTCCCAGCAGCCTCACTTCAGCTCCAGCTTACAGTTGTGGGCCTGGGGAGGGATGAGATGCTTAATGCAATTTCTCATCTGACAGGCCTTCAGATCTACTGTTAGCCTATCTGTCTTAAGAATAAAAGAATTGACCATATTTTAGATTCAGTAGGAATTTTTTTTTTTTAAAGAAAACCATTTAGCCACTTTTTCCCCCAATAATCCACTTCTTTAAAGAATTATTTTAAAACTGGCAAAACTGGAGTTGAGTATTATTTTCCTCTTGAATTTCCAGCTCACAAAAATCAGTTATTTTTGTTTCCATGGTAGTGCTCGCCCTTCTGCTTTATTTATGTGTAATCACAGTGGAATTCTGCTAGTTTACGCCTTTGTTGGTTTTTACAGTTCATCTCCTGTTCTAAATCTCTCATCTCCTTGAGACAGTCCCTGAATATACATAGGTCCATTCTGGAGTGGATTTTTCTCTCCATCCAAGACCTCACACTGCATGACTGTTCTTTGTATCTTCTGTCTCTAGGTTATCCCAGCCTCTAACTTTTAACAGTTCTTGAATGTTTTTGTAATTTGGGAATGTATGTAGGAAGTTCATGATTTCATTTTTATCTATTTGAAGCCTTCTTAGTACAGTTCTTCAAGTATTTGGTTAAATGTATTTTTCACACAAAGTGTGTAATGTACATGATATTAGAATCATGTAGCTGCTTTGTTTAGATTATAGGAATCCACTGGACCCACCCATGCACTTAAGAACGGATGTCCCCACAGCTGCAAATAGACACCTCAACTGACTTTGTTCTAAATGGTCACGGATAGATTGCTAAAAGTTATTACTAGCTCCCCATTTTTGGATGGATGCTTTTTAGGACTAAAGTGGACTTGAGACTAATAGCTAAAAAATGTATTTCAGCTGAGATCTGTGTCAGTGGACCTGAATGTTGATCCCTCGCTTCAGATTGACATACCTGATGCACTCAGTGAGAGAGATAAAGTCAAATTTACAGTGCACACCAAGGTAAGTGACAGAGTGACTTCAGTAGTGAAAACAGTGCCAGGTTACATCTCTGCTACAGTGGGTGTGAGCTAGAGTGCTGCTGAAGGGTAGCACTCCTGAGTGAGGCCTCCCCTCACTGTGCTCAGATACCTGCTCCTGTTACAGCCCTGTGCACTGTGGGGGAGCCTTGGGCCCCCCTCTGCTGGTGTGAGTGTGGCTTGTGCTCTGCCTGGGAAGCACACCAGTCCTGCACTGCTCCACCTTTGTTTCTAATTTGCATGCGTGGCAAGTGCTTGCTTTCCCATCTTTGCTCAGTTCCTGGCCATCACCCAACCTATTATGATTCAAGACTTTTTCTCCAAATTTTAAAAGTTTTATTTTCAAGTGTAACTGGTTTACCATGTTGTGTTAATTCTCCTCCAGGTTTCTAATTTGACAAAAGCGTTATGCCAGTCTAAAAAGTACAGAAAGTTTAACTTCTGAGAGTCTTTCGGGAACATTTTTAGCCCCTTCCATGCTAGTTAAGTGTACTCGGTGCTTGTCTTATGCCAGGCACTGTTTTAAAGCGGTTACATGGACCTGGTTTTCTCTTACTCTTATGATGTTTTCTGATGGCGAGGGACTGAGGTACAGGTCTAGATAAAGTAAGTGGTGGAGACACAGTCTGAGGCAGGACATTTGGAGCGAGAGCTCCTTGCGGGTGCCTCCCCCAGCACATGTGTGTCCCTGAGGTTCTCACCCTCATGGGTTTCTCTGCTGCCCTGGTGCGTGATTCACATACCTGTCCCTCAGGAGGCAGTGTGAATATATCTGAGTCGACCTGAATGGTGGAGCTGTGTGACTAGAATTCCTTGATGAACACATTGAATCTTAGCTCTGACTTTCCTAGTGGTAGGGAGGTCATGTGTTGCCACTTTGTTCTTTATTAGATCTCCTAAAAACCGAATGATTTATTGTGCATTTTTCCCATTGTGCACTGCATGAAATCCAAGCCACTTTTTCAGAAAATGGTAGTTAACTGTCACTTTGTCTTTTCTTTACAGACCACACTGCCCACATTTCAGAGCCCAGAGTTTTCTGTTACAAGGCAACATGAAGACTTTGTGTGGCTACATGACACTCTTATTGAAACTACAGACTATGCTGGGCTTATTGTAAGTGCATTTTGAATAATCAGATAATTAATGAAGCCAGTTTCTAATACCTTGCTATTCATTTTGTTTTGAGAGATTTACCCACTTTATATAATGGGTTGTGAAAATAGTCTGAGTTCATCTGTCAACTAAAGTATATGTTAGCTGTTAATGGTAAAGTCTAAAGTGAAAACAATGTTAGAAGCACACACAGTCTTATAGTCTACAGTAAGAGGGTAAGCAGTTCCATGGTGTAAAGACTTGTCTACTTTTGAGTGTGGCGTTTCCTTTCAGCCATCAAGTTGAATTGTTGCTGGTGGTGGTATGTGTAGTCTGCTGAGAAGGCAGTTTTTGTGCTCAGCTGTGAAGAGTTGATGCCTGGCTACAGAAAGAGACTTAGCTGATTTTAAAGAACAGAGAAATGTGGCTTGACCTGCCAGGCCAAGAATCTGGCCAAATAGTTAAAACAAAATCAGTACTGAAGCTTATGTTTAAGAATGTTCATGCAAAGTTAGAATCTTTAATCCTGGAATAAAAAAATTCCTTGTAAGTCCAGAGGTTATTACGTGGATGGTGCTTCTTCAGGGGTTTCATTTTAGCATTGGTTGTAATACATTGATTGGATAGTTGCAGCAGGATATACAGTTTGCCTTATAAATTGTTCAGTTATTAACCGAACAGATGTCAAAGTGAGTGACCAGTTGTAGGAAGGACCCTTCTTTTTTACATGGCCAAAAGGAACGAGGGTAAGAGAAAGCACAGTTGACTTTCAGAGAGCCCCCCTTCCCCCGCCTCCTGTGGAGTGGGGGGTGGGCCGTGAGGGTGCTCAGGAAGTCAGTGCCTTGCCTGCAGATCCCGCCGGCGCCAACCAAGCCCGACTTCGATGGCCCTCGAGAGAAGATGCAGAAGCTGGGAGAGGGTGAAGGGTCAATGACGAAAGAAGAATTTGCCAAGATGAAGCAAGAGCTAGAAGCGTAAGTGACTTTCCTTGATGGGGCCCTGTCTTCTGAGGTGAAAAGTGATATACAGCAAAGAGAATCTGACAGCTAAGTTTTTCAAGCGTAGCAGTTAATGAGTTGCATGGGGGTGTGGGGGCCTGGTCTTTAGACGATTCCCTGGTGATACTTGGAGAAGGAAATGGCAACCCATTCCAGTGTTCTTGCCTGGAGAATCCCATGGATAGAGGAGGCCTGGCAGGCTACAGTCCGTGGTGTTGCAAAAGTCGGACATGATTTAGCAACTGAACCACCTGGTGATACTGGATAGACTAATTTTTCTCTTTGTAAACTATGCTAGTCATGGAATGTTGGTCTGACAAAGTGAAGAACTAAACCTTTGACTCTGATGTACAAAAGCTTTCTTCCCTAACGCTTGTTTACTGGAAATACAGTTGAAACTAGATTGTAGCAAGTGCTGTTAACAAGGAAGCATTCTAACAGTGGCTACATTGATGGCTTGAAAGAAGTCCAGGTCTGCAATAAGCTTACTTTAATCTGATTGTAATTCTTTCAAACAAAAATGGATTCTTTATGCCATAGTTGGAGGTTTGCACAAACTATCCTTCTGCTCCTTCCTCTAGCCCTTCCCCTATTCATTGGGGTCCATTTCAGCAGTTCTTGCCTATACCCTGCCACAGGCCCAGGTGAGCTAGGCCCAGGCTCACACTCCTGCCAGGCCTGCATGGGCCGCTCTGAGGACAGAGCACTAAACTTGCAGACTTGGTTTCCTGCTGTTGAACGTAGAGTGTGTAGGTTGAGATAAAGCCACTTTGTAATTTCTGATAGTTCCCAGCTTTGTTAGACTCATCGCTGTGTACATGGCTGCAAAATTAAAGGACTGTCATGATTTTAAAGAAGCCATTGTTGTGTGCTGTAATTGCACATGGGATTGGGCTTCACAGATGTGCCCCTCAACTCCGGTCATGTCACTTCCCCTTCTGTGGCTATTCCACAAATTCCATATGAGAGCTGCCTCATTACCTAACTGGATATGAATTATACCAAGCTGCTTGGGTCCAGTTCAGGTGTTGTGTGTAGCTGTAGGACAGCACAGTGGTGTCCCGGGAGTGGTGCTGGGTGGTGAGCTGAGCTGAACCTTGTGCCTTGTATTGCAGTGAGTACCTTGCTGTCTTCAAGAAGACTGTGTCTTCGCACGAAGTCTTTCTTCAACGGCTCTCCTCTCACCCTGTTCTCAGTAAAGACCGCAACTTCCATGTTTTTCTGGAATATGACCAAGATGTAAGTCATTTTAATTCCATTTCCACAATCGCAATGTACAAAAAAAACCCATGTTTTCTGAAAAATTGACTTTCAAAGTTGGGTTTCTTATCAATGCAATGGAAACCTTTCTTAGACCCTCCTGCCAACTCTCTCTTCCCCACCTGCTTACTGCCTCCGCCAGGGCAGTAAGTCCAGTGGATTTAAGGGCACTAAGACTTGATGCCTAGGTAGTTTTTCAAAATATCTCCTGAGTCATAGAATATGCAAGAGGCTCTGGTTCAATCCCTGGGTCGGGAAGATCCCCTGGAGTAGAAAATGGTAGCCCACTTAAGTATCTTGCTTGGAAAGTTCCATGGACAGGGTAACCTGGTGGGCTACAGTCCATGGGGTTGAAAAGAGTCAGACATGACTGAGCATGCACACACAAGACTTGATACATAGATAGTTTTTCAAAATACCTCATGAGTCATAGAATTATCACCTGTCCTTAGGTTTAGTTGTTTTGTTTGGTATTTTAGATGTGGTTGTGATGTGGTTAAAGGTGTCTTGGGTGTGCTTATACTAGTGAACAGTTATTTGGGATGTGTTCAGGACTTGATGGAAAATATATGTACCGTTAACTATTTTGAATTTCTTTTCAGCTAAGTGTCAGGCGGAAAAATACGAAAGAGATGTTTGGTGGCTTTTTTAAAAGCGTGGTGAAAAGTGCTGATGAAGTTCTTTTTTCAGGAGTTAAGGTAAGTGGCCTTTAACTGTTTAAGAAAATTCTCTTCGTGTGAATAGGTGACCTTTTCTTTCTTCAGAATAGGTATTTGTGAAACAAATGGTATTAGCTTCTCAAAAATGGAAATATTTTCAAGTTTTGGTTATTTTTATCAACTTACTGAACTTTCACTTATTTTCCCAAAATACCTGTTCTTTCCCAGGAGAAGGAAGAATAAGAGCCTTACTCTTCAGTTTTCTTGTCTCCTTTTCTGTAAGGAAACAATACTCAGTTATTGTTAAGAAAATAAACTACATGACCAGACTTTGGTGCTGTTCTCCACAGCTGTACTGTCCCTGTAGCCCCAGCCTTGTGTGGAGTTGACCACTTGACCAGTGTGGTGCCCTGGTGTAATTAAGGGACTGAATTTTCTATTTTATTGACACACTGGATTTGTAGGCCTTTGATATGAAGAAAACATAAAATATGAGAAGTAATTTTACCTGTTTCTTTTTATACTGTGGCTACTAAGTAGAAAGTTCTAAGTGGCATGTTTGGCTGATGTTATTTCTATTGAACAGTGCTGTTCTGGAACATAAATAGATGTCCAGGTTTCTCAGCCTCCCAGGTGTGGTTTATATCTTTGCTCCTCAGTTACTGTCTGGTGTCTGACTTGGCCACTTGTGGTCCTGAGTAAGGAGACTAGGCTGTGGGTAATGCAGGCCTCGTCAGAAGTTTGGGAGCTCTCAGGCCGTCTCTGGGT
Source organism: Okapia johnstoni (assembly GCA_024291935.2). Taxonomy (NCBI): domain Eukaryota; kingdom Metazoa; phylum Chordata; class Mammalia; order Artiodactyla; family Giraffidae; genus Okapia; species Okapia johnstoni. The sequence continues at coordinate 30,621,840 of CM044324.1, forward strand.
GGCAGTGAAGGTGTGCTGATACCTGTGTGTAGTGGGGGCGTGCGGCATCCCTGGTCAGTGCCCCCCCAGATGCCAGTATTGCATCCCAGGCTTCTTATGTCTGAGCTTATTTTTAAAATATAAAATACATATTCATATGTAGAAGTTTTGCTTCTTTGAAACTTTTTCCTTCCCTTTAAGGAGGTAGATGACTTTTTTGAGCAAGAGAAGACTTTCCTCATCAACTATTACAACAGGATCAAGGATTCCTGTGCAAAGGCTGACAGGATGACCAGATCTCATAAAAGTAAGTACACTCACCCACTAGCCCCCTACCTCTGCTCAAGTGCCAGCTCTGTTCACATGAAAGGACTGTCCTTGTTTCCACAGATGTTGCAGACGATTACATCCACACCGCAGCCTGCTTGCATAGCCTGGCTTTAGAGGAGCCTACAGTCATCAAGAAGTAAGTTTTTGTTGGGAGACATTTTCTCTCATCCCCTAATTGAAAACTGTTGTGCAATCAAGAGTATAATGAGTAAGGACTGCCTAGTTCAGTCTGTCTTGAGTACAAGCCTATCAAGGGTGGATGGTTTCCAGCATGTGTTTTATACACCCTCTAAACAGGAGTACTTCTAAGCCGTCTATAGGGAATTCATGGCACTTCTGTACCAAGTGTAGTAGCTGTTGTCAAGGACTTAATTGCTGTCAGACTTACATGTGTCTGTTTTCGTGGTATTTTTTTAACTTGATTTTTGACTGCCCTGGGGCTATTCTCATTATGGTGCATGGACTTTTTGTTGTGGAGCTCAGCGCTCTAGGCATGCAGCCTCAGTAGTTTTGGCACATGGGCTTGGTTTCCCTCTCACAGCATGTGGAATCCTCCCAGACCAGGGATTGTCTCCTGTGTTGGCAGGCAGATTTCTATCACTTGAACCACCAGGTGGTTTGATTATTTTGATTTGGAGTTGTCACTGAGTGAGGTTTTTCAGTGTCTCCATTCAGGTTATTTCTGGTGTGAGATGGCACAGTTGGCCCCCTCCATATCCATGGGTTCTACATCTGCAAACTAGAAGAAACTGCGGATAGAAAAACATTTTTTAGAAAGTTCCAAAAAGTGAAACTTGAATTTGCTGTACATCAGCCCCTATTTGCATAGCCTTTACATTGTACTTACAACTGTTTGCATCCATTTACATTTTATCAGGCACAGGAAGTAATCTAGAGATGATTTAACATATATAAGAGGGTGTGCATGTATTATATATATCAGGGGCTTGAGCATCAGTGGATTCTAGGGTCCATGCAGAGTGGTGCTGGGTCCTAGAGCCAACGCCCAGCTGTTACCATGGAATGACTGTTCTACTAGGCTTGGTCTCGTGGGCAGTAGTATATTTAAGACCTTAAGTCAGAATCATGTATATTTGCAGGTACCTGTTGAAGGTGGCTGAACTGTTTGAAAAACTTAGGGTAAGGGTTTTTACGTTGGCCTTCATAGTATATATATTTTAATCTGTAGATTTCTGCTTAGATGATGGTGGCCTTGGATTTGATTTTTTTTTTTAACAGAAAGTGGAGAGTCGAGTTTCATCAGATGAAGACTTGAAGCTGACGGAGCTCCTGCGATACTACATGCTCAACATAGAGGCTGCCAAGGTGAGAGCTTCTCCCAAACGAGGCCTGGTGATGCAAGTGTATTCTCTGGGTTAGAAATGAAGGGAGATGGGAGTTTGTTAGGATCGTTCATGTAAGTGATGTCACCCTAAATAAAGGAAACTGAGGCAAGCGCCAGTTTATTCAGGAATAGCAGAGGAATTGCATGCTGCATGGGAAGCCACAGGAGATTTCATTGAAGGTCTGGAGTGGGCTGTATTTTGGGGCAAGGAGTGCAAAGACAGAGTCTGGGAAGGCATGTCATTGGCATGAGGGCGCTGGTCCTGAGCAGAAGCTCATTGGCTGGGTGTTCACTGCTCAGGAGGGGAGGTCAGGCTGGGCCTTCTGTGCATCAGCTATTTGTGGAAGTTAGTCTCTCAGTTCCTATGTTCCATTCTGAGGGTGTGTATGTCCCCCAGGCCCATCTTCAATTGAGATCTTCTCAGTGATGTGCTTCCTTAGGTGTGATACCAAGTCCTTAGTGAGTGTTCTTCAAGGGCCTGGAGCAGGAAGACTGGTGCCAATAAGAGTTTGGGGAGTTAATACGCTGCTGAATGGGTCCATAACTGGACATACACCTAAGGGGCTCTTTCTGAGGCAGGAAAGGCGTTAGGGCTTGTTATCTTTTATTGAATTGTAGTTGTCACTGCATCTTTGAGTCATGAAGCATCACTTAACCAAAAGCAAGATGAAGTGTAAACAGAGCAACATTTGGGAATGGAACACGTATTCTTCACTGTCTACACTGTCCTGACGACATGTTTAAATTATTTTTATGTCATCATTATCTTTCGGTCACTAAGTTATGTCCAACTCTTTTCGACCCCATGAACTGTAACACACCAGGTTTCCCTGTCCTTCATTATCTCAAATCCGTCTGTTGCTCAGATGCATGTCCATTGAGTCAGTGATGCCATCCAACCATCTTATCCTCTGTTGCCCCCTCCTCCTGTCCCCAGTCTTGCCCAGCATCGGGGTCTTCTCCAGTGAGTTGGCTGTTCGAATCAGGTGGCCAAAGTATTGGAGCTTCAGCATCAGTCCTTCCAGTGAATATTCAGGGTTGATTTCCTTTAGAATTGAGTAGTTTGATCTCCTTGCAGTCCAAGGGACTCTCAAGAGTCTTCTCCAACGCCACAGTTAGTATCAGTTCTTTGGCTCTGAGCCTTTATGGTCCAACTCTCAAATCTAGACATGACTACTGGAAAAACCATGGCAAAGTGGTGTCTCTTTTTTAATATGCTAAGTTCATCATAGCTTTTCTTCCAAGGAGCAAGTATGTTTTAATTTTGTGGCTGCAGTCACTGTCTGCAGTGATTTTGGAGCCCAAGAAAACAAAATTTGTCAGTGTTTCCACTTTGTCCCCATATATTTGCCATGAAGTGCTGGGAACCAGATGCCATGCATGATCTTTTTTTTTTTTTTTTTGAGTTTTAAGCAATTCTGCCATTAGAGTGGTATTATCTGCATATCTGAGGTTGTTATGATTTTTATATGAAATATACTAAATTAGGGAGCATAAAATTGTAAGCTAATGGGAAAAGGTCATCAGGAAGTAGAAATTCTTTTCCCCATAGTTTAATTTTAAGTGATTAGTCTTTGACATGTTTTCTTTTGGGAAATAACCCTGTGGTCTTCACTGTTCGGTACCTTCTCTTGATCCATGTAGAGAAGTCTGGGAAGACATTGCATTAATTAATTGCCCTTCCCAGCCTCATATTGAGATCTTAAGGGGTGAAAGTACATGAGGTGGCTGCCGTCTGACCTTTCAGGCAGTAAACCAAGGTACTTGTCTGGTTCTTAGAGACTTTAGATGGTCTTCCTGTTCTGTTCTAGAGATTTTTCAGTATAGGTTTAATTACCATGTATCATGTCTGTCGATTTTCTTTCTTTCTTTTTTTTTTTAATTTCATTTTATTTTGGCTGCACCTCAAAGCATATGGGATCTTAGCTCTTCAACCCAGGATCGAACCCACGCCCCTGGCCTTGAAAGGCAGTGTCTTAACCACTGGTCCACCAGGGAAGTCCCATGTCTGTCGATTTTCCTTCTAGGATCTCTTATACCGACGCACCAAAGCCCTCATCGACTATGAGAATTCAAACAAAGCGCTGGATAAGGCCCGGTTAAAGAGCAAAGACGTCAAGCTCGCTGAGGCACACCAGCAGGAATGCTGCCAGAAGTTTGAACAGCTCTCTGAATCTGCAAAAGAAGGTAAGGCCGCTTCTTTCTTTTTGCTTTCTTTTTTAAAGATATTTTCATTTGCTCTGTCAGATCATAATTGCAGGATGTGAGATAATTTCGTTGCTGTGCATGAACTCGAGTTGTGGCACACTGGCTTGATTGCTCCTCGGCACATGGTATTTTTGTTCCCTGACCAGGGATCAAACTCATACCCCCACCACTGCAGTGCCGATTCTTAACCCACTGGACCTCCAAGAAAGTCTCTACTTTCACTTTTTACTGGGAAACAGTTTTAAAAGTTTACAGAGAGAAGTTGTCCAAATGGTGCAGAGCATGCCCACATGTCCTCTGTCACCTGCACATGTTCATGTGTTCCTACTTGTGTAATTTTATAAACATATCTGGGTGGTTTTTTTTTTAACTGTTTGAGATTAAGTTATATCCTTCTTAGTCGTTTTATCTGTAAAAACTTGGCTCTGTTTGTGCAATACAGTTACCAAAGTAGGTTGCATTTAGTTTTCGTTCTTAAATCTCCCTTAATCTGGAGGAACACATCTCAGGTTTGGTTTTTTTTTTTTTTTTTTTTTTAATCACATTTGTCTTTTGGAAGATCGATTTCTTTTACAAATATTAATAGATGTCCCTCACTTTTGTTTGGTCTATCTCTCCATGATTGGATTCTGGATGCCATGTAATTGTGTCCTTTCAAGGGCATTGCATTTGAGGATACATTGTGTCCATCTTCCCTTCATCTGTGTGTTTTAATGACATAGTTGGGTTTGTCCACTGTGTACTTGACTTTTTTTTTTTTCCTATGAGCCGCTGATGAACAGACTGTAGGAGACAGTGTAAGACCAGGCATCACCCTTCCTCCCTGACGTGTAGCCAAAGGCAGTTGTCTCTCCTCCACTCCAGCCCTCCTTTTCCAAATCAGCCTTCAGTGCTGTCTATCCTTCATTAACACAAGCTTTCCCTTCTCTCCCTTACTTCTTTAAAATCATTTTTACTATAATTCTGGATTCCTATTTTCTAGAAGTTTTAAAATTTTTCAGTGTATTAAGCTATTTTGGTGTTTATACTGTCCAGAGTGAGCCCATGGGCATGCCTTTAAGCTGGCGTGTCCTGTGACACCCCCATATTTTTGAGCATTTAGATACTCTGTTTTAGTCTTAGACTTCTCCTACTCCAGCCCTGAAAACCACCATTTCTTCCAGGAGCCCATATTGAGTACTCTCTGTGCTCATTGCTTCTGGGGTGCTTCTGCTCCTAGACCCTTCCACTGACAGTGAGGAAGTGTCAGGGTGTGTGCATACACACCTACTCCTCAGGGACCATGAGTCCATGATAGTGACTCAATTCTGGTCCATCTCCAGGGTTCTTTCTTGCCCTCTACCATTCCAGGATAATGGGTTTTTTAAAATAATTTAGGGCTTCCCTGGTGGTCCAGTGGTTAAGTCGCCACACTTCTAATGCAGGGGGCACAGGTTCAGTCTCTGGTCAGGAAACTTAGATTCCACATGCCAAAAATAAGAAGATAAAATATAGTTTTATAACTTTATTTGGAGATGACATACCATTTCCATTAAACATGAGTGTAATAGGTAGTCTTTTCCATAGGGGATCTCGCTGCCCTGAAAGTTCTTAGGGGCCGAGGAACATACCAGAGCAAAAGTTGAAGACTGTTGTCTTACAGAATGTGAATGTGTGTTATAGTGGATTCTGTACTGGATTCATCCTCAAGACACCCTCCCCCTTCAAAACTCTAGGTTTCCATGTGAAAGCCGTATCTCATCATAAGACTATTCTCTCAGAACATTCCCCTCCTCCATAGTTCTGAAGTCTTGGATCTGGAGGGTTCTGCTCCTTTGTTTTGGCCGAGTCTGGCCAGAACCACGGGGCCCTCCCTGGGAGGGCCTGGGCTCCTCTGTGCAGTCTCTGCTCGTGGCCTGTGGACTCGCCCATGTGGCTACCCTTGGGATTCTTTTAGAGAGGAACCTCCTCGCTGCCCTGTACTTAAAGTAAAATTCTAGCTTAAAAAAAAAAAATAGCTAATTTAAATGTATAAGGAAAAAGGAGACTTCAAAGCTACCGCATTGAAATCTCAGGTAATTATATAGACCAGAGTTAGTGGCTTTGATAATTTTTGTGTTTTTCTTAAAATGGTGCCAATTTAGGCTGACCTCTGTTGCAGAAGGTTTGTGGCAGTGGCATTTGATAAGCCTGGGTGTACTGTCTGTAAAAGTGCAGTGTCATGTAGGATACTGAGATAAGTGGCTCTTGGCTTTGTGGCCCTAGGTTGAGGCTCTGAAGTTGGGGCTGACTAGATGGGAGCTGTTGAACAAGACAGCACAGTGGGCAGGCATCCTGGGAGACGGATGGGTGTCTCTTAAGTTCTTTCTGGTCCTGGAGGGAAGGAGAGCTTATTATGACATCCGCACGACCAGCCTGATAATATCTGAACTACTGTCATTAACGCCAGTATATGTTTCTGAGTTTTTACTTGGCTCTTCACATGACATTTCTTTTCTACTCGGTGCTGTGTAGATAAGGTTCGAGAGGATGAGTTTGCTTCTCAGACCCTTGGCGCTCGCTGAGGCTGAGGGGGATTTGATCCAAGGAAGTTTAAAATAACCCATAAAAAGACCCTTGCTGCGAGTCTGTGTGGCCCACCACCTCCCCACCCACTCACTCCCCACATGCACTTCATCCTGGAGGGAAAGGCCAAGCAGCTCAGCTCAGGGAACCCCAGGTGTTCAGGGATGGTTTCCATGTCAGGTGTGTGTCCCAATGGCAGAGAGAGGTGAAAGGTGAGGTGTGGTGGGAACCGGAGCTCTGGAGATCATTTTGTTTGTGAAAATGAGGTATGGAAGTTAAAGATGGAAATTGTTCAGTTTTTCTTGGTAAACTTTGTTTTGTAGAGCTAATCAATTTCAAACGGAAGAGAGTGGCAGCGTTCAGGAAGAATCTAATTGAAATGTCTGAACTGGAAATAAAGCATGCCAGGGTAAGTGTTACCTCCACACGAGTCAGCTTTGGAGGGTGTTTTTCAAATTAACTTCCCAAGTCACTATTCCAGTACCGTCATGCAGTTGGGGCTGGCTTTGTGGTCTTAATCCCCTGTAGGTGGATGGGAGCCACTTGATGGAGTATTTTTTTCCACTGCACACCAAAAATCTGAAATGCTGTCCTGATGAAAAGCTGCTTTGTGAGAAGAGCATTCTTGATGATGGTTACCCTGTTTCCCTCCTGATGCTCTGTGGGCCACGCTATGGAGGGTTTGTCCTAGTAATTTGTGAGCAAGCTCCAGTTTGCCAATTTGCTAACTTTAGACTTCTGATACTAATTCCTTTTTGGTTTGAAAAGGAAGAAAAATGTCCTTATATATGTAATGTGTGTAGGATAATTTAGCCCAGAAGAGATGGAGAGCAGTGGTTCTCAATGCTGGAGCACGTTAAGAGTCCTGCTCGAGCTCTTCAGGGTTTTTGTGCCCACGCCCAAAGCTCTTTGAGTGGTTCCTGGGTGCAGCTGATTCTGACCCCCTAGGGTGCTGTCTGGTCCAGGGCGGTTGGGTGAGTGTCACTGCTCATCCACGCTGGTTAAAGCAGGGAGACTGGACATTTGTGTGTATTTTGAATTCCTTTATTTTGACCACAACAGAGATGTTTCCTCACTTGGTTCTTTAAGTCCTACCGTATCTGACCTTCTAAATTGGAGTTTTAAAATATCATTTGTGTGTCATTTATACATAATGTTCGTAATATTCTAAGCTATTTGAATTCTTTTAAAGTGAGAACTTTGTAAAACATTTCCCTCCAAGTCCTATGTGAATATTTATCATCTGTAATCTCATCCACAACTGATTTTTAGCAACTTTTTATCCAGTCTTTCCAAGGCCTTTGATGTCTCATTGATATCATGTGTAGGTTCAGCCACATCAGTGGGATTGGCGTGGCTGTGGTGGGAGCAGACCTGGGGTGGAGGTAGGGGTGGGGTGGGGGTGCTGAGGGCAATGACCAGGGCCAGGGGACTTGTGGTTCAGGTGTCCCTGCACGAAAAACAAGCACCAGCCCAGATGTCTGTGGGTCTGAGGCCTGAGCTCAGGTGACTTGGAGGTAGGAGGCCTGGAGCACTCACTGGATTCCTTTCTTCCAGAACAATGTGTCCCTCCTGCAAAGCTGCATCGACCTGTTCAAGAACAACTGAGTGAAGGACTGAATGTAAAGAAAGCCAGCATCACTTGCACTCAAATCATTACCACAGAAGATTGATTTATCTTGACTTCAGTTTAAAATTATGTGAATACATATTTTGATTTCTAAAGATCTTAACACTTAACCATGTTGGTTTAAAAATATTTCTATTGCATGCTCCTTGGACATAACTAATCTTGATGCAGTTAATAGCTCAGTGGGTAGAATCTTAAGTACTGGGTTCTCCTCTGATTTGTAGTGATGAAGAAAGGGTGCGGAATCACGTGCCTTCTGGAGCGAGTGTAATCAGCAGGGGCCCCACACATGTCGTCTCAAGTTTCCTGTGCTCGGGTCCCTGTAATTTAGGGTAGGTGCCTGTTAATAGCAGATGAGTCAGCTACTTGTTACAGGTAACAGACATTCCATCCCTTTGTCAAGTGATTTTCCCCTTTCTTACTCTCACGGATTGTTAGTCACCTTCAGTTGTTTGTACTATAACAAGAGCAAGAAAAATCTCATATCTTTATATATACCCTTTGCAACTCCATTTTTGTAGCTGGGATACAAATACTTGTGGGGAGAGGCTTATCTTGAGGGTATAAGAACAAGTAATGTGAACGCCTCCCTTCCTGGTGGTGGCGCAGTGTGTGTGTGCTTGGACTTTTTATAAAGCATCCAATAAAATAATCCATGCTCTCCTGTCTGTGGAGTGAGTCTGTGGGAAACAGGCCCAGGGTGCCGAGGCTGCAGCCCAGCTTTGGGGTCGTGGGATAGCTGCCTGGTGCTGTCCTGGCCTGTTCTCATCCTCACATTCAGGGGACAGGCCTGTTCATAAGGGTCCGTTGCCCCATCGTCCGTCACTGAGCCTTGAGGTGGTGTCCGCCAGGTTTCCACCTCTGAAGTTTTATTACATCTTTTATAATTATTTGAAAGATATACTTTGAGACTATAAAAAAGTTCACCCATCCTACTGCTTTTAGCAGTCTTAATTAGTTGTAACTGGTGTGGGGGTTGTAAAACATTGGTTTTGAACAAATGTTAAACTGATGCTGAAGTCTTGTCTTCCCAGCCAAGCAGCTAAAATTTACTCAACAGGCCTGGACACAGTCATTCCTGCTCTCCTGTTGATTTAAACAGTCTGGGTTCCTAACCGTGTCTCCATCCTGCTCACCTAGCAGCGTGGTAACCAACCCTCGCCCCGGCCACAGTAGCACAGGTGTGTCGAGTTGCACCTGGACCCAGGAGTTGTGGCTGCCGGCCCACCTTGCCTCAGGGCTTAACGGGGGCCGGTGGGGGGCACTTGGTTTGGACAGCCATTGCTGGGTGTGGTAAAGGTGACCAGGATGCTGGGGACCAAATTCTGGTCCTGCTTAGTGACTCAGGGGGCTCCCCTTCTAAGCCAGACAGGTCTGTAGTGCATCAGTGCTTTAAACTAGGTACCCCTCACGGTAATGTGCTTGTGTTTACCTTTGTTTACCTTCTGCATTAACATCTTAACGTAGTATGCTGGTCATGAAGCTCCATGAGGTTCTGGGTGTGTGGGGGCGTTTCTGGTCCTATCACCTCTCGCCCCATGTCCGTCAGTGGAGCCATTACTGCCTTTCTGCAAACCTGGGCTCTTCCCCAGGGGCCAGGTGAACTGGGTGCCGGTAAGACAGGCTCTCCTGTCCCCACACCCCTCAGCACGGACAGAAGGCACCCCTGCCTGTTCGAGCAGAGCAGAGTGATTCCTTGTTGCCATTCAAAAGGTGTTCACTTTCTGTTCATAATCTTTATTTCTGACTACTAGAAAGAAATTCAAACTAAAAACTAGAAGGAGAAATCCTCAATCATACTGCATCCCATGAAAGTTACTAGATGTTTGATTTCCCCTCTACCTATGCATGTAGTTGTTGGTATTTTACAGAAAACGATCCAGGGCTTGGTCTCTGGAGCCTCTAGAGTCCAGAAGCCTGAACACTTGGGCATCTTTTTGTCTGGACTGTCACTCCCACCAGAAAAGGCAGGACTCCCTGCAGACAAATGTGGAGGAGGTGAGGGTGGGCCACACACACACACAACCCCACCCCCGCTCCAGCAGCCTTCCTCCCCATCCTGCAATAGACGGAAAGATTTAGCATAGCCATTTTAGGAGGATTTTAATTTTAATTGGGTCTTACTTGCATGCTTTACAAAACCTCTTCTTAAAGCTTGTTAAATTGTGAGACCTGTAATCTTGGGAAAAGAGCTCGTAATCCTAGCCCACAGCCACTTCATCCTACACCTGCCTTTCAGCTCTTGCATTAATTCATGTGGTGCACCCTCAGCCTAAGGAGAGTTTTTAGCATCAGTCAAACGGGTGGGGGTTTTGACGGGGTCGGGAAAGACGGGCCTTATTTTTTAACTACCATGTCGCAGACTTGCCATTTTGGTAGTTTTGAAGACTGGAGTGGAAATGATGTGTCTGAAACCTGGCATGCTGCAGTCCCTGGGATTGCAAAGAGTTGGACACGACTCAACAACTGAACAACTCCACACTGGAAGGTCACGGGAGGGGACTCTAACCTGCTCTGAGACCTAAGACCAGGCAAGATTCTGGAGCAGCAAGTTAAAGCCCTGCTAGGTTTAGGCTAGGACCAGTTTTTCCCAGATTCAGGTCTAATGTGCTAATTCTTGGCCTAGTGATGGAATGTCCAGCTCCCCACTGGGGAGCCTGCAGGGAGGTGCCTGTAGACAGCTGAGCGAGTCACTCCCGGGTGAGTCACTCATCTCTGCTCTGGGTGGTTGATTGTATCATCAACCTTTTCAGTCTCTTTAGCAGGCAAGTGGCCAGGCATGGACTTGGGGCAGGAGTGGGAGGAAGAAGAACCCAGGAAGAGGCTCCTCAGGACCAGAGGAGACGCAGCCATTGAACGCCCACAGGCAGGTGATGGATGAAGTCCATTCGTTCCGGGAAGCTGCCCTGGCCCAGAAAGAGGCAAGTCTGGGTGGATTTTTCCAGAAGGAAACTGCTGTGAAGCCTGCGGGGCTCGCACAAGTGTTTCTTATTTGTGTCTTCAGTCCTCGACCTCTGCACTCCTCGCAGAGCGCTTGTCCCACAGAGCGGGGCTGGGACAGAGTCAGGGCCCCAGAGACAGGCCAGTGTTGGCAAGCTGAGGAGGGTGTCAGGGGTCAGGATTGTCGGGAAGCCCCTGCACCACCAGCACTTGTAGCCAAAGTTCACTCTGGCCACATCTGATCATGACCCTCGTCTACAAAAGACCCTTCTGATGCGACACAAAAGCCCAGTCCTCATAACTGCAAAGCCCCACCTGATTTGCAGACGCTGCCCTGAGGTGATTTGCTCACAAGGCATCCAATACCCCACATGTGCTTCTGTAATGGGACTGCCCGGCCCAGGAGTCTGATTTCCCTCCCCTCAAACCCAGGCTGGCTTTGGTGACATGCTTGTAATCCATGGAATGGGACATGACGGGGTGGATGAGGGTGGGACCTTCCTGCAGGGACAGGAGGAAGCCTTACTCTGCTCCCTCTTCTCTCCCACTGCCTGTCTGTCTCCAGCTGCAGTGCTGGGAAAAGCCAAGCCAGGTGTAGGAGGGGCCAGCTGAGCATAGCCTTGAAGCCCTCCCGGCCTTGGAGCCAGGCAGATGAATGAAGGAATCTCCAGACCCACGGTGACCAATAGGACTCCATATGATGGATGGGAAGGTTCTGTGTGGTCCAGAGGGGTGGCCATTGGCCACATGGTAGCTCTGGCTTAGAGCTACTATGGGAGACTTAAAATGGCTGAAGCCCGAGGACTCCCCTGGTGTCCAGTGGCTTAGACTCCTAGATCTACATGGACCCCTGCCCCCGCAAAAAATACAAAACAACAAAACATGTTAAAAATTGCTGATGCCTGGGCCCACCCCCAAGGTTCTGATTCCAGTGTAGGGGGTTCAGTGGACAGCACTCACCCCCTGGTTCTGATGTAGAGGCAGGATCAGAGACCCTTGTTTAGGTGAATCCAGTCATTGCCATGAGCCAAGTGCTCATTAGACCGATTTTACAGATGAGGAGCATGAGTCTCAGCTGGACACACATGTTAAAGTGTACCTGTGGGAACCCTTGGTCCCTCCTCCTAGAGTGAGAAGCCAAGCTCTGTCCAGAAGGCTATGGCTGGGCTCCCCTGGGTTTTGGCGAGGAGGCCCTCAACCCCCCAGGAGGTAGGTTACGTCTCCCCAGGGCCTGGACAGGGACCACATCTAATCAGCCTGATGAGAGACTCTGAACCGCCCACTCCTGCTCTGTGAGCCGCACTGCCCTTCCCTCTAATTTTATTTTGTCTCCTCAGCAGTTTCCCAGGACCTGGGGGCTGCAGTGGGAGTCCCCTCCTTGCCTTAATGAAGGGGCTGCCTTTTCCGGCTGGCTGACTCCTCTGGGGGGCGAGGGTGGGCAGCAGCCCTGTGCAGAGCCCTACAAGGGGAGGGAGAACCTGTTAGCAAGCGCTTTAGAGTAGAGCAGGAGGCAGTGGTCCACCTAATGCTGTTCTAGGTGCTTTTCCAGACGCTGTATAGAATTGTCACGGGACTGTAAAGAGAGCAGGGGCATGGCAGTCGGATGCCCAGTGTCTGGCTCTGGGTGGTTCCCTCTCCTGCATCCCTGCAGGATGATTGGGGTTTAATTCTGCTCATTTTCCTCCCAGGCTCGTTCCTCTGACTGGTCTTTGTCCCCTGGGGGTAAGGACTCTGATGCTTTCTCGTTACCCAGTGGGTTGACTTCTGCTTCCCTCCACCAGCCCCTCCTAAAGCTCACACCTCTGCACTTTTTCGTGGGGCAAGGGCAGGGTTGGGGGGGGTGCTGGAGTTGTTGAGGGGTTGCCCTGAGCACAACAGGAGGGCCAAGATGGGGAGGTTTGGGGCCCCGTATGTGTACCTAAGAGGCATTGGAACATCATTCTTGTCTTGGGTAATAGTCCCAACTAGTTGGAGGAGCTGTGAGGACTGAGGGGGGTGGTCCAGGCAAAGGCTTTGGAAGCACAGTACTCAGTGCGTAGCAGGTGCTTCTTGAAAGTGATGTTGTCTCCTTATTTGTCCCCATTGGCTCTTGGCTGAGGGCCATGCACACAGCAGACTCCCAGTTAGGGCTGTTTGTTCCACTGGTTTGGAGCCATTTAATATCAGGTGCTCAGACACTGTCGTGTCTGATTCTTTGCAGCCCCATGGACTGTAGCCCACCAGGCTCCTCTGTCCATGGAATTCTCCAGGCAAGAATACTGGAGTGGAAAGCCATTCCCTTCTCCAGGGGATCTTCCTGACCCAGGGATCAAATGTCTTACATCTCCTCATTGAGTGTGAGATAGCGAAGGACAGGGAAGCCTGGCGTGCTACAGTCCATGGGGTCGCCAAGAGTCAAACATGACTTAGCGACTAAACAATAACAAAAATACCATCTGGGAAGCCATTTACCTGGGGGCTAATTCTAGGAATTCCATCTCTGCCTGGGTTCCTATCTCAGGCGTCCACAGAGCAGCCAGAGGTTGACAGGTTGTGACTTTTCTTGCCCAGGCAGGCAGCCCCTGCAGCCCCTAGACCCCCACCCCGGACTGTGGAGGTGCGTGCCCACAGGGGCCATTTAGTGGGTGAAGCCCCTTGGCTGGGGGTGGGTGAGGTGGGTAGGGTGGGAGGCACCTCAGAAAACCCAGCACTTGACCCTAAGGGGGCAAGTCAACCACACGAGCCCTCCGCTTCCCTTTCCCTGCTCTGTGGACACCCCACCCCCTGGGAGCCACTCTTTGGTCTCCGTCCCCCCCGGGCACTGCAGGTACCCTGGAATCAACACTGACCACCAAGGCCACCCGCTGCTGTCCCTGCACACACAGCGGGCCCTCTGTCCTGGGGCCCAGCTACTCCCCCAGGGAGGGACCCCACCTGAAAAGGGGCAGGAGCTGGGGGTCCTTGGCCCCGGTGGGATGGGTTGAAGGTGGGGGGGTCCACAGGCCCAGATCCCGGCCCCATCGCCTCTGCATCCCCTGCCAGGCCTCCCAGGCCGCACCCTCCGCCCTGATCGTCCAAAGAGCCTGAACCCCAGCAAACAGGACAGAGCACTCGGGAGCTCCAGAGACTGGCACTTGATGGTTTTCCTCCCCAATTACAGAGCAGTCTGGCGGGCTACAGCCTGTGGGGTCGCAAAGACTGAGCACGCAAGCACTCCTGGATGACCAGTATCTACTTCAAGGGGCCCACAGGGGTGAGAGGGAGGTTGAGGGGCAAGAGGCAGCTGCCCGGAGGTGGCAGGGCACCCCCTCCTTGCCCCTCTCCCTTAGTCTCTGAAGGTCTCAGTGCAGAGGGGCCCCGAGGCCAAGGTCCAAGAGCCCTGCTGTTGGTTTCACACTCAACAAGGCTGAGCTGAGGTCAGCATCTTGAGGCGCTAGGGATGCCGGAGCTTCTACTGCAGGGAGGGCAGGTCAGGCACAACCTTGAGCAGGAAAAAGGGTTCTGGTGGGGTCTCCTGGCTGGGGGTCCTGTGGGGCCCAGGGCCAGGAAGCAGGAGGCGCCTCTATCCAGTGGTCTGAGGGAGCGCTGGACAAGACGTGCCTCCAATTACCCCATCTCCTTGGACAAGTCACTCAGCCCCTGGTTCCCCACCTGAAAAGTAAGAGTAGAAGTGTCCCCAGGGGTGGAAGCGTCCCCAGTGATGGGTGGGGGGAAAGGGGACCACTAGGCGACGTGGAGACACATTCACACTCTAAAGGCTGCTGCTGCTGCTAAGTCGCTTCAGTCGTGTCTGACTCTGTGCGACCCCATAGACGGCAGCCCACCAGGCTCCGCCGTCCCTGGGATTCTCCAGGCAAGAATACTGGAGTGGGTTGCCATTTCCTTCTCCAGTGCATGAAAGGGAAAAGTGAAAGTGAAGTCGCTCAGTCATGTCTGACTCTTAGCGACCCCATGGACTGTAGCCTACCAGGCTCCTCTGTCCATGGGATTTTCCAGGCAAGAGTACTGGAGTGGGGTGCCATTGCCTTCTCCACTCTAAAGGCATCAGTATTCAAAGGCAAAGACCAGGGCAGTGAGTGTCTGGAGTGAGGCAAGCTGAGTGGGGGGTGCCCAGAGTGAATCTACCCATGTGGTCTACAACCCGATGAATAGGAGTCACAGGAGTGTGAGGCGAACCCATCACTCACTCTACCAATAGCCTGAACCGTGTGCTGGCCGTGAGAACAGCAGGGGATGAAACACACACTATCCTTGCCCTCCTGGACTTTATTCTGCTGTGAGTGTGGGGGCAAGAGTGACAGTGAAAAAACGAGCAGGTTCATAGAGGTGTTGAGATGCTGCTTTGCTGAGACTCACCCGGGACCCGGGAGGGTGAGTAGGGCTGGCGCCGTTATTTTACATAAAACTGCCAAGGGTGGCTTCACTCAGCAGAGACCTGAGGGTGATGAGAGAGGCCCATGGTGTTTGGGAAGAGAGTCTAGGTGGAAAAAGAGAGTCTAGGTGGAAAAGGAAAGAAAGAGCAAGGATATTCAAGAGGACGGGGACATATATATACCCATGGCTGATTCCTGTTGATGTTCGGCAGAAATCAGCAAAATTCTGTAAAGCAATTATCCTTCAATTAAAAAATAAATGAATTTTAAAAAAAGAAAGAGCAAGGACGATGGTTGTCCAGTGGGGCATTTTTAGTGTCTGTATCCATTAGCTAGTGCTGTGTAACAACCACTCCAGCACCTAGTAGCTTAAAATGACAGCTCTTGATTTTTAATGGCTAGACCCAGCCAGGCAGTGCTTCTGGTACCTGGGCTTAC
Organism: Okapia johnstoni; assembly: GCA_024291935.2. Lineage (NCBI taxonomy): Eukaryota > Metazoa > Chordata > Mammalia > Artiodactyla > Giraffidae > Okapia > Okapia johnstoni. The sequence continues at coordinate 30,637,606 of CM044324.1, forward strand.
TCCACCAGCCAAGGTTGGCTGCCAGGCCGGCGGGTGTGGGGGCTTAGAATGATCACCCCTGGGAAGACTGGTCTCAGCTCTGTGGAGTCCCAGCCCCCAGCAAGCCTCACCCAGCTTATGCTCTTGGCTGCTGGACAAGCTTCCAGGAGAGTGAGTCTGGGCTCAGAACCGGCACTGTCACTTTATTTTTTAATTAATTTTTATTGGAGTATAATCGCTATTACAATGTGGTGTTAGTTTCTACTGTACAACAAAGTGAGTCAGTCATACATATACATATATCCCCTCCCTTTTGGATTTCCTTCCCATTTAGGTCACCACAGAGCAGTGAGTAGAGTTCCCTGTGCTATAGGATAGGTTCTCATTAGAACCTATTATCTATTTTATATTAATACACAGTATCGATAGTGTATATATGTTAATTCCAATCTCCCAATTCATCTCACCCTCCCAGCACTGTCATTTCTGATGTATTTTGTTATCTTATAAGATTCAAGGGGAGGGCTATTTGACCCAGCTCTTTGATGGGAGGTGCTGCAAACATCAAGGCCACATTTGCAACTTCCTACAATCCCCTGTGTTGCAAGTGACCAGCCAGGGCTCAGAGTGACCCACCCGAGGCCACATGGCCACAGAGACTCCAACTCAGTCTGGTTTAATGTCACAGTTTGTGCTTTTTTCGTGAAAACTTCTTGTCCCCCAAGTTTCTTAAACTGTTTAATTTCCCCCAAATTACATGTTAAGGGAGAAACTACAGAAAAGTAAGTGAAGTCACTGAGTGGCAGGACAGAGAGGGGAGACACCCAATAGCCTTGCAGGCTTTCTTTCTGCACAAGTGTGACTCCCCACTCCCCTGCTGACACCCCACCCCCAGGGCCTCCTTCCTGGGCTGGAGGTGGGACTCCTATAGGCAGGGATGAGACCCCCTGGCCAGAGGGATGGTCTGGACAACCTGGTGGAGGGAGGGAAAGGCATTCCTGGCCAAAGTGGTGGAAGCGAGCTCACTGCTCCTGGGGGCTAGGAGAGGTGAGGTGGATGCCTGGCCCCTCCACCCTCCCTTGCTGCCCTCTCCCCACCCTTGCAACCAAAGGAAGCTGTGCCCGCCCACTTCCTGTTCTGAGTCTTGACTTACTCTTCTGTGAAATGGGTCTAATGGGCCTCACACCTGAATGGGCATAGAATCACCAGGGAAGGTGCTAAAAATGCACAGTCGGAGGCTCCATCCCTGAGTGAATGGAGGGGTATGGGGGTGGGAGGGCTGAGGGGAGGAAAGTACATTTTTACCCAGCGCCCCTGGGGGGCCTCTGATGACAGCCCCACACCCATATCAAGAAGCTCCTTGCCCCCCGAGGATGCTGGCATGACCCATGCCCCCAGGATCCATAAAGCACCCACTGAAGCAGGATTGGATTTACCTAGGATCTTCCAGACCTGGCACTCATCATAGACCACAGGCAGCCCTTTGGGGCTACACCTTTGCCAAACACTGTCCACCAAGCCCCTGGCTTGGCTCCCGTCCTGGCCACTGACCCCAAGTGCCCCAGCAGCATCTCAACCAAAAAGCCTTGAAGGCGACATGTGTAAGGGCCCCTCTCTGAGGCCCTGCGGAGGGGAACTCTGTGGCCTGGGGATCTCAGGCTCCCTCCAAGGACTCTTTCTCAGCCAGGCTCCCTCTGTGGCCTCAGCTTCCTGGCCTTGTGCTGCTCCTCACTCCGTCAATATTTGTTTCTCCCCTGGCTGCAATCGGCCCAGTATTTGCTTTAAGGGCCGAGCAGACGTGGCAGCCCTGGGGGCTCCCTCCTCTCTGCAAACAGGCTCCCCAGACAGCCCTGCCTCTGCCGGGCCTAGCACAGCTCTCCCAGGTCACTTCACATCGAAATGGTCCTCTGGCCCCCCACACATCAGGTCTGCTCCCGAGCACATTCCCCCAAATGTCCCCCAAAGTCCCCCAAATGCTCCTGGCTGCGGCAGAGCTCCTGATCCCAGCTTGAACAAGCAACACGGAGGTTGTGGGGACAGGATTTGCTCTTGAAACAGATTTTCACATGGTTTTCAGGAAACCAGCTCCTGGCCTGGGTGGGTTTGGCACACAAACCTGGGAAGCCCCAGCTTGGACCCTAGAGTTGTGAAACACTCTTGATGAGTGTGTGACTGGCCCTCGGACAGGCCACTGAACATTTTTTTCTGCCAAATTGATTCATATTGGTGTTGTTCAGTCATGTTTGACTCTTTGCGACCTCATGGACTGCAGCACACCAGTTTTCCCTGTCCTTCACCATCTCTTGGAGCTTGCTCAAACTCATGTCCATTGAATCAGTGCTGCCATCCAACCATCTCATCCCCTGTCATCCTGTTCAGATGGGCTCTTGTAATTTTTGCCTTCTTTGAACCTGGGGACCTTGGCTCTTACCTCCCTCCCACACACAGCAGAATATTTTGAGGTCCGTCGCCCTAGTTTTGAGCATCGCTCACATCAACACAGGTGTGGCAATTGTTCCTTTCCTAAGGCGGACTTTGATGGCAAACTGGACATTTGCTACTTCTTAAAAAACTTCATTTTGAACTACATTTCAAGAAGTACTGCTAGTAAAGTTGCAAGGACAGTACAGAAAGCTTCCCATCCTTCTCTTCCAGCCTCCCCAATCTTACAAACACGTAGCCCAGCGGTCAAGTCAAAGTTTAACTCTGACACTAACACCCTGAGTCCAAGCCGAGACCCTGCATGAACCTCGCCAGCTTTTCCACGAAAGTACTTCTTGGCTCCAGGAACACATCCAGGACCCCGCATGTGCATCTGCTTGTTCTATGTCTCTGCTGTGTTGCCCTTGGCAAAGGTTCCCAAGCTGTTCCTTGTCCGGACCTGAATACCCGCGAGGAGTGTTGACCAGTCACCTGGCCAAAGGCCCCTCAGCCCAGGCTTGTTGGGGTCCTCACAGCTGGGTGCAGGACCTGTGCCTGGCCAGGGCACTGCAGACATGGAGCCTGGGATCCGGGCCACAGGGTTATGGCGCTGACTTGTGCAACAATGCCTGGCTCTCTGGGCATCCCCAGTGGCTCAGCTGGTTAAAGAACCCACCTGCCAGTGCAGGAGATGCAGGAAACGAGGGCTCGATCCCCTGGGTCTGGAAGATCCCCTGGAGAAGGGAATGGCTAACCAGTCCAATATTCTTGCCTGGAGAATCCCATGGACAGAGGAGCCTGGTGGGCTATAGTCCATGGGGTCGCAAAGAGTTGGACACGACTGAACTGATGGGTGTGCACACATTGGGCTCTCTGGTCAAGTGGTCCCACCATCATCAGAATGTATGAGCTTGGTCTTTCCTTCTTGTCTTTGTACAAGGCCAAAACAGATACATTGTCTACTTTGATAACCTTAAAGTGGACTCCAGGAATGTTGCCAATAGCATGCCCTTTGTGACCAAGCCAGCAACCAGAACTTCATCATTTTTCTTAATAAAATTTAAGCAATCATCATTGAGTACAAAGGCTGTGGGGGTTTTTTGTTTCTTTTTTTTCAACCATTCTTGATTAGATGAACCCTGGCACACTTCCTGATGGCAGAATCTGGCTGTTTGGTTTCAACCCCTGCTTTTTTCGAGCACAATTACCTTGGCATGAGAAGCACCTCCAAAAGGGTTGGCCTGAAGTGCTGTGCCCACATGGGCTTTCTTGTACTAACACGCCACTTCTGGGCTTGTCAGTGGCTATGGAGCTTCCTGGCAGTACGAAGACTGTGACCTTGCCCAGCCTGCCGGCATCACAGGCCTGAGTGAAAAGGAAAGTACTTTACAATTAAGGTATATACATTGTCTTTTGGACATAATGCTATCACACACTGAAGAGACAGTGTGAACATCTTTATGTGCCCTGGGAAACCAAAAGAATTTGTGTGACCTGCTTTATTGCTGTGGTCTGGGACCAAGCCTGCAGTATCTCCAAGGTCTGCCTATATTGGGAATGGTGAGTAAAGGGGGAATCTTTCATAAGGGCTTAATGTTTATGAAAAGAAAGCAACCAAATATTACTTGCATAATGTAAAAAATATGACATCGGAACTGTGGTGTTGGAGAAGACTCTTGAGAGTCCCTTGGACTGCAAGGAGATCCAACCAGTCAAAGGAAATCGGTCCTGAATATTCATTGGAAGGACTGATGCTGAAACTCTAATACTTTGGTCACCTGATGTGAAGAACTGACTCATTTGAAAAGACCCTGATGCTGGGAAAGATTGAGAAGGGGACGGTAGAGGATGAGATGGTTGGATGGCATCACCGACTCGATGGACATGAGTTTGAGTAAACTCTGGGAGTTGGTGATGGACAGGGAGGCCTGGCGTGCTGCAGTCCATGGGTCTCAAAGAGTCGGACATGACTGAGCGACTGAACTGAACTGAACTGAACTGAGGCAACGTTGATTTAAGGCAGGCAGGTTACACTTAAAAGTGAATTTTCCAGACTCTGCCCGACCTCCTAACAGAGGGATAAACCACCTACTCTGCCATGCAGTGAGATGTAATTAAATGAACAGTAAGAATCAAGTTCAGCAAGAAGGCACAGTTGCAACCTGAGAGGCTGGGAGGAGGAGACTGACTGGCTGGTTGTAAACAAGCCTTGTGTGAGGGGGTCAGCAGTCCAGGAGAGAATTTGGGTTTTAGGTTCAAACAGAGAGTAGAATTCTAGCGCCTGCCTTCTGAGTTGAGGGTAGGCTGAGCACAGGTATTAGTATCGGCTCCTTCCTGAATCCCAGCTCATGTGAAACAGTAAAGGGAGAGAAACCCTACAGAGATGAAGAGGGTGCAGAAGTTGTTAGCTGGCTCAGCAGCCAGGGTTAGGGTTAAGCTGAGTCAGTTCCTCTCTATTTCTATTTTTCTGAGAGCTTTTGTTTTTTTTAAATTATAGATAGATGTTGAATTTTCTCAAATGCTTGTGTCTATCCCTTCATTCGATCTACATTCTGGGACCCCACGACACAACCACCCCCCCCCCCCCCCCCCCCAGGCAAATTCAAAGACATCATGACCTCCTTCATTGTTCCAATTCTGCCCCTCCCCAGCATCGTCCCTGATCTACTGAATCATTTATATCATTCAAGAAGGTGGAGTATTTTTTTTTCCATCTTTAAAATCTCTCCCTTGAGAAGCTCACATCATCTATGTGGTAATCCTGCCAAAAAATGTTTAACCTGAGTCTGGTTGTGAGGAGACAATCAGACAAAGTCCCCAGTATTTGGGACGAGCTACGTGACAGCCAATCCGGACCCTTCAAGCATGTCAGTGCCGTGGAAGACAAACAAACAAAAAAACCAAGGACTGTTTCTGATTAAAGGAGAGAACAGAGACGTGATAGCCAAAGGGAATGTGTGAACCTCGATTGGCTATAGGATGGGGAAAAACAAAACAAGTGTAAAGAATGTCTGTTGCTGAGGTGTGTCCACATGGTCTGTGCGCAGGATGACATTATTGATTCAAAGTTCCATTTCTCTGGGTGGAATGTGGCATAGAGCTCACAGAAAAGAATGGTCTTGTTCCAGAATAGATGAATTTAGGTGAAAAGCATGCTCTTCTTTCAACTTTTTGCAGGCTTGACAGTATTCACAAGTAGAAGAGGATCTTTATTTCAACATAACTATACTTATAGAAATTAATTAATTTTAGTTGAAGTACAGTTGATGTACAATGTTGTGTTAGTTTCTGCAGTACAGCAAAGTGCTTCAGTTATACACATGTACACCTTCTTTTTTTCATATTCTTTTCCATTATGGTTTATCATAGGATATTGAATATAGTTCTCTGTGCTGTACAGTAGACCTTAGACAGTTCTCATTTGACATTGCTCCTTGGATATTTTGCAGACATCTCAAGTTGAACTTCTACTCATTTACTCATCCATTGAGCACATACTGAGCACTTACTGTGTGCTAGGCAGTTGCTGGAAACACTGGGGAAGGGGAAGAAGGAGCCAGTTATGGCTGCACCGTTGGAGACATTCTTATTGGGAGACAGGTGATGAGCAAATGAGAAAGAATTTGAGGGTGGTAAGGACTCTGAAGTTGGCGCTAGTGGTAAAGAACCTGCCTGTTAGCCAATTTAGGAGACATAAGAGAACTGGGTTCAATTCTGAGTGGGGAAGATCCCCTGGAGGAGAGCATGGCAACGCACTCCAGTATTTGCCTGGAGAATCCCATAGACAGAGCCAGGCTACAGTCCATGGGGTTGCAAAGAGTCAGAGACGACTGAAGCAACTTAACCCGCATGCATGCACATGGACTCTGAAGAGACTAAAATGATGAAAGGGATATGTTAGAGATTGCTTGGGTGGACTTATATATTTAGGGTGATCTGAGATGTATTTTGAGGGAGGTGCATTTAAATGGATGAGCTCAGGATGAGATGCAGGGGCAATGTGACAAGATTGTGAGATGAGGGGTTCAATGCCCTCTAGATGGGAGTGGACTTGGCATGTTCTGGAAATGAGATGTGTCCCCAGAATCAGAACCTTGATCCTTTCTTTTCCTATCTGGTTTGTATTTTAAAATTTCAGGGCATGTAATACCCTGTCATTAACTATATCTGAAAAATCTTGAATGGACTTTGCATTCTTATTTTGGGGTGTTCTTCAGATCAAGAACAGTTCCCTCTCTGAGCTGGACAGTACCTTGATTCTTTTAAGGGCAGTAAGTCAGAATGTCAGGACGAGATGCCGATGTTTGTCAGAGTTTCATCTGTCCTTTTACCCGTGTGCAAAGCGCAAGGAATAAGCTGACATCTGCTTGAAAAGGGATGGTTTCCATTGTTGGCTGGCTCTTGGAGACCCACTACCAGCCCACCCCAGTCTTCTCCAGCTGGCCTTGTGTTTCTGGAGACCAGGAGGGACAATGAGGGAGAGTCTTGGGACTTACAGCTAAGACACTGCTGAAAGTATTCTTCCCGGCAAAGTGGAAAGGGTGACCTGATTCTTATAACCTTTCCCAGTAGAAGTTGCAGCAAATGATGATAAAATCTTTGCACCTCCCTTAGGGCTGGATCCTATTAGGCCTTGCTAATGAGGCAAAAATCCATCTTTTTTAAAAATAGGGGGTTGAAACTTATCTTTAAAAGGATCAGAAACATGCTTAGACCTTAAATTTTTCTGAATGGGCAACACATTCATATCTTTCTAGAATTTAAAAGAAATGAAAAATGTGCCCCAAATATTTTCCTTTTATTCCTGTCCCCAACCTCTCAATTTCCACCTGCCTCTATCTCCTGCCCTATAAACGCATAACCACTATTATCACTTTTCTGTGCATCCCTGTGTGAGACCCGCTCAGAGCCCCAGAGTTGATATAAGATTATTTTATACTGAAGATATTTGAGATTCAACAGATGCGGAAAGAAGTCTCCTTGGAGCTTCCTTTATCTGACTAAAAGGAGAAATTACTGAGAAATGAGGATCATCATAAATTTCCTCTTTGGAGCAGGAGAGAGACCAAGAATCAACCTTCCAAAAATCCCCTCTTGGGAGAGTTTCACAGTGCATGAAGAAAATGGAAGGACCTGCATGAACAAACACCATCACAAATGTTCTCATGGCCAGTTTGTTTTCCTAAAACCCATTTGTCTTTCCTAAAGAAACATGCTTGTTCTTCCTATAGAAGTCTTTTTCCTCCTCTTCCATTTCCCCTGCTAAGTGAGGTGTGTAAGCAGATAAGGCCCAGATTCTAAGGACTACTCTTGTCATTGAGGACTCTTGCATGGATGAATAAATAAGCTCTGCTTTTTCTCTTGCTACCGTGTCTTTTTCAGCTTAATTTACAGGCCCCAATCACAAAGCTAAGAAGGTAGAGGAAAGTTTTTCCTCCTTGGCACTTGCAAAGACTTTTTGGGGGTGGTGTATATAAATATAGGCACAAGTCTTTTTGTGTATATTTGTTTTAATTGCACTCTGGGAAAGATCTGAGTGGATTTGCTGGGTCACAAGGTAGGTATAGGTTTAATGTTAAAAGGAACTCCAGAATTTCCCCAAGTGGTTGTTTAATTTTCAGTTTCTGCCAGCAGAATATGAGAATTCCAGATGCTCTCCCTTCTGCCTACACTTGGTATTGCAAGTTCTTAATTTTAGTCATACTTGTGGGTATTACATGGTATTTGGCTGTGGTTTTATTTTGCATTTCCTGGATGATTAGTCATGCCAAGCATCTTTTCATGTGCTTGTCAGCCATCTGTGTATTCTTTGTGAAGTGTCTACTCATGTCTTTTGCCCATTTTTTTTTCATTGAGTAGTCTGCCTTCCTACCAGTGAGCTGGGCAACTACTCTCTATATGCTAAATGCAAGTTTTTTCTAAGGTCTACGTGTGGTGACTGTTTTCTGCCAGCCTGTGGTTTGCCTTCTTAGAACAGGAAGCCTTCCCCCCTCCAAACTTATTCATTTTTAATTGAAGGAAAATTGCTTCACAATATTGTGTTGGCCTCTGCTATACAGCAACATGAATCAGCCATAGGTATACATGTATCCCCTCCCTCTTTAACCTCCCTCCCACCCCTTCCCACCCCTCTAGGTTGTTACGGAGACCCGGTTTGAGTTCCTTGATTCAAATAGCAAATTGCCATTGGTTATCTATTTTACACATGGTCGTATATATGCTTCCAAGTTACTCTCTCCATTCGTCCCACCCTCTCCTTCCTCCCCCTCCACCCATGTCCATTAGTCTGAAAACAAGAAGCTGTAATCCTCTGCCACTGAACCCTCCCCCTGGCCAGCTGGCCTCCCCGCCCCCTTAGTCCTTTCAGATCCCTCTGGACTCACTTCAATCCTTTTCTTTCCTGCTTTGCAGGTCAGCCCGCTCCATTCTCCCCTCTAATCTTGCACAAAACCCTTCCTGGGGCTCAATTTTTTTTTAAAAAGAGTCAGTCCTACTTGGAAAGAAGATGTGTCTCCTCCCCCCGGACCCCCCCACCCCCAGCTATCTCTCTGCCGGTCCGTGACTGGCTCATGCCCAGCTCCACGTCGACTCGCTTCTGCATCCCCTTTATCCTTCAGTTTCCCCACCATTGCTTCCACATCCATCTTGGACCAAAGATTAACCTTTGAGGATAAAACCAGGCTTTTCCCCCAGTTGAGGCTTTTGTACAAAGTGTTCTTCCAGAAACCTCTCCAGTTCCTATCTTGCCAGAAGAAACTAGGAGTGGGCACCTAGAATGTAAGTACCACCACACCGAGAACCCCAAATTACAGTTTCAACGGATGAGAAGAAGCCCCGAGAACAAATTTCATTTCTCCTCCTGTAATGTCCTCACCTATGTGGGTCTCATGCCACATTCAACGATTACAGTCCATGGAAACATTTATTAACCCTCACCTGGGTCAGAGTCATTCACCTGGGCAGCTTTTAATCCCCACCCCTCAGAGCTGGGTCTGCCCATTAGACAGTTAGACAGTGATGGTTCCCAGAACATCAGCGTCTGTACCACCTGTGAACCCACGAGGAATGCAAATTTCTAACCACAGGAGGGGGCCTCGCACTTGAGCGTGCATCAGAGTCACCAGGAGGGCTTCTCAGAACAATTATGACAGAGATTGCTGGGAGCAGCTCCAGAATCCAGGAGGTCTCAGTGGGCGTTTGCATTTCTAACAGGTTCCTGCTTCAGGAGCACGCCTTGAGCATCACTGTGTGGGAGGGTCTGATTCAGCTGGTCTGGAGGGGTGGGCCTGGTATCCTACGTTTCACAGCTCCGTGGGATTCTGATGTGCAACTGAAGTTGACATCCCCCGATCTGTGGGCTGGGGTGCAACACGACTGAAACTGTGCAATTTTAGTAGAAAAAAATTGTCTGATTTATTTATTTAAAAATTTAAAAAAATTGAAGTATAAGTGATTGACAGAATAGGAGTTTTAAATGCAGGACCCTCCTAAAGCATTTCTTCCTTTGTCTAACCTTCCCTTCCAGAGCAGCCCTGCATGTCCAGTGTACTCGTGGCCCCGTAAGCTTCCCCTTAAGTCCAGCAGGACCCGGTCTGAGGTTCTGAGCAGGCCTGGCTCCCGGGGCCAGGGCGGGGCCAGCAGCACTTGGGCCCAGGGAACCAGGGAGCTTGGGAGCTGTCGGAGGACAACTCCAGGGAGGGAGTCCCTGGAGACCAGCAGGAGGTGCTGCAGCCCTCTTGGCTGGAAAGAGACACGCCATTTTTGGTGCCAGGTGAGCGGTAAGGATGGAAACTGTTGCCAAGGGCCTGGGGACTGGGTGTTTGAGACTGCCCTAGTAAACTCCCAGGGGATGGGTTCACACTAGTACAGGTGAGTTTTGCTGTCCAGCCACGCCTCTGTCAAGTGTGGTCACCAAGACCTTTGAGTGTTTTTATTTACTCTTTTATTGAGGCATCATTTACAGATGATAAAATGCACAAATTTTTTTTTTAATAAATTTATTTATTTTAGTTGGGGGCCAATTATTTACAATATTGTAGTGGTTTTTGCCACACATTGACATGAATCAGCCATGGGTCCACACGTGCTCCCCATCCCGAACCCCCCTCCCACCCCCCCCATCCCATCCCCCTGGGCCATCCCACCGCCCCAGCCCTGAGCATCTGTCCCATGCATTGAACCCGGAATGGTGTTCTGCTTCACACATGATAATATACATGTTTCAATGCTATTGTCCCAGAACGTCCCACCCTCACCTTCTCCCTCAGAGTCCATAAGACTGTTCTATGCATCTGTGTCTCTTATTCTGTCTCGCATATAGGGTTATCGTTACCATCTTTCAAATTCCATATATATGCATTATTATAGAGAAGACTCTACACGTGGACATCACCAGATGGTCAACACCGAAATCAGATTGATTATATTCTTCGCAGCCAAAGATGGAGAAGCTCTATACAGTCAACAAAAACAAGACCGGGAGCAGACTGTGGCTCAGATCATAAACTGCTTATTGCCAAATTCAGACTTAAATTGAAGAAAGTAGGGAAAACCACTAGTCCATTCAGGTATGACCTAGATCAAATCCCTTATGAGTATACAGTGGAAGTGACAAATAGATTTAAGGGACTAGACCTGATAGACAACAGAGTGCCTGATGAACTATGGACAGAGGTTCGTGACATTGTACAGGAGACAGGGATCAAGAAAATCCCCATGGAAAACAAATGCAAAAAAGCAAATGGCTGTCTGAGGAGGCCTTACAGATAGCTGGGAAGAGAAGAGAAGTGAAAAGCAAAGGAGAAAAGGAAAGATATTCCCATCTGAATGCAGAGTTCCAAAAAATAGCACGGAGAGATAAGAAAGCCTTCCTCAGCGATCAGTGCAAAGAAATAGAGGAAAACAACAGATTGGAAAAGACTAGAGATCTCTTCAAGAAAATTAGAGATACCAAAGGAACATTTCATGCAAAGACAGGCTCGATAAAGGACAGAAATGGTATGGACCTAACAGAAGCAGAAGATATTAAGAAGAGGTGGCAAGAATACACAGAAGAACTGTACAAAAAAGATCTTCATGACCCAGATAATCACGATGGTGTGATCACTCACCTAGAGCCAGACATCCTGGAATGTGAAGTCAAGTGGGCCTTAGGAAGCATCACTGCAAACAAAGCTAGTGGAGGTGGTGGAATTCCAGTTGAGCTATTTCAAATCCTCAAAGGTGATGCTGTGAAAGTGCTGCACTCGATATGCCAGCAAATTTGGAAAACTCAGCAGTGGCCAAAGGACTGGAAAAGGTCAGTTTTCATTCCAATCCCAGAGAAAGGCAATGCCAAAGAATTCTCAAACTACTGCACAATTGCACTCATCTCACATGCTAGTAAAGTAATGCTCAGAATTCTCCAAGCCAGGCTTCAGCAATACATTAACTGTGAACTTCCAGATGTTCCAGCTGGATTTAGAAAAGGCAGAGGAACCAGAGATCAAATTGCCAATATCCGCTGGATCATCGAAAAAGCAAGAGAGTTCCAGAAAAACATCTATTTCTGCTTTATTGACTATGCCAAAGCCTTTGACTGTGTGGATCACAATAAACTGCGGAAAATTCTGAAAGAGATGGGAATACCAGACCATCTGACCTGTCTCTTGAGAAACCTGTATGCAGATCAGGAAGCAACAGTTAGAACTGGACATGGAACAACAGACTGGTTCCAATAGGAGAAGCAGTACGTCAAGGCTGTATATTGTCACCCTGCTTATTTAACTTATATGCAGAGTACATCATGAGAAACGCTGGGCTGGAAGAAACACAAGCTGGAATCAAGATTTCTGGGAGAAATATCGATAACCTCAGATATGTGGATGACACCACCCTTATGGCAGAAAGTGAAGAAGAACTAAAGAGCCTCTTGATGAAGGTGAAAGAGGAGAGTGAAAATGTTGGCTTAAAGCTCAACGTTCAGAAAACTAAGATCATGGCATCTGGTCCCATCACTTCATGGGAAATAGATGGAGAAACAGTGGAAACAGTGTCAGACTTTATTTTTTTGGGCTCCAGAATCACTGCTGATGGTGACTGCAGCCATGAAATTAAAAGACGCTTACTCCTTGGAAGGAAGGTTATGGCCAACCTAGATAGCATATTTAAAAGCAGAGACATTACTTTGCCAACAAAAGTCCATCTAGTCAAGGCTATGGTTTTTCCAGTAGTGATGTATGGATGTGAGAGTTGGACGGTGAAGAAGGCTGAGCACTGAAGAATTGATGCTTTTGAACTGTGGTGTTGGAGAAGACTCTTGAGAGTCCCTTGGACTGCAAGGAGATCCAATCAATCCATCCTAAAAGAGATCAATCCTGGGTGTTCATTGGAAGGTCTGATGTTGAAGCTGAAACTCCAATACTTTTGCCACCTCATGCGAAGGGTTGACTCATTGGAAAAGACCCTAATATGCTGGGTAGGATTGGGGGCGGGAGGAGAAGGGGACGACAGAGGATGAGATGGTTGGATGGCATCACCGACTGGATGGACATGGGTTTTGGTAGACTCCGGGAGTTGGTGATGGACAGAGAGGCCTGGCGTGCTGCAATTCATGGGGTCGCAAAGAGTCGGACATGACTGAGCAACTGAACTGAACTGATACTGTATTGATGTTTTTCTTTCTGGCTCATTTCACTCTGTATAATGGGCTCCAGTTTCATCCATCTCAATAGAACCGATTCAAATGTATTTTTTTAATGGCTGAGTAATATTCCATTGTGTATATGTACCACAGCTTCCTTATCCATTCGTCTGCTGATGGGCATCTAGGTTGCTTCCATGTCCTGGCTATTGTAAATAGTGCTGCGATGAACATTGGGGTACACGCATCTCTTTCAATTCTGATTTCCTTGGTGTGTATGCCCAGCAGTGGGATTGCTGGGTCATATGGCAGTTCTATTCCCAGTTTTTTAAGGAATCTCCACACTGTTCTCCATAGTGGCTGTACTAGTTTGCATTCCCACCAACAGTGTAAGAGGGTTCCCTTTTCTCCACACCCTCGCCAGCATTTATTGCTTGTAGACTTTTGGATAGCAGCCATTCTGACTGGTGTGAAATGGTACCTCATTGTGGTTTTGACTTAAAATGCACAAATTTTAAGTGGACAAGGACTTGGTGGTCCAGTGGCTGAGACTCCGTGCTCCCAACGCAGGGGGCTTGGGTTCAATTCCTGGTCAAGGAACTAAATCCCATGTCCCACAATGAAGAGTTCACATGCTGCAACTAAGACCCACTGCAGCCCAACAAACAAATATTAAAACAAAACAAAACAAAAAATTCTTAAGTGGACGGTTTGATGAATTTTGACCACTGTCTACACCCATGTGACCACCACCTGGGTCAGCACAGGGGACGTTCTGTCATCCAGTGAGGCCCCTCAAGCCCTCTTCCCAAGCCCCACCTCCCACTGCCCCCCTATTCTGACCCCAGTGCCACAAACAAAGTGTCAAACTCCATATAAATTTAGTTAGATGGGATGTGCTCTTTCGTGTCTGGTTTCTTTTCCTTTACGTTGGTTTTGAGCTTTATCCACAGTATTGCGTGCAAGAGCAATTCATTTATCTCCCTTCGGTGCTGTACACCATGTGTTCCTGCGTTTTCCCACTGATGGGCATTTGGGTTGTGTTTAGGGTTTGGCTATTCCCGGTTCAGCTGCAGTGGGTGCTTCTGAGGACCTGCTTTCCTTTGGGCTCATCCTCAGGAAGGGATCTGCTCAGTCAGATGTTACGTGTATGTTTGATTTTAGCAGAATTACCTGACAGGCCTCTGCAGGGCTTGGACCAATCCACCCTTTCACCGACGGGTGTGTGCCCTCGTTACTCCCCAGCCTCATTCTCCTGAGTGTTTCCAGAGCTTTGGTTGTAGCCATCCTGGTGAGTACACAGTCCAGGACTCGGAATTTTAATCTATAACCCCTATAACCACTGATGTGAATCACCTTTTCATGTTTCCCAGCCATTTGGCTAATTCCCATATCTAAGTTGTTTGCCCACTTTTTCTATTGGGCATCTGAGAACTTTTGATTGAGGAAAAAGCATCATGAAATAGTGCCTTACTTATGCCAGGAATTGAGACGAGGCTTAAGTGGGTTTGTGCAGAGGATGGGAGTGAGAGAAGGGATCTTGGTAATAAGTCTGCTCCTGCCCCGAGAAGTTAATGGATCTATCTCCTTAGCACTGAGAACAGGCTGTGGGCAAGACTGGGAGTCAGTAAAATTTATGAAATAGGGGGACTGTTCTTTTATTTTTTCTATTTGAAAGCAGGCTGTTGTGGACCTGGTAATAAATGGTGTTCTCCACTTTCTACTTTCCCATCCCCATGAAGCTAGGCCAGATTGTGGGCCCCATCCAGTTTGGGACAGCAACCTGTAAGCAGCCTTTGGCCACCAGATCACTGATACAACCCTGACCCAGACCTGTTGATCGGCTTGCTTGGATCCCATGAAAAGCCTCCCAGTATCTGGGGGCCCTGGAATTGCATCGCTATCTACACTCTAGTTTCTCCAGCGTCAAGATTCACAGCCAATAGCCCAGGCGTCCCAGCACCTGGATCCCTAGATCCCCAGGAGACATCTTAGAGGTCCCAGGCTGCCCTGTCCAGGTCTTTGCTGAGCACTTGCTCTGTGCAGGGTGACTTCCAGATTGGGGATGGACTTTGTGTCCCTTTGTGTGCAGGGCTCAGGTAAGTGGCCACCTGCTCATCTCCTTGGCCACCTGGCTCCCGTACAGCCCTATCAGTATTAGTGAACTGAATAGATGAATGAATGATTTGGGGTTTGATTCATCTCCCGATCAGGCAGGCCATCTTTCATTCCTGCCACTGTGGGCCAAAGGAAAAACCAGGGATGTCTTTTCATGTTTTACCAGAGACTCAAAAGCCATTTTTTTAGGTTGCAAATGATATTTTTATTTTATGATTTTTTAATTGGAAGACAATTGTTTTATAGTGTTGTGCTGGTGTCTGCTGTGCAGCAACGTGAATCAGCTATCAGTGTACATATCTCCCCTCCCTCTTGAACCTCCCTCCCACTCCCCCCATGCCACCCCTCTATCTCATCACAGAGCACTGAGCTGAGCTCCCTATGCTTTACAGCAGCCTACTAGTTACCTATTTTACACGTGGTACTATACATATGTCAGTCCTACTCTCCCAATTCATCCCACCCTCTTCTTCCCCCACTGTGTCCACAACAGAGACTCAGAAATTTTGACATCTTCTTATTCTTGATGATTTCATGAAGTTCTAACCTCCCTTGGTTATTGAATACTTTCATATCAGCTAAACAGCGATCCCTTGTTTCTCCATTGACTTAATAACATAAAGGATATGTCCAGTTGGGAAAAAAAATGATAAGAAGGTTAAATGCTCGGTGGTGCCATTCTAGAATCCTAAGAATCAAGCAATCAATCCAACGATTAATCATTTAAGTAGCTAACATTTATCATGTAACCTCAGTGTCAGGCACATGGTGTATAATGCTGGAGATTTCAGTTTGCTGATGGATGGATTCTCTGACTCCATGTCTCCTCCTGGAGCCTCATCCCGGATATTCTCTTGACATGGGTTTTCTCCCACACCTGTGGATTCCTGGATCTCCCAACAATGGCTGTTGGACCCCAGCCTCTGGCCAGTTTCCAGTGTCTGATTGTGCTAGGTTGTAATACCATGTCTTGTCAGCAGGTGCCTCCCTTCTGTTAATAACACCTGATGTTTTCTGGCTGAAAATTTCGGTGCCGATTCGACAAATGAGAAGAAGGTAAAAGTAAACTTTGTGGGTTTGACGTTTCATAAAAATAAAAAAGTTAACTTGGAGCGAAGAGTGACCCTGGGTAGTGAAGGGCATGTACATTTTTTTTGGACTAGTCCCATTCAAGGGAACTTTTGGAAGTTTGCTCTGCCATCTGTCCTGTGTGATTTCTGTAGCCACTGGCCATGTGTAACTGCTGAGTGCTTGACACCTGGCTCATGCGACTGAGAAACTGAATTATAAATGTTATTTGATTTTAATTAAAGTTTAAATAGCCACAGATGCCCGAGGGTCACAGCTTTAGAGTAACATTTGTTTCTGTCATTTCAGCAAAGGAGAGAGCAGAGAGTAAATGGAGATACAGCATAGCAGTCGGTTAAGACCCCTGCTCACCAAGTCCAGATGAAGGTTCGGCTTCAGTTAGTTTATTGTCAAGACAGTGGAACCAGAGCGATTTGGGAGTCGGTCTGGCCTTGCCACTTAACAGCTGCTGTGGCTTGGGGCAAGCAAAGTCATCTCTCTGAGCCTCAATTTCTTCATCTGTAAAC
This sequence comes from Okapia johnstoni, assembly GCA_024291935.2. Taxonomy (NCBI): domain Eukaryota; kingdom Metazoa; phylum Chordata; class Mammalia; order Artiodactyla; family Giraffidae; genus Okapia; species Okapia johnstoni. The sequence goes on from CM044324.1 coordinate 30,654,340, forward strand.
TGGGGATAATAATACCCTCCTCGAGACTCTGGAGTGCAGTGCCGCCTGAGGGCAGCGCCCGCAGACAGTAAGAGCATCCCCTGCAGGCAATGATGACAGACACCTAGTTGAGAGCTTGTCTTCCCGCTCAGTGTCACCACAGGGTCATCTCCCAGGAGTCAAGGGGCTGTGTCAGCTTTATTCTCTGGAGGTCAAATCAAAGGGCAGACCAAGGGGCTCTTGGGGCGGGGCGGACGGGGCAGGCGGGGATTGTCTTCACCCCTACTTGTGCTCTCTGGATAGTTAACTCCTGCAGGGTCTCTGTCTGCTTCCTTCCTCCCGTTCTGGTCCAGCAGTCTGGTGCCTCTGTCTGGGTTATGTTAACCATCTTTTACTAGGGTTTTTTTGGTCACCCTGAGGTGACACCCTCCCTCCCCCCTGAACCCCCCCACTGCCTCAGTCACTCCATCCTGAGTCCCGAGTGCTTGGGAGCCCTAACACACGTGTGAGATGCTGGGGATTTCCTTTAAAGCTGCCTTGCCTGGAAATCCAGAAAGCTCGTTTAACATGCAGATGCTGACTCAGGAGGTCTGGGGGCCCCCCCAAGAGCCTGCATGTCTTGTCTGCCGTCTATAGGGCGTTTCCTCAGCCTGGAGTTTTCAGGGCTTCCGAGGGTGAGAACCGCTGCTGTGACGTTGAGAATCCAGGATCTGTAGTGGAGAGGCCTTCCTGTTCTGCAGCGGGACAGGGAGAGGTTTCCCCGCCTTCCTTAGGGAGACCGCCCCTGAGAGGGTTCCAAACGGAAGTTCTGATGGGTCGGCGGGGCACTGTGGGTGAGCGCGGGATGAGTGTGGACTGGAGGGAGGTTCTGGTCAGAGAACTAAAAGCCCAGACCGAGGGTGATGGGCCTGTGCTGCCTGAGGTTTGCAGGATTTTTTTTCCCTTTTAATTTTACCATAACTTCAGGCTTACAGAAAACTCCCAAGAATAGAACAAAGAACTTGTTTTTCAACTCTTCACCTACGTCCACGTGTGTGTTTTCCTGAATTATACGAGAACAGTTTGCAGCTAGGATACGCTTTACCTCCCAAAGCTTTGGTGACATAATTTCAAAAAATACAAAGGACATTCTCTCCTAGAATCACAGGGTGGTTACCTGACTCAGAAACTTCAGTCAACCCAGTGACGTCACCTCAGGCCTCATTCAGGTTCAGATTTCACCAACTGTCCCAATATTATCCTTTTAAACAAAACGACATTTAGGATCACAAGTTGCCTCTGGTCGTTCTCTCTCTCCTAAGCCGCTCCTCAGGCTTTCACAACACTGACGTCTTTGAAGAGAAAGAGCTGGTCATGTTACAGACGCTCCCTCGGTTTGGCTCCATCTGATGTTTCCTCAGATTAGACTCAGGTCATGCATTCTCGGCCAGAATTTTAGGGAGGGGATGCTGCTTTCTGCTCAGTGCATCGTATGGAGAAAATGTGAGGGCAGTTTCTTGGTTTGGGAGATTGTAAAGCAAATTTGGGTTATAAACACTCCCAGTGAGAAGGAAAATCAAGACCCAAGTAGTGAGATGGGATGAATTGAGAGAATGAGACTGACATATATACACTATTGATACTATGCATAAAATAGATAACTAATGAAAACCTACTCTGGAGCACAGGGAGCTCTACTCATTGTTCATCTGTTGTTGTGGTTTAGTCGCTCAGTCATGTTTGACTCTCTTGTGACCCCATGGACTGTAGCCCACCAGGCTTCTCTGTCCATGGGACTTTCCAGGCAAGAACACTGGAGTGGGTTGCCATTGCCTTCACCAGGGAGCTTCCCAACCCAGGGATCGAACCCGAGTCTCCTGTATTGGCAGGTGGATTCTTTACGGTGTCCTAAATGGGAAGAAATCCAAAAAAAGATGGGATATATGTATACACATGGCTGATTTACTTTGCTGTGCAGCAGAAACCAACACAACATTGTAAAGCAAAAATGCTCCAATAAAAATTAATTTTAAAAGAAGTAAGAAATAAAAAGGACACATACAGGGAAGCCGGTGTGGTTTGTTCAAGCATCTGAGATTAACTCAGATTTTCGAAGGATGGAGCCAAGGTCCAAAGGCAGAGGACTCAAGCCAGAGAGTCAGGAGATAGGGTAATGAAAAGCTGACGCCCAGAATGAGCTGAGGCTACAAAGAATGCTGGAGGCAACTACGTGGGCTTTGAAATTGCTCGCTTAAAAAAACATATAAATTTGCTTTTCTGTCAATAAAAAAATAGAATGTGCCTATTGTGGAAAATCCTGAAAGCATAAAGGAGAAGATAGCTACTCCCTGAGTCCTACTACCAGCTGGAACCGCTGCTAATATTTTGGCTCCTTTCCTCCCAGCTTCCAGAAAGGGCTTTGAAAGCTCTGCTTGGAGCAAGAACCGAGATAAAGAAAAGCCAAGTCTTGTCTGCCCCCCAAAATAAGAAAATTCTGTCACATACTGCAACATAGATATAACTTGAGGACTTTATGCTCAATGAAAGAAGCCAGTCACACAAGGACTCTGCCTGGTGTCATGCTGGTGAGAGGGCTGCCTGTGTGTCCACATCCCTCAGCGGGGCGTCTGTGAGCTGCGAGGAGGAAACGTAGTCTGGGGAGGCCAAGTGTGGGTTTGGGGGGACCCAGAGCCACTGCCTCGGTCTTTGCAAAACTCAGAGGCTCATTCCAAAAGTTTGGGCCTAGGCAAACACTTCAATGATTTGTAAAAATGAAAGGGAGGAGACAGGGTCTGTGATGGGGGCCGGTCCCAGCTGGAGACTAAGCTCTGTACACTTAAATTCAGGCTGGAGAGGCCCGTGGCAGGGCAGGCAGGGAGATTACGTCACCCAAAACAGCCTTCACAACCGTCTGACCAGGTGGGTATTTCTATTTTTTTTCAGGTGGGTCCTTCTCATTTTTGTTTTACAGACAAGGAAACCAAAACTCAAACGTAGGTGATGTGTCAGATTCCATAAGCTCCCCACCCAGGTCCTTGGTCACCCAGAGGTCATCCCAAGAATCGCATATGTGCTGATGACTTCCTGTATTTCTGCACAGGGGTGTCCTCTGACCCTCTGAGGGTTGAGCGAGTTAACGCCCTAAACCAGGGAATTGATGGTAAATACCCCAAATCTGTTTGCTCCTTGCTGAGACAATTTTTTTTTATTATGATAAAAGCACACATTTACTATCTTAACGATTTTTAACTTTGCAATGTTACCGGTAGCCACTTTGTTATGCAACAGATTTCTAGAACTTTTCATCTTGCAAAACTGAAACTGTGTGCCCACTGAATAGCTCCTCCTCCCCCTCCCACAGCCCCTGATAACCACTATTCTACTTTCTGTTTCTATGAATTTGACTACTTTAGATACTGCGCCTAAGTAGAATCATGCAGCATTTGTCCTTGTGTGACTGGCTTCTTTCATTTAGCATAAAGTCCTCAAGGTGTATCTATGTTGCAGCATGTGACAGAATTTCCTTATTTTTTATGCTGGAAAATATTCCATCATATGTATATATCACATCTTGCCTATCCATTCATCCACCGATGGACACCAGGGTCGCTTCCACCTCTTGGCTGTTGTGAATAATACTTCTGTGAACATGTGTGTGCAAATACCCCTTCAAGATCCTGCTTTCAGTTATTTTGGATCCATACTGAGAAGTGGGATTGCTGGGTTATATGGCAGTTTTAAGTTTTTGAGGAAACGTCATAGCATTTCCCACAGTAGTTGCACCTTCTTATTGAGGAGATAATTGTGGGTCCTGGAGGGACTGGTCACGACAGTAACCTGCTCACAAATGCTCTCCTTCTATTGGCTGCCTTCTCTTCCCTTTCTCACCTCCTCACTCTCCTACCTGTTTTTCCTGGAGTCCAGGTAAACTACAGGCACCAGGTCTTTATTGCAGGGTCTGCTTCTGGCCAGACCCTCAACTAAGGCCTGTCACTTGCCTGAGGTTACACAGTTAGTAAGTGGTTCATCTGAATATCTATTGCTGTATAATAAGCCATCCCAAGACTTGACTGCTTAGGACAACAATTTATTGTCATTTGTGGTCCTGCCCATTGTCTGAGCTCGCTGGGTGGACTTCATTTGAGGTCCACTGTGGCTGCAGACAGATGTTGATGGGACTGGAGGCATCTGAAACCTCCACAGGGCTGGACGTCCATGGTGACTTCTCCTGCTGGCTGTCTGGAAGCTGTCGGCCACCACAGCCACAAGTGGTCTCTATGTGGTGGGCTTGCTCACAGCCCAGTAGCTGGCTTCAGAGAGGAGCATCCCAAGAAGGACATTCCAAGAGGCAGGAACAGGAAACTGCCAGCCCAGCGGAAGAGGCCCAGTGTCTTTCCCACTACATTCTGTGGGAGAAAGCATGGTATAGGCTAATACAGATGAAAGCAGGTGGAGAAATGGACTCTACCTCTTGATGGGCTCAGGGAGAGATTGGGGTGGGAGAGATTTTGGTGTCCATCTTTAGAAAGTACAGCTGACTGCAGTGATGGGGCCAGGGTTCAGACTCAGGGAGTCCAAACTGAGAAATCATGATCTCAACCTCTAGGCTGCCTCCACCTAAGAGGTGCATTCTAGGAAGTCCTGATGCTTCTAGGGGGCTGGAGAGCCAGCAATAATGGCAAACCTGAGAAATGCTGTTTTGATTTACTATGACCCCAATTTTATGTTCAGAGGGATGTGGTCTGGGGAAGTAGAGTTCTCCAGTGGATTGATAAAAGTAGAGACAGTGGTAACCTTGCGGTTAACTTTTGGAAAACGATATACAGCAGAGCATGACGTAGCTTCTTTGTAAGCATCGGAATGAATGAAGTGACCGTGAGGTGGGAGAACTTGGTGGGGGTGAGCTGAATAATCCTCCCACCCCACTGAGAAATCGGGTCCTAATCCCTGGACCTATTAATGTTATAAGGAAAAGAGGTCTTGGCAGATGTAACAAGGATCTTTTTCTTTTTCCAGTTATTGAAATATGTATTTTTATATAAAAATATTGTACACTTTCATGTTTTATAATTATCTCCTCATCTGCTATGACAAGGATCTTGAGACATTAGCTTGGATTATCCAGCTGAACCCTAAATGCCATCATGTGTGTCCTTATAAGTGACAGGCGGAGGGAGACCCACACACGGAGAGGAGAGAGTGAAGCGATGACAGAGCAGAGAAGGATTGAAGATGCTGGACTTGGATGCTGGAGTGATGCAGCCACAGCCCAGGAGGGCCAGTGGGCACTAGAGCTGGAAGATATGAGGAACCATTCCATCCCCAGAGCCCTCAGAGGAAGAAGAGCCCTGTCTACACCTTGGTTTCCATCCAGTGATAGAAATTTCAGATTTCTGACCTCCGGAACCTTGAGAGAGAATCTATTTCTGTTGTTTTAAGCCACCAGCTTTGTGGCAATTTGTTACAGAGGCTGCAGAAACTAACACACAAGCTAAGATCACTTTGTTTGCAGACAGGCTGGTGAGTAGCGTGAATGAGCTATGTGCAGTCAGCGTTCGGATAATGGATTGGCAAACTCACTTCCCTGGTGGCTCAGACAGTAAAGAATTTGCTTGCAATGTGGGAGAACCACGTTCGATCCCTGGGTTGGAAAGATCCCCTGGAGAAGGAAACCCACTCCAGTGTTCTTGCCTGGAGAATCCCATGGACAGAGAAGCCTGGCGGGCTACAGTCCATGGGGTCGTAAGGAGTCGGACATGGCTGAGGGACTAACACAAACTCATTGATAATGAGAGTGTTTCTGGGGGACTTAAAGCAGGTTGCACAGCTCTCTGCAACGTGTCTGTCATGAAGGGGTCTCTGGCCCCAGACAGTGGTGGGCTCTGCAAAGGAGGGCCAGAGAGCTCTGCGGTTAGCTCTGCCCAGGTCACTATTTCAATCAACATTACAGACGCAGATGGTGAGAAACTACGGCACTGGGTATGAAGGTGATACAACATTGGAGGTAAGAGTGAAAGTGGTCCCCAAGCTGAGATGAGTTAGTTCAATAGCTTGAAACTTTATGGGTTTTGTTTTTTTTTTTTTGCCTCACTGCACAGCATGTGGGATCTTATTTCCCCCATGCAGGACTGAACCAATGCCCCTAGCACTGGAAGCTCAGAATCTTAACTGCTGGACCCCAGAGAAGTCCCTCAATAGCTTGGAACTTTAGAATAAAGCTAAGATGAAACAGATGAGAGAGAAGGTTAGATTTTAAAAAGAACCCATCGCCAAGCGCAGAATGGGTTGAGGAGTTCTGGCCAGGCAGTAATTTCTGTGGAAAGGAGCTCAGGGCTCTATTCGTCAAGAGTACTGTATGGGGTTTTTTTTGTTTGTTTTTTTTTTCATTAGAAGAACAGGATTTGGGGCACTTTGTGGGAGGGCATTGTCCAGTTCTTGGGGGGGTTGGGGGGAGGTCCTAGGCACTGACTGCTGGTTGGAACATCTGGAATAACCCTTACATTTTTAACACTTCTTTCCTTCTTTTACAATGAGGGGCAGGACCATAAGGAATCAGGAAACAAGTGTGCTGGGTCATTGACCCTGTCCATTCTCTCCCTTTCACCACTCTGTATCGTGCCTCTCACCCCTTCAAACTTTACCACCCAGAACATGAAGCTACATAACACCATGTAGTGTGTAACAAAACACAGTGGCCTAAAGCAACAAGTGTCCTTCTCTGTCTCACCATTTCTGTGGATCTGGAATTCAGGAGCGGCTTAGCCACGTGGTCCTGGCTCAGGGTCTCCTGTGAGGTTGTCATCAAGGTGCAAGGTCTACACTCATCCGAAGGCTTGACTAGGGTTGGAAGACTGGCTTCCAAGATGGGTTACTCATGTGGATGAAGCACTCATGCTGGCCATTGGCAGGAGGCCTCAGATCTTTACCCCACAGACTCTCCACGGGGCTGCTTGGGGGTCCTCAACATGTGGCAGCTGACTCTCCCCAGAGTCATGACCCCGGGGAGAGCAAGGTGGAACCCATGAGGTCTATCATGACCTAGTCACATCCTGCCATTTCCGAAACTGATCACACAGGTCAGCCCTGTGAAACGTGGTGGGGTACCCATTGCCGGGAAGAGGTGGGGGTCCATCTGAAAGCCTGGTTACCATGGGAGCAGCAGGATGGGATGCCATGTGGCTGGAAGGTGATCAGGAGCTGGAGGGTATGACAAAATCCTCCCCTACTCAGGTTGGCCTAGTTCCCGCCCAGCTCCAGGATGGAGATCTCTGCTTCCCCATTCAGCCAGTGGTGCTTCTGCACGTGCCAGGACGGAATGAAGGCCTCCTTGGAGCCCTGCCAGGACCTGCTACATGATCCACAGGGCAGGCCTTCGGGTGAGGGTGATGCACTGTGAAGACAAGAACCGTTGAACTGCTGGCAGGAGACAAAGGCTTCCATTGACGGGATGTGACATAGGGAACCAGCCAGTCCACGGCCACCACTGTTGTCAGGAAACAATAGGCATTTCAAGAAGGCACTGGAGGTGCAGCTGAGCAGTCAGTGACCTGTCACCGTGGCCACCGTGCCCTCCCCACTCTGCCGTCTCAGAGGCTGTGCCAAGGTCCCTGGGATTTGTCTCAAAAGGTCAGTTGTTCAAAATGGCTCTTTAAATCTGCAGTGTCTTCTGGGCTTCCTGAATGTTGTCCTGCCCAGTTCAGAGTGGCGCTTCTCTATCGTCTTCCATTTGTGAAGCGCAGTTACCCACGAGCACGAGGTGAGAAGAGATGGGGAACCAGGAGAGGGTTTGCACGAGGCTGTTTGGAACGGCTGTGCCAGCACGTGGAGCTTCTGTCTGTGTCTGGGACTTCTAGCTGAGGTTGGGTGTCCAAAAGGGCGCTGGTGGGTGCGCTGTCCTGGGAGCAGTGGCAGGGGACCTGGACTCAGCTGCAAGTCTGCTGGTCAGGGTGCTGTGGGCAGCTCAGGCCTTGGCGTTGAGCAGAGCCGCCAGCTGGATGCAGGTCTGTCGCTGTTGGTTTCATGCGACACAGTGTTACAGGTGAAGCACCACTTGGCAATGACATTTCCTAAGCGCTGAGAGCACAGGAGGAAATTCTATCACAAGGACTTTCCCTGGGAAATGTTCACTGGCTGCCTGGTCACCCAAGACGGGCTCACGTGGTTGGCCTGAGTGTCCCTTGATGGAGCATCAAGAGGGAACGTCTGTGGGAAAGATTGTGCTGTGCTTAGTCACTCAGTCGTGTCTGATTCTTTGTGACCCCATGGACTGTGGCCCACCAGGCTCCTCTGTCCATGGGATTCTCCAGGCAAGAATACTGGAGTGGGTTGTCATGCCCTCCAGGGGATCTTCCCAACCCAGGGATGGAACCCAGGTCTCCAGCATTGGAGGCAGATTCTTTACTGACTGATCCACCAGGGAAGCCCAAGAATACTGGAGTAGGTAGCCGTTCCCTTCTCCAAGAGATCTTCCCAACCCAGGGATGGAACCCAGGTCTCCTGAATTGCAGGCAGATTCTTCAATGTCTGAGCCACCGGGGAAGATTGTGCTGGTCAGGCTCAAATATAACAGATCAAGGCGGAAGGCTGCCTGAAATATTCCCGCAAACTGTTGGGGATGACAGACTGGTGTTTCAGTCAGTATTCAGCTGCTAAGGAATGGGGTGAGCTTCACATTTCAACTTGTGCCTCCGTGGAATGGCTGGCTGGCTTCCTGGCCTTCCAGCATCTGCCTCCTTTTTCCTCAGTCTCTAATTTTCTTCTGAGAAAACTGTCTGCCCTCTCCCCACTCACACACCATCAAGCATCGCTAGAGGGGACCTTTTCCAGAAGTGAGCGTCACTCAAAGCCCACCCATGAGTGCGCCCTGCTTTGGTTTACCTGGATGTTGGGAGTGCTGAGTCAGCTGAATTGTCCATATATGGAATTATATTTTAATTGCAAGGGGGAAGTTTGTTATTTTCAAGATAACTAGTTGGCAATGTTTGTAAAATCAAAAAGGCATTTAGTTGTGCAAATAACTACTCCCTTTTCACTAACTTCATCATTTCTAATTGCACTGCACACTTTCAAATCTGTTGTGAGCATATATCTCCCACTGCTCCTCCTCTCTACCTGCACCCTGCCCAGGCCCCCCACCCCATGGTCCCTGTCTACTCTGACCTGTGTCCAAGGATGCTGGACATTTAAGCCAGGACATCCTGTTTTCAGCAGGGTCCATCTGGGGGCTTGGTACGTGCAGGGTAGGAGAAAGGCAAGGTCTGGATATTGACCCCTCACCCCTCCAGCTCCTTCCTTTCTGGGTCTGCACAGTTCAGGGACCTCCCTCCCCTAAAGTCTCCTGCTCCTGTCCAGGACCTCTACGTGGGTCATTCTCTCTGGATCATCTGGGAAGGACCCCCAACATTGCTCACCCCAGGATTTTGCCTAACACGGCACGAAATCCTCCTGCACCTTTGTCAACAGTCTGCTTATCAAACTCCCCTCAAACTGCCCCATTTGAGTGCCTTCTGTGCCCCCAGGGACTGTGCCTGACACGATATTTGAAACTGTATTTTGTGCAATATTTGAAAAAGCTCTGTGGTCTCCTCTTCCTCTTTTGAAAACCTTAAGAGGGATGCACATGTGCGTGCTCAATCGAATGGCTATTGTCTGAACTTAAAGAGCAGAGGTGGCCTGGCCGGGAGGAGACAAGAGTAGCTTTGTGTTTTCTTCAGTGTAAGGGTCAACCATGTTGTAAAAGTCGTGGCTACCAGGGAACATGGACCAAATGGGATGGTGTTGTGCCCCAGGGGGCTGTCCCCAGAAAGCTCAGAGAGTGTCAGGGCAGGACTGGAGGAGAGGGTGGTGTGCTTGCACCACACCATCTCATGAGCTCCAGGTGGAAGCCAGGAGGAGGGCTGGGGATGGAGCAAGGCAGTCAGGATGGAGAGGAAGTCAGTGTCTGCTTCTGAAGGGACCCTGAGACTTTCCTGGCGGCCTAATGGTTAGGACTTAGCGCTCTCAGTCCTGAAGGTGCTAGGTTCAATCTCTGATCAAGGAACTAAAATCTCACCAGCTGTGCAGCGAAAAAAAAAAAAAAAAGGATCCTGGGAGAGGCCTCTGGAAAGGGACTTGTGCTCCAGTCACTGCAAAAATACCCTGGGGTTAGGGACAAGTCAAGGGAGTAAAGGTTAGTAGGAGACCCAGAAGACGTGGGGCCATGTGGCTGCAGAGCAGAAGAACATACAGCAAGGTGGGCGAGGCGCCTGGTGATCAATGAACAGAAGCAGGTGCCCCCAGTACACAGTACCCATGTGAGTCTGTTTTTGTGAGATAACGTCTATATTTATTGAGAGTGAAAGGACTGGTGAGCTGGAGCAGAAGCTTAGCTGGCTGCATGTGAGATGCAGCAGAGAAGGGAGAAGGACAGAAAGACAAAAGGAACCAGTCATAGACCCTGGCTCGGGTTCCTCCATCACGTCAGGGGCCCCAGTGCCCTTTGAGAATTTCCTCTTCCTCACGTGGGTCTGAAGAAGGGTCTGTCATTTGTCGTTTTGAGATCATCAAGATGTTAGCATTGCTATTGTCACACTCATTTTCCAGACATGGAAACAAAGGCTGGAGTGGTATGCCCTCCTGGCCCCCACTCTGTCAGGACAGCAACAGACCAGCAGCAACTCACTGGGGGTCACTAAGGACATTTTCCCAATGGAGAGGCTGTTCACAGCCAGGTGGGGAGAGTGGGGAGAACCGCAAGGGCTGATGAGGTGTCCACTAGCAGTGCTGGCCTGCAGGGCTCAGGGAGAGGGGCTCCAGTTACTGGTTAGCTGGGGGACAGGGGTGGATCAATGCCCTGAGTCCTCCCTGCATCTCCTTCCGGTCTCCCCAAGGCTGTATCCACCAGGAAGAGGGGGACCAGACCCCCAGGCAACACAAGCTCTCAGTTCAGTCGCTCTTTGTGACCCCATGGACTGCAACGAGCCAGGCTTCCCTGTCCTTCACCATCTCCTGGAGCTTGCTCAAACTCATGTCCATGGAGTCAGTGATGCCATCCAGCCATCTCCTCCCCTGTTGCCCCCTTCTCCTCCCGCCTTCAATCTTTCCCAGCATCAGGGTCTTTTCCAATGAGTCGGCTCTTCATATCAGGTGGCCAAAATACTGGTGCTTCAGCTTCAGCATCAGTCCTTCCAATGAATATTCAGGGTTGATTTCCTTTATGATTGACTGGTTTGATCTCCTTGCAGTCCACGGGACTCTCAAGAGTCTTCTCCAACACCCAAGTTTGAAAGGATCAATTTTTCAGAGCTCAGCTTTCTTTATGGTCCAACTCTTACATCCATACATGACTACTGGAAAAACCATAGCTTTTCCTATTTGGACCTTTGTTGGAAAAGTAATGTCTCTGCTTTTTAATAAGCTAAGTTTGTCATAACTTTTCTTCCAAGGAGCAAGCATTGTCTTTTAATTTTGTGGCTGCAGTCACCATCCACAGTGATTTTGGAGCCCAAGAAAATAAAATCTGTCAATGTTTCCATTGTTTCCCATCTGTTTGCCGTGAAATGATGGGATCCGATGCCATGATCTTAGATTTTTGAATGTTGAGTTTTAAGCCAGCTTTTTCACTCTCCTCTATCACCTTCCTCGAGAGGCTCTTTAGTTCCTCTTTGCTTTCTGCCCTAGTGCTGAGCTTTCCAGGGTTTGAGGGGCAGGGCAGGTCCTGAGCCTGCAGGTCCTTTCTGGAGAAGCCAGTGAGGGTGCTCAACCCTGGGCTGTGGTGCCCAGGTGCCCAACACTCAGACCTTTTCTCCCTGTCCCTCCCTTCCAGGTTCTACTTTCTCTCTCCCCACCTCCCCCACTGCTGAGAACAGAGGGAGGGGGCCTACAGAAGGTTTTTCCTCACCCCAAGGCACCGCTGCCTGATGCCTGACAGATGGGGGACAAATGTTTGTTGCATGTGAGGGAAACAGGGGGTGAGAGGAAGCCTGAGATGAAGTTCTGTGCCAGAGGGACCCGTGCCAGCCCAGTGTAGGCAGGTATTTGCCAGGTGATGCCCCAGCACAGGGAAGGATGGTGAGGAGGCTGGAAGGGGAGGTCACAGTGCATTCATGGGCAGTTCCTATGGGGCACCTAGGACCCCATCCTGCTGGGACCACCCGAGGAAGTGGGTGGGATGTGCCCCAGAATTGTCCTACCAGGAGAGGAAGCTGCGGGAAGCATCCAAAGGCTCCTGACCCTTGTGGGTGGAGGTGGCTCCTGGTGGCATCAGCCTCACTGCCCCCAGACCTCACCACCCCCACTCCGTCTGTCACCCCTCACCTGAAGCTGCTGTCTGAGCACCTTCAGCTGGAGCAAGGAAGCCCTGCGGGTGTTCAAGGTGGAGGCCCACGCTTCAGTGGGCTCGGAGGAGGCCCACCTGCTGAGCGCCTGCTGTGTGCACTTGGGCAGCCAGGGACAAGGCACCCACTGAGGTCGATGTCTGGCCTGGAGATGCTGCCGTGGACCCGGGCTTGCAGCAGGCGCCCAGTATAAGTCTTGGAGTGAAGAGTTCTTGTAGTGGAGGGAGTCTTGGGGAACGTGGAGGAGATGCATTTGAAGGACTGAGAGGGGCTGGGCATGGACCTAAGGGGTCTCTGGTTTGGTCGAAGCACAGGTTTGCCAGTGGAGCGTGGCAGGGATGAGGCAGCAGTGGAACGTGGGTGCCTGCTGGATGGGCTGGCTGTGTGCCACGGGTCTTCGCTCCCATCTCTGGGGTCCCGTTCAGCTGGGCTGTAGGGTGTGGACGGCTAGTGGCTGGAACCGGTTAGCGGAGAGTTCGTGGAGCCCTTAGGACAATCCACAGCCCGAGAACTGTGCGGGAGCCCCTGCCCGCTCCCCGGTCCCTGCCCTCCCCTCACAGACCAGCCTTTGTTCTGCTGGTCTGACACAGGCTCTCCTTGTGGCCAGAGTCGGGGCGCTGGAGCAGGTTTTCTGTGAGCAGCCAGATGAGGTGGTCGCAGGGCCCCAGGGCCCGAGGGATACCTGGCCAGGGGGATGGAGGGCTGGGTTGGGGGTTCCCAGGGTGTGTCTGAAGGTTCCCATGAGAAGGTGCCACACCATGGGTGGCTGCCGCTTCCAAAGGGCTCACTCTCTCCCAGGGCAGGAGGCTCTTCTGATGCCCCCTTGCTAATTAAAGCAGCTCAACACCCCCACCCCCCATGAGCGGGGCTGTGGGGCTTGCACACCCCATAGGGCAGCCTTCCAAGACTCAGGTCCGGAATGTTTCTCACACTGGCCTTGGGGAGACTCCTGGTGAGCCGAAGGTCCATAAGGGTCCCTCACTCAGCCTCCTAAGGCCGCGATCAGTTCCTCCTGGACTATTTTTTCTGGCTGCCTCACTGGCTGTTTCCCAGATGGTCTCGCTGGGCTGGGTGGGCCTCATATAGGCCCTGTGCTTACCAGGGTCTCACACTTGGCTTAATGCTCTGCTGTCAGCATCTTGAAATTCTTCATGATTTTTGAACAAGGAGCTCTACATTTTGATTTTGCTCTGGCCCCACAAATGATGTCATTTCTCCTGTCTCAGGGCTCGGGAGGAGATAGAAATGCCCTGAATTACTCAGGAGAGGGTCCCCAGCTCACCCATCCTCTTAAAGTTTCTCCTGCTCCTGGACTCAGCGGGGGAGGACACAGTTGGGGGCACTTTGCAAGTGCCAGTTTACTCCAAGAAATATCTTTAAAGAGAATTGCTTCATTAAAATGATACTTGCTTATTGTGAAAAAATTAAACAATACAGAAAGTGAAGAAAAAGTGAAAGGGAAAGTTGCTCAGTCATGTCCAACTCTTTGTGACCCCATGGACTGTATGTAGCCTGCCAGGCTCCTCTGTCCATGGAATTCTCCAGGCCAGAATACTGGAGTGGGTAGCCGTTCCCTCCTCCAGGGGATCTGGGATCGAACTGAGGTCTCCCGCATTGCAGGTGGATTCTTTACTGTCTGAGCTACCAGGGAAGACCAAGTGAAGAGAAAAATAATTCAAATTCCATCACAGAGAAGTGCCCTTTATTGGCATTTTGGTGAACATTTTCATGGTGCTGTGTATGTATGTGTACATTTATATACTGTCTAAGCTCAGACTGCTGTAACAAAAATAGCACAGACTGTGTGCTTTAGACAATAAACATTTATTTCTCACTGTTGCAGAGGCTGGGAAGTTCAAGATCAGAGAGCCCGAAGATTTGGTGTCTGGCAAGGATCCAGTTCTTGGCTGTAGATTCCACCTTCTCACCATGTCTTCACCTGGTAGAGAGGGAGCTCCATATAAGGACACTAACCCCATGCTGGGGCGCCCACCCTCACAACCTCATCTAATCCTAATTATCTCCCAAAGGTCCCACCTCCTCATACCACCACACTGGAGGTTACGGGTTCAACATATGGATTTGGGCAGACACAAACATACAGGACATAATGTATGGGGTTTCCCTGTGGCTCAGATGGTAAAGAATCTGCCTGCAATGCAGGAGACCCAGGTTCAACCCCTGGGTCAGGAAGATCCCCTAAGGAAGGGAATGGCAACACACTCCAGTATTCTTGTCTGGAGAATTCTATGGACAGAGGAGCATAATATACAGAGAGATATATGTTTATATTCATCTGTATATATCTACACACATTTCTGACATAATATAATTAAGATCATTTATATAAATATTTATTATTGTTTTTTACTTTACATTAAAATTTCAGCTGTTCAAAGTCCAGGACATGTAGATCTACTGAACTCATTTTTAACAGCTTCAGAGAATTCCACTGCATTTATAAACCACCATAAATGACTTAGGGCTTCCCTGATGGCTCAGTGGGTAAAGAATCTGCCTACAAGGCAGGAGACACAGGAGACGTGGGTTCAGTCCCTGGGTTGGGAAGACCCCTTGAAGAAGGAAGTGGCAACCTACTCCAGTATTCTTGTCTGGAAAATCCCATGGACAGAGGAGACTGGAAGGCTACCCGGGGGTCACAAAGAGTCAGACATGACTGAAGTGTCTAAGCATGCATAAATGACTTAACCAGGACCCCACCCCCACAACGTACATGTCAGCTGCTGCCAAACTTTGACTCTTAAAACAAGGCAGTGAGGATACATCCTGGGTGGGGGCATCTGGGTTTCATGTTCTCCTGCTGTACAGACATAGGGACTGGAACATTATTCAACCTCCCCACCCCTACCCCTGACAGTAGGCAAATTAGATGGAGCATATTTCTTCCTCTGGGGTTGAAGCAATTGTTTCCAAATCTGACTATCTTTTCATGTTCTAGCATGTGTTGAATATCCCAATCCAAATCTCATTTGTCCACTTGGCTGTTCACCTACCCCACTGGCTCCAGTGACTTCTTTCTTTGAATCAATTCCCTGGCAGACTTGTGTGCTTTCCTTAGTCTCTGGTGTTCCCCATGAGAAGGGACAGTGACAGTTCTCTGCTCTAGGAGAACTCACTCGAGGGTATGTCATGCCACAGCTCTGGGATCACCATCAGCACACTCCTGTCTCGCAGACCCGATGTACAGTCAACGCTCAACAAACACCTTGGGAGTGGGTGAAAGTGTTCACATATCCTTTTTTCTTTATCCCCCTCCCAAACGTTTTATTATAAAATTTTTTTGAACATACAGAAAAGTTAAGTGAATTCTGAAAAAAGTTGAGCAAACATTCAAATACTTACCACCGGATGACATTTTGCTCTGTTTGCTTCACTGTATATCTGTCCAGCTCTCTAACCATCAATCCATCTTATTTTTTTTATACCTTTCAAGGAGAGTTGCAGACTTCACCCCTAAACACTTCAGCACATGTATTATTTAGTTGAATAATTACTTTACAGTTCATTTTTCTCAAGTGAAATTTACATGCAATGAAACTTCCAAATCTTAAGCGTGCCATCTGCCAAGTTTTGACAAAAGCATCTGCCTGTGTGAATCAGAACCCTGTCAAGGTTCAGACCATTGCCGTTGTCACCCAGATGGTGCCCTCAAGCCCCTTCCCTGTCCACCCACCCCCACATTGCCCCCAGAGGCAGGCACCGTTCACATCTTTATTTCATCTTTGATGAGTTTTGCCTGTTCTTGACCTTCTCATAAATGGTATCTGACTGTAGAGACTCCTTTGAGGCTGGCTTCCTTCACAAAGTAGAAAGAAAAAGAAAGTGAAGTCACTCAGTCGTGTCCGACTTTTTGTGACCCCATGGACTGTAGCCTACCAGGCTCCTCCATCCATGTGAGATCTCTGTGAGATCATTTATTTGCATGGTTCCTCGCTCTGTAATAGTTCTGAAATCCATCCACGTTGTTGTGTGTGTTCATCCCTCACGCTCTTTTGTGTCACTTAGCACACTTTCAAAGGCCCTTAGTCCATTTCCATTTGACTTGATTTGTCCAGGGTTCCAGTTAAAGGGGGGTGGTCAAGGTTTGTCTCTATACCTCCAGGTAGGAATGTATCCCAAAAGTTATGGATGGAAGCCTGTCTGGACCACACTGCCTCCTGGTTCCCTCTGCCTCCAGCCCCACCCACACTGTAGGATTTCTTGATGGCCCTCTGCACCTTCCCCTCTAATTCGGCCTTCAGTCCACTGCAGGCCAGCCTTGGCTTCTGCTCCCTACCTCCCTGCAGTATTCAGCACCGTCTGCCTGTGCCTTCTAGAAACACCCTTCTCTGTTGTGCCTACTGCCCCAGTAGACTTTCCTCCCCCCTCCCTGGCCACTCTAACTCCATTTCCTTGGCTGCCTTTCCTTCTCTGGATGACCTGCAAATGTTGAGAGTCTTCAAGGTCAAGTTCAGGACCACTCTCTCTGCCCTCTCATGCTCCAGGTGGTCGTGTCCAGAACAATGGCTTCACATTCCATCTACATGCTGATAAGTCCCCAGTAGGTCCCTTCCTTAAGCCCCAGATTTGTACAACCTCCACATGGGGCTCAAATAAACACCTTCAACTTAACAGCCAGAAACAGAGCCTCTGGTTCCCCTTGGACCCTGCTCCATTGCCTTTGCTCACTCAGTGGCCCCACTAACCACACAGTTGCTGCAAGCCTGGAGCCTGGGGGATCCCTGATTTCTCTGGCTCCTGCATCCAGCTCACAGCCAATTCCCCAGAGCCTATCTCCTCATCAAATCCTAAATCTGTCCCTGTCTCTTTATTCCCCACCCCAACAGCCCTAGTCCATGGAACACCTTATACTACACCCCATTTCTGATTCATCTGAAATTCAAATGTAAATAGCATCCTGCATTTTTTATTTGGTAATTCTGGCCCTCCGCCTACCAGGCCCCAAAGCTGGCCAGGGCCTCCTACTTGGTCTGACCTCATCCTGCCAAGGAGCTCCCTGTGCCTGCTCCCTGGCCCTTCTGGGCTCCGTGTGAACCAGGAGAGACCCTTGCCTCCCCAGCCTGCAGCACTGGGGAGGAGGGGAGTCAAATCCCCCATCGCCAACCTCCTGAGATGTCTGCATGGCTCAGCGAGAGCCAGGCTTCGGTTCTCTCATTCCAGGTTGCTTCCTGTTCATGATTCTCGCCCCGGGGTTCTGATTTGAAGGATGGAGGGGACTGATATTTGTGAGGGTCCCAGCAGAGGGCCTAGCTCACCCAGTCCCCAATAAATGATGGCATCCCCTCGTCCTCCTTGCGCCTGGGTGAACAGTGCAAAGGCAGGAAGATGAGGAAAGGCTTTCTTGGTGGGAATGGCCCTTGCTCTCTCCAATAGCTTTCTTTTAAATCACTACGTTTAAACCACGTGTCGTGGTGAGGAGCCCTGTTTCAGGAAGTTCTGGGAGTCACAGGGACAAAGTCTAGCCTTGCAGCTGGCGGAGCAATGTGGGGGTGTGGACAGGATCTGAGAGAATACCCTTTTACTAAAAGCCTGATCTTGGGGAAGATGTTACTTACTCTCTGGGCCTCTACTTTTCCATCAGCTGAATGGGGCTAAGGAATGCAGCCCATCTCCCCAGCTGAGCAAATGAGACCTACCACACATCCGAGAGCTGACGATGCTCTCTGCCCATGTGAGCAGTCCTCCTTGGAGACCAGCTCCCTGACAGGGAGGTGTGCAGCTGCTCCCTGGGCCTTGGAGCTGGCTCCCTTCCTGTTTCTGCGGCTCTGTCTATGTGCTTCCCTGTTGCCTTCAGCAGTGTGCTGCTAGGTGCCTCTGGACTCCGAGAGCTCCTTGATCTCCGGGAACTGTGGTTTCCCCTCGCGGTGCCTGGCACACAGATGTTGCTTGATAAGTACTTGATAAACAAGCACAGACTGTGGAATTCCACTGCTTTTGCAGTATCTAGAAGACAGAGAGGGGCCCCTCCACCTCCCCCTACCTCCTGCCTATTCTAAAGCAAAGCCTTAATTCCTGTCCCTGGAAACAGGACCTCATCCGCCCCCCTTTTTGGTCAACCCTAAGTCTCCTTGGGATGATTAAGCTCTGTATTCTGATTAGCCCCTTTCCATGCTACCCGACATCAGCACTGATTTTAAGCCAGGCCCTTTATTTGCGTTATTTATTTAAGCTCCCCAATAACCTTATGGAGTGAGCACTTGTTACCATCATCCCCATTTTACAGATGGAGAAACTGGGGTCCAGAGAGATGAAGTAACTTCTCCAAAGTCACAGAACCAGCAAGCAGGGATTTGAACGCAGCCAGTCGGATGCTGGAGCGCATGCTCTTGAAGCTCTGGGGGTTGGGTGTTGTGAAAGTGTGAGCACGAATGCGGAGCAGATGGAGAAAAACGGACGTGGAGGCAAGGGCCAGGGAGGAGTCGGCAGCGTTGGTGGGCGGGGCTACGGTGAGAGCCGCCGGCAGTGGGCGGGGCCTGACGGGCAGGCCCTCCCGGATCCCCGCGGGAGCCAGTGACGCTCGGGAGGCTGACTGACAGCGGCCTGCAGAGTGGGCCGGGCCGGGCCGGGCCGGACCTGGAGGGGGCCGGAAGGCCGGCTCCGCTACGTGGCGGCCTCGGGCAGGCTCGGCGCTCGCCACCAGCCAGCCCCGGGGCGGCGGGACTTCCCTAGCAGGCGCCTCCCTCCGGGTTTGCTCCTGCTCGGACTAGTGATTATTAAACGCTGGATTTAAAGGTCGCCAGTTGCAGCGAGCGATGCAGCGGGCACTCTTGGAGACTCCGGCCACCCCAAGAGGCTGCTCCCCACCTTGGCGATGGCTTCCCCTTCCTTCCCGACACGTCAGCAGCCCAGCCGCAGTCCTGAGTCGCCTGAGGGCGATGGGCATCCCTCTGGCTGCAGCCAGGGCTGCTCTGAGGACCGGCCAGGTCAGCGTCCAGCGAGGGCGCGGGGCTGGGCGGGGTCTGGTGACAGCCGTATCCCCAGGACCTTGCACTGTGTATCTGGTAGGTACACACAGGCATTTAATCTACATAACATAAACTGCAGGCATCTCTGGAATCGGTTTGAACTCCGGCCCCACCGTTTACTGCCCAGGAGAGGACTTAACCTTTCTTTCTTTGTTTTTATTTATTTTAATTGGAGGCTAATTACTTTACAACATTGTGGTGGTTTTTGCCATACATTCACATGAATCAGCCATGGGTGTACATGTGTTCCCCATCCTGATCCTCCCTCCCACCTCCCTCCCCATCCCATCTCTCAGGGTCATCCCAGTGCACCAGCCCTGAGCACTCTGTCTCATGCATGGAACCTGGACTGGTGATCTGTTTCACATATGATAATATACATGTTTCAATGCTATTCTCTCAAATCATCCCATCCTCACCTTCTCCCAGAGTCCAAAAGTCTGTTCTTTACCTCTGCGTCTCTTTTGCAGTCTCGCATATAGGGTCATCATTACCATCTTTCTAAATTCCATATATATGCATTAATATACTGTATTGGTGTTTTTCTTTCTGACTTACTTCAGGCCTTAACCTTTCTAAGCGTCAGTTTGAAAGTGAAAGTCGCTCAGTAGTGTCCAACCCTTTGGGACCCTATGGACTATACCGTCCATGGAATTCTCCAGACCAGAATACCAGAGTGGGTAGCCTTTCCCTTCTCCAGGGGATCTTCCCAACCCAGAGTTCGAACCCAGGTCTCCCGCATTGCAGGCAGATTCTTTACCAGCTGAGCCACAAGGAAAGCATCAGTTTACCATCCCAGAAATGGGGATAAGACGCTTATTTACCCTCTGAAGGTGTTTTGAAGATTAAATCTAATATATGTTGAGCACTTACTTTGTGTCAGGCATTATTTTTAGGGCTTTGCTCTGTTTTCACTCAACAGCTTATCAAGTTGTGATAAGTTGTTGTTCCCTTTCTGTGAGTGAGGAATGGACACTTAAAGAAGTTAACTTTCCCAAGGTCACACCATTTGGAGCCCTGGGCAGGGTTACCCCATTGTCCGGGCCAAGGTCCCTGCGCTCTCCCGCCTCTGTTCCAGGAGGCAGGCATCTACCATACACCAAGATCCCCACAGTGGGGCCCCCACCCCATAAGAAGAGGGTTGTCAGAGATGACAGCTGTCTTCCAGTCTCTTCTTGAGACTAAATTGTGGTAAGTGTCCTCACCACAAAGTACATGTGTTCCTTTTTTAGACAGTTCAGGGACCACTCAGGGGCCCAGTGGAGCCATTATAAGGAGAAACCAGGAGAATATGGGATTAAAGCCTGTCCTGCTGGGCGGGTCCCAAAAGCCACCTCATCCAGTCCTCTGCGGTCTGTCCTGAGGTCACTGGGCTACTTGAGCTGGAGATTCTGTGTGGCTGCAGATGGTCCCAGCCTCACACTCTGGGGATCATCCATCAAATGTTCATGAGCTGGGGCAAGCCTGCTCACCCCTAAATCTGGTTACTGTCTTCGGGGGAGGGGACAGCCACTGGCTAATTTAAAACAGAGCATCCCGCTCGAGTGGCCTTTGGCTCCCGCTGTCTTCTAGCCCTGCTGGCAGCAGACCTTTTCTCTGTGGCATGATTTGCTGATGTGGCTGCTGTTGGAGGGGGCGGGAGGCACCGTTTTCTGAGCATCTGTTTGTGAAACTAAAACCCTGCCTGTGAGAACCCTCTGTACGTTGCAGCTGTGAAGAGATGTGAGAGCACGGCCAAGGGCGGCCTTTTGGTGGGACGGCTGGCACCCTGGGAGGACCCAGCTCTGTCTGGGATCCGGCAGTCGTGGCTACACCATGTCCCCTCTCGTGGCCCTTTAGGGGAAATCAGGTCTCTGTCTTCTCTCAGTTCCCCTCTCCCATTTCTTCCTCTTCACTCTTCTCATCCTGATTTCCAGAAGGTAAGAAACACACCCGGGACTCAGGGGTGCATATGTGGCTGCTGGATTTCCTCGCCCTGCCCCGCCCCCAGCCTGGGGAGACTATGGTGCCCCCACATGGCCATTGGCTCCAGGCCTGGACTGGGGTGGTCTCCAGTGGGGTCAGGGGGTCCTGGGAGACAAGGAGGCCCTTAAGGCTCAGTGGCCGTGCCCCTACTGGGCAACGAAGGTGTGTAGCTCCACAGTGTTCTCCTCTCCACCCAGGGCCCTTCCTGACTCCAGAGGGACCCGGCCCCCCGCAGCCCTCCCCTCTCCTGTTTTCAGTCAGACCCAGGTTCAGATCACTCTACTACCTCTTCCTGTGTGACTCTGGGCAAGTCCCTTCCCATCTCCAAGACTCAGTTTCCCCATCCATAAAGTGGGAAGTATCCCAGAGCCCACCTCACAGGATGGGGTAGTGAGGTTACATGAGCTTATGCCCAGAACCACCAAAAGCACTCTGTTTGGATATACCGTGAATTTCTCCACTCACCAAATGATGCCAGAACAGGAAGCTGTTTATTTTCAAGAAAGATGGCACACATTCTTTCATGTAGTGGAGTGCTCTTAGTGATTAGTTTTTGAACAACCAGTGAGATATGCTGCCTAAAACAACCTGCATGGGTCCTTCTGGCCAAGGTCATCTGAGGAACCGCTTGAGAGGCGGTTAGCAAGTTTAACCCAGATTGGAACTGATCCTATGGCGTCACAGGCTTCAGGGCGAGTGTGCACAGATCCTTTGAAGACACTTAAGAACACGCAATCCGTGGTTACAGGATGGGGATCAGGCAGGGACACCTCCAATGAATGGGACCGCCAGCTGCCCTAATGTTATGCAAATAGGTGCTCGAAGCTTGGATAAAAATGCCCATGAAAGCATCCTACAGATTTCAAAAATGTTGCATCGCAGAGAACCAAGAAGGGAGGAAAGAAGATGTGCTTAGATGACTCAGATGACTCAAAAAGTGGCTTCGACGATGGCAGAGACCCTGAGCCCACAGGTGCAGTGGATGAGGTGGCAAAAAATTGAGTGACAGGATAGGGTGATGAGAGCGCTCTTCTAAAGTAACACGTTGTCCCACGTAACCTGTGATCATGACTTGCCAACTGCACAGATGGCAAGTAAGTTACTTGTTATAAATAGATAATTAACTATTTCATTGACTTAAAAAGATGATCTTAAATACATTCAGTTAGGTCACACATCCTTTGGATATTTGAGTGGAGAAACGGAATTGTTACAGGAAGGGGGACCGCTTCCAAGGGCCCAAGAGTGGGCTCTTATCTAACACTCGGAAATGAATTGTCCAAGGAGACACACGTGCTGACCAAGCAAGAGACTCTATTGGGAAGGGGTGCCCGGGCAGAGAACAGCAGCATAAAGGAAACCAGGAGAAGGGCTCTGCCACGTGGCTCACAGTCTTGTGTTTTATGGTGATGGGATTAGTTTCTGGGTTGTCTCTGGCCAATCCTTCTGAGTCAGGAGTCCTTCCTGGTGGCGCTTGTATCCACTCAGCCAAGACGGCTTCCAGCCAGAAGGATCCCGGGAGGTTGGTAGGACATATGGACTGGAGTTTCCTCTCTCCTTTTGACCTTTCCCGAATTCTTCCAGTTGGTGGTAGCTTGTTAGTTCTGTATTTCTTACCAGGACCTCCTGTTGTAAAACAACTCATATAAAAGGTTACCGTGGTGTCTGGCCATGGTGGGTTGTTTCAGCCAGTGGTTCCCCTAATAGAGAGGCTTGTTATTTGAGTCTCTCGGTGGCCCTTCACCCCACACATTCCCTTTCCAGAGGGCCCCCCACTCTGTCTCTGTGACCCTTCTTCTGGCTGCCTGCCCTGGGGGTGGCTGCTCTTGCCAGAGAATTGACTCCTCCCCACCAGGAGCAGCCCTGAGGCCGTGACCAAGTAGGCTGGTGTATAATTTCCCCCAGCTCCCTTGTCCCTTGAAGAAGCCGATGCTGAAGTCTGTGTTCTGCACCGGCCCCCACAGTTCCCTGGGGGATTAAGTGCCAGGGGCCCCAGTGGTTATGCGCTTGACAACACACCCTTTACTGGCCAACTCCCATTCTCTGACTCACTTTCCCTCCCTTCCTGGGGCCTCCAGGCTTCCCTCCAAATAAAGGAGGTTGACTCCATGTCTGTCTCAGGTCTTCTCCTGGGGAAATCAAGATGGTGAAGGAGAGCAGTGGTGATCATCACCCATAGTTATTCTGATAAAAGGGAAAACGCGGTTCCTGCTCTGGGCCTCCTAGCCCCAGAGCTGGGGGAGACAGGCGAGGGTGCCTCTTTTAGGTCAGATTGGGGAGGGGGAGGTCTGACTACATGTTTATCTCAAAGCAATCTCAAAGTAATTCATCTTCTCTCCGTCTCTCAGTCAATTATATGCTTGAGCAGCTAAGCCCCAAATCGGTCCATCCAGAGCAATTAAAAGCTTCCTTTGCCAGGCCTTGGGGATTTCTCTCTGATCAATGAGAAGAACACCGCAGATGGAAAGCAGCTGAAACCAAGAACAGGGTGATTGTGTCCTGTTCAGATGAGCTCGGCCACCATTAAAATTTGTTTTTAAAAGTGCCTCTTATTTTCCAATATGGGATGGGGAGTGGGGGGAATGTCATACAAATGACCAAAAATGTCTCATTCGTTTTCCAGCCTATTTGTCCCCAGATGGAATTTATTTGTTAAAACCTGTTTTGGGCCCATGAGCCATGGTATTATTATATTTATATCATTATATCTGTAAACACTATATTCCTAATTATATTTAGAATGAATCATATAGCAATAGCAGTGGAATCAGGTAACTTGTAGGTACAATGTGCTGGTAACTGTGCTAAGAATGTCTTATTTTATCTTAGCTGACTCTAATGATACTATGAAGCGGTCACTGTTATAGCTATTTATTCATGCAGCTACTCAGGCTCAGAGAGGTTCAGTAACTTGCCTGAGACCCACACAGCAGAAAGTAGCAGAAGAGGATTATAAACCCAGGCAGTCCAGCTTCCAAGCCTGGGTTCTTCACCATGAAAAAGCAGCCTGGCTTTTCATACCAGGAGAGAAGGGACCAGATGGCTTGGCTGACTTTGTTGTCAAAGCCAGGCTCACCCTGACTTGCCTTTCCCCAGGGAGCTGAAACTAGGTGGATTTTGATTCTCAGCCATTCCTCTCTGCTGGTCTCTGTCATTGAAACGTCAGAGGGTTCTGTAAACCAGCTTTCCCCATGTCCCAGCTCCTGTGGCCTCAGAAGGAGCCCTTGGGAGACAGCTCTGTGTCCACAAACAAGCTGGTTCACACTGAAGCTAGTACTGCCTGGGAACAGCTTATCAAGAAAGGCAGGGTAAATGTGGAAAACACAGGACACTAGCCCTGCATCCTCTTAAGTGGTCTACTTTCAAGAGAGTGTCCCAGGAGACGCCAGGGTACCCATAGAATAGGGAGTGGATGAGGAACAAGGAGAATGTCCTGTTCACGGGCCATCTTGGGATGCTACAGGGAATAGCGGTCCCAGTATCACCAGTCATCATGCACCGTGTGACTCTGGCCACATCACCTCTCTGCTCTATTTCCTCCTCGGTGAAACGGGTGGATGGTTCAGAGGAGTCCCGAGGCCCCTCTTGTCTCAGGGATCGGGGAGCATCAATTTCCACAGGTGGCTGAAACCTCACTCTCTGCTCCCCACGCTTCTGCTCACTCCACATCCTCGGGCTGGTTTGCATGGTTCTGTGACCCTCTGAGGATGCAGCCCGGCCACTGTAAATGTGTGAGGTCAGTGAATGGGAAATTCCCTGTGTTTGGATTTGCAGAGTGGGTTTGGCATAGTGGTTCTGAACCAGACGTGATTTTGCCCCTTGCCAGCCTCCCCTTGGACATTTGGGAATATCTGGAAATATGTTTGGCTGTCACAGCGAAGGGGAGGATGCTCCTGGCGTGGAGTAGGCAGAAGCCAGGGATGCTGCTGAACACCCAACAGTGCATGGGAAAGAGAGACCGGGGCCCCAGTGTCAGTGGGCAAAGTTGAGGAGCCCTGGACCACAGGAGGCTGGATGGCCCACAACTGCAGGTGCCCCAGACTGTGCATACCCTGGGACTCCCTCTCTTCAAATTCCTTTGCCCCAACAACCAGGAGAAGGCTCCCAAATAAGTATGGCTAAGACAAGTCATAGTCATTCCTTTTAGAAAATAAGGAAAACACGCGCATGGTAAGACATTCTACAAAATGGCTCAAAACAGTACACAGTGGAGAAGAATCATCTCACACCTCCATGTATCCTGGTCTCCCAGTTCCTCTACCCCACAGGTAAGCATCACTCACCTGTTTCTTGTGTTATGTTCATCTTTCCAGGCCCAGAGTTTCTGTGTCAGCTCTAATGGCATTTCAGACCAAATAGTTCTATGTCATGGGGACAGTCTTGTGCATTGTAGGATACAAGCAGCACCCACTGGATGCCGAAATTATCTCCAGACAATGACAAATGTCCCTGGGGACCATGGTTGAGGACCACTGTCCTGAAGATAGCTTCTGCATATTCTCACATATATGTATTCAAGAAAGCATGTCTTTCTCTTTTGGGGAGCTGGGCACATATTAGATATTCCATGAATATTTGCTAAAAGAATGGATAGGGATTCCCTGGTGGCTCAGTGGTAAAGAATCTGCCTGCCAATGCAGGGGACACAGGTTCGATCCCTGATCCGGGAAGATCCCACATGCCACGGAACAACTAAGCCTGTGCACCACAACTACTGAAACTCACGTGCCCTAGACCCCGTGCTCCACAACAAGAGAAGCTACCACAATGAGAAGCCTGCACACCGCAACTAAGGAGTAGCCTCTGCTCTCCGCAACAAGGGAAAAGCCTTTGAAGCAAGGAAGACCCAGCATAGCCAAAGATAAATTTTACAAAATTATTTAAAAGAATGGATAACTGAGAATTGTTGTTGTTCAGTCGTTCAGTAGTGTCCGACTCTTTGTGACCCCATGCACTGCACCATGTCAGGTTTCCCTGTCCTTCACCATCTCCTGGAGCTTTCTCAAACTCATGTCTATTGAGTTGGTGATGCCATCCAACTGAAAATAAGTCAACTTAAATAACAAATCGAACCCTATCCTAAATGGCCGGTTATATGTATCCTGATACAAGCACAGGATATGAAACATTTTCTTCCTGATTTCCACTTACCAGTTTTGCTCTAAAGAGGACCATCTTCTTATGCTCCCCAAACTCTGTTTATCTTACTGCTAAAGGCTGAGATTTGGGGGTTGAGTCCCCAATGCCCTTGCTGCCTGTTCTCAGAAGCAGCTGGAACTGTCCTCCATAATGACTTACTCCCTGCACTTGAGGACCGCCTTCCCTGCCCCCAAATGACAGGCTGGGGTGGCATCAGGGAGGTGCCCCATCTACCTCAAGTGGCCCCTCCCATCCGTCTGTCCTACTCTGCCAACATCTGGCTTTCGTGACAAGCTGTGGCCTTGGTTCCAGAAAGGGTGCCCTTTCTAAGAAGGTGGGGGCATTGGTCCAGCTTGGGCAATCAGCCCAAAGTCCATTTTCTGTGATTCTGGGCAGCTGCCCAGTCTCTCTTCCTGGAGTGCAGCAGGGCCTGGGCTGGTCTCTGGATTTTCATGTTTCCTGGAGGGGTGTGGGTAGGGGTCTGGGAGCTGGCAGGTGACTTGTGTCCACCATGAGGACCGGCTAAGGGATGACACCCTGCCCAGGGCCTGCTTGCCTATCACTCACTCTAGGCCCTGGGGGAGTAAAGTCAGCCTTCTCAGGGCCGGTGGGGGAGGGGGGTGGGCTGGGCCTTGTGATCCACCCCAGGAACAGGGCAGATGAAGGTCAAGGGCCCTGGCTGCCAAGAGCCTTGGCGAGAGGTGTGGCCGGCATGTGTCAGCTGGGAGTTCAGCTGAGGCCAGGTCGAAGGGCCTTCTTTGTGGTGGTTTTAGGTTAATCAGACTTATGTGGTTGCTCAGGGCTACAAAGACACATGTTCCCAGAGAGAGAAACCTTTAGAAGCATAGTCCCATCCAGCCATGAGGTCCCATCCCGAGGATGAGGTCACCGCTGTGCTTTATGCCAGACTCTACTAGTCGAGTCACAATGGCCACCAGGGTCAGGGTGGAGAGACTCAGGCCTCACCTCTCGGCAGGGGCGTGTCGACGTCACATTGTGGAAGAGCCCGTGGACCGGAGATGCTGCCACCTGCCATGGGTCTTTTACTGGGTCTTTCTTCTCCATCCCCATGGCCACAGCCCCGATCCACTTCCCTGGAACCATGACAACCGCCTTCCCAGAAGGCACTGACCTTGTACCTCTGTTCTCATCCTTTCCTCCCAGTGGGTTCCAGCCCCAGGGAACGGGTGAGAGCAGAATGCCCTATGAGTAACCAGGAGCCCTCAGTCGCTGAACTCCCCCTGAGGATTCCCTTTTAAGCTTCTCTCAACAGCTAGTTCAAGGCCAAGGCCCGGGCAGGTTCAAGGGAAAACTTGTGTTCTCCACCCAAGGCCCTCCTTTCCTCAGTCCCTTCTGTGTTGATGGCTGCGTGGGGGCGGGACAGGACAGGGAACATTCCGGTGAGTGAGCTGGGTCTGAGTCTGGGCTTTTCGGCTGTCCCAGAACATCCTTCATCACCCTGGGACCTGTCCTCTTCTTCCCTCCTCCCTTCCTCACGATCATGTCTGTTCTCAGTGTCACCCCAGGTTCCTCCTTGAGGGGTACTTGGTACCACTTGTAGCCTCTCACTGACCTGGAATCCCTCATGCCTCTGAGATTGCTCTCACACGGTCATCAGGGGCCCCTCATTACCAAAGTCTTTCGGTTCTTGTCTTATTTGCTTGGCCTCTCTGCAGCATTGAATGTGGAACACCTTCTTCCAGGAAATTTTCTGCCCCGCCACCCCCCCCCCCCCACCTCCTCCTGCCTCTCAGATGGACTCCTTCTTTCCAGATGCTTCATTGGTTCTCTCCTGTTGTTTAACCTCATGACTTATCTGTCCCCTATGAGCACTAACTGCAGAATCTATTTCCCGTTCTCTACCCATCTCATGAGCTCTGAATCTCACATTTCCAACCGCCTACTAGCTATTCCAACCTGGCTGCTCCCAGCCATCTCAGATCCATTCGACCAAAGCTAAACTCTGTGTCCACTTTCCATTGTGATCATCCCCTTCCCACAGAGATGCTGGTGAGCATCACCACCCAACTCATCAACATGAACCTCAGGGCGTCACCAGTGCAGCCTTCTTCTGCTGCTGAATTTTATTTTATTTTATTTTATTTTATTTTATTTTGAATTTTAATCATAGGCAGTTCTAGCAAGTCTCTTTCCAGAATTTCTTGAACCCATTCATTCATCCATTCATTCTGTCTGGAGTGACAGACAAATATTTATTGAGCATGTACTATACCCCAGGCACTGTCCATGTGGCTGGAGATACAGCAGTAAGCCAAATAGAATTCTTGCAATCTATGAGGGAGAGAAAGACAATGAGCAGGTAGATAGGCAAACACAGAGCTGGACCAATGGTGGTGAGGGCTGTGAGACAGTAAGGCTGAGTGAGGAGCTAGGAGAGGAGGCAGGTGAGCATTTCCTGTCAGGTAGACAGGGAAGACATACTGATTACTTACTTGAGTAGAGGCCAGAAGGAAATCAGAATCAGCCAAGTGGACACTAAACCATGGCAACTGCCTTCCCAAAGGGCACTGACCTTGTACCTTTGCTCTCATCTTTTCCTCCCAGCCCCTTTCAGGGCTTCCTGTTTCCCATTGAATCAAGGGTCTTCTCAACTGGACTTTGACCCTATCTTCCAGCTAAGTCTTACTGTGGTCAGTAGAATT
Source organism: Okapia johnstoni (assembly GCA_024291935.2). Taxonomy (NCBI): domain Eukaryota; kingdom Metazoa; phylum Chordata; class Mammalia; order Artiodactyla; family Giraffidae; genus Okapia; species Okapia johnstoni. Next base: position 30,683,365 of record CM044324.1, read on the forward strand.
CTAGGTTGGCCTGGTGACCTCCACTCCCTATATTTACCCCTCTGTGTGATCCCCTCCCCCAGGTGTGGGTGAGACCTGTGACTGGCTGTTTGATCATAGAATGTAGCTTCCCTGATTAGGTTATCTTATATAAGATTCGGTCTCAGCCAATGTATGGGATGAGAAGGCTTCCAGGAGCCTGCAGTGGCCTCCAGTAGAAACCTGGGACCCTTGGTCCTGGCGTTGTGAGGCAGTGGATTCTGCCAGTTACCTGGATGAAGCAGGAGGCAGATTTGTCCCCTTGAAGCCTCAGGGGTACCACAGCCCCACAGACACCTTCTGCAACTTGTGGGCAGAGAATCCAGCAGAGCTGTGCTCACTCCTGACCCACGGGAACTGTGAGATAACTAGCGTGTATTCCTTGTTACACAGCAATGGAAAACCAACACACTCGCCCCTCAAGCTCTATGCAAGTCCTTTGGCCACTTCTGCTTCCAGACAGGCTGTATTTTCATGCCCTTCTCTGACCCTACGTTTTCTCTCTGGTTAAATTTTGTCTGTCCTTCAAAATTCCATTCAAATGTGCCCTCTTCCTTTCTGCACCTCGGTTTATCCTGGCCCCTCCAGCCCCCCACCCCATAACCCTTGGTCCTCTCCCCCACACTTGCCCTGACCCACACCCCCGCCCCTTCCCCACTGTCCATCTCAGGGTGTTACTCAGGGCCTGGCTTCCAACACATGGAGGGCTCCTCACTTAGGGGGGTTTGGGGCGTCCTGGATGGGGCTCTGACCATCATGCATTCCCTCCCATTGCTTGGAGAAGGCTACTCTGGGGCAGGAGCTCTCATCAGATTCTCAAAAAGGCCTGAGATCCTGAGAAGATGAAGACTGACTGAGGCTGGACAGATGTCAAGACCCAACTCTTGAATTGAAATCCCTGGGTTCTCACCCACTAAGGGATTTCCATCTGAAACCTGGGTGCTAATCACAGCTTTGCTGGAGGAACGTGGCTTCCGGGGTGTTTTGCAGGAGAGCAGCTGTTTTGACATGTGTCAGAGCCCAGTCATCTGCTATGGGATGGGGCTGGTTCAGCGGGAGGAAGGAGGAAGGGAGCAAGGGTGCAGCAGGGATGCAGGGAAGCCCCCTCGATGGCTAGAGCAGGAAACAGAAGGAAGAGTCTTGGGGACCAAGCGGGCAGGGAAAAGGAAGCTGGCTTATTCTGCTCTGAAAGAGTGACTGTGTTTCTCCTTTTTATTGTGCCAGGTGCCTGATCACCGCTCCCGCTGCTGGCTCCCCTGGGATCCTTGGCAGTGCCAGGGTATTTTTAGCCCTCCAGGAAGTGGAACAAATCACCCGGGCAGGCTGTGCCATGCTCTTGGCTTTGGCTGAGGCTGTGCTCGGCAGCTTTCTAAGAAAGCACGGGGGGCCTTCTCCATTGCAGGGGATGTGGGGGATGTGTGTCCAGCTCCCTCGCGTGCTTCCAAGGCTGTCTCCCTCAGAGGCTTGGAGGGGGACATCCTCGCCAGCTGAGGGGACTGAGAGCTGGGCTGGGATGTTAGGGGTGGGGGCGAGTAAGCGGGCCTCTCTCTAGGAGGGATCAATCAATCAATTCAGCTGCTCAGTCATGTCCGACTCTTTGCGATCCCATGAACTGCAGCACGCCAGGCCTCCCTGGCCATCACCAACTCCCGGAGTTGACTCAAACTCATGTCCATCGAGTTGGTGATGCCATCCAACCATCTAATCCTCTGTTGTCCCCTTCTCCTCCTGCCTTCAATCTTTCCCAGCACTAGGGTCTTTTTCCAATGAGTCAGTTCTTTGCATCAGGTGGCCAAAGTATTGGAGCTTCAGCTTCAGCATCAGTCCTTGCAATGAATACGCAGTGTCAGATGCTTGGCAGCCCCCATGCCTCACTCTGGGGGAGACACGGACTTGTAGGGGAGCCACTGGGGTGAGGTGTGCAAGGCAGGAACTCTAGGTTGGGGGCTGGGAAGATGGGGGGGTGGGGGCCGCTCCAGGCTAGAAACACCTGTCCCTGCAGGGAGGAGGAGGTGGGGGAAGAGCAGCCTGACCCCACATGCCGAGGACCCAGTGATGGACTTTCAAGGTCAGCCTTGAGCCTTGATCTGCCAAATATTTGCTTGGATCACTGACCCAGCCGACTTCCGGCCAACTCCCCCTGGGCTTGTATCCAGGTCCTGCCCCTACCAGACACCCCAACCCTTGTTCCTGGAGGGGTTGGTGCTGTTTCCTAAAGAGGCCTTTCCAGGCAAGTCTGGTGGCCATATCCCCTCATGGGGGTCCTGAACTGCGGACCAAGGTGGACAAGCTGGGGGGTTGCAGCCAGGAGTCCCCCTGGACGCTTTGTTTGAAGCAGCGACATCAGTGAACTGGACTGAAGTGGCAAAGGTTCAGCGTGGCTGCCCATGCAGAATCAACCAACACAAGGCCAGGTCACCCGGGTCCTTCTTCCCCCAACCTCTCAAGCCTGGGAAGGCGAGTGGCCTTGCCCCCCAACCTCCCCAGAGTGGGTGGAGGGAGGTTGAGATGGGCTTGGTCAGGGCCTAGAAAGGAGGGAAGAACCAATCTTTCTGTCTGCCTGCCTGCCTGTCTGTCTGGCTCTCTCACACACACTCCCCCCCGGAACGTCCACTCTATGAGTAGCCACCATGCTAAGTTCTGCACCGGCATCAGCCCCTGAATCCCAGGGACCCTGCAGTTACTTTTGCTCCATTTTACTGACGTGGAAACAAAAATTCAGAGAGATTAAGCAACCTGTCCAAGCGCACACAGCTGGGTGTCAAATCCAGGTGGGTGTATGGACCGCCCACTGCAGCCAATTAGAGGAGAAGAGAAGGTCGTGCACCTATTCGCTGAGATTCTAGAACAGGGTGAGCGAAGGGGTGGGGGGGGGCAGGGCCACATGCCTGCCTGGACCACTTACTTCCCAAGATTGAGATGGGATCAGTAAACTTCTGACCGTCACTGGAAGCCAAGCTCAGACTAAACGATGCTCTGTGATCTCAGCCCCGCTCTCTGCTTTTGCCTGCACCCCTCACTCCTGTTGCAGCCTTGCCTCCTGTTATTCACTCTTCAAGGCCCAGAGAAAAGGCCAGCTCCCCCAGGATGGTTTCCTTACCCCAACTCTACTTCCAGGAGCCATGACTTCCTTTCCCTTTGTGTCTCCAGTCTCTCAACTTCTGTCTTGCACTGCACTCAGCCTGTTCTGATTAGTGTCTTATAATTTTTCACTGTGTATTTGTCCATCTTACTCATTAGGTTGGGAGAGAAAGTGTTTGTTATGGTAGTGTTTGTTTGGTCACCTGATGCAAAGAGCAGACTCATTGGGAAAGACCCTGATGCTAGGAAAGATTGAAGGCAGGAGGAGAAGGGGATGACAGAGGATGAGATGGTTGGATGGTATCGCTGACTCAATGGACACGAGTTTGAACAAACTTTGGGAGATAGTGAAGGACAGGGAAGCCTGGCGTGCTGCAGTACATGGGGTTGCAAAGGGTCAGATATGACTGAGTGACTGAACAAGTGGTGTCCTGCTAACTCAGTTCCCTGATTTGCGGTGCTTGCTGATTTCCAGGGTGTAAATACTCCTGCCGTGGCCAATTGCAAGCTGTGATGGTTCAATACCGGGCTCAGAAAATTCCCGAGGGTTTAACAGTTGCTGTTGTGCACCAGGACTCAGGGGCTCCAGCTCAACACTGCTAAGACTTACAGTTTGCACTTAGTAGGTGCACACTGGGCTGATGCCACAGAATCCTTGCTTGGGTGGACTATTCCATTCAACATTTTTGTTTTTGCCAGGAGTCTCTACTTTGTTCCTAGAAGACTTTCGAAAGGACATCTGGGGACATGGTGACAGTCCTTGTTTCCTCTCTGTGTTCATGCCCCTTTGGGATGTGACTTGTCAGCTTCCCCCATGAAGACCTGGAGCCAGTTTCGCAATCCTCAAATCAGGCCTGGCCTTGTCACTTGGCTTTGGCCGTGGAACACAGCTGCAGTGACTATGACCTTGAGTCTTCTGCTCCGGTCTTTTTTATTTTATTTTTATTTATTTACTTTTGGCTGTGCTGGGTCTTTGTTGCTCTGAAGGCTTTTCTCTAGTTGCAGTGAGCAGGGTCTACTCTCTAGTTGTGGTGCATGGGCTTCTCACTGTGGTGGCTTCTCTTGTTATGGAGCACAGGCTCCGGGTGCACGAACTTCAGTAGTTGCAGCTCCTGGGCTCTGGAGTACAGGCTCAACAGTTGTGGAGCACAGGCTTTGTGGGATCTCCCCAGATTAGGGATCGAACCCGTGTCTCCTGCATTGGTAGGCGGATTCTTTACCACTGAGCCCCCAGGGAAACCCCCAGCTCTTGTTTTGGGATCCTGCCAGCTACAAGGTATAATGCCCAGGCTTCCCTATGAGGATGAAGCCATACACTTTGGCTGAGCCATTGTATCAGCACGTCAGCCAGGCCAGGCAAACCCTGCCACAGGCCATAGGAGTGAGTCCAGCCCAAAATAACTTGCAGAATCATGAGCTAAGTAAATGACTGTTGTTTTAAACTACTGAGTTTGGGGGTGCTTTTTAAGCAGCAAAATTGCTCTGATGTAATATCATCCTTGCATTCAGAAGTAGCCTCGTTTTCAAGTAGATTGCCCATATCCGAGTGCATTGAAACAGCTTCTTGCTACCTGAAGCTCATTAGCTGTGAACTCAGGTATTAGCACTGCTGCCCCCCCCCCCCCCCCCCCCAGTACCCGACTTCTAGCAGAATGTTAATCCTCCTAGAAGGACCTGGAAGATGTGGGCTCCTGGCCCCCTGATGAAATGGCTGAGGCCTGGACGAGAGGCCTGGTGGACGAGAGGCCTGGTGGACGAAAGGCCTGGAGCCCAAGGCCCTGGACTCAAGCTAAGCTCTCTTCTCATCCACCTGTGTCTCATGCAGCCGTGAGACAGGGAGCTGCCTTCTTCCTAATCTTCCAGTGAGGATTGATTTGCCTTTTTGGGGAAATGTCCCACCAGGAGTGGGAAAATGAAACAGATTCCTCTTTTCCACTCTGTCGTATAATTTTGGGGGTAGGAGAAAAGATCCTGATGTATTTGGGTTGGGGAGGAGGGAGAGAGCTGTGCCCTAAACCATACTTAATAAATTCCTACTTTCAGTTCACAAGCAAAATCTTGCCTGTGACCTGTGAAGGCATTTGTGAAAAATGCAACCCAACCCATTCTGCCCTCTAGGTTTGAACCACTGAAACTTGAGTGGTAAAGGGGCATTATTTCAGAGACGGAGAGAGGAAGCAGGCATGAAATGGCTTTGCAGCTGCACATGTGGTATGGGGTTATCCTCCACCAGCTGTGTGACCTTGGACAAGTCACCCAACCCCTCTAGGGCCTGCAGGGCAAGGGAGACTGGAGAGCCCCATAGCCTCTTCCTGCTGTCATCTTCTTACTGACTTAAAGGGAAAAGTCAGGAGAGCCCAAGAGGCTTCTGAGAGCTGACCACTGGGGTTAGCACTGACCCTGCTTGGTCTATGCACGGTGTTCTCCCCATCATGACCTGGAGTCAGTGTAGCATCATACTCTGGGGCATCGCCCAGTTTATATTTGGCCTTGGGATGCTGTCAGAATATAAACATCCAATGTCAGAATATAAACATCCAACATCACCACCTTGCCTGCCACCTCAGCTCAGCGCTGGGCACAATGGACCTGATTGGATAGGTGGGGAAATAGTAGTGTGGGAGGGTGTTCATTAGCAGTCACTCCATCACAGAGTAACATGCTGTCTCTCAAGGGCAAGCTGTGTGACCCTAGGCAGGTTATTCAACCTCTCTGATCCTTCATTTCTTCCTCTAAAGTATGATGTCATGTGAAACTTTTACAACATTGCATCACGATAAATACTGAAGGAAAACAGAGGGGGTGCTGATGCCCACTTTATTACATAGAACACAGGCCAAAGTGAATGGTTCTCTATCTACCTAAAGAAAATTATGTTGACCCCAAGGTCTTGTTTGGCCTCAACCAGTCACACCACACCTACTCAGACCTTCTGGGAGGTTCCCATTTTTCAGTTTCAGGATTTTGGCTTTGCTTAGTTATTTGTGGACACCTGGGACATACTTTTAAAATTTTTTGACGATAAAAAAATTTTTCCCCTTGGTTTTGTGAGGACATACTTGGTGCCTATTACGGGTTGTTAAAAGAATAGATGAAACTGTCCATCTAAAGCATGAAGCTTAGCGCCTAGACTCCTAAAGGCTTCACCAACAGCAACTGCTGTTACCAATCCCCCATCACCTTTCCCCCATTCCCTCCCCGCCCCCCATGTTGGCGGCGCTCCGCTAACTCGGAGTTAGATGCCCAGCTATGGCCGGCAGGGCGGCTCAGGAACCACCGTGCAGGGAGGTCAGGATTGGGATCCAGCGTACTAGCTCCCCAGGCCCCGGGTCAAGTGACCTGAGGTGCCCACAAGGTCATTCTCCCGTTCTCCCTCCTGATGGTGCGGGGTGACAGCGGCTTCTCTCTCCAGACTTACCCTCCACCGATGTGTGGATCCAGGAGCTTTGAAGATTCAGCAGATGCAAACTCGCTGCCTTCGGGCAGGTACAGCAGCCCTTCTCAGCCCCACGGGACAGCTGGGCATCAGCTACAGCCATCCGGTCCACACCCAACCCCCTCCCCTGCTCTGCAGTGCTGCCTGGCCCAACCCCGTGGACTACATTTCCCAGGGTCCCTTGCACGCGGGCATCGGGAGGAGAGAAACCGGGCGGGATACCTCCAGCGCTCTCGGCTCTGAACCGTGTCTGCAGGTCTGCAGCCCGGGCAGGTGGTATCTCCTCCTTGGTTTTAGCTACTGATCTTGCCCTGCTTCCTCTGACCCTCCAGCCTGAGGGAAGCAGCAGTTTCTTGCCGCTTCTATTAGGTTTTCATCTGCTCCTTCCTACATTAATTCCCTGTGGAATCACTTGGCCTGGACTCTTGTTTTTCTGTTGGGACTCGGGCTACCGCAGCTGCCCAGGAAAGCAGCTTGCAGACAGAGGCCCTGGGCCACCCCTTGGGCCTGGGGACGCTGCCCTTGAAGAAGAGGGTGTGCCCTAGAAGAGCTGTTTTCGTTCAGTATTTATTGTGATTCAACCTTGTAAAAGTTTCACATGACATCATACTTTAGAGGAAGAAATGAAGGATCAGAGAGGTTGAGTAACCTGCTGAGGGTCACACAGCTTGTGGGTCATCTGGCTGTACACGTCCCCTAGGTCTCACCAACTCCTTAGCCAACACGACCTGGAAGGACCAGCGGGGGGCTCTCACCAGGGTTAAGAGCAGCACTATCTGGGCACCCTGAGTTACCTTGCTCCTGTGTGCCCTCTCTTTACTTCTTGGACCATCAAGGGGCTCATCTCCTTTTCCAAAGGATGCCAAGTCCAGGTCTTTTCAAGCTAATTTCTTGTCCTCACCCATCTTGCCATGTAACAGGCAAGGTCTTTCTCGCAAGAAACGAAAACTCTAGGACTTCTCTGGTGTTCCAGTGGCTAAGACTCCGTGCTCCCAATGCAGGGGCCCCAGGTTTGATCCCTGGTTGGGGAACTAGATCTCACATGCTGCAACTAAGAGTTTGCATGCCGCAACTAAGACCTGATGCAGCCAAATGAATAAAAATGAATACATTAAAAAAATTAATAAGCAAAAGCTCTAAATTCAATCTCTGCTGGGCATCCTCTTTGGAAAGTTACCTCTCTACAGAGGGTAATCTTAGCCCACCCTGAACAGGCCCCCTGCCTTGGTGCTCAGAAGCCTGTGAGACCCTGTCCCACACCTGCAGACCAGCCTGCCACCCGCTTCCTGTTCTAGACCTCCTGGAGGCCCTCAGCTTCCAGAGGGCCCCTCCCATGCCAGGCCCTTTGCTGCTCCATTGTCATCCAGGAAACATATGGGCAGATGTTTTTGGCAAGCCAAGGGGGCTGTGGTTAACCTGAAGGGGCCCAGAGCGGGTAAATATACCACTTGGTGGGGTGTGTTCTCCCCCTGAACTACCTGGGTGCTCTGGTGAGTGAGCGGCATGTATATTTCTGGTGGCAGTGACAGTGGTGGATGTACTTTAGCCTCTGAATTAAATTCCTCTCCCCCTGCTTGTAGAAGGTCAGGAGCTAGATCTGCAGCTTGAATTACAAGGCCCTGATGCAGCAGGTGAGGAATGTGCTGAGCTGTGCTGAGAGCCCCCTTCGTTACAGAGGAGGAAACTGAGCCCACCTAGGGACAGGGGCTTGGTCTGAGTATTCTTACAGCAAGCGCCTTTCTTTCTTCTTCTTCTTTTTTTTATATCCTTTTCCATTATGGTTTATCCCAGAATATTGAATATAGTTCTCTGTGCTCTACAGTAGGACCTTGTTGCTTATCCATCCTACATATAATAGTTTGCATCTGCTAATCCCCAAACTCCTACTCTATTCCTGCCCTTCTTGTCTTCCCCCTTGGCAACCACAAGTCTGTTCTCTATGTTCCTGAATCTATTTCTGTTTCTTAGATAAGTTCGTGTGTGTCATATTTTAGATTCCACATATCAGTGACGTCATATGGTAGTTGTCTTTCTCTGTCTGACTTACTTCACTTAGTGTGATAATCTCTAGGTCGATCCATGATCCTGCAAGTTGGCATTATTTCATTCTTTTTTATGGCTGAATAATATTCCATATTATGTATATATAGATAGATATATAAAGAAGACATCATACATATATATTAATATAATAATATATTATATATATTAAATGTATATTATATTTAAATTTTGGCTATTGTGAATAGTACTGCTATGAACATTAGGGTGCATGTATTTTTTTGAGTTAGAGTTTTCTCTGGATATATGCCCAGGAGTGGGGTTACTGGATCATGTGGTAATTCTGCTTCTTGTTTTTTAAGGAACCTCCATACTCTTCTCCATAGTGGCTGCATCAATTTACATTCCCATATTTACATTTCCACAGTGTATAGAAGGGTTCCCTTTTCTCCACACCCTCTCCAGCATTTATTGTTTTTAGACATCATTTTAATGATGACCATTCTGACAGGTGATACCTCATTGTAGTTTTGATTTGCATTTCCCTAATAATAATTTTGATGTTGAGCATCTATTCATGTGCCTATTGGCCATCTGTTTGTCTATTTTGGAGAAATTTCTATCTAGGTATTTTGCCATTTTTTGATGGGTTGTTTGCTTTTTGTTATTGAGTTGTATGAGATGTTTGTATATTTTGAAAAGTAAGCCCTTGGTGGTCAACTCATTTGCAAATATGCTCTCCCAATCTTGCCTTTTGTTTTGTTTATGGTTTCCTTTGCTGTGCAAAAGCTTGTAAGTTTGATTAGGTCCCATTTGTTTATTTTCACTTTTATTTCTGTTGCCTCAGGAAACTGACCTAAGAAAACATCGGTATGATTTATGTCAGAGAATGTTTTACCTATGTTCTCTGCTAGGCATTTTACGATGTCTTGTCTTATATTCAAGTCTTTAAGACATTCTGAGTTTATTTTTGTGCATGATGTGAGGGTGTGTTCCAGCTTCACTGATTTGCATGAGACTCTTCAGCTTTCCCAGCACCCCTCACTTCATGAAGAGACTCCAGGAACCTTCCTGGGGGCCCAACTGGGTCTGGCCTTGCAGCTTCCTTTGGGGACACATGGACTCTGCCAACTGCAGCTGCTCCTGAGACTTTGGGGTGGCTCAGCGGTGTGTGGGTCCTCAGGGAGCTCCCAGGCTGCCCGATGGGCACTGCTGGGTGCTCAGGGGAACTGCCTGGGCCTCCACTCGCATCACAGGGGGAGGTCCTCTCTGGGGCCCACCTGCGAGATGGCACCTGTGGTTTGTGTTCTGGGGCCGAAAGGTGAAGCCCTTTCTGTTTCTGGGAGGTGATACCGGGATCTACTCCAAGGAGGCCAGACACTCCCTGGGAGATGCTGTGACAAGGAACATTTTAACAAGTCTCATTTGAAAAGAAGCAGAATGAGCCTGTGTGTATGTGATGTTTGTGTGTGTGTGTGTACATGGGTGTGATGTGTGCATGTGCACAACAGACTTCTGTTTGGCATGTGTAAATGTACGTGTGTGTTATTGTTTGCACATATGTGGATATGTGTGTATGGGATTTGTTTATACATGTGTTTCATGTGTACATGTAAGCAAATATGTGTGCTGGGCCTGCTTATGAGAACACATGAGTGTGTTTGTGTGTGTACATTTGTGTGTGTCATATGTGTGTGCGCTGTGCATAAGAGGGCTGGGTGTGTTTGTGTGAACGGCAGCTCGTACCATGGCATGTTTTTGCCTCCTGATTGTGTTCCCTCCCGGGGAGGAGGCTGCAGACTGGTGATGAGCCACTTGTGTTGGCCAGTCTTCCCTTATGTCACTATCTTTGGCCCCAACTTTTCTTCTGCTAAAGGCTTCATCTGGAGACTTCTACCTTTTCAGTGATGCCTGGAGATGAGCTGTCCTTCCCACTAATGAAGATGTGCATGTTCCTCTGGGAAGATTTGGAAAATACAGAAGACCTCAAAGGAAAAAGAATCACCCTTAGTTCCAACACGCCGAGTCCAGGCTGCGGCTTCATGTAATGTGCCTCTCTGGGCTATAGCTGGGACTTGGGGGGACAGCACAGGAGAGACCCACAGGCACCGTTGTCACCCAAGGGCCCTTGATCCCTTACCCCCACCCCCGTCAAGTCTTTGGAACCTGAAGGCTCCTAAGTTGTCTTCCTCTGTTGTTGAATTCTTCATGGCTCACAAAGTCCCTGAGCTGACTGATTTGGCCAGAGCTATGAAGACAGACACACTGACCTCCATCTTGGTTGGGTCAGTCACTAACCCTCTCCAAGTCTCTGTTTCCTCATCTCTAAAATGGGGTAAAAATAACTACCTTGGAGGGTAGTTGCCAAAAATCCCCATCCCACCCAGCCCTGTGCTTCTGTGGCTACATCTCTACTGTGGTTCCAGCACCTGCCAGGTGACCTGAGCCATGGGCTCTGGTAACCCTAGCTTCTCCCTTCCTGTCCTGGCCCTAGTGATGGCAGCAGTGACTTAATGCTGTTACTAAACTGTCTGGTCACCTCGCCATCCCATTTGCCTCCTCAGGAAGTCCAAGCTGCAAAACAAATTTCCTGTGTTAAATTACCTTGGTTGAAAGACCTCATGTGGTCTCCCTTGGTTGAAAGATGCAATGTGCAGGGTGGTATCTGGAGCTTACAGGACACTCACCAGGTGGTACTCAGGTCCATGGCTGTGGCCCCTGTTGGGCTGGTGACATCTTCACCAGCTAACTTGCCCTCCAAATGAAGAGGTTAGGAGCCCTCCCTTCTCCCCTCTCTTGATCTAAGCCCTAACTAAACACATTTAGCTTTCTTAGTAGATGGTTCAGGGACTTCCCTGGTGGTCCAGTGGTTAAGACTCTGCTTCCACTATAGGAGTCAAGGGTTCAATCCCTGGTCGGGAATTAAGATCCTGCATGCTGCAAGCCAAAAAAAAAAAAAATGAAGAAGAAGAAAGATGGCCCAGTGGTACTGGAATCAGCTCTGGAGTAAGGCAGCCTTGGGTTTGAATCTCATGTTCACCATTACTGGCTGGGTGACCCTTGAACAAATCACTTCAACTCAGCTACGTTACCTGAAACCAGGGGATAAGAACAGTGATTCACAGAGAAGGCGTCAGCACAGTGCTTGATAGAGAGGAAGCCACCATGTTTGCTAACTGTTATCGTTAATATTATCATTAACGATAGCCCCTTCTTTCAAGAACTTGGGATCTTTTCATTTGGATTTTGGCCAATGGACATAAAAATGACTCACCCGTGAAGAGCTCAAAGGTGGCCAGAAAAGGGTAAGCAGATTTGCACAAGGGCCAAGAATCATTGTGGGAAGAAAAAGATAAAAGACCCAGAACCTCCCCTTTGGATGTCAGCCTCAGAGCATCTTGAGTGGGTTGAGGTGGTCTCTGAAAGGACGGGGACCTCGCCGTGATGAAGGCTGTGCCTGGTGGGGTCCAGACGGTCACAGAGGGAGGGCCGGCTTGGTACACGTGCCGTCGAGGGCAGATACTCATGGGGGAAGGGCTGCAACCCTTCACTCATCTGTGTCTCCTCCAGACACTTAGAAGCCCATCTTGGAATCCGCCCTACCCCTTCTCTCCTCCTCATTGGCCCACATATTTGCTTCCACCTGAAACACCTTTTCATTTCTTGTTATCCAGCAAACTTCATATCCTTCATGATCTAGCTGAGTGGACACCTACGGGAGCTTTGGTGATATCCCCAGGCAGAATGATACACCCCATCCTCTGTGCTAAGAGTGGGCTTCTGTTCTGTGTCCTCCTGCAAGCTTCTCTGCCCTTTATTAGGGTACTTAGCCCGTTGGTCTCTGTGCCCACATCCTACATTGTACATTCTTCTGTTACAGCACCTGCTTGTGTACTAAGTCGATTCAGTCATGTCTGACTCTTTGCGACCCTGGGGATTGTAGCCCACCAGGCTCCTCTATCCATGGGATTTCCCAGGCAAGAATACTGGAGTGGGTTGCCCTTTCCTCCTCCAGGGGATCTTCCCGACACAGGGATTGAAACCGTGTCTTTTATGTCTCCTGCGTGGGCAAGCAGGTTCTTTACCACTAGCGCCACCTGGGAAGCCCCCAGCCCCTATTGTACTCCTATAGTAATAATAACAGTAAAAATGACAATCGGTGACTGTTGGCAGCTTCACCTACATGCCAGGCTCTGTGCCAAGGGCCTCGCAGGTAGAACCCCATTGGACCCTCCCCAGGTCCCTCTGAGGTCCGCATCTCACAGATGGATGGAGACCCGTGTTCAAACCCGCTGCTGGCTACCTGGTTCTGGAGATTGAACTCTTAAAGGCCTGTTGTTTCCCTTGGGAACCCGTCCCCCGCCCCGCGCTCCCCGGAAAGAGCCGAGCTTATCTCGACCTTTGTGTACCCAGAGCGCCAGGAGACATAAAGTCACATTGCACTGTGCTGATGTACCAACATTTATTAAACCGTGTCCCCTACGCCACGGGCGACGGCTTCCGGACACGTCTCTCCTGGGTCTGCGTTCTTTTCTTTGGGTCGGATCCTGGGATCCCGGGGGATGGAAGTCTGGGCCGAAGTCGTAGCGCTGCCTCGCGCCTCCACGTCATCCTCCACGAAGGGGCCGCAGGGAGCGCGGGGCCGGCCCGGATGTAGGCGGCCCTCGGGCCCTTCTCGCCTTCAGGGGCTCGAGCCTCGCGCCCCACCGCCGGCCTCCCCGACCCTGACCTTGGCCGGAGGGGCCGCTTCCAGCTGCGCTCCCCCCGGCCCCAGCGGCTCGGCAGCCGGATCCTGCCCGGGGGAGGGTAGCAGCCCCGGGGCATCCTCGACGGGCGCTCTTCCCTCTCCGGTTGCTTATTTGGTGGGGAGAGAGGAGGGTGGAGGGAGGCAACCCGGGAGACAGGTGTAGCGGGCGGGGGCAGGAGAGGGGCTGGGAAAGGGTGGCCCCGAGTATTGGGGCGGGGTGAATAAGCCTTTAGTCTCCCTTCGGTGGCTGCTGGGCTGGGGCAGCTCCTGGATGTCTTCGGACCTTCGCTCCACATCTCGGGTTGGCAGAGAGAGAGGCAGTTTCTACCCTGGCCTGCAGCGCAGGGATGGGGTGGGGTGGGGTGGAGTTGGAGTGGGGAGGGCTGGCCAGGGGATGTGGCGCCCCTCACCCCACACTCCCCAGCTGGATCCCCTCCTCCCTTATTTCCTTCTTTTTCCATCTACTTCCACATCTTCTGCCATTTCCACTCTACCTACAAATAGAAGGCCAGAGACAACCTGCCTGGTCAGGGATGCCCAGGTGAGACCAGAGACCTCTACCTAAGCAGAGATACCAGTAACTCTCACACCCAGGTAAGGGAGTCCTAACCAGTTGCCTACCAGAACAAGACCCAGTTTCCCCCTCAGTCAGTCTCTCCCATCAGGAAGCTTCCATAAGCCTCTTATCCTTATCCCTCAGAGGGCAGACAGAATGAAAACCACAATCACAGAAAACTACTCAAACTAATCCAACTGATCAAATGGACCACAGCCTGTCCAACTCAATGAAGCTATGAGCCATGCCCATGTAGGGCCACCCAAGATGGACAGGTCATGGTGGAGAGTTCTGACAAAACGAGGTCCACGAGAAGGTAATGGCAAACCATTTCAGTATTCTTGCCTTGAGAACCCCATGAACAGTATGAAAAGGTAAAAATATATGACAATGAAGGATGAACTCCCCAGATTGGTAGGTGCCCATATGCTACTGGAGAAGAATGGAGAAATAACTCCAGAAACAGTGAAGAGACAGAGCCAAAGCAAAAATAATACCCAGTTGTGGATGTGACTGGTGATGGAAGTAAAGTCTGATGCTGTAAAGAGCAATATTGCATAGGAACCTGAAATGTTAGGTCCATGAATCAAGGTAAATTGGAAGTGGTCAAACAGGAGATGGCAAGAGTGAGCATCGACATTTTAGGAATCGTGAACTAAAATGGACTGGAATGGGTGAATTTAACTCAGATGACCATTATATCTACTACTGTGGGCAAGAATCCCTTAGAAGAAATGGAGTAGCCATCATAGTCAACAAAAGAGTCCGAAATGGAGTACTTGGGTGCAGCCTCAAAAACGACAGAACAATCTCTGCTAGTTTCCAAGGCAAACCATTCAATATCATGGTAATCTAAGTCTATATCCTGACCTGTAATGCTGAAGAAGCTGAAGTTGAACAGTTCTATGAAGACCTACGAGACCTTCTAGAACTAATACAAAAGATGTCCTTTTCATTATAGGGGACTGGAATGCAAAAGTCGGAAGTCAAGAGATACCTGGAGTAGCAGGGAAATTTGGCCTTGGAGTACAAAATGAAGCAGGGCAAAGGCTAACAGTTTTGCTAAGAGAACACACTGGTCATAGCAAACACCCTCTTCCAACAACACAAGAGAAGACTCTACACATGGACATCACCAGACAGTCAATACCGAAATCAGATTGATTTGCAGACAAAGATGGAGAAGCTCTATACAGTCAGCAAAAACAAGACCAGGAGCTGACTGTGGCTCAGATCATGAACTCCTTATTGCCAAATTCAAACTTAAATTGAAGAAAGTGGGGAAAACCACTAGACCATTCAGATATGGCCTAAATCAAATCCCTTACAATTAAACAGTGGAATTGAGAAATAGATTCAAGGGATTAGATCTGATAGACAGAGTACCTGAAGAACTATGGACAGAGGTTCATAACATTGTACAGGAGGCAATGATCAAGACCATCCCCAAGAAAAAGAAATGCAAAAAGGCAAAATGGTTTTCTGAGGAGGCCTTACATATAGCTGAGAAAAGGAGAGAAATGAAAAGCAAAGGAGAAAAGGAAAGATATAAGCATCTGAATGCAGAGTTCCAAAAAATAGCAAAGAGAGATAAGAAAGCCTTCCTCAGCAATCAATGCAAAGAAATAGAGGATAACAATAGAATGGGAAAAACTAGAGATCTCCTCAAGAAAATTATACCAAGGGGACATTTCATACAAAGATGGGCACAATAAAGGACAAAAATGGTATGGACATAACAGAAGCAGAAGATATTAAGAAGAGGTGGCAAGAATACACAAAAGAACTATACAAAAAAGATCTTCATGACCCAGATAACCATGATGGTGTGATCACTCACCTAGAGCCAGACGTCCTGGAGTGTGAAGTCAAGTGGGCCTTAGGAAACATCACTATAAACAAAGCTAGTGGAGGTGATGGAGTTCCAGTTGAGCTATTTCAAATCCTAAAAGATGATGCTGTTAAAGTGCTGTACTCAACATGCCAGCAAACTTGGAAAACTCAGCAGTGGCCACAGGACTGGAAAAGGTCAGTTTTCATTCCAATCCCAAAGAAGAGCAATGCCAAAGAATGTTCAAATTACTGCACAGTTGCACTCATCTCACATGCTTGCAAAATAACGCTCAAAATTCTCCAAGCCAGGCTCCAACAGTATGTGCACTGTGAACTTCCAGATGTTCAAGCTGGATTTAGAAAAGGCAGAGGAACCAGAGATCAAATTGCCAACATCCGTTGGATCATCGAAAAAGCAAGAGAGCTCCAGAAAAAACGTCTAATTCTGCTTTATTGACTACGCCAAAGCCTTTGGTTGTGTGGATCACGACAAACTGTGGAAAATTCTGAAAGAGATGGGAATACCAGACCACCTGACCTGCCTCTTGAGAAACCTGTATGCAGGTCAGGAAGCAACAATTAGAACTGGGCATGGAAGAATAGACTGGTTCCAAATAGGAAAAGGAGTACATCAAGGCTGTATATTGTCACCCTGCTTATTTAACTTATATACAGAGTACATCATGAGAAATGCTGGGCTGGAGGAAGCACAAGCTTGAATCAAGATTGCCAGGAGAAACACCAATAACCTCAGATACGCAGATGACACCACCCTCATGGCAGAAAGCAAAGAAGAACCTCTTGATGAAAGTGAAAGAGGAGAGTGAAAAAGCTGCCTTAAAACTCAACATTCAGAAAACTAAGATCATGACATCTGGTCCCATCACTTTGTGGCAAATAGATGGGGAAACAATGGAAACAGTGACAGACTTTATTTTTTTTTGGTCCCAATCACTGCAGATGGTGACTGCAGCCATGAAATTAAAAGACGCTTGCTCCTTGGAAGAAAAGCTATGACCAACCTAGACAGCATATTAAAAAGCAGAGACATTGCTGACAAAGGTCCATCTAGTCAAAGCTATGGTTTTTCCAGTAGTGATGTATGGATGTGAGAGCTGGACTATAAAGAAAGCTGAGCGCCGAAGAATTGATGCTTTTGAACTGTGGTGTTGGAGAAGACTCTTGAGAGTCCCTTGGATAGCAAGGAGATCAAACCAGTCAATCCTAAAGGAAATCAGCCCTGAATATTCATTGGAAGGACTGATGCTGAAGCTGAAACTCCAATACTTTGGCCACCTGATGTGAAGAGCTGACTCATTTGAAAAGACCCTGTTGCTGGGAAAGATTGAAGGCAGGAAGAGAAGGGGCCAAGAGAGGATGAGATGGTTGGATGGCATCACCGACCTGACGGACATGAGTTTGAGCAAACTCTGGGAGTTGGGGATGCACAGGGAGGCCTGGCGTGCTGCAGTCCATGAGGTCGCAAAGAGTTGGACATGACTGAGCGAATGAACTGAACCAGTTGCAATGGCAACCCACTCCAGTATTCTTGCCTGGAGAGTCCCATGGACAGAGGAGCATGGCAGGCTACAGCCCATGGAGTCGAAAAGAGTCAGACACAACTGAGCACAGCACAATCAGTTGAGACCAATCTACTCACCTGTAGGTTTTAGGGTTCCAGGTAAAATCCAGGATGCCCAGTTAAGTTTGAATTTCAGATAGCCAATGCATGCAACTTTTAATATTTGCCCCATGCAATATTTAATGTAAGTATGCCCCCAGTATTGCATAGGACACACTTCTACACTAAAAAAATTATTCAGTGTTCATCTGTAATTCAAATTGAACTAGGCATCCAGTTTTTGATTGAACGAAGCTTTTTTTATTTGCTGAATTTGAAACTCTCAGAATTCTGCCCCCTCCCCCATCCCAACCAGCCTCTTTTTTTTCACCTTCTCGGTGGAGGTTCGGCCTCTCCTAGACCCAGGCTCTTTTTAATTTTCCTCCTCCACTGGTTTTTATTTACTTTAGCAAAATCACACTGGGTATCGATTTCATAGTCTTTGATGTTATACCGGAGACTCCAGTTGAGGCTGCCCAAGCTTTAGGAAGGTTTCTTCAGGACACTGGGAGGAAATTAAACCTCAGAAAATATGCTTGACATTTTTTCTTTCTTTCTGAAAAGAACCTCTGTGGGTCGGGCTCCGTTCTGGTCACGGGAGCGCAAACAGTGGAGTGAAGGCCAAAACCCCAGCTTCTCAAGCCTCCACCGGCTGCGGTCCCGGCCCATGAGTGATTTATCTCCAGCTGCACTGGCGGCTTTCCCAGGGTTTCCATCCTCAGCTGAACTTATTCAGGGAGGCCCCAAGCCTGGAATCTCCAAGGGATCCGAGAAGTCAGCGAGATCGGGGCTTCCCAAGCTGTACTGTGCACATGGATTCCCTGGGGACTTTCTCCAGCTCTAGCGCTGGGGCTCGTGAACCCAGGATCTCTGGACGTGGACCCAGGCATCGTGAGTTTGAAAAAAACTCCTCCAAGGATTCTAGTGGGAGGCCCCGGGAGCCGGAGCCCTGCTGCTCTGGCCGGTGGGAGCTGATGGGTAAATGCCCCAGCTCCCTTCTCCTAGGTTGGGGTAACTCTGAGGCCCTTACCTCTCTCTGGTGGTCACCTCTGTCCTGGGTGTCCCAGCTCCCCACAGCAGTAACTGGCTTCTTTCACTTCCTAGGTGCCGTTGGTTCCAACCAACAGACACCAGGTTTGGTCTCTGTCCTCCTTTCTCTTTCGTTTTCTCATCCGACCTCTTCTGTGCGTGAGTGCCTGCTGACTCATGCCCGATTCTTTGCGCCCCCACGGACTGTAGCCCACCAGGCTCCTCTGTCCATGGGATTTTCCCAGGCAAGAATACTGGAATGGGTTGCCATTCCCTTCTCCAGGGGATCTTCCTGACCCAGGGATCAAACCTGTATCTCCTGCATTGGCAGGTGGGTTCTTTACCAGTGAGCCACCAGGGAAGCCATAGAGTCCATCACAACCATCCAGTCTGGCCGCTAACCCTAACCCCTGTTCTCACTGACTTCCCTCATTTTCCAAGCCTTCACATCAAGGTTGCGTCTGTCTTCTAGAATTTCCATCTTCAAGATAACCGAGTTACTTCTGCCCTATTCCCTAGAGCATTCCCTGGGAAATCTTCTTTTTTTCTAAATGATTTCCAGGTGGGTTATTTGTACTAGCCACTGTGCAATGGGGCTGGGACTTACTGAAATTGGCTTTTACCAGTCAAGTCCCACCTCTGGGCATAGGGTGGGGTCAGACTTACAGTCTGCATGGCTGCCAGGTGGTGCGGGGTGGACCTGGGGGAGGAGGAGCTTTGGGAGCAACCACAAGGTAGAAGAAGGGTGACCTGCAGAGGAAGAGGTGGAGTGGGACAGGAGAGTAGAGGGGTTGTGGGAGCCCTGAACATCCTAAGCTGATTCTCAGAAAAGGCAGTGTCCTTTGACAGTTCTGAGGCTAACTGTGGTTTCAGCTCCTGGCAAACTTCTTTTTTCCACTGTGGGTGGAGTTGTCTGTTGGCCTGGCTGTGTCTACAGGAGGGGCCTCCAGAACAGATTCTGGGACAAGGGCTCATATGCCTGTGGTTTATTAAGGAAGTTCTCCCAGGAGAAACTTCGAAGGGAGTAGAGAAAGCAGGTTAGGACAGGGGGAAGGCCACGGCGGGGGCAATTTTAGGCAGAGTCCCGCAGAGGGTGTGTTAGCCTTGGGACCTCTGGAGCATGAGGATGCTCAGAGTTATACTGACTCGAGGCAAGAGGGCCAAATATCTATACTCCTGTTAGTCCTTCACCAAAGATGGTGGATGAGCGGGCTGTGGAAGAAGACTGTGAAGTTCCAGTGCTCTGGGCTCACGGTCTCCAGGCAAGGAAACTCTGTGGCAGGCAGGCAGCCTTTCAAGGACAAGCCCCAGGGGCACTCCCGGAGAGCAAAAGCCCTTTTGAGCAGGGAGGAGTCATTGATACATGCTGTTAAAAGGAGACCCAAGGGGTTGGTGGGGACCCTAGCATTGCCCACTCCAGGCCACGGTGGCCCAATCAGCCAAGTCCATGCACCAGCTTTCACCCATAAAGCAGGGTCTCCACCTCTGACCTGTCAGCCCAGCTCTCACATTTATTTTTCTCAGCCCCCAGTGAGCTGGTCTGCCAGTGCCTTAAGGTCTCTGCACTTGTTGTTTGTCGCTCAGTCATGTCTGACTCTTTGTGACCCCCTGGACTGTAACCCACCAGGCTCCTCTGTCCATGGAGTTCTCCAGGCAAGAATACTGGAGTCCATTCCCTTCTCCAGGGGGTCTTTCCAACCCAGGGATCGAACCCGGGTCTCCTGCATTGCAGGCAAATTCTTTACCGTCTGAGCCACCAGGGAAGCTAGTTGCCAACATTTAAATCTCAGGCAATTTGTGCGCAAGAATCCGGGTCTCTAGATCAGATTTATTATCGGAGGCCCATGCTCCACATGGCCACAATTGGTGGAGGCCACCGTGTCTTCCAGTGCTGATCAATATTAGTAGAGGGTCCTGATGCCACAGCCCTCATTGTTCTCTATCATGTTCCAAACACACGCACTATAATTTTTCTTCATAGGAGAGTCAAGAGGAAAGATGCTGGACTCACACCTATCAAGTAGAGGGAAACACACAGCCGAGGACAGTTAATGTGGACATGAGATGTGTTTGGTTCTGAAGACTGCAGCCCAAGAGGCCCATAGGAAGCCTCCATCCTGGTGCCCGCTGGGCCGTGAGTTTGCCCCTCTGACTATGAGGTCGTCACTCCCACCAGTCGCTTCCTTTTCCACCAGGATCCAGCTGCTCACCAGCCCCTCCCCCACCCCACTTTGTTAGAAGCAGCTGTTTTTCCCCTTCCAGCCCTCCAAGCGCTGATTTCATTTCTTTCCCGACAGAAGTTTGGAGCCAGGAGGGAAATGGTTTGGCAGGAAATCAACAAGCCATGGGAGGAAGACAACAGAGTGGAGAAAGCAGACGCCTCACAGAGAAGCTGGGCCGAGGGGGTCTGAGTGGGCAGACTGGACCAGGCTCTGAAGACCCCCGGAAGTCCCTGCAAGTCCCCAGAGTCCGTGTGGGTCAGTGGCCTCCGTGGACTTACTTGCTCTCCTCTGAGTTGCTCTTAGCAACTTTAGCTGGGGTGGATTCCAGAAAGTTCTTTTTCCCAGCAGTTTTTCTCTCTGGTGTCGCTGGAGAGAGGTGAAGGCAAGCTGCAAGGAGGAGGGGGCCCACGGGGGCCCACGGGGGCCCAGGGCTGGCAGGGGACGTTTGAACATGTGTGTTGCATGTCGACAGTGCCGGGGAGGAGACTTGAGGGGTGATGAGAGGTACTGGAGGACTAAAGGCTGGAGAG
Source organism: Okapia johnstoni (assembly GCA_024291935.2). NCBI lineage: Eukaryota > Metazoa > Chordata > Mammalia > Artiodactyla > Giraffidae > Okapia > Okapia johnstoni. Next base: position 30,704,439 of record CM044324.1, read on the forward strand.
CTGTAATGTGTGTAGGCCATCGAGATGCAGCATCCGTGGCCCCTGGGACAGGTGGCGCAGACCCGGAGGAGCCCAGTCCCCTGCTCCCCAAGGAGCATGTTGTCCCTCCACCCTCACCCCAGCCACAGCTGCTCTGGCTCTTCTCCCCGAAATCGCCCTCTCCTCCCAACCTAGCTAAAGCAGCGTCTTTTGAGTTCTGGAAAAATTCCTCTCCCCTTAACTATGCCATAAAAGGGCTGAAAGTTTCCAAAAGGAACACTTAACTGAGACATAGAGGGGAAAACCTGGGCAGAGAAACAGCTGATGTTACAGAGTGCAGAACCAAGTCCAGCCTGACCACACATCTGGTGGGGGGTCACCTGGTGGTGCAGGAGCCGACTGTTCTTGGAATTCCTTGACTCAGTCCAGCCTGTGTGGTGGCCGCGAACACAGGCCAACTTCTGGGTGGAAATGTGGCTAGTGGGGTTGGGGGGCTTCTTCCAGCCTTGTGGGACCTTCGAGTTGCTCAGAGGCTGCTGGGCCCAGGTCTTTGTCTGGGAAGGGACTCTCTGCACCTCCACCCCACTCTGGACTGAGACAGGCCCCTCTTAATGGCCCTCTCCTACCCAGCCACCTCCTTGAGTCTTGTCCTGGCCCTGCCTCCTTCTTCATTCTTCTCCTGGAGGTGACTGGCTCCTGGTTTAGGAGAGCCCACCACCCCTCTCCTCACGCTACCAATCTCTCTCTGCCTGGCCAGTTTGCCAGAAGCATGTTTCCTGGGTTTGGGGCTGGCTCCAGCCTGGAGCAGCAGGGTGCACTGGGCCCTCCAATGGGTCTCTCCATTTCCAAGCCTGCATCACCTTTGGGGTCCCCTAGGAGTCTGGTTTCTGTCTTGAGGGATTGAAATTGTCCATGAGGAAGACGTGGCTGATCTACCCAAGTGTAAAGGGTGTTATTTTTCAAAATAGGTAAAACATCTACATGTTAGTATAATCACACATGAAACATAAGTGGATTCACCCCTCTATCCCTTCTTCTCTAGAAAGAACCACTACCTGTGCACCTTCCTGAGGTAGTCCCTGCAAGCATATATATGTGTATATTTTGTGCAACGTATGTACAAATGTATAATATAGATTATATACATTTGTATGTACATATAAATATATTATATGCAGGGCACATATGCACACACACACGCACACAGTCAGCCCTTCCTACCTGCAGGTTCCACACTATGGGTTCAATAAATTGTGGATCAAAAATATTCTCCCAAAGGAGGAAAGAGAGGGTAGAATATATGGAGAGTGTAACATGGAAACATACATTACCATATGTAAAATAGATAGCCAATGGGAATTTGCTGTGTGACTCAGAACTCAAATGGGGGTTCTGTAACAACCTAGAGGGGCGGGATGGGGAGGGAGGTGGGAGGGAGGAAAAGGGAGGGGACATAGGTATACCTATGGCTGATTCATGTTGATGTTTGCCAGAAACCAATGCAATTGGTTGGTTTTTCAACCAATTCTCTTTGCTTTCAATTATCTTTCAATTAAAGATAAAGCAATTATCTATCAATTAAAAGGGGTTCCCTGATAGCTCAGTTGGTAAAGAATTGGCCTGCAATGCAGGAGATCCTGGTTTGATTCCTGAGTTGGGAAGATCCACTGGAGAAGGGATAGTCTACCCACTCTAGTATTCTTGGGCTTCCCTGTTGGTTCAGCTGGTAAAGAATCCGCCTGCAATGCAGGAGACCTGGGTTCAACCCCTGGGTTGGGAAGATCCCCTGGAGAAGGGAATGGCTACCCACTCCAGTATTCTGGCCTGGAGAATTCCATCAACTGTATAGTCCATGGGGTCCCAAAGAGCTGGATATGATTGAGGGACTTTCACTTTTCGATTAAAAATAAATAAATTAAAAAAATATTCCTCCCACAAATTCCAGAAAGTTCCAAAAAGCAATACCTGGATTTGCTGTGTGGGCCAACATTGTATTAGGTATTGTAGGTAATCTAGAGATGGTTTAAAGTTTATGGGAGGATAGAGGTCTATCATATGCAAACCCTACACCATTTTATATGAGGAACTTGAGCATCTGAGGATTTGGGGGTGTGGCTGGAAGTGGGGGTGGAAGCCTGAACCCAATACCACTGTGGGAGAGGCAACTGTATATAAATTCATTTAATATATTTTGGAGATAGTTTTGTATGGGCACAGAAAGTGCTTCTTCATTTTAAAAAGTGACTGCTAGTATCCCTTATAGGATTATATATTTGTTTAACCAATTCTTTATTTCCAGGCCTTTGGGTTGCTCCCAATTTTGCTCTCTCTCTAAGCCACAGTGAGCATCTTTATCTTCGTAACTAGGCTGCTTGGCGCAAGTGCCTGTGTGTCTGCAGGATAAATCCTGGCAGTGGTATTCTTGGCCAAAAGATATGTGCATTTTTAGTTTTGATAAATATTGTCATAATGCCCTCTAGGGCGACTGTACTGATTTCTTAAGTCCCATCAACAATATTTGAGAGCGTCTGTTTCTCTACACCCTCACCAACACAGAGGGCCATCAAACTTTTTGATATTTGCCAGCCCAGGAGCTAAAAGTAATTGGTATGTAGTAGTCATTATAATTCTTGCTTCTTTGTACCAGTGTGGTTAAAGCATCTTCTCATTATGTTCAAAGACCCTTTATACCCATTTCTATAAGTTCTGTTCTATCCTTTCCCATCCTTTTTTTTTTTGGCTGTACACATAGCATGTAGGATCTTAGTTCCCAGACCAGGGATTGAACCCATGCCCCCTGCTGTGGAAACACAGAGTCTTAAACACTGGACCACCGGGGCTTTCCCCATCTTGGTTTTTTTTTTTTTTTAAATTAGGTTGTTGGCCTTTTTCTGGACTTCCCTGGTGGTTCAGATGGTAAAGAATCCGCCTGCAATGTGGGAGACCTGGGTTCGATCCCTGGGTTGGGAAGATCCCCTGGAGAAGGGAATGGCTACCCACTCCAGTATTCTTGCCTGGAGAATCCCATGGACAGGGGAGACTGTTGGGCTACAGTCCATGGGGTCGCAAAGAGTCAGGCATGACTGAGAGACTTTCACTTCTCTTCAGTTGGCTTTTTTCTTATTGGTATCTAGAAGTGCTTTATATATTAAGGAAATTGGCCTTTGCCAACCCCCAAGCTGTAAATCTCTTTGTATTTTGTTTATATTTGGACTTTTATTTGACACTTGAATTTAAATTTTTAATATAATTAAATTTATTAAAAAATGCCTTCCAGATTTTGTTTTGCTGAGAAAAGTCTTTCCCACTCTGAGATTATTTTAAAAACTTGTTCCATTTTTCCTAGTGCCTATATGGTTTGTTTTAATGTTTAAATTTCTGACCCATCTGGAATTTATTTATTTATGTACTTATTTGTTTATTGAAGTGTAGTTGATGAACAGTATTATGTTAGTGTCAGATGTACTACATAGTGATTTGACAAATGCATTATGAAATGATCATAGCAATAATTCTAGCAACATCTGTCACCATACATAAAAACTAGTATTTATTACTATATTCTATTAGCTGTAAACCACATACCTGTGAATTATTTATTTTGTAATTGGAAGTTTGTGGATCTTCATCTCCTTCAGCTATTTCACTCAACCCCTGACCTGTTGGTGACCACCTGTTCTTTGTATTTATGAGTCTGTTTCTGTTTTGTTTGTTAGATTCTACATATAATGAAAATACCTTGTGCAGTATTTGTCCCTCTATATCTGACTTATTTCACTTAGCATAAAACACTCTAGACTTATCTGTATTGTTGTAAATGGCAAAATTAAATTCTTTTTAAAGGCTAATATTCCGTGTGTCTGTGTATGTATGTATGTATATATATATATAAAACCTAAACTGTATCCATATATAAAAACTAATCAGTATCTTTCTTTGGCACATATTTAGTGGGGAGTTGGTGAGGAGGTGGGTGACAGGTCCTGCCTTAGTCCCAGCCTCGTTTTCTTGAGTGGTTCAGTTCAGAATCCAAACTTGCAAATTCCACTCGGGGAAGCAGAAGCCCTGCAGTTCATGAGGCATCTCTTTTCTCCTTGGGGGCGGTTCCTTGGTCCCACCTTCCCCACTCTCCCCGCTGGGGCCACAAAGCACACCTTCCACTCACCCCTGCGCAGTGATGGAGGAACCCCAGGTCTGGTTCCCGTGGAGCATGTCTGAGCCAGCCCTGTGGCTACAGGTCCAGGTCCGGTCTGTGCTCATCCACACCCAGGGGCTTCAGAGGCTTCCCCTTTCTTTATCCTTAGAGCACACCTCTTGGTGGCTCCTCACCTGCCCGGTTTAGGGATGAAGGTGATAAGTCTTAGAGAGACTGTGCCAGCTCAGGATTGGATCCCAAATTTGAATACCCAGGGTCAAACTCAAGACCTTGTCCTCAGCACCCCCAGTTTTCCACACCTCTTTGCATTGCAGGATTCCCCTCTGCAGGCACTACTGGCCCAGCCAGGACCCCTCTCCTTGGGTGCCCCCTGGTACTATCAACACCCTCCTCTGCAGACGTCTATCAGGGCCAACTCACTGCTGGGTGACCGTGAATGGTAATGAGTTTTCTTTCTTATTATCTCCAGTTTTACCGGAAACGCAGTATGGTGGCCAGTCCACACTCTGAATTCGTGGTGAACTGACCGGCACCAGCTTGTGGAAGGAGGGACATCACTGGTCCAAAGGACTCAAGTCACCAGCCATCAACCTGGGCCCTCTCGCTGCTCTGGTGCTGGGAGCTCCCACAATCACACTCGCGCTTTAAAGGCCACCTGGGTAATTTTCTTGTTCTAAATCTGAGCTTATTCAAAGAAAAATGACTTTGGCTTGGCGTGTGAAAAAGGTCAGGTCATTGCACTGCTGGAAACGTCTACATGCTTGCAAAGAACAGAGAATTTTCTGAGCGTGTGGCTCCCTCAGCGCCCTTACCGTGATTTGTTTCTCCCTTTGTGTGGAGTCAGGGTAAGTGTTTTTAAAAAGGCATCTGGAAGCCTGAGCGTCATGTCACCTGCAGGAGGGGGCGGGTCAGTTGGCCACTGCCGTCTAGGGGAGGGATGTGTTTTTGACTAAAATCTGGAAAGTTTCAACATTCATTCTAGAATCTGCCAACACTCATTTTTTCCTTTCATAAGCAATTGTTTAAAAAGGATTTTTATTTTATGTTCATCTTAATTTTCCCCTGACTTCTCATTTGAAAAAATTTTCAGCCGCAGAAAACTGCAAGAATAATAACTGTCAAATTCATCACCAGTTAACGTTTTGTCACATTTACTTTATCTCGCTATAGAAACACAGACGTTGGTCCAAAAAAAATCAGTAATATGTCCTTCCTTCTTTTCTTTTTGGTTCTTTTTTTTTCCCCTGGACTATTTGAAAGTTGCACATTTTGTGCAGGTAAGTCTGCATATCTATTCTATGACATGAACATTCTCCTTTATAAGAACAAAACCCTTATCACACCAGTGAATCTTACACAGAGGCGCATCTGGTCTCTCTCTGGGGCCAATATTCAAATTTTACCAGTTTTCCTAATCCTGGCCTTTCCCTCTTGATCTAGGGTCCAGATAAGGCCCATCACTTCTCCCCTACTGTTGGGTCTTGTCTACCGCTTCTCATCTGAACCTTCTCCTACCCACCTTGTCTTTCCAGGCGCTGGTATCTTAAAGTGTTCAGGTTGTTCGTTTGGCAGTTGTGTGTGCATGCTTAGTTGCTCAGGCATGTCTGACTCTGTGAGCCCGTGCACTGTAGCCTTCTTGGCTCCTCTGTCCATGGGATTTCCCAGGTAAGAATACTGGGGTGGGCTGCCTTTTCTTTTCCAGGGGATCTTCCTGATCTAGAGATTGAACCCACATCTCCCACATTGCAGGCAGATTTTTTACCTGCTGAGCCATCCAGGAAACCCATTTGTTTTGCAGAATTCTCTTCAGTTTGGATTTGACTGATTCCTCTTTATGAAGAAACTTGGGTGAAATATTGTCTACTTTGCCAGGATCGATCTTAAGTTTTATTCTGCTTTTGAAGAGCTGCTCACATGAAATAAAACCCAGAAGATACAGAAGAATTCATACTCAAGGGTCTCTCTCCTTTTCTGTCCCTTCTTGGAGGCAATGTGTGCTCCGGATTTCTGTGTCTCCTTCAGAGGCAACACCCCACGGACCGGTCTAATGATGGCTTCACACCTCCACCTGGGGAGTTCAGTGGGTGTGACTGTCTTGTCTGTTACTCTCTTGCCTAGAAGCCTTGAAAGACCACCAGAAGGCCCACTAAGATGCTTATCGGGCCACTGGTCCTTCCCCTCCCTTCTCACCCTGTCACAATGGTCTCCCTCCCGAGTGAGACAGGCTGGGACCTGGGACCCTTGAGCTGAGTCCTTGAAGGTTGCATCTGGCCACACAACAAACAAACACACCACAAAAAAAAACCCCAAAAAAACAAAAAAAAAACCACACCACACACCAACAAACAACACAAAACAAAAAAAAAAACAACCCCCAAAACAAACCCACCAAAAACACACCACCCAAAAAACAACAAAACCAAAAAAAAAAAACCCACAACAAAAAAAAAAAAACAAACCCCCAAACCCAAAAAAAAAACAAAAAACACACAAAAAAAAAACCACCCCCCCCCACAAAAAAAAAAAAAAACAAAAAAAAAAACAACAAAAAAAACAACAAAAACACCACAAAAAAAACAAACCCCAAAACACACACAAAAAAAAAACAAAAAAAAAAAAAACCCACAAAAAAAAAAAAAAAAAAACCCAACACACAAAACAAAAAAAACACAAAAAAAACAAAAACCCCCAAAAAAAAAAAAAAACCACAAAAAAAAAAAAAAAAAAAAAAAAAACAAAAAAAAAAAAAACACAAAAAAAAAAAAAACAACCCACACAAAAAAAAACAAAAAAACACACAACAAACCCACAAAAAAAAAACCCACAACAACACAAACCACCCCCCAAAACAACAAAAACCATACACACACACACACCAAACACACACATACCATACACACATATACCACACACACACACCACACACCATATCCTACCTGTCTGAGAGACAACATCTTTTGGAAGTTAGTTCCAGTTTATGTCTTTCTCTCCAAACTCCAGATCTCAAACACATGTACCTCCATTCCTCAGTTCCCGTCGTTAGACAGTAGCTACTCAGCCCGCAGTCACTCAGATGAGCATTTAGATCCCTGCTCCCAAAGTGTGAACTTTCTGAGACTGTTTCTGGTTTCTGCAGGAGCACCTCCTATTCCAATAACAGTTGCTGATGTAACTCTCAATTCCCAGCTTTGTAAGATAAGGGTCCTGGCACCTCCTCCCTTTCTTCTGCTTTTCTCCTCCCTTCCAGAGCCCATATTTGAGGGTCCACTTGGACCACTCCATAGCACTGCACTGTGTAAGTGGTGCTATAGTGCCTTCCTGGGGGAGTATCCATGAAATTCTCAAAAGTAGGTGCAAAGTTGTGTGTGTGTGTTCCATTTCCCTGGGAGAGTTTAGAACTCCCATCAGATTCTCAAAGGGATAAGATCCAAAGGTGGAATATTGGGCCCTGAAGTGAAAGTAAAAGTGTTACTCAGTCCGGTCCAACTCTTTCCAACTCTTTGCGACTCACGGACTGTAGCCCACCAAGCTCCTCTGCACAGGGGATTCTCCAGGCAAGAATACTGGAGTGGGTGGCCATTTCCTCCTCCACATTGCCATTTCCTGTTTTCCACCTGTCCCCAGACCCACCCCGACCTTCTCTATCCCCTGTGCCCTGAGCCCTGGGGGTGTGACTCAGAGCAGGTAGGGAGAATGGAGGGGACAGGGGTCTCCTTCTGCAGGGCCCTCTCAGGCTGCATCTCCCCAAAGGACCCTGCTCCACATGACCACTCTCTCTGGGGACTTCCCATGTAGGGGTAACCACAGCCTGGCTGCTCCCAGCCCCAGCTCACTGCCTTGTCCCTTGTGGTCCCACCACACCCCACCCACACTCCTGTCAATCGTTCCTTTGAGAACCCACCTCGAAGTTGCCTGATCTGACTCTGGCATTTGATTCCTGCTGGGACTTTAGAGTTCTCAGTTTCCTTGGACACAAACCCTGAGTCTTCGGTCGTGTGCTCTTGGCAAAAGGAGAAGTTGAATTGTCGTGCGATCTCCCCAGGGGTCTGGCTGACCCTGTAGGACAGCTGAAGCTGGGAGGCCTTTATTGGTACCCCAGATCCAGACAAGGGGCCAGCAGCCTTTACCTGGACCCCAGATGACCAGCCATCAGATTCCAGGAGGGGAGTGCCAAAGTCGATGCCTTCAGGTGTGGGCAGTTCCTGGGAAGGGCCTCCCGGCAGTGGGCCCCAGCCCTCCCAGGGCACGAGAGCCTTGGGGTCCAAGGAGGATGGGGAAGTACACAGCAGAGCCCTCTGCACTCCTGATCTTGGTCTGGCCTTCTAGACTGGGGTTTCTTTTCCCCCACACCCCAGTTCCTAGCAGCGTCTGACATATAGCAGGTGCTTAGCAAATCCTTGTTGAATGAGAGTTGGGTAACAAGCTTCTTTGATATTTTAAAATTCATAACCACAGGACTCCTGTGTACCACTGTTGGTTTTCTTTTTAACTCTTTGCTTTGAAATGCTTCCATAGAAAACTCATTAAAATAAGACCAAAAAGTTATCAGATTTCCTATTTGTTAGCATTTGGCACTGTCCTCTCCATATATATATATAAAACATAAGTATAGTATGTGTGTGTTAGTCACTCAGTCGTGTCTGACTCTTTATAACCCAATGGACAGTGGCCTGCCAGGATCCTCTGTCCAAGGGATTTTTCAAACAAAAACACTGGAGTGGGTGGCCATTTACTTCTCTAGGGGATCATCCCAACTCAGGGATTGAACCTGGGTCTCCTGCATTGCATGCAGATTCTTTACCATATGAGCCACCAGGGAAGCCCATATATAGTATATATGTATCATATACACGCATGCATATATACACTTGGGCTATTATTAATTTCTGAAACATTTGAAAAAGCTGGAGAGTCCTGGGTTTTGCCTGTCAACACTTCAGTGTGTGTCTCCCAAACACAAGGGCATCTTCTTACACACCCTCTATACAGTTTATCAGATTCATGAGATGGGACATGGACTCAGAACAATGATCTACTGTGTGATCCATGCACACACTCCAGTTGTGCCCATAATGTCCTTTATAGATGCCCTCCCCCCCCATCCCACATTAGGGATCCACTCCCAGATAATACCGCCTTCAGCTGTCACATCTCTCTAGAGTCCTGTGTCCTTTGTGATGTTTTGGAGGACCACAGACCAACTGTGCTGCAGAAGTATCCTTCTGTTTGGGTCTGTTTCCATGGGATGGGATATGATCCTGTCTCTCACTCCTCTGCCCCAGATCCGGCAGGTTCAGTGTTGACGACTTCTCTCATCCCAGGGGGAGGAGCCCCTGCTCCCAGTTTCTGCTCTAAGTCAAAGTCCAAGGCTTAAATGTCCCACTGGAGGTCACATGCTTCCTGAGTGATGGAGCTGGGGTGACATCCAGGTGTCTTCAGCTGCAGCCCAGGATCTTCCCCATCGCCTGGTAGAACGAGTGATGAGTGACTGTGACACACACATTTTCCCCTTGGCCTTGGCTGGCCTTCCTCCCCCCAGCCTCGGTGTGTTCATGGGATGATGGGCAGGAGATATTAGAAGATGCGAGAGGCTAAATCGATTTTCCAGAGTAAGCACTTAGAGCTGCTCTCAGAGGAAAGCCTCCTGGAGGAGTGAGCTGGGAGTGGAGAGCATGTCGGAGAGGAGGGGTCGAGGGAGGGAGGCAGAGAGGGCGGTGGAGCCTGCGGTGGGTGGGGGGTGGAGAGGAGAGCTCGCTGTGCTGTGTGACTTTGGAGAGAGGTGGGGAAGGGATGTTTGGAGATGTGGTGGTGGGGGCTGTGGGTTTGGAATATTCCCTCACCCCTGCCCCTCTCCTTCTTCTCCTGTGTTTGCCTCTTCTAGTCACTTTTGATGCTTTTGAACTTTGGAGCTGAAGAAGACTCTTGAGAGTCCCTTGGATAGCAAGGAGATGAAACCAGCCCATCCTAAAGGAAATCAACCCTGAATACTCATTGGAAAGACTGAGGCTGAAGCTGAAGCTCCAATACTTTGGCCACCTGATGCGAAGAGCCGACTCATTGGAAAAGACCCCGATGCTGGGAAAGATTGAGGGCAGGAGGAGAAGGGGGAGACAGAGGATGAGATGGGTGGATGGCATCATGGACTCAGTGGACACGAGTTTGAGCAAGCTCGGGGAGATATTTTGAGATGGCCAGGGAAGCCTGGCGTTCTGCAGTCCATGGGGTTACAAAGAGTCGGACAAGACTTAGTGACTTAACAACAAGAAGACACTTTAGAAAACCCTTTCAACGCTCTGGGAGAGGCCCGTGTTTCATGTGAGCTCAACTCTGTTCATCTGGTCCCGAGGTGGCTGGGCTCTATTCTGGTTACACACTCACGGATGGAGGTGTCTCCCTCTGGGTCGCTGTAAGGGGGGCTTCTGTGCGGTGAACACAGGTGCAGTGTGCTGTCCCGAGGGTCCCAAAGGCTTCTTCAGACAAGCATCAGCAGGCTGTTGAGTTGCAGATGACCACAGAAAGGTTTCTCTGCTCCTTCTGATATTGCACAGGTGAAAGTTTCCTGCCCCTGGACAGGCTGGACATCCCAAGGCAGAGCCCTGGGCATGGGAGAGTGCTTGCCCTCCAGGCCCTCTTGCCTGCTGGAGCCCTTCCCCTCTTTGGGCCTCAGCTCCTCCATCTGTAAAATGGAGCTATAAATACCAACTTCCAGACAGGATATGTGTGAGGATTAAAGGGGACTATATGTCATAATGTAAGGGGTACATAGGTCTTTGATGACTCCTCATGCCCACCCTCATTTAGGACAACAGCAGGGTGCATGGAGCATGACAGGGCTGAAGGGTCCCCCCTACCCCTCAACCTGACCAGGACTGCTAGGCATCCCCCACACAAATCACATGCTCAGCTTTCCCTGTCCTGTCTTCCCTTTGTAACCATGGAGATAGGTGACCAAGAGGAACTTGAGGCTTGGAGGGTCCTCGAAGAATGTTGGGCCTTGTGCAGGGAGGCCTTGGAGAAGCCCCCTCCCCTGCAAGTTCTCCCCTACAGGAGCCACTGGAGACCCCTCATTCTTTGTCTGGAAGATGCAAGTGTTTTCAGGACATGGCCATTAGCATTTCTCATTTCTCTAGGAGAACAATTCCTCAGAGGAAACTAACAGCAAATCCCCAGGTGTAGCCTCGGAGCAGAGTTTAACATGACCCTTTGCGTCTGCCTGTCCCTCGTGTGAGCTCCTGGCTGGGCAGCTGGGGCTGCTCCTCGACCCCCCACCCCACCTCCCATCCGGGCTCCCCCTGCATCCGGACCACCTCTACCTGCTCCTGCTTCATCCTCTGGACCACGTCAGCCCCTGCACAGAAACCTCCATGGCTCCCCATTGCCACGTGAGTTAAGTCCTAAGCTTTGCTTTCAAGTGCTTTTCCAATCAGATCTTCTAGCATCTTTCTCTGGGTACCCTAACTCTGGCTGGGGTGGGTCTTCCATGTGCCTGGGGCTCTCCCAGCCCTGGGCCTTTGCCCAAGCTGCCCCTCTTGCCTGCGAAATCTTCACACATCTCTTCCCATCCCCTCAAAGCTCACCCCAAAAGCCATCACCTTCAGGAGGTACCACCCCTCATTCCACCCCCAACACAATCTCTCCTGCCACTCGTTCTGGGCACTGACTTCACTGGTCTTGTCTGCATCCTGAAACCACCAGCAGAGGCCAGAGCCGGGATGCGCCAGCTCGGGTTCAGTAAAGTCACGTGGACAGTTTTCAATCCACCATGGAGGGAGGATTCATGCCAGGAAAAATCAGCAAACACGACAAATCTGTCCAGCAGTATTTACTCACTTTCCACATTTTAGATGCTGTGCTGGAGGGTTTACTTGCTTTATCCCAGTCAACCTTCACATCACCTCTGTGGGGTAAGTTATCAAGGAGGCAGCTGAGAATAGAAAGGTTGAGAAAATATCTTAAGATCACACCAGTAGTGGCTGAGACCTCAGCAAGTGGAGGAGGGGACCGTGTGCTTTAGAGCAGATACCCAACCTTCTTTTGGCACCAGGGACCAGTTTTGTGGAAGACAGTTTTTCCACCCACTGGGCAGGAGGCATGGTTTTGGGATGATTCAAGCACATTACATTTATTGTACACTTCATTTCTACTCTAATGTAGCCACCGATCTGACAGGAGGTATCAGTCTGTGGCCTGGAGTCTGGGGATCCCTCCTTTAGAAGGCTCTGCTCTCCCCTTGGGGTAAGGAGGCTGGGTGTTGGGGAACACGCCTACCTAGAGCCTGTGAGACCACCTGGACCAAGCCCGCTGTACCTGGTTCCCTGGATCTCCTGCCCCCATGGCCGGAGGCCTCCTCCAAGGGCTCGTGTGGGTCTTCTCCCTGACCTTAAACCCAACCCCAAACGAAACCCTCATAGCTAAGTCGGTAAAGAAACTGCCTGCAGTGCAGGAGACCCGGGTTTGATCCCTGGGTTGGGAATATCCCTCTGGAGAAGGAAATGGCAACTCGCTCCAGTATCCTTGCCTGGAAAATCCCATGGACAGAGGAGCCTGGAGGGTTGCAGTCCATGGGGTTGCAAAGAGTTGGGCATGGCCGAGTGACTAACACTCTCTTTCAAAGGAAACCCAGGACTAAAGCAGGTGGAAGAGTGGTTGAGAGGCAGCTCTTTGTGGAAGCTCTTTAGTTGCGGGGCTGGGAGGTCGTGTGCATGTGTAGGAGGCTTTTGTGGTAACAGGTGGCCAGGCCTTCACCTGGTCCACACCCCCCCATGGCCATGTCCTGGAGTGGGTCTCCAAGGAGCCCAAGAATTCTCAACTCAAACCTGGCCTCCCAGGTCTTTTGAAAGAATACAGTCAAGGTGGGGATATGGAGTATATTTTACTAACAGCTTATTAGCTTGATTTGTCACAGTTAAATATTCAGACACATGATATGGGGCTTCTGTTTGGCCCAGTGACTCAGGCCAGTGAGTGCAAGGAGAAGACGGGCTGGCACAGCTCACGTGGCTGAGCCAGGGCCGGGGCCCAGGGCTGGCTGAAGCCAGGATGGCCACATAGCATCGCTCCGAGCTAATTGCCCAGAAAAGAATGTGGATGGGGGCAGATGTGCTAAGAGAGAAGCAGAATTGTCAGGCTTTTAGAAGTCCAGGTAATAGCTGGGAACCATCTCAACTCATTACCAGCTTGGACTAAATGCAGGAGGTGCAGAGCTGGACAAACTGCGAGGATGCTGGATTTAGGGACTCTAGTTGCTTGAGGACCAGGTTGGGGAATGTTCCTGGGGGAGAGGGGGAGGAAGTCTTTTCAGGGCCCCGCCCTGACCCCTTTAACCAGAACTAACAATGAGGCTGAGACTAGTGGACAGCCAGCCCTGTCCGTGAGTGCAGCCCTGGCCTCCTCCAGCTGGGAGCTCCTCCCCTTGCTGCCAGCTGCAGCTTCAACTCCACACTTAGGGGGTCTGTTTGCCCCACTGCCTACTGACAAGGGGCCTGGACGTCTGGGCTGGGACACAGGCCAGAGGGATGGACAAGGCTGCATGCTTGTTAGGAGGCCTGTATCTCTTGGCCAAAGGAAAAATTCAAGACATCTTTGGTTATGATTTAAAGAAAGAATCAAAGGAAGAGAGGAGCTCTGAACATGGGAAATTCTTACCCGAAGTCAGTGTTGGGGTTGGGGAAGGGAGGATGACGTTGGAGCCCCAGCCGGTCCCAGCCTTCTGGGGGACATGTGGCAGCGAGGCTGTCCTCTCTGTGGCCAGAGGTGGGCTCACACATTCTGAGCGTGTGAGGTAAAGCATGTGGAGCCGGATGTGGACGGGGTTATCGGAGCACCACCCTGCGAGGGTCATCCTGGGAGGAGCCACTGTCTTTGCTGTCATGGCCTCCTCCTCAGAGTGTGGGGGTGTGTGTGTGTGTTGGGGGGCATTCCTGAGACATTTCCAGTGAATTATTGATTTTCTGGTCACTGTGACATGGGAGCTGGGGCACCTCCTAAGTCAGAGGGGGCGTCTGGGCCTGATTGAGCCCGGGGAGACCAGTCCCACTTAGCCGGATGGAGGGCAGGGGGCAGAGACTAGACTGGATGGGGGGAGCCAGCGGTTGGCAGCACAGAAGAACAGCTGGAGGGAATCTCCCCCTTCCTGTGTCTCAGACTGGAGAGAAGTCTTTATGGGACCTGAACCAGTGAAGGCAGAGCCAGGCGTCCAGGGAGGGGCCTCCGAGGGGCAAGCCGTGTTTGCTGCGTGGAAGGGGGCTGGGGTGTCCCTGGCAGGAGACACTTGGCTTCCATTCGGGTCGGGTGGGCCAGCAGAGCCAGCCCTTCACCCTACTGCCATGTGCAGGAACTCTGAGGGGTCCACCACTCTTTTTTCTTTGGGGGCTTCGGAGCCCACCCAGGAAACATGGCCTAGGAAGTCCAGCCCTGGCCTCTAGGGGGTGGGGTTGGGTTTTTTTTTCCAGCTGGCTCTCCATAAGCTGTCAGATGCCTCGAGGAGGCCAGGATAAGTGTTTCTAATAAGAGACACCCCCTTGCCAAGGTTGGGGAGGCGGCCTAGGTCTGAGAAGCCAGACTGAGGTCAAAGCTTTTTCTGTACTACTGGACCTCAAAGGCACCTTCCTTCTCCCTGTATTTTTCCACCAACATTTGTGGAGGGTGTATTAGCTTCCTTGGGCTGCTATAGCGAATTGCCAGGAAACTACAGACACACACATACACATACACAACTTTGATTGTAGTAAAAAATATATATATAGCATAAAGCTTACCATGTTCCCATTTTATAGCCATTTGTCATAGCATTTCATGTACATGGCATTTCATGGCATTTCATTTGTACACGGCATGGCATGTCAAGTACACTTGTTGTGCAACCATCCAAGAGGGACCAGGAAGGCTCATTCCCAGGCTCCCGGACCTTGGGGCATCATTCCTGGTGGAGTATCTGGCAGGAGGTGCCTTCCCTCACAGCCCTCCATCCCTGCTTCCTTATGGAGCTCCAAGGAGCAGGACCCCAGACAGGGCTGAGAATGGGGCCAAGCTACAGCAGTTTACAGGCCTGGTATAACCCAGTGACTTCAAAGCAGATGAGCACTCAGCACACCCCCGTGCCCCTGCTGCAGACTGTTCCCCTTCACGTCACCATGCCAGCCACACCATCCACCCAGAGCTCCTTCTGCCTCTAGGCTGATGGTTCTCAAAGTCTGGGCCCTGGACCAGCAGGACTTGGCAGAAATGCCAATCCTCGGCCTTTACCCTGGATCCAGTGGAACAGAGACAAGAGATGAACCCGATAACGTTGGAACAAGCCCTGTAGGTGACTCTGATCTACACTCTGATCTCATGTGTAAGAAGCTGCTCCGGGTGTTCAGAGAAATCCTGTTTGGAAAGAACTCACTATGTCCTCTGCAAAGCTACCATTTTTGTTACCGTTACCAAAAGCTCCATGAATAAGTAAAACAAGGAAGCTGAGAGATCCAGCAAGATTCCGTGAGTCGGGAATTGCAAATGAGCTGCCTGAGGGTGCTTCTCCACTTGGATTTGTTTGGCCTGCACATATTTTAAAAAATTTAATTAGTTGCCAGCATTAAAGAAACAGAAAATTTCACATAGAAATTCAGATTTCAATGTTTCTTGAAAAAAAAAAAATTGGTGTGTCTGGGAGTCTGGCTACAGCATGTGCCCATGTGACAGTGGACTGGGGCAAAGCCCAGGCTACCTGGTCTCAACGAGGCCTGGGCTCACCAGTTAACCACAGTCCCCACTCCTCCCCAAGATCAGGAGGAAGCCCCACCCGACGAGTTCCCTCATTATTCACTGAACTGACTTTAGCAGGGGTTTTGAGTTTTCAAACCCTCTGCATGAATGGAAGCCACAAATTGTAGCCCACTATGACTGTTAATTTTTTTTAAATATTTATTTGGCTGTGCTGAGTCTTCACTGCAGCCTGTGGGGTCTTTAAGTTGTGGCATGTGGGATCTAGTTCCCCAACCAGGGATTGAACTCAGGCCCCTGCATTGGGAGTGCAGAGTCTTAGCCACTGGACCACCAGAGAAGTCAGTGTGATGGCTAATTTATGTGTCGACTAGGCCATGGAGGCTGCAAAGCAAATGAGCAATCTTATAATATTACTAATTAATAAATAATAAAAATCAACAATGATGTTATTAACAATAACAGTTTTTGCTGGCTGTTTATTATATGCCAGACACCATGCTAAGGGCTTTCTTCTAAGTAAATCTCATTCAATGTTTGGAATAGCCTTATGGGACAGGTACCACCAGCATCACTTTGACTGATGGAACAGTCCCAGTGAAAAGTATCTCATTCATGGTCACCTAGCTCAGGAGTGTTAAGAAAAAGTTTAGAACCAAGATTCGGATTTCAAAGTTCACGAGCATAACCGCTATACCATATTGCCATGCCAGAGCATGGGCTTCACCCTGAATTTCCAAATGAGATTATGCAGTAGAATCTGCTGGGGTAAAGAAAACAGAGGCTTTAGATTGTGATTCTGGTAGTCCTTGAACCACAGTTTGCCATGTCCAGCTGCACAGGTCATGCACTGTATAACTGTACTCAGTGGACCAACTCAAATGGTGTTGCAAGCAATGGAGAGGGAGATGTTGATGTTTCCCACCTCTCCTAGAGGTAGAGAGGAATGGTGTTATGTTCACACAGTGAAACACTTCACACCAATGCAAGGGAATAAATAATACCTGTCAAAATACGGTTGAATCTCAAAATCTTGATATTGTATTGACAAAAAAAAAAAAGGCAGACACCAAAGAGTCTATCTTAAACAATTTCTTCATAGTGGAGAAACATGGTAGATACAGTGTTAGCTGAGTGATCAATGTTAATATCACCAGTATTAAGACATACTGACATCATAAACCCTTTGACATGAAGACACACATCATTTTAATGAGAATTCTTGCCAAAAAAAATGCATAACCTCACTCCAACTATGAGACAATATTGAACAAACCTAAGTTGAAGGATAGTCTACAAAATAACTGACCAGTACTCTGAAGGGTCAGGGCCTTGGAGACCAGGAAAGACCAAGGAATTTCCCCCAGGTCCCAGGAGACTAAGAATAAACAGTCAATGAATGAAATGTGGGACCATGGATAAAATTGTGTCTCAGAAGAAGGACAGTGCTGGAAGAAAGGTGAAATCTGACCACTGTCTGCAGCTCAGTTACTGAATGTTAACCTGAATCTACCAATGCTAATTTTCTGTCCTTCACTGCCAGGCCGGGGGATGTGAGATGCTAATACGGGAGGAGGTAGAATGAGGAGCACACAGAAACTCTCTGTATTATTTTTTGCAACTTTCCTCTAAGTCTAAAATTAGCTCAAAATTCAAAGCTGAAAACCAAAAGAGTCCAATAATCTAGGCAGTGAGCTGTCCGTACCACTGACCCAACTCCTCCCGCAGGCCACGCAGATGGTCTGGAAAAGTCCATCGGGAATCAGACACAACCGTGCAGCTCTACAGCAAGAGGAAATGTTTGCTCCACTGAGTGCTTTTGCAGAAGCACGGAGACGTAGCTGGCGAGGACAGTCGTAATTTTAAAAAATTGATTATTTATTTTATTATTTTTGGCTGCACTGGGTCTTTGTGGCTGTGACTGGGCTTTCTCTAGTTGCAGCGAGCAGGACTACTCTCTCTGGTTGCAGTGCACGGGCTTCTCATTGCAGTGGCTTCTCTTGTTGTAGAGCACGGACTCTAGAGAACTTGGGCTTCAGTAGTTGTGTGGCACGGGCTTAGTTGCCCTGAGGTATGTGGAGCGATCCCAGAAGCAGGGATCAAACCTATGTCCTCTGCACTGGCAGGTGGATTCTTAACCACTGGACCATCAGAGAAGTACCTGTTGTATTTTGTTTTGTATTATTTAAAATTTTTTTTATTGGAGTTTAGTTGATTGACCATGCTGTGTTTCAGGTGTACAGCAAAGTGAATCAGTTATATACATACATACATACACTCTTTTTCAGACTCTTCCCTTGTATGTCATGACAGAGCATTGAATAGAGTTCCTTGTGCTATTCAGGAGGTCCTTATTAGTTATTTATTTTATACACAGAGGACAGTTTTAGGCTCTCACATCTCGGCCAGATGACGGCTGCTCTGGAGCTGTGGGTATGCCTGGTGTTGGGGGCCTTTTTGCCATTGCTAGCTTGCTGTGCCATGGGGGAGAAGGCAGTGGCAGTGCTCTGACCCTGACCAGCAAGGCAACTTCACTTTGTGGAGAGGAGACAAGGTGAGAACAGCCTGCTGGCTCCCCTCTGCCCAGGGACCCAGGCAGAATGTGGCCTGCTCCCTTCCCGTGACTCCACTGACCCTGGAACCACACTGTCCCATGTCTGCCCCTTCTGGTTTCTGGGTAGCGCTGTGCCCACGGGTCTCCCTTAACGTGGCTGACCAAACCTGGCTGGGTGGACTGGGTTTCTGCTGTGGATCTGGGCCTCTCAGCAGGGAGGGTGTCTAAACTGGTCCTTCAAGGCAAACGCATGGGTCCCTTCTTCCTGGGTTGTCTAGAAGGAGGTATTTGAATCTCGGGGATCCTTTTGAGCCCTGGGGATCCCAGATGATGGGCTCCTTCACTGAGAAATGGCTCAAAACTTCTCTGTGGTCAGTTATTTTGTAGAATATCCTTCAACTTGGGTTTGTTCAATGTTGTCTCATAGTTGGAGTGAGGTTATGCATTTTTTTGGCAAGAATTCTCATTAAAATGATGCGTGTCTTCATGTCAAAGGGTTTATGATGTCAATATAAAGGACGCCTCTCACTTTCATCTTAATAACACATTTCTCTCTTGATTCTAGAACTTTCTGGTGCTGCTCTTGAACTGTTTGGGATTTGGTCTCTGTCTTAGGTTGGCATGGTGTCCAAACCCAAGGTCACAGTTGTGAGGCCTTGCACCAAGGCCACAGATGTGGAGTCCAGAAACAAGATCAACGTCCAGAATGGACTGAGCCCCTTGTAACCATTACCAAAAGCCCTGGATCATCACCAGCCCACTTTCCGGCCCATCAATCAGTTCAGTTCAGCTGCTCAGTCATGTCCAACTCTTTGCGACCCCATGGACTGCAGCATGCCAGGCTTCCCTGTCCATCACCAACTCCTGGAGCTTGCTCAAACTCATGTCCATCGAGTTGGTGATGCCATCCAACCATCTCATCCTCTGTCATCCTCCTGGCCCATATTAGGCAAAAATACCCACCCTGGTCCTCACTCTATGGTGCCCTAACCAATCGCCTAATGCCATCCTCCCAGCAGGAATTTTCTTTGGCTTAAGACTATAAAAATTGGCTACTAACCCATGGAAAGCATCAGCTCCCCCTTGAGCTGGCCCGCTGTTCTAACCGTATCCCCTGTCGGCTCTCCCTGGCCAGTCAGGAGGTGGCCCACTGTGCTCACAGCGCCTACATTATCTCTGCCCTTTGTCCTTAATCAACTAACTCCCTTCTGAAATACCCTGTGTCTGGAAATGTTTTTCCAACCCACGTTCAAACTGCCACAACTGTTGTGTTCTACAGGAGCAATCCCTATATCAAATGTCTTGAGGGCAGACCGTTTGTTTGGGAGGTGATCCCAGGACAGAGCTAGTAGAGGTGTGGGGAGGGAATCAGAGAGGGGAGGAAGGTGACAAAGAGGGGTGCGGTTGGTCAGCTGACCATGGTGGGCAACTGAGGCCCAGCTGTGCTGGGGCCTCTGGGACAGGTCCACGGAGTTAACCCCACCCACCCCCCCGGCCCAAGGAGCGAGGTCTTTGCCCTATTTTACACTGTGCAACAGCATTTGTACACTTCTGACAAGCGCACCGGAGTGTGGGTGAAGCGGGCTTAGCCTGTGACCTCACTTAGCACAGCAGGGCTTGGCTGCAGCGCCCAGAGGGGTCAGAGCCCGCGGACACCGACAGCCACTCCACGTCCTGAGGGCGGGACAGAGCACACCTGAGGTTGGAATTAGAAGCGAAAATTCCCCAGGGCCCTGAGGAGAAGGTTGGGGAAGCAGAGCTGGGTCCATCCTGCCATCCAGCGGAGCCCCAGTGCATCTGGGTGCCGCTGAGAACCTGGGGCCCCTGGGAGGATCTGGGGCATCCAGGGTCCGCCTTGGCCCTTGAGCTGTCTGGTGGCTCACCATCCTCACTGCTTGAAGCCACCCTTTCTCTTTCCATACCGTGAATATCACCAAGCCATTCTGAATTCAGATTCTTAAAAATATTCTTGTTAAAAAAGAAAATAAAAGCACCACCTCTTTTTTTAATAGTTAAATTTATTTATTTTTAATTGAAGGATAATTGCTTCACAGTATTGTGTTGGTTTCTGTTAAACATCAACATGAACCAGACGTAGGCATATATATGCCCCTTCCCTCTTGAACCTCTCTCCCACCTCCCTCCCCATCACCCCTCTACGTTGTTACAGAGCTCTGGTTTGAGTGTCCTGAGTCACACACCAAATTCCCATTGGCTATCTATTTTACTTATGGTAATGTACTCTCTCTCCATATATCCCACCCTCTCCTTCCTCCCCACTCCCTATATCCACAAGTCTATTCTCTATGTCTGTGTCTTTATTGCTGCCCTGCAAAGAGGTTCATCAGTACCATCTTTCTAGATTCCATATATATGTATTAATATATGATATTTGTTTTTCTCTTTCTGACTTACTTCACTCTGTATAATAGCCTCCAGGTTCATCCACCTCATTAGAACTGACTCAAATGCATTCTTTTTTTTATGACTGAGTAATATTCCATTGCATATATGTACCACAGCTTTTTTATCCATTCATCTGTTGATGGGCATCTAGGTTGCTTCCAAATCCTAGCTATTGTAAATAGTGCAGCAATGAACATTAGGGTACATTTGTCTTTTTCAATTTTGGTTTCTTCAGGGCACATGCCTAGGAGTGGGATTGCTGGGTCCTTTGGTGGTTTTATTCCTAGTTTTTAAAGGAATCTCCATACTCTCTTCCATAGTGGCTGTACAAAGGCACCATCTCTTTATTTGTTGATTTTTTTAAGGGCAGTCAACCAGTGAGCAAAAGCCTCTTTTGGCTTTGGAGGCTTGCAGGGGCCACCAGACCTCACCTACCCGGGGCTCTGCTTGCTTATCCCCTAAATATGCCAGACCCAAGATGGCACCTTAGTAGATTCTTGTTTTCAAATAGAGAAGGAGTTATTGCAGAAATGAGAGGCCAAGAGGCCACCAGAATCCATCGCTGTCTAGGCAGTCCTCTGGGGTCCCGCTGAGCCTCCAGGACAGGTCTGTATGATGGAACCTTCTGGGATGGTGGCAGGGTGGCATCTTCCCCATCCACGACAGCAGCCATGTGTGGCTACTGAGCATCTGACATGTGGTCAGTGCAACTGAGGAACTGAATTTTTAAATTTCACTTAAATCTAATTAGTTTACATTTAAATGGGCCACGTGTGGCTACTAAATTGGACTGGGAAGATCTTGAGCAAAGGGAATCCTGAGCTAGTTTCCCCAGTTGGGGCTGAGTTTGGGGTCTGGGGAGAGTCAAACGTGTGCACTCAGATGCAGGACTAAAACCCAGAAAGAAAGCGTCTGCTTCCCAGCTCACGTCTTCTGGAAGAGCCTATCCAAATCGAAGAAGTTATTATGTTCTGTCCTTTGCCTGGGATACTGAACTTGACCTCTGCCATCAGAGCAGATGGGAAAAACTGGCATCTCAGAGGCCACCTGAGTCAGGTGCACTTGTGTGTGCTGTCTCCCTTGGTCTCCGTGTCGCCCTGCTGGGGAGCTGGGGTCATGTCATGTACCCTCACTGTCCTGGAGGGGAAAACTAAGACTCCAGGAGCCCCGCTGCTCAGCCTGAGATTCACAGTGAACAAGTGGCCACATCAGGGTTTGAATGCTTGTGATCCCTGCACACTTGGGGTTTTCCCTGGAAGGAGGTGTTTTGCTCTAAACTGTTTCCCACACTCCTTCTCGGAGCTCGTGACTGACACTCACTGGAAAGGGTCCAGCAGATGCCCCAGTGCAGGAAGCTCTCTGCTCCCTCGGGCCTAGTGGTGGTAGACTCCTGACCGCTGGCAGCCTCTCTGCCCTGACCTATCCCCGCCTCCCCACCCATAAGCTTCCTGTTAAAAATAACAAAGAATAAAAAGAAACAGAGCTCCGCAATCATGGGGACGGCATGTGTTTTCCATTTTCTTCGTTCTCTTCCCCGATTCTCTAGATGTGGATTAAATTATAACAAAGAACTTCCTCTTCTCAATACTCTGGAATGACCTAGATGGTAAAAGGATCTCAGAAAGAGTGGATATGTGTATATGTATAACTGACTCACTTTGCTCTACACCTGAAACTAACACAACTCTAGATCAGCTATACTCCAATAAAAATGAAAAAAAAAAAGAACTTACTGACTGTAAGGCTGGGAGACACCACGAAGGGTTGTCTGGTGGAGGAATTTATCTCCAGAGAATTTTTGTAAAATCATTCCTTATTTAAAAAATTCCCAGTCCCACATGCTGAAGCTGAAGCTCCAATACTTTGGCTACCTGATGTGAAGAGCTGACTCATTTGAAAAGACTGTGATGCTGGGAAAGATTGAGGGCAGTAGGAGAAGGGGACAGCAGGGGATGAGAAGGTTGGATGATATCACCGACTCAATGGACATGAGTTTGAGCAAACTCCAGGAGATAGTGAAGGACAGGGAAGCCTGGCATGCTGCAGTCCATGGGGTCGTAAAGAGCCGGACATGATTGAGCAACTGAACGACACCACCAAAGTCCTCAAAACTTTCGATTATAAAATTCGCACATGTTCCTTACAGAAAATTTGTAAAACAGACAAATACAATGAAATGATCTGTATGGTCACTCTCCTCCAAAAATCTTCACTAACCGTTTGTCATATTCCTTTCCAGCTCTTTCTCCCCTTGCATGATTTGTTTTGTTTGTTTTAACTGTGACTGCAGATTTTAAGGAGAATTAGAGATTGTGGTTGGGTAAAGATTAGGAGGATTTGGATCCCATGTGAAGTCAAAGGGATACCATAAATCACTGCTTTTCAAAACTTCTGGGACGGAGGCCCAGTTGTTAAACATTCCCACCTATCACCCACCTGCGACCACATGTGGTCCTCTGTCTCAGGACTGAAGCAGCACAAGTCACATGAGGCTTACCAGCGCGTTCACCGTCACCCCATCAGCCAAGCGGAGCCCCCACACCCGTGCCTGGATGCTATAGCAAAACTCTCAACATCTGCTCTTGATTTCTCACAGTAGCTCTGGTCTAGAGCCGGGATCTGCGAACTAGACCCTCGGGCCAAGTCCTGTCCCCGCTGCACTTGAGCTCAGGGTGACTTTTACTTTTTAAGTGGTTGGAGAAATTTCTTTTTTTTTAATTTCATGACATCTAAAAATTCTGTGATTTCAGGGGCCATAAATAAAGTTTCACGGAAACACAGATTGTTTCCTCCATTTCTGCATTATCTATGGCTGCTTTGGTGGGACCACCCTGCAGAACTGAGTAGTTAGGTCAGAGACCCACTGGCCTGCAGGACCTAAAATATTCACAGCCTGGCTTTTTACAGAAGAATTTTGCTGATCCTTGCTCTAGATCACTGATTCCTGAGTTTGCTATCTCTCAGAATCTCTGGGGATTTTTTTTTAAGTCCACAGCTTGCCAGGCCGCCCCCTGCTCTTTGGATTCGGGACCCCCGGGGAGGGGTGGGGCCCTGGGACTCTGCTTTTCAAATATGCCCGATCCCCACCCCTGCCCCCAGGGGGTTCTGATGATTCAGGGATCTGGACATCAGGCCAGGTGTGCCCAGGAGATGTGCTTGTCGAGCCCCCACGCTGAGTAGCCAGGATGTCCCGGTGCTTGACTCAGAGTCTCTTCAGTGACAAAACCTCTCCTGTCCTGAACTGTCTGCTATGTGGGTTCTGCAACCGCACTCCTGGCGGGTCCAGCCCTTCCCAGGACACAGCTCTCGATTCATGGGTCCTGGTGGGGCCCTGGCCCGGAGCCCCTCTTGCCACAGTGCAGCCTCTGCTCTGAGACCCTTGGCTGCCCTTATGTCCCCTTGGGCTCTCATGGCCTCAGGAAGCTAGAATTCTTGGCCTGCCTTGGGGGCGGTAGGAGAGGAGTGCCAGGGCCCAGGGTCATGTGTGCTGTGTGCCCTCTCTGGGCCCACCCCCACTCTGCCTCCCTCACTCTCTGGTTTATGTTTCTGGCACCAGAACAGGAGGCCTGAGCCAACTGCACACGTGGCCGGAGTCAGTTCTACGGGGCATTTGAGAGGCGAGAGCTGGGAGGGAGATGACCGTGAAACAGGCTTGTTTCCTGCTGGTCTCCTCTCTCCCTGAGGGTCCTCATCAATGTCTTTATACAGTTGTTCCTTGATGTGGGAGCATCCCTCTTGGCTTAGTGGTAAAAAATCTGCCTGCAATATAGGAGATGCTGGTTCAATCCCTGGGTCGGGAATATCCCCTGGAGAAGGGACTGGCAACCCACTCCAGTATTCTGGCCTGGGACAGAGGAGCCTGGCAGGCCACAATCTAGTCTGTAGGGTTGCAGTCTGGCATGGCTTAGCAACTAAACCACCACCATCACCACCCTGCTTGATAGCTAAGGAAGATTGGTTATAGGACCCCCGCAGATATCTAAATCCATGGATGCTCAAGTGCCTTATACAAGATGACATAGGACAGCCAGCCTCCACACCCGTGGGTTCCAGATCCGCAAACTCGGATTCTGCTGTTGGGTAAAGTGCAGCTGCGGAACCTGGGGATGCGGAGACCCAACTGTATTTGCAGCTCCTTTCTGGTTCCCTGATAGCTCAGTTGGTAAAGAATCCGCCTGCAATGCGGGAGACCCCAGTTCAATTCCTGGGTCAGGAAGATCCGCTGGCGAAGGGATAAGCTACCCACTCCAGTATTCTTGGGTTTCCTTTGTAGTTCAGCTGGTAAAGAATCTGCCTGCGTTGCGAGAGACCTGGGTTTGATCCCTGGGTTGGGAAGATCCCTGGGGAGGGGAAAGGCTACCCACTCCAGTATCCTAGCATGGAGAATTCCATGGACTGTATAGTTCATGGGATCGCAAGAGTCAGATATGACTGAGCAACTTTCACTTTCACAGTTATAACCTCAGCTCTGCCCTCTCACCCTCTCCTTCTCACCTCTCTCCTTCTCTATATGTTTTTCCCTCTTTCCCCTAACTCTGCTTTTTCTCACTCTCTGGTTCTTCCTCTCCTGCTTTGGTTTTTTGGCCAGACCCACTGCTTCCAGGCAAAGCTGAGCCACCGCCTCGGAGGGCTGGCCCCTCCTCCAGAACCAGATCATGTGGGGCGGTTCCTTTGGGGGCAGTGGCTCAGGCCTTCGGGCTGGACCTGTTTACAGAGTTTATTATGGGGAAATGTACTCAGGCCCTGCCCTCAGAAAGCTCACAGTTTTGGGTAAGCAGGACAGAGACAGGCAATTTTAACAGTGCCTTAAAGGGTGATCTTGGCTTCCAAAGAGGCTCAGTGGTGAAGAATCTACCTGCTAACGCAAGAGATATGGGTTCCATCTCTGGGTTGGGAAGATCCCCTGGAGAAAGAAATGGCAACCCACTCCAGTATTCTTGCCTGGAAAATCCCATGAACAGAGGAGGCTGGCAAGCTACAGTCCATGGGGTCGCAAAGGGTTGGACAAGACTTGGTGACTAAACAGCAGCAGCAGTAACAGAGATCTAAAAAACAGTGACTTAAATCCCCAAGCACTTGTCTTTTACTAAATAAGAAGTTTAGAACTAGACAACCCAGGGCAGAACCCAAGCTTGTTGCATTTTTCTGCTCTCTTGTCTGTAGTAAGTGACTTCTGCCTTCAGAGTATCCTCATGATCTAATAGGGCTGCTGGAGCTCCACCCATTGTATGAACTGCAGGATGGAAGAAGGAGAAAAGGCAAAAAAGGCACTTCTCTCAATTGAGACAGATGCCTTTGAAGGAGGTTTCCTGGAAGCCCCACCAACACCCAGGCTTATGTCTCATGTAGTTATGCGTTCACACTTAGCTATAAGAGAGACAGGGAAATGTGAGTTTGGCTGGGTACATTCCTTCCTAAATACAATCAAGATTTTATTGTTGACCCAGAAAGGGAGAACAGATATTGAATGGCAACCAGCACTTTCCATCACACCCTCAAGATGGTTTTTATGTTTTTTTTTTTTTTTCCAAAACAGAGAAGCAGTGTAGCATAGCAGAAAAAAACCCTGGCTTGGACTCAAGGCCAATCCCTCTACCAATCCCAGCTGTGCCATCTGGGCAAAGTCACATGCCCTCTCTGAGCCTTTGGCTCCCTCATCTGCAAAAGAGACTGCTGATCGTATTTCCCTTCCAGAAGGATCAGGAGGGACCCAGTGGAAATCTATGAATTATGTGTTGTGCTACGGGTATTCATTGGAAGGACTGATGTTGAAGCTGAAACTCCAAAACTTTGGCCACCTCATGTGAAGAGTTGACTCATTGGAAAAGACCCTAATGCTGGGAAGAATTGGGGGCAGGAGGAGAAGGGGATGACAGAGGATGAGATGGCTGGATGGCATCACCGACTCGATGGACATGGGTTTGGGTAGACTCCAGGAGTTGGTGATGGACAGGGAGGCCTGGCATGCTGCGATTTATGGGGTCACAAAGAGTCATACACGACTGAGCGACTGAACTGAACTGAACTGAACTGATCCTGTGCTTAGTCACTCAGTCCTGTCCGACTCTTTGCCATGGACTGTAGCCCGCCAGGCTCCTCTGTCCATGGGATTCTTCAGGCAAGAATACTGAATTGGTTGCCTTGCCCTCCCCAGGGCATCTTCCCAGCCCAGGCATCGAACCCAGGTCTCCCACATTGTGGAAAGATTCTTTACCATCTGAGCCACCAGGGAAGCCCAAGAATACTGGAGTAGGTAGCCTATCCCTTCTCCAGGGGATCTTCCCAGCCCAAGAATCAAACTGGAGTCTCCTGCATTGCAGGCATATTCTTTACCAGCTGAACTACCAGGGAAGTCTCTATGAATTATAGCACACTATATAAAAATTAATAATATTTCATAGTAAAGTTAAAAACAGACTGAATACTTCTTTGGACCAGAAGGGAACAACTGGTGGTTCACTTCTCCCTGGACAAAAGTGGTGCCCCTCTGTTCTCTTTGCTGCCCCCGTTTCAGCAGGCTGTGGGAGCAGGCAAGGCTCAAAGTGTGGACAGGGTTGGGCCCTATAGGTACAGTGTCCTCATGCCCTGGGCATAGTGGGTATCTTAGGAGAGTGTCTACCTGTGGATGACATGGTTCCCAGTGGTTCCAGCTGATCATTGCTGTATCATGGACAATAACCCCAAACCTACTGGCTTCAAATGGCAGTTCATTCCATCTCCAGTATCTGCAGATGGACTAGGCTCAGCAGGGCACATTCACTTTCACGTCGTCCTTCTTGGGGTTTCAGTCAATGTCAACAGGGACTGCAGGCATCTGAAGGTTTGACTGGGCTGGTCCCCCTAGAGAGTTGCCTTACATTTGTTGCTGTTCAGTCACTCAGTCGTGTCTGACTCTTTGCGACCCCATGGACTGCAGCATGCCAGGTTTCCCTGTCCTTCACCAACTCCCGGAGCTTGCTCAAACTTATGTCCATGGAGTCGGTGATGCCATCAAACAATCTCATCCTCTGTTGTCCCCTTCTCCTCCTGCCCTCAATCTTTCCCAGCATCAGGGTCTTTTCAAATGAGTCAATTCTTTGCATCAGGTGGCCAAAGTATTGGAGCTTCAGCTTCAGCCTCAGTCCTTCCAACAAATATTCAGGGTTGATTTCCTTTAGGATAGACTGGTTGGATCTCCTTGCAGTCCAAGGGACTCTCAAGAGTCTTCTCCAACACCGTAGTTCAAAAGCATCAATTCTTCGGCGCTCAGCCTTCTTTACGGTCCAACTCTCACATCCCTACATGACTACTGGAGAAACCATAGCTTTGACTAGATGGACCTTTGTCGGCAAAGTAATGTCTCTGCTTTTTAATACTCTGTCTAGGTGCCCTACATGGTTGGCAGCTAATGATTAGATATCTCCTTGACCCACCCACCCCTACTCATCTGCCACGTGGTTTCTCCATGTGGCTTAGGCATCTCACAGCATGGCAGCCGGTTCTGAGTGGGAACCATCCAAGAGCAAATGTTTCAGGAGGAAGAAAGTAGAGACTGCCACTTCTCTGGAGGCTAGACTGGAAGAGGCATGCATCGCTCTGGCCAGGTTCAGGTGCTGGAGGAACACACTGCCTCTCCCTGCGGGGCAGTCACGTGTATGTCAGAAAGGGTGGGGACTGGGGGCAGCATCTCAGAGACCAGCCACCTGGGCTGTTGCCAAGGTGAAATTGCTCAGGTGGTAAAGTGCTATGCCCTGAGTGCACCCCCAGAGACTGCTGGGGTGGGGAGTCCGTGGTGTGGGTATGGTGATATTGAAAATCTCCCGAGATGATTTTAATGTGCAGTCAAGGTTGAGAACCCTTGGCTTAATCCAACCCTGGAGAAAACCAGAAAGACCCAGAGAGGAAAAGACCCCAGGGCTTGATCCTGGAGGTCTGGCATTTTCCTAATTAGACTTTAGGAGGCTCTGCTCCCTGCACTGGTTTTGTTCCCACAAGACATTCTAAGCAAGTAGCACACAGTTAGCTCATATGGCAGGGGATGGAGGAGCAGCATGGAAGCTAGGGTGGAAAGAGTTGTTATTAAGTGGGGAGGGACATGAGGTGGGCCTAGAGCTTATAAAACTACCTGCAAGTCTCTTTGATCCAGACTTTTGATCTGAAATCAGTTGTTTGGCCAGTTTTTTCCATTGCCTTCCCCAGGAATTAACTTGTGTCAGAAAGCGGTGCAACTTCTAAAGAAACTGTCTGAAATCCTGTTTTTAGAGCATTTTTGGTCCATCAGCCTGCCAATATTTAATATACCTTTCCTCTAAGTGGGCGGTACCTAAATGATGGTTTCCAACACCTTCATTGCAGGATGGAGGGGTTGGGAGATGGTTCATGAATATTCAAAGTTTTGCCCACTGGCCACACACATTAGAACATACTGTTTATTCCTGAGGCTCATGAGCTGTTAAATGTCTTTTGTGAGAGAGAAAGAGGTTTTATTTTTCTGCATAGTTCATTTTGGTGCCAGTCCAAGTTTTGGAAGGGATCTTTCCTTTAAGACCCTGGGCACGTTTCAAGAGCAGAGTGGAGTTTTAAAAATGCCCTGCATACAGAGAGGCTGTATGCCTATTGGTAACATTGGTGAAGTCAGGGCTGGGAGGCAAAGAGGCAGTTGGATGAGGAGCTGACTGTGAGCCCAGTCACCAGGGAGATGGCTGTCTAACAGAGGCCACATAATCAACTTCTCCCCTCAAAATGCTTAAAACCATGCAGTGAAGACAGCCGTGGAAATGTGAATGTGGACAATACATAACTGGAATTCTTTTGCAATGGAGGGACCTGATAAGACATCTTGTCCAATGACCTGTGGGATGTTGGAACCCCCATTACTCTACTGCTGAAGCCACGCCAAAGTAGGGACGGGGGATTGTCCTTTCTCTCTCTCTCTCTCTGGCCAGTTCTGCTGCTACATAGACCTCCCTGACATCCACCCACCCATCCTCTCTACACCTTCCACCTGCTCTCTGAATCACCTAACACTCCATGTCAAAGGGGCTGGAATTCCACAAGTGGCATTTGCCAGGCTGTCTTGCCAGCAGGCTTCTGCTGAGGTTCCTCCAACGGGAGGCACCAGCGAGATACTGAAAACAGCAGAAGAGGAAGCTCATCCTGTTCTTTCTGTTGCAGATGGAGCCTCCAGCAGAAGCAGTAATAAGTGGAAAATTCCATGGACAGAGGAGTTCCATGGGGTTGCAGAGTCGGACATGACTGAGTGACTGAGCACCTGAGCCCATACACACACACACACACACACACACACACACACACACACGAAAGGGCTAAGGTGGAAGGAGACTGGAGGAACTTGAATACCATCAGCTGCAATGTCCCTCCCAAGCTTGTGTGTGTATGATGTCTGGAGCTACAGCAACCATCTTGTGACTATAAGGTGATAATGAACTCTCTGAGGTTGGTGGTGCAGGAATGCTGGGAAAATTTATGATCTTTCTTGATGTCATTGGGCTGCTATACCAAAACTATCACATCCACAGGTTTCTTTTTTATTAAATAATTGTCTGTATTTCTTAAGCCACTATTACTTGTATGTTCTGTTATTTGCAATTAAAAAAATTCCACTTGAGACAACATCATGAAATGAATGTATTTCATTTCATTTCAGAGAGGTTTAACAGCAGAGCTGGCTGGTGCGAGTCACCAGAAATCACGCCCTTGCATTCGAATCCTTGTCTCAGGGTTTGCTTTGAGAGGACACAAAATAAACCACACTCTAAATAAGACCATTAAATGTCTGTTAATAAACAGATGAATGGTTGACTGAATTGACACATGAATGGGTATAACTTCAGTCTCTCCATGTTAAGTAACTGATGACATTCCTACAGTTTTTGGCTAATGGGTATCTATTTTGGGTTTTCTTGGATTCTCTTTTTTGACCTCTAACTGCACATTAGAATGTCACTTGACACTAATTATTGACTTCTCAGATCTTCTGTCCGCAGTTCTACAATTGTTTAAACATTATTAATGAAGTATTGGCCAATTTATTTACTAGATAGTTTTAAACAGTAATCTATTATTAATAAATACTCTTTTATTTATTAATCCACAATAGATAACTACTCTATAATATATAATAGATAATATAATCTATTATCTATTAATAATCTATAACAATCTATTTATTAGATTATTTATTAAATAATCTACTTATTAGATTTATTAGTTTTTAATAAACAATATATTTATTAACTAGATAGTTAATAAATTCCAACTTAGCTCGGTGCAATGCTGGAAATTAAAGGACGTTGTTTTCCTCTGGTGCCCATTAGTAGAAAGCTGAGGCAAGGGGCTATAGGAGTCATGCAGAACAGCTTGGCTTTTGTCAGGAAAAGAAATCCTTCCCGGTGAGTCTGAGGGTAGTGAGTAAATCCATATCACCTGCCTTCATTAGTCAAGGTCATTTTAAAACCTACATGTCCTCCAAACAGCACAGAGCCTAAGCAACATGTTTGCCCAAGTTGTTTTTCTTAGAAACTTGGGGTCAGCTGTGTCTAATTCTAGTTGAACTGGTTAAGACTGGAGAGGACCACTGCCCTCCAACCGTGCATGCATGAGTGTCCAGTTCAGTGAACTTTTGGCATTGGAGGGCCAAAAACTCCACCCTAGGAAAGTACAGAGGCCTGTCACCTAGTTACGCCTGCTAAGAAGGAGGAATTGACAACCCACTCTAGTGTTCTTGCCAGGAGAATCCCATGGACAGAGGAGCCTGGCTGGTTACAGTTGAGGGGGTTGCAAAGAGTTGGACACGACTGAAGGGACTGAGCATGCATGCCCGATAGACTCTATGGCCTGGGAAGCCTAAAATATTTTGCATCAGGTCCTTTGCAAAAATAGTTCGCCCCTTCTGATTTAAATCCACCTTCTTCCTTTCAGTCTTCTAGATCATGAGTGAAATTCCTCTTTGTCCCTGAGGGTCCCGTGTGGCTGAGTGATGCTCCGAGTGTCTGTGGCTTTGACATCCCTGAGTCAGAAGGAGACAAGCAATGGGAAGATGCAGGAGGAGGGGGTAGATGGAGGTGGGTGGGCAACTGGGTTTAGTGAGAGAAGATAAAAGTGCATCCAGACAAGTGTGTGCTTAGTTGCTCAGTCATGTCTGACTCTTTGCAACTCCATGGACTGTAGCCCACCAGGTCCTCTGTCCATTGGGATTCTCCAGGCAAGAATACTGGAGTGGGTTACCATGCCCTTCTCCAGGGGATCTTCCTATCCCAGGGATCGAACCCAGGTTTCCCACATTAGAGGCAGATTCTTTACCATCTGAGCCACCAGGGAAGCCCAAGAGCCTCCCCTTTGTGCTTTCACTGAAGGGCCACCCTTGTCAGCTTGGCCAGGCATTCAAGCGGAGCCAACTTCTGCAGCTCTGGGCTCTGGGAACCCTGGGGTGGCTGGCCGCCCACTGGCTTCCATACGACGTCTGGCACCAGAAGAATAGCTTGGGCCTGTGTATTGCTTCCTGGAGGAAGCAACCACCTTTCCTGGTCTGCGGACACTGTCGCCTGCCTGACCATTGGCAGCAGTGTTAATGGCACCCATGATGGTTGCTCAGGAGCAGGGACATTGGTGGAGCTCCTATGGTGACATAGGACAGGCTACCAGGGCCATTTTCAGTCCTTGGAGTCCAAGTCCATGGCCACGGCAATAAGTCTTATGTGATTCTTGGGGGTGAAACAGTCTCTTCTCTTTTTTCCCCTCCCTGACCATTGGTGTCACTTTTCCAGCATCTGTGTGCTTTGCAGTTAATGTTCACACCTACAGCTTCAGGCACCTGCCCTCGGTGCTACAGCCACCCCCACCCCTTAGAGCCTGGAGCGCCTGGGAGTCTGGGGGTTCGTCTCCGTGTAGGGCAGCCAGTGACTGATCAACACCCAGCTCCCCCTGCCTCCAGGTGGAATTCCTTCCCCAGCCCTGCGGGTGTGTTAAGGCCAGGCCTTGGTCAGGTTTCTGTGCAAACAGGAGGGGCCAGCACCTAGTCTTTGGGTGGAGCCCGCAGGGGTTTCAGGCTGTGGCCGCTCACATCTCTGGACGGTCAGGAGGTGGAGTTCAGGGCAGTCCATTGGTCCAAGTCATGTGTATCTGGACACATGTGAGTAAACGGGATTTTGGAGCAGGCAGAGTGCAGGCCCGGGGACAAGTGTCTTCTGGCCCCTTTTCAGAAACGAGAATTGACCCGCTGTATCAATAACACCTGATATGCCCAGGGCAGAGTCATCACCCAAACTCTGCATGTGCCAGGGCTGCCTAGATCAGGGAGGGGGCTGGCAGTGGGACGTGAGAAGGTGGGATCAACTCCATCGCTGTTTCTCAGCCCCAGGCTTCCCACCCTCCTCACCTCTCACCTGGCTGCCCCCGGCTCTTCCGGGTGGAAAGAAGTCCTGAGAGGAGAGCCAAGGGCCAGGGAAGGGCCGAGCCCCAACAGGACCTGAAATGGCTCTGGTTCCGGCCTCTCTCACCTTCGTCTGGTGCCCAACAGGTGTTCAGGCATCCTGGCCCTGCCATCACCACCCCTGGGGGTCTGGCTTGTTCCAGCGCAATCCCCACACCCTACTTGCTCCTCAGGCCACAGGCCATGGTCTCCTGTCTTCAGATTCCTAGGGTGAGGTGAGACGGTCACGTCCCCACTGGTTCTCAGGAGGGTGTGCCCCCCACCTACCAGCCACTTTCCTCAGAGGACTCTTTGCCCCTCTGGCCTCTCAGATTCAGTCCTGTCTAACCCTGAGGCAGTCAGGAGACAGGATCATCACCTGGTTTCTGTGCGTCTGAGCCAAGCATCTTGGTGTATAGGCCTCTTACCATCTATTTGGTCGGCTTTGGCCTTTGGGCCTCTGTCAGAATGAGATGGAAAGAATCCCTTTCTTAAAATCCTCTTACATTGTCCTGTTTTAGTGCCTATCAGTTCTCTGGGGCTGCCATGACAAATTAACACAAATCGGTGACTTCAAACATTGGAAGTTTAAAAACAGAGTTGCCATTTGACCCAGAAATCCCACTCCTGGGCACATAGCCAGAGAAAACTCATTTGAAAAGATATATGCATCCAATGTTCATAGCAGTCCTCTTCACAACAGCCAAGACATGGAAGCAACGTAAGTGTCTACTGACAAATGAATGGATAAAGAAGATGTGGTACATATAGATAATGGAATATTACTCAGCCATAAAAAAGAATGAAACAATGCCATTTGCAGCAAGCAATATGGATGGATTTAGAGATTATCATACTAGGTGAGGTAAATCAGACAGAAAAAGACAAGTATCATATGATATCACTTATACATGGAATCTAAAAGTGACACAAACGAACTGATTTGCAAAACAGACCCATAGACATAGAGTCTGTGAGAACAGACTTGTGATTGCCCAGGGGGAGGAGGAGTGCAGAAGGGATGGAGTGGGATTGTGGGGTCAGCAGATGCAAACTAGCGTATAGAAGATGGATAAACAGTAATGTCCTACTGTATAGTGCAGCAAACTATATTCAGTATCTTGTAATAAGCCATAATGGAAAAAAATATGCCAAAGAAAGCATATATGTGCATGACTGACTCACTTTGCTGTATAGCAGAAATTAACACAATTGTAAATCCACTATACCTCCATAAAATAAAAAAAATTTTAAATCGGAAGTTTATCATCCCACAGATCCTCAGACTAGAAGTCCAAAACTGAGGTGTTGCCAGGCCCCACTCCTTCTGTAGGCTCTAGGTGAGGATCCTGCCTGCTTTGTCCTGCCTTGGGGAGCTCCCGGCGCCCCTTGGCTGGTGGCTACGTGACCCCATTCTTACCGTGTTTCCTCTTCTGTCTGATCACCCTCTGCCTCACTCTTCTGGGGTCCTCTGCTGTTGGATTTAGGGCCCACCATTTAATCCCTGATGATCTCATCTTAAGATCCTTAAGTTAATTTCTTCTGCAAAGATTTTATTTATTTTTTTTGCCAAATAAGGTCACATTCACAGGTTCCTGGAGTTAGTCATGTTGATGGAGCCACCACCCAACTTAGAATTTCTTATTTATTTTATTTTATCCCCTCTCCCCTCTTCCTGTATTCCTTCCCTACCACAGGCCATGGGAGACCACGAACTCCTGGGCACTCCTCCCTTGGAGGGGTGGAGTCTATGGTCCTCTTCCTGAACCCGGTGGAAGAGTCCATTTCCACCACTGAGGCATGAGAGGAGGGCTGCTCTGTGACTTCCGGCTGCCCCCTCCCGGCTGGCAGGACTTCTGAGCCTCCGTGTCCCCCTGTCTGAGACCACCATGCTGCAGAGGCACCCTGTGGATGCTCCAATTGGTGGCCCGAGCTGAACCCCATCAAAGTGCTGGACGTGTCAGCAAGCACCACGAGCCACAGATCAGCCCAACTCCCCGCAGATGCCATTTGGTGACTTCGGTGGGCACCGCGTGAAGCTGCTCCAGCTATGTGCCCAGCTCTCTGGTAGGTGACAGGTCACCTGTCTCTGCTTTTAAGAACCTTCTTGGGGGAGGAAGAAGTGCAAAGGGAAGAGTGTTCGCACATCGGACTTAGTGCGGTGCAGGAGACAAGCCAAGGGCTTTGGGTGGAAGGGCAGGGGTGAGGGGTCTGCGGGGAGCAGGGTGGGTGAGGAGCTTTGCGAGGGGCGGGGCTCAGAGGCCCTGGAAACAGGTGGAGAGACGTGTCCCGGGGAAGGAGGAGGGCCACGGGGGAGCTGTCGGGGAAGTCAAATCCAGGGGACACCCTGGCATCCCCCGCGTCATCCCTCTGTCCACCGCTGACCGTGGCTGCAGTGTAGACACTTCCTGTGCACGCAGGTGTGTTCCCAGCACGAGCACCCACCACGCTGGCTCTCACTGCCTCATGGGGTTCATGTCCCTGGGAAGTAACCGTGGGGCACAGCTTGAGCCCCAGCTTTTGTCCTCTACAGAGGTAACCCTAGGGCACATCCTGTACATTCCTGGTGGGGGGGGCCAAGGAGGGAGCGAACCCCAGGTGCCCAAGAACATGAGCTCTGTCCCGGCCTCCCTCCTCTGACCTTACTCCTGCTTCCTGGGCCTCCTCCCAACTGAACTCTCTGCACTCAAGTCCTGGGCTCTGCTCTGCTGAACCCCAGCTAAGACCCCCATAGAGAAGAACATTTACGTGAAGGAGATCAAAGGTTGTCCAAATATCACAATATGGGTGGTGAGCTGCATTTTGGGAAGTGGCCAATGGATCTGCAATGAAGAGGTGGCATCCTTGGGGGCCAGTTTGGTGGAGTGATGGGGGAGGCAGTCCCGAGGGCGGGAGGTGGAAACAGCGCAAAGCTTAGAGGAGTGGGAAGGACAGGGCCCCTTCACTGTGTAACTGTTCCCAGCCATGCCCTCCCCGCCCCATTGCATTCTGCTCCCTTCCACAGAGGTCTCAGGTCCCCTCTGGGGCATGGCATTGCTTTGGAATGTCCTGGAATTTTCCTTGATGGACATTCTTGCACCCTAGGGGCTGGCATCCACGCAGGGGGGGTCTCGGCCCCTCTCTCAGTGATACAGACCTTCAGCCCACATGCCCAGCTCTGTGTGTGGAACTATTGTCTGCTTTTCGAGGCCGCCTGGGAGAATCCTGTCCCCCCAGCCACCCCCAACAGTGAGGTTAGCGGCAGCCAGTGGTGGAAAAAGAGGCACAGACAAAACACAAGTGTCTGTCCAAGGTCAGCCAGGAAGCCCGCGGCATCCGCAGGTGTGGGCCAGAGAACAGATCTCCTGGCCCAGCCGCAGTGTGAAGGGCTAAGCCCACATGCTTCCAGAGGGGCAGGGGGAAGAAAAGGAAGTCCTGTTCCTTTCTGTCTATGGAGACACGCCCCGTGAGTGCTGGCAGCTTTTGTGGGGCCCCCTGCAAGGAGCCGGGCAGCTGCTCAATCCCAAGAGGTGGGGGCAGTCTACTGGCCGGACCTGGGTGCCGCTGTCCTGGGTGGATTCTGCCTGCTTCTGTCCTGAGCCTCAGGGCACCCATGCATTCATCAGTGGGCCAAGGGAGCTGGCTTCCTTCCCCACCCCCCAGAGCCCAAGCCTAAGTCCAGGGCCTGGGGTTTGGAAGGAACAGAGATAAGGGAGGGAGAGAGGATGGAGGGGGAGGCCTTACACCTGGAGGGACTGAATGATGCTGGCCTTGAGCACAGGGGACACTCAGGCAGGAAGAACAGGTTTGTGAGTGTGATGTTAACAAACCCACAGCACTAACAGCAGGCATGTCCCTGAATTCAGGAAAGTAAAATTTTTTTTATTTTGCAATGTGTGAGGAAGCAAGATGCAGAGCTCCCTTAAGGCACAGAATGTAAAACTAGTAATTTAAAAATGACAGTGAAAGTGAAAGTCGCTCAGTCGTGTCCAACTCTTTGCGACCCCATGGACTATACAGTCCATAGAACTCTCCAGGCCAGAATACTGGAGTGGGTAGCCTTTCCCTTCTCCAGGAGATCTTCCCAACCCAGGGATTGAACTCAGGTCTCCCGCATTGCAGGCGGATCCTTTACCAGCTGCAAGGGAAGCCCAGGAATGACAGTGAAAGTGAAAGTGAAGTCGCTCAGTCAGTCCGACTCTTTGCAATCCCACGGACTGTAGCCCGCCAGGCTCCTCCCTCCATGGGATTCTCCAGGCAAGAATACTGGAGTGGGTTGCCATTTCCTTCTCCAGGGGATCTTCCCGACCCAGGGACTGAACCCAGGTCTCCCACATTGCTGGCAGACGCTTTAACCTCTGAGCCACCAGGGAAACCCCAGGACAGTAGGAGAGTTCTGAGATGCTGAGTTCCCAGGCCTCTGGGATAGGGACAAGTTCTTGCCTACACTTAGAGACTTTAGCAAGAGCTGGGGAGTACTGTCTAGGCCAGTGTGCTGGTAAATATTTAGCAACTAGCTCTCAAAAAAACAAAAAAAAATCTGATTTGCAGCATTTGCCAATGTCCATGGTATAAACAGTCCCTCGATGGCCCATCTCATCCCACCTGTGTGATGTCACTGACTGTGGAGCTAGAAAGAGATGCACACAGTCTGTTCTCAGAAGTGGTGTGCATGGTGCTAGCAACACCTCCCCCTCACCTCCAGATGCTAGCCACCTCCCTCATTTTGCAGCAAGAAGGAAGGAAGCCCAGAGAGAATGACCCTTAGGGCCACACGGGGAGTTAGCAGCAAAGCTGAACCCCTAACCACATGCCTTACCCTTTATTCCATGACATCACTTATTATTTGCTTTATTCTGGCATAAGCAAGGCCTGTTCTAACCTCAGCCTTCTTTCTCTAGTTTTAAATTGTGTGTGTATGTGTTGGCCATGCCCTCTGTCAGGGGCACAGCTCCTCACCTGCCCAAAGCTCGCACCTTTTCATCCTTTGGGTCTCAGCTCAGAGCATCTTCCCGAGCCCCACACCACATCCACTCTCTGCCATCAGGACACAGCCCTGTCCATTTGCTTCAATGCACTTAGTGTCTAACATCACCTTGTGGTAATCTCCTCCCTAAAGAGCAGACTCCATGTGTTCACTGCTAGGTCAGCTCCTAGACTGGGCCTGGGATCTCTTCCTCTGTTTGCCATATACTCATTGAGCAGCTACTATGTGCCAGGGGTGGCTCTGGCATCTGGCCTTCAGAGAGGAGCCGGGTCCCTCTGCTGCAGCAGGTGGCACGTGTAGAGGTCCCTTCCTGACTGTCTGGAGCTTGGGACACACCTGCCTGACACCAGAACCAGGGAGAACAGAGGCGGCAGATCTGGGCTGCAGGGAGGGTCCGTGCCGTCCAGACTCCTGCCCACCCTTCCTGGTGGCTACTGCTTCACGCATGGAGCCCATGTCTGTCCTTGTCAGCCTTGTGTGCTATCCCCCTACCCAAGGCCAGAAGCCATCTTTAATTCAGGATCCCGGACGCGCAAGTTCAAGACCCCCAAGAGAGCTTAGTCCTCCCCCTCAAATCTGGGCCTTGGCCCCCAGGCTGTAAGAGGTGTGGATTCTCCAGTGGGGAACCTGGGAAAGTTCATTCAGGG
The DNA here is from genome assembly GCA_024291935.2 of Okapia johnstoni. Lineage (NCBI taxonomy): Eukaryota > Metazoa > Chordata > Mammalia > Artiodactyla > Giraffidae > Okapia > Okapia johnstoni. Next base: position 30,743,259 of record CM044324.1, read on the forward strand.
TCCACTTGATCCCTCAGGTGGCCCTGCAGGTAGACCTGAGCTCCGGCCTCACCCAGTCTGCAGTGTGTCATTTCATGCTTGATCATGGGCCGCCTGGGCCTCCCCCCCAGGCTGGACGGGACGTAGTCATGGGCTTCAGCCTCCCTCCCTAAGCACCGCGGCCCTGCTCACAGCAGGACTGGAGGGAGCCCACCCCCCTACCTCCACCCCAAGCATCCCGTGCTGCCCTGTGGAAGGCCTTTCGCCTCCACCCTGCTCTCTGCCCCAGGGGCCTTGTGTTTTCCTTTACGCCTGGAATCCTGGCTGCTTCTGTCAGCTTGGCAGTCATAGCCCCCTCTTCTGAATCCTCGCCGGCCTCTATCCTTTCTCATGCCCACCCATGTATGCTCTGTGGAGGAGCCAGCGAAGGTCCAGGGCCTGGCCTTGGCAGCCCCAGTTTAGCTTCGTGCACCGGCGGATGGTGTATGTGCAAAAAGTCCTGCCATTGGATCTTGAAGCAAGGATTCAGGGGCAAGTCGTTTATTTGGGAGGGGGCCAGGAGATGTTGATAAGGGTTGGGGGGGTGATCAGAAGGGAAGGGGAGGAGCTGGTACTGGTGTGTCATGGAGCTGGTTACCTGTGTGGGGACACTCTGTGAGGCCGCAGTGCCCACTCCTTAGGATGACGCCCCACCGCCCCGAGAGAGGAGAGTGGGTTTGTGCCCATGGGTCATTGGCTGAGGCGCTGGGGCTAATTCCCAGGGCCCTTCCAGCCTGACCTGTTCAAGGACAAAGCATCCTCCTGAGGCATTGCCTTTGAGTGAAGAGAGGTAGATACTGCAAATGGAGGTGGTAACAGCCAGTGAGTCTGAGCGTGTCTGGACTGCTAAAGCCCCTTCCAAATAGGTCCCTCCACCTATCCATTCATCTACCCATCCGTTCATTCACCCATCTGTTCATCCATCCACCCACCTGTTCATCCACCCACCCATCTCTTCATCCACCCATCTATTCATCCATCCACCCATCCATTCATCCACCCACCTGTTCATCCATCCACCCATCTCTCCATCCACCTATCTGTTCATCATCCATCATGTGTTGTCGGGTGTATGCTTGAGCTGGACCAGGTGTTGGTGGCTGGGGCTGCCTCTTGGGCTTCGTGTGGCAGGAGATGGAGACGCTTCAACCCCAGGAGAATCCAAAGGGAGGATGTGAGAGCTTGGGGATGGGGGGCGGGGTGAGGGGGCAGTCACAGAGTGTGGAAGGTACCCTGGAGGCACTGTTCCCAGGGGTGAGAGGGAGCCAGGGGCCCTGCTTGGGGAATCCCAGGTGGGCTCGGTGGGGGAGAGAGAGGCAGGGAAGGGGTAGAGGGCCATAGTGAGAGGCGGGGCCACGTGGTCAGGCCTGGAAGGCCCTGGAAACCATGGCAAGGAGATGAAGCCAAGACACTGAAGAGAGTCACCCCCGGGAATGGCTGCCCAGATTCATGTTCAGGAAAGACAACCTATCACCCTTGTGCCCCACCCTCTCCCCTGCAGAACCCATTTCAGGTCCCTAAGTAGGTCATAAATGTGTGTGTGTGTGTATTTTTTTATAGTGTATATGCTATAAAATATACAAAGTGAAGTTTCTTGCTTACCTTGACCCTCCACTTTCAACTTCTCCCCACCAGGAGCCCCTGATTTCAGTGTTTTATCTTTCCAGAGATGTTTCACGCAGCTATGAGCAATATTTCCTTTTCTCACAAGCGGTCTTTGGCCTGCTCCTCTTCCACTTAACAATACAGCATCGTGGAGGTACTTCCAGCTCAGAGAATGACACTCACCCTATGAAAGGCCTCGAATATTCCATTAGGTGAGAGAGCATAGGAATTAACCCTCCGACGCCCGGGACGCAAGGTCAGTTCCAGTTATTGCTTGCTACTGGCAACGACACCCTATGTGTGTGGACTTTGTTCTGAAAGAGAGGGAGAGAAAACCACCCAGATGGCTTCAGAATTTCTGTCTAACAAATATTTATTGGTGCATATTTTAAGTGCCAGGCCTGTTTTCAAGCTCTACGAAGCCCCTGCACTCAGAGCCATCCTCATGATGAATCTTACCGCCCTGCTGTTTCTCTCCGGGAGGGTGGGCATCCACAGAGCAGGCGAAGCACTTTGAACCACAGCGTTGGCGCTTGGCTGGGTCCTACCAAGCTTGACCACAGGCTCAAGGGCGACTGACAAACACGCATCTGGGCAGCGGAAAGTTGTGAGTGTGTTGAGATATATTTAGAAGAAGCCCCTCAGTGCTCCAGGCTGGAAAGCAAATAGCCACTTGCACGGTCTTTACAGTGAGCATAGAAAAGGCTGGAACTGCAGAACTCTGGGAAGGCTATGCTGGAGATTTCTCTGAGCCTCTTGGGCCCAGTCTTTCTCCAAATACAGACGCCTCTGGGAGGTCTGTGGCTCTTGCATCAGGACTGAATCCCCAGCCAGCTCCAGAGGAATCCACCCAGCAGGGCAGAGGGCTTCACTGGGAGGAGTGGGCTGAGGGTTGGATTGAAATCCAGGGGCAGACAGGGCTTGTTGCCAGCAGAGGATAGGGAGGTGACTCCTGGAAGCACGAATGGGTGGGTGCGGGTAGTGGGGGGAGGAGGAGGATGGAAAGATGCTGGTCAGAGTATAAACTGGGTTGCTGAGGCCCAGGGAGCTGGTGTGGGGTGTGGATCGTCCTTTAGAGTTGCCACTGAGAGCAAGGATTCTGGGGATTTATTCCACGAGCATCCTTGTCACTGGTCAATGTCTCCTGGGGAGAGAGCGGGGTTGAGTTTCAGCCTGTGCTGCCGGAGGCTGCAGTGAAAAGCTGCTGGGTTGGCCTCCAGGGGATTTTTATTCAAAACCTCCTCATTAATAAGTGTAGGCAAATGACCCTTGCATTTTCCAAATGAAACAAGAGTCAAACAAAACAAGCTGAACCCCTGGGATGCAGAGTTCAAACCTCCAGATTGGTGGATGGAGGGCAAGACCCTATTGCCCTCCTTCCAGGCTGTAAGACCTCCCAGCGCCTGGAATCTGCAGAACCAGAGAGCCCTGAGCAGTGAGTGGTTCCTTCGGCTCCACCCACACTTAAAAATTCTGAAAGGATCCATCTGACCTGGATCAATATACTTGAAACTTAGGGGACTGGAATAAAACTGGAGCACCAGGAGCCTGCTATGCCTAAAGCCAACCCCCAAGACTTCTCAGGTACATAAACCAATGAATTTGTTGTACTGCTGTTCAACCCAATTGGAATTGGATTTCTGTCCCTATCTCAAATAGTCCTGGGGATACCCTGCCTTGACACCCCCAGAGAACCCAACCAATACATAGACAGTCCTCACCCCCACCAGATGAGTAGTAAAAGGGACTCATTTCCAATCAGCTTGCTGAACAGATGATCGGCCGATTTTGACTGATCTCTACAAGAAGCAGACATGTGACTGGGTTTCCAGATTTTTTTAGGGGTGGGGAAGGCTTGCCATGCCCCACACTCCATGCTGGGAGGCATGGATGCAGTGACCATCAATGATTGCTCAAAAGTGCCAGGTAGCTGAGCCTAGGATGCCTATGCCTCTAGGCTGGTGGCTTTCACTCCAGCTCTTATCAGGAGCCCACAGATATTAGGGGTGGGTCTGCTGTCCGCTGTCCTGTTGAATTGATTGCCTTGTTTATTTTAGTGTTTGCTCTTCATCTGTCAGTGAGGCATGGACAGGGGTGGACTGCCAGCACCCAGCAGAGCATCTGGCCAATAAGAGGTTCTCAAGACACACGTGATGACGGTATCACTTGAGCTGCCCCCCCACCAACCTGCTGGCCTCTGGAGGGGCTGTGTATACACAGGGGGCTGAGCTGACCCGCCTGAAGGGCACCATTGTCCTCATCACAGCCCTGCAGGCAGGTGACAGCGATCCTGTTTCAGCTCTGCTTCAGAGGGCTCAGGTTCTCCTCCTTGCAGAAGTGGGCCCACCTCCCTGCCCCTGGCATCCACTGGACTGGCCTAGAGTCTTGGGGGCAATAAAGGAGTCCCGATCTAAGTGACCAGCCCTGCTGAGCCACTCTGGGATGGGACAGGTGGGGGCAGCTTTGAGGGCTGTCCCCTCTCCTGGGGGGCATTCAGGAGCCTAGCTGCACCTCTCTACTCCCACGCCACAAGGATCCAAGAGGACAGTCAGGAGGGGAGACAGCTGCCTGTTGCTACTGACTTATTTAAATGTAACAGATACGTAGAATCGTGCACAGTTTGATGCATTTTCACAAACAGAGCAGCCCAGCCCAAGAACCACGGCCACACCTGCCCCAGAGCCCTGCACCACCTGCAGCCTGTCCCTGCGAGGCAGCTCCTGTTGGCAGATGGCAGTGCCCCATGGGCACAGAATCACCCAGCACACGCTCCATGCCCGGCTTCTTTGGTTCAGCGTGACATTCGTATATATAATCACAGTTATTCATTCTCATTGCTGTAGGATATCCCATTGGATGGCATTTATTCATCCATTTATTTACTTGGCTGGAGAATCCCATGGACAGAGAAGCCTGGCCAGCTACAGTCCACGGAGTCGAAAAGAGTCGGACACGACTGAGCTGTTACTTCTTTTTATTTGTTATGGTTATTATTGATGATTATTTATTTTTGCCTTTTTTTAAAAAGCCATTTTACCTGGAGAAGGAAATGGCAACCCACTCCAGTATTCTTGCCTGGAGAATCCCATGGACAGAGGAGCCTGGTGGGCTACAGTCCATGGGGTTGCAAAGAGCTGGACACGATGAGCAACAAAACACACCATTTTACCACTGATGGGCATCTGGGTGGTTTCCAGTGTGGGGGTTATGATTCATGCTTCACCCTTCAGCGTGCATCTGGGAGGGGACTGTGGGGCCATGGGGTGAGGGGTGAAGGAGTAGGTCAGCCTCCATGAATTCATAGAATGGGGCTTATTTGCTTAGGGGAGCGGCAGTATACAGTTTTCTGAGGCATTTGGTCCTTGATGGGGTGCAAGCTGCCCTACTTGGCTGGGAAATAGTCTCATTTTCATTTTAAAGAAAGCTGTTGCCTCCCTTGACACCTTGACCTCCACAGAAACTGCCAGAGCCCCTCTCAACTGAGCCCTGGGCAGCAGCACCTGCAGGGGTTGGGTGGGGAGAGACAGAGAAAAGCAGCTGTAGAGCAAAAAGGAATGAAACCTGGAACCTGGGGACAGTGAAGTGAAACCAAACAGCTCTGGGGAAAAATCTATAGCTTCAAATGGGTGCCTATTATGTTTTTCTACCAAACTGTTGTGAAACGTGCCTTCAATTTGGAAGAGTTACAGGACTCAACTCAGAATGACTCCAGGGAAGTGAGATGAATGGGATCCCTGGGCAGATTTCAAAGGTGGCAGGAGGCTTGGCGGGAGGAGGGCAGCCTCGGGGATGGGGTGGGGTGGGGTGGGGGTGAGCTGGGAACTTCTGGCCACCTGCCCAGGGCCACGCTTCTTCATCAGCCGGCCTCCCAGCCCGGCAGGCCTCAGGGAGCCGGGGAGAGGGAAGGGACGGCGGAGTTCTTCTCTGGGCCACAATGATGGGACCTCCTCCTCTCCTCTCACTCAGCCTCACTTGTTGGGGGACACCACCCCAAGGCCAGGCTCTTTGCTGAGAGGGACCTTGACAAGAAGACAAGGCCAGGGCTGTGGCCTCTGAGAAGCAGAGAGGCACTTGCCTGGGGCTCCACTTTGAAGGGGCACCTAGAACCTCAGGAGTCTGGATAAATAACATTTTAACATGATTTTTAAAAAATTCAAAAGTAACACAAAAAATCCACGATGAACAAAAAGCTAAAACTTTAAATGAAGACTTCCCTGGAATCTTGGGGTTTAGGGAGAGATAGGGAGTTTGAAATCATTTGTAGGGATCCTGAAATGCCATCACGAGAGGTACATTGCGCCTGTCCCAAGGTCCCAGCCTCTCAAGAAATGTTTACATTACTGTGTCTCACAATGAAATGTTTGGCAGTGTCTAGGTCACTTTTCAATTTCATGCATTGGAGAAGGAAATGGCAACCCACTCCAGTGTTCTTGCCTGGAGAATCCTCGGGACGGCTGAGCCTGGTGGGCTGCCGTCTATGGGGTAGCACAGAGTTGGACATGACTGAAGCATCTTAGCAGCAGCAGCAGCAGGAAAGCTAAATACACATATACCCTGTGAGCCAGCAATTCCACTCTGGGTATATGCCAACATAAATGAGAATACATCCACCAAAAGACAGGTACAAGAATGTTCTCTGCAGCACTATTTGTCAATAAACAGGCTAGACCAGTTGTATAATGAAATAGTATACAGTCACAAAAAAGAAAGAGTTGTGTCTTCACTAGCATGAGTGAATCCTGCAAACAAACGTGGAAAGAGCCAGGCACAGAAGTGTACACATTGCAGGCTCCCACTGCGTCAAGTTCAAGAGCAAGCTAAGCTGTCTCTACTGCTAGATGTCAGGATAGCCTGTGGAAGGTGGGCCTGTCTTAAGGGGCTTGAAGGGCCTCCTGGCTGCCGGTAGAAACCTGTTCTCCACTTGGGCTGTATTCCATTCCCTAAGACTCACCAAGCTGCCTATTTATAATTTGTGTGTCTTTCTGTGTGTATATTACACACTTCAATGGGGAATTCTAAACAATCATGTTCCACAACTCAATCACTCATCCTATTCACCAGACTTTGCTCTAAATAACTTTATTTTCCCCCAAATTCAAATGGACCTTCAGAAGATGCAGATTTGACCCACTGGGAATATTTAAGGGTATATCTTGAGGGTTAATAGTCATTCTGAAGGCAGAATTCCAGAAATGTTCCCAGCAAGGACCAAGTGGCCCCCTCCACAATGGCTGGATCCTGGAGCTGGGGGTGGGGGTCTGGATGAGAGGTGGATTTATGGGGCAGATCAGGAGGGAAGCCCTTTGGCCCATCTGGTGGGCCAGCCTGCTGGCGGGGGTGACCTGGGGGCGGCTCTGGGGTTGGGGCCATTTCTGAATGTGCTTCCTTGGCTCAGGACCAACCCCGAGACCATAAACGATGGAGCGTCAGGCGTCCACTGACTCTTGGGTCCTTTAAAAACATCGCGTGTGGGTGTGGGGATTTTGATCCTCTGGCCACCCTAGAAGCCCCTGGGAGCCTGGCCGGCAGTGGCTCACAATGGGAGGCCCCTGAGGAATGCCCTGCTGCTTTGCCAGTCTGGCTGAGAGGGGAGTCCCAGCTTACTGCGGGGGCTTCCTCTCCCCCCCTTAATGTGCTGTGTGCACCAGGAAGCAGCCTGCTCTGTAGAGACCGGGGACTCCCATCTGTGTCTGGGCTAGAGCTGCTCTCTGGAGGCTGGTGAGGACACCAGGCCCTGACAGGCAGCTCCAAGGCCAGGGGGCTGTATGGTCACTGGTGCGCTCTGTTCTTTTTGGGCCCCAGGAAGATTTGGGCTCCTTCCAGCAACACGCCTTAGTGCTCTCCAGTCACTGGGGCGTGTCTGTCAGGGGCCACTTCCTCCAGGTTTCACTACAGGGCAGAATCCACAGTCCTCAAGTCAGCGGCCGGGCCAGCTGGCTCCAGAGCTGAGTCAAGAAAGAACATTGACTAGGACTTGATGGAAGACAGAGCCTCCAGGGGAGGAGGTCCCCGATTTAATAGGGAGGGCCCTCCATGCTGGCCGCCAACTCAATTACACACTTATTTATTGAACACCTCCCCGTGCCAGACACCGGGCCAGGCCCAAATCGTTCATTTTAGGGGGTTGAAACAATAAACAAAATAAGCACATTATGCAGTATATTAGATGGTGGTAAGTGCTATGGAGAAAAAGAAAATAAAGCTGGGGGAGAAGACAGGGGCTGCTGGGGATGACGTTTTGAACAGGAGGAACTTGCACAGAAAGTGTCTCTTAAGCGGAGTCTTGAAGGGCTGGGGAAGGGCTTCAGGCACAGGGGACAACCATGCAGAGGCCACCAACCCCACTGCCAGCAAGTGGGTGTGACCAACAGGGAGGCCAGCCTGGCTGGGGCGGGGGTGGGGGGCAGACACAGAAAGGATTAGGCAGGGGACAAGCCAGACTCCAGGGCCTCCTGGGCCACGATAAGGAATTCAGTTTTACTCACGGAGTGAGATGTGGTCAGATGAACTCAAAGCCTCGTTCAGCAGATTGGGTCAAACTTTCTAGAAAAGCGGTTGCAGTAAGAATGAAAAATTTTAGAAATGTCCACTTTTCTATTGTAGATCCTTTTGTCAGCATCTTCCTAAAGGAGAAATAGGAAATGCTGCAAAGATTCATGTTTAAGCCTCCATTCATTCATCCATCCATTCATGCATTCATTCATTCATCCAATAAATCATTCACCCATTCAATAAAACACGATTACCTGCTCATAGAAACCCTAGAAGTCCAAAACTCGGAACAATTCAATACACTATTGCATATAGATTTGATGAATTGTTATATAACTGCTAAAGACTATTTTTCAAAGATTAATAATGAGGAAAAAATTTTAAAGCATATAAATGAAGGAAGCAAGATGATTCCTGATGTTCGATGAGATCTCCATTTATTGTTTAGATGGACACACTCACTTAATGTACCATGATGAGCCTTGAATGCCTTATGTTCACTGAAAGAAGCCAGTCACTAAAGCCTGCAGAGTGTACAATACTATTTTTATGAAATGTCCAGAATAGGCAAATCTATAGAGACAGAAAGTAGATTAGTGGTTACCAGGGGCTGGCTGGGGGGCAGGGTGGGGTGACGGCTAATGGAACTGCTAATGGGAGATCCTTTTGGGGATGATGAATATATTCTGAAATTGAATAGCAGTGGTGGCTGCACAACTCTGGGAATACACCAAAGCCCACTGAATTGTACATTTGAAAGAGTGAATGTGAAATACATTTCAATAAACCTGTTATTAACAAATGGACACCTCTTCAAGAGAAGAAAGAGTAGAAAGAAATACAACAAAACACTGGATGGTAGTTTTGGGGGGAGAGTTACAAATTTGGCGAGAATAACTCCCAAAGGGGCTGGGAGTTACTCTACCCCTAACAGGGAGGCTGCAAGATCACATAATGGGGGTTGAGAAATACTGGGAGAAGTAAAGAACCGAAGACAGTAATTTTACCTACATGGAAGATAAAACTGAACAGAAGAAATTGAATGGCTGATGCAGAGCATCGCTGGTGTTCATGGGGAAGATTTGGGGGAACAGGGTTCATCCAGATGTCCCATCAATGATATCACACAGGGAACAGCTACTTGAGTCTGCGGGGCTAGGTCCTTCTGCAGAGGCTCCTCCAGCCTGGGGCTCATCTCCTCTAGGCTTCTCAGCTCCCAACCTTCCTACAGGATCCTGGACACCAACCTAGTGAAAGGGATGAATTTCATCAGTGTCAGAGGAGAGTGGGAGGGAGTGAGGGGTAAGCTACTTCCCTCTTCCTTCCCTGGAGCCAACCAGCTCCCATCCCTGGCAGGGAGGTGACTTCTAAACACCGTGACTATTTCAGCAGAGACTTGATCCCAGGGTGGGCTGTGCAGGCGGCAACAGGGACAGACTCTGGGCAGTCAGAACCTGAGCTCCCAGGAGATGCAGCTGTTTAAGTCTTTGGACCAACCCGTTGGCTTACTTGGAATCCTCCTTGGCCTCTCCTTGAGGAGAACTAGAGAAGCAGAGTTAGAAGGAGTCACTCAGACCCCAATAGAAAGACCCCAACCATGTTATAAATTTAGGAAACATAATACTCGGGAGGCATCCAGAGAAACAATAATGAGCTTCATTGAATGAGGGTGGTCTTGGTTGTTACTGTCACCAAATAGTTCTGCTTCTTCTGAATGCAGAAGAATTCTTGCGCCTTGGAGTTAGGGATGATGTGACTTGATTTGACCAATGAAATGTGAGCATCTGTATAATGTACCACTTTGGGCAGAGACCTTGAAATACAGGGAGTGATTCACCAGATCTCCATTCCACAGCCATGGTCCTCACAGGAGCAGGCGTTGAAAAGGAGTTCCCATGTACCTGAGTCTCAGAGCGGCTACCGCGATCAGAGCTCTCCTGACGCTACTCCTGTCCAACTCTTTGTGACATTATGGACTGTAGCCCACCAGGCTCCTCTGTCCATGGAATTCTCCAGGCAAGAATATTGGAGTGGGTTGCCATGCCCTCCTCCAGGGGATCTTCCCAACCCAGGGATCAAACCCTCATCTCTTATGTCTCTTGCATTGGCAGGCGAGGTCTTTACCACTAGCACCACCTGCAAAGCCCACAGCATACTATGACCCTTTCTGAGGTGGACTGATTCTGTCAACCTCAACCAACAAAGTGAAAGTGAAAGTGAAGTCGCTCAGCCGTGTCCGACTCTTTGCGACCCCATGGACTGTAGCCCACCAGGCTTCTCTGACCATGGGATTTTCCAGGCAAGAATATTGGAGTGGGTTGCCATTTCCTTCTCCAACAAAGAACTGTATCAAAATAAAGAATTTGAGAATGACAAGTCTATGATTTTTAAAATGATGATACTAACAAAGATTGACGATAAAGCTCTTAAATATAAAACTAAGACTAAATAATTATAGGGGTTATGCTTATGGGAAGAATGTATAAGCATTCTAAACCTTGAGAAATTAAAAGGACTCAGAGACTGTTGTAGAGAGTGAAGTCAGAAAGAGAAAAACAAATATCTTATATTAACACATAAATGTGAAACCTAGAAAATGGTACAGATGAACCTACTGGCAAAGCAGAAATAGACATAGACACAGAGAACAAGCACAGACACCAAGGGGAGAAAGGGAAATGCAATGAATTGGGAGACAGGGATTGACGCAAATACACAACAGTGTATAAAATAGAATGAGAGCCTACTTGTAACTCAGGGAACTCTGCTCAGTGGTCTGTGGGGCCCTAATGGAAAGGAAATTCAAAAAAAGGAGGATACATGTAAACATATAGCTGATTTACTTTGCTGTACAACAGAAACTAACACATTGTAAAGTAACTATACCACAATCTAAAAAAAAATTTTTAACGCAACAATAAAACCAATTTAAAAATGAGAGGGAAGAAGTGAGAGTGTTGATTTCCTTTTTCCTTTTTCCCCCTACCCAGTGGGAGTTTATATTGTCTAATATTGAAAAACAGAGTTTACAATAAACCTAAGGTTGCTAACCTCTCTCTTACTGTTTGCCTCACATTATTCTTTAAACTCAGAAGAAATGAACTTAGAAATGACTATATCTAGTGATGAAGAAAAAATTCAGTGAAGTTCAGCAATTCTTTCAGCTCTGTTCCACCCTTTTTCTTCTGTTAAAATTAAGTCTTAACACGGTTGTCTTAGTTTGGGTTCTTCTGGAAGCAGACTCTAAATTTGAGTATTTCATTGTGTGTGTGTGTGTGTGTGTGTGTGTGTGTGTGTGTGTGTGTGTGTGTGTGTGTGTGTGTGTCGGGGTGGAGGGGGAGTTCCAGGAAGCCCTGGCAGGGGATTGGAAAAGCAGGATGTGGGGGGGAGGAAGTGGGGCTAGGTGTTAAAGAGAGGGGGCCGCTCTTTGTGGGGAACCTGGCTCAGCCCCACTGGGGAACTGGGGGAGCTGCCTCAGAGCTGCCCCACCCACGGGGAGAGGACCTTGGGCCTTTGGCCGTCAACTTCCATCAAGACCGAGGGCTCCCCTGGTGTTACCTTCCTGGCATTTCTTCTCTTCCTTGTGAGTGGGCTGACCCACTCCTGCAGCCAGAGACCCCCTCAGGCTGAGGACATTTCAGTGCTTTTGAGGGAAGTTTGGGACTCTCCCGGGACAGTGAATGTCTACAGGATAGAGCTCGACACCAACAGCAGCTGCCAAGTTTCTTAAGTTGAAGAAACCTGTATCGTGGATCCACCCCTGCTGAATTATGCCAAGTGAAAGAAGCCAATCTCAGAAGCTACATATTGTGCGATTCCATTTATACAGTGTTCTGGAAAGGTCACAACTCTGAGGACAGAAAACAGATCCTTGGTTGCCAAGGGCTGGGGAGGGGTGGGGGTGATTAAAGGGAACTCTCTGGGGATGAAGATGTGGTGGTCCAGGACAGCACATTTGTCAACGTTCATAGGACTACACACCTGAGAAGTACATGTTAAACCGTATGTAAACTGTATCTCGAAAACCTGTCTGTGATGCTCTTAAAATGTTTGCATACTAGACATCCGGTCCCATCATTTCATGGCAAATAGATGGGGAAATAGTGGATGACTTTATTTTTAGGGGCTCCAAAATCACTGTAGATGGTGCTTGCAGCCATGAAATTAAAAGATGCTTACTCCTTGGAAGGAAAGTTATGACCAACCTAGATAGCATGTTAAAAAGCAGAGACATTACTTTGCCAATAAAGGTCCATCTAGTCAAGGCTATTGTTTTTCCAGTAGTCATGTATGGATGTGAGAGTTGGACTATAAAGAAAGCCGAGTACCGAAGAACTGATGCTTTTGAACTGTGGTGTTGGAGAAGACTCTTGAGAGTCTCTTGGACTGCAAGGAGATCCAACCATTCCATCCTAAAGGAGATCAGTCCTGGGTGTTCATTGGAAGGACTGATGTTGAAGCTGAAACTCCAATACTTTGGCCACCTCATGCGAAGAGTTAACTCATTGGAAAAGACCCTGATGCTAGGAAGGATTGGGGGCAGGAGGAGAGGGGGACGACAGAGGATGAGATGGTTGGATGGCATCACCAATTCAATGGACATGGGTTTGGGTGGACTCCAGGAGTTGATCATGGACTGGGAGGCCTGGCATGCTGTGGTTCATGGGGTCGCAGAGAGTCGGACACGACTGAGCAACTGAACTGAACTATTTGCTATTTCAAGAAAAGTTTAATTCTCCCTTGAGGACGTAGGGACTTGGTTCTAAAAACAAATCAAGGCAGAAGTGAGGTTGTGTGAGTGAGAGCTGAGGTCATGAAAGACCATGGCCTCTTACTCTCTTATTCCTTCCTGGGTCACCTGCTCTGGGTGACCCTAGAAGCCAGGTCATCGAAGCCTGAGAGAGGCCCCCCTCACAGAGCAGCCAAGGTCTCAGGCCACCAGCTACATGAGAAGCCATGTGGGTTCTCCAGCCCAGGCCAACCTGCTCCCTGGCCCACAGTCTATAATCTCAGAGGGGGCCCTGAGATAGACCCACCCAGCCAAGCAACTCTCAGTTCCCAACCCTCAGAAACTGAGTAAGATAAAATGATTGTTTCTGTTAAGAGGCTACATTTTGGGTTCCTTTGTTCTGCAGCAGTTGATAACTACTACACTGACTTAAAATTGAATTCCCGTTTTAAAATAAAATTATCCATTCCTGGAGATAAACGTATGCTAAGAGACAGCTGGCATGATATTGGTGTAAGGCGAGTGTTTCTGGGCAGAATCTGGAGGTCACCGTGCCTGTGTTTGTCCTCTTTTATTTTCTTCAGCTGCTTTTTATAACAAACCTGTGTCAATAAAGCGGAAAAGAGAAATAATGACTTGGAGCCTGGGATCGATGCAGAGACATTGTTTTCAGCGGCTCACGGCCAGGCTGGGTCTACAGGAAGCAGGAGCACCATTCCTTCAGGCAGTTGGAACATTCCCGGGCCTCATACTCGGTGGCTCCGCAGCAACAGATGAGCCACTTCTGAAACTCGGCTTCCCTCTTGTGCATCAGGAGGAACTGTCCCAACAGGGCGTAAGCCTGTGGGGAGGACATAGGAAAGTACTCAGCTATGCTCTTTTTCCCCCAGTGCAAGGACACCCGAAAAAACCAAGGAGCGGACACAGGTCAGATCCAAGGGGCAGTGGCCATCCCTGAAATCCTGACCTAGGCCATGGGGACTCTATCCTGACCAGAGCCTGGCCCTGGGTGAGAGGTGCCTGCTTGTGTGCTCAATCATGTCTGACTCTGTGCAACCCTCTGGACTGTAGCCCGCCAGGCTGCTCTGTCCAGGGGACTCTCCAGGCAAGAGTACTGCAGTGGGTTGCCATTTCCTCCTCCAGAAGATCTTTCCGACCCAGGGATCGACCCACATCTTTTATGTCTCCTGCATCAGCAGGCGAGTTCTTTACCGCTAGAGCCACCTGGGAAGCCCCAGTGAGACCAATGGAGAAATGCAAACTCCTTTTCATCCATGGGAGGAACATACAAGGTATGGAGTGCGCTGAGCCTTGCCCTCTTTCTCTTTGAAGAGTCTCTGTGGATGGATGAAAAACACACTAGTCAAAGTTCTAGGGTGTTCTCTGTTTTTCTGAGTCCTGGTCCCACAGCTTCTCATTCCTCTCACGCGGTTTCATCACTGTTCCTATTGAGGGGAAAGGACCACGTGGAGAAAGAGACATCTGAGATCCACAGCCTGGCCGAGCCATTGAACAGGGAAGGCTGGAGATTTAAGGCCACATCCAGTGCCCAGCTTTCCGGCCTGGAGTGAATGGGAAACAGTGTCCAGGCATTAAGTCCTGGGCCCTCTCCAGGAAAACCCGCTGGCGTCTGGGTATTTCACTTACATAAAACCAAGCAAACTTCATTTGAACTATTAAAGGGATGCATTTTTTAAAAGACATTAAATAAAAGCTAAATTCCAGTCGTAAAATATACCCAAGCGTTGGAGTTTGTTTGCTTGTTTGTTTTAGTCTAGATCCAGTTTTTGAAAAGAAACAAAGGCCAGGATTTCATGGTCATTTTATTTGGTACTTTAATCATCTTTTGTAAAAAAGTAGTGTAATTGCTTAGAATCACCTCATTTTACTTTATTAGTATCCTCATCTTTTCAAGGGTGATTTTACTGAGATTTTTTTTTTAATTCAACTTTTTTTTTAAAAAAAATGAACATTTACTGAATATTGATTGAGCCTGTTGCTTCAGTAAATGTGGGCGGTGCAAGACTGGGAAACACAGAGCTTTGTCCCAGGAAAGAGAACTCGATGATAGTAGTAAGAGGCCCTTTTGAACTTCATCAACAGGCTCCAAACCCCTGACATGGTTTCCTGCATCCCATCCATTCTCCGAATGGACTCACTGAGAACTCCTGTCCTTGGCTCCATTCCAGCACAACCCGACTGTCTGCCACCTGGCCTGGGGCCTCTGCCATCTGCTGGCATCCATCGCTGCTCTGGTCATCAGAGTCTCCAGGTCCCTCCGTGTTTGGCAGCCAGGATGCCAGGGAGTGTGTGGCTCTCAGGACCAGAAGCGAACTTTCCAGAAAGCCTGCAGGCAGGAGGGCCTCTGGAGCTGGGGAAGTCAGCCTGCTTCTCTCTGCTCCCAGGGGAAGCTGGAGTCATGGGCCCTCATCATGGCCCTAATAAAAACCAAGCCCTCTTGGTTTCTCGCTGGGCTCCAGAGGGTGAATTCCTAACCAGGGAGCTGCCCTCTGCCTCCTTGGGAGCACAGGAACCTGACCGCTGGGAAAGGGACATGGACACCCTGACGTACTTTCCCACCATCTCTCCCACGCCAGCCTTTGCCCAGGTGGCGGGATGGTGGCTCCAGGGAATACGTCCCCTCAATGCCACATCCCAAGTGTGAGCAGGTCTGGACCAGGCCCTAGCTTGTGTACCTATTCCTTGCTCAGCAGCAGAGATATTTGAATCTGGAATCCCTGTAGGTGACACACGCCAGCACATAGGCCCTGTCCTCTGAGGCCCCACTTGGTTTCCTATTGTGCTGGCTCCATCTTGAAATCCCTATGAATTTGCACCGGGGGCCTACCATCCTCACCCTGCACTGGGCCTGGCAAATTAGGAGTTGGTCCTGGTCAATGTTCATTCAATATTTCAGTCTCCACAAGAACATCCAGACTTCTCAAATACAGACATGCAGTCTCAGCCCCTCACTGTCTGCCTGACTCTCCTGCCAGCTCCCAGCTCCTCAGTGCCTGTGGTGAACGCACTTCACAGCACCAGGCATTGTGTGTGACCAACAACTTTTTCTCTAACTAAATGTTACATTTATGCTGTTGCTGTTCAGTCACTGTCACGTCCGACTCTTTGCAGCCTCATGGACTGCAGCATGCCAGGCTCCCCTGTCCTTCACCATCTCCCAGAGTTAGCTCAAATTCATGTCCACTGAGTCAGTGATGCTATCTAACCATCTCATCTTCTGTCTCCCCCTTCTCCTCCTGCCTTCAATCTTTCCCGTCATCAGGGTCTTTTCCAATAATTTGGCTCTTTGCGTCAAGTGGCCAAAGTATTGGAGCTTCTGCTTCAGCATCAATCTTTCCAGTAAATATTCAGGGTTGATTTCCTTTAGGATTGATTGGTTTGACCTCCTTGCAGTCCAAGGGACTTAAGAATCTTCTCCAATACCACAGTTCAAAAGCATCAATTCTTTGGTGTTCAGCCTCCTTTATGGCCCACCTCTTACACAGGACGTGGCCGAGGAAGCTACCACAAGCAGAGGTGGAAACTGAGAGGGTCTCCGCTCATAGCCAAGGAACCCCGGGGACCCCCAGCTTGGGGAAGGGGCTGCCATGCCCAGGCCTCCTGTGGGCAGGACACAGAAACCCAGGAGCTCAGGGGATTGTGGGGCAGAAGAATGATTCCGTAGGACATCACCATGGTGGATACTAGCCTTCCCTGAGGGCTCAGATGGTAAAGAATCCACCAGCAATGCAGATGACCTGGGTTCGACTCCTGGATCTGGAAGATCCCCTGGAGAAGGGATGGGCAACACTCCAGTATTCCTGTCTGGAGAATTCCATGGACAGAGGATCCTGATAGGCTACAATCCCTAGGCTCATAAAGAGCTGGACACGAATGAGCAACTCTTTCATTTCATGGTGGATACAGGTCATCACACATGTGTCCAAACCCATAGAATGCATGACACAGAATGAGCCCTGATGTGAATCGTGCACCTGGGAGAATTCGTGTCCATGTAGATTCTCCTGTAACAAAGCTACCACTCCAAAGGGGATGCTGATGATGGGGGAGGCTGGGTGGGCACAGGGGTATTTGGAACCACTGAACTTTCTGCTCTATGTTGCTGTGAACCTAAAACTTCTCTAAAAATATAAAGCCCATGGGAAGCACTGAAGGAGCCTGACTTTCTGCTGCTGCATCTGAGCTGGCTGCCCACAGCCCCCTCCCCTCTACAGACCTGTGGCCCCACACACAGACCTGGCCTCCCCCCCTCCCCGAAGCACCTGCTCATCTTGTAGATGCTACACTGGGGTCGCCTCCTGGATCCTCTTAGAGGCTCAGCCAGGCTCAAGGAGGTGATACAGGGTCTCACCACCAAATCTCAGCATAAGCCCCCTCCCTGCAGGGATAACTCCCTGGCAGTGATGGTTTGTGTGGTTTGTGATGAAATAACCACGGCCGTTCTGTCCTCACTCAGGACCTTGATCAAGGCACTCAGTCTCCAGGGCCTCTGTCTCCTCCTTTGTAAAGTGAAGATAGCAACCTCTCATCTCATTCATGGCTGGATGAGGGGCTCAAAGCTAAGGCAGAAGGTGAAACCCCTGGTGTCAGTGCCTGGAATCAGTGGCCCTTGCAATGAGCAGATGTGGAGAGCTGGTCACAGCCAGCCAGGAGGTCGGGGACACAGAGCAGGTCTCCAGAGACCTAGCCAGTTCCTTCTTCCCTGTAGCCCTAACTCTGTGTAACAAGTTCTCAGATACCTTGAAATTTCCCGTTATTCATTCATTCCTTTGTCTTTAATATGCCTGTCATCTTATCTATCTCAATTGAAACAAGTTAGAAAAGGCAAAACGATAGGGACAGAAAACAAATCTGTAGTTGCCAGGGTGAGAAATGTGAAGGGTAAGGGGAAATATTTTAATGTGATAGAATGGCTCCAGATCTTGGTTGTGGTTGTGGCTACACAACTGCAAGCATTTGTCAAAAATTGCAGAACTGGATACTAAAAAAGGTGAAATTTACCACATGTAAATTTAAATATTTTTGAACCAAGTATGGCTGAACAAGAACAAAACCTCACAATTACGGAGACATTAAACCAATGGTGGTAGAAGCTGGATTGGCAGCTATTTGTGGGAGTTGGGAGGTGGTGTTCACCTGGAAGACACACCGGGGAACTGTCTGGAATTGTGGAGGAGCCTGATCACTGGATGAGGGTGGTGGGGCTATGCACGTGTGTCATTGTGAAAACTCACTGAGCTGAACCATCACATCAGTGTGGATGTGATACACCACAATAGAAAAGTCAAAGGGATAATAATTTCTTCTAAAAAATAACTTTTAATTTCAAATGTCTCCCCTAGTCAGACTTGCCTGCTTTGATTCCTGCTCCCAAATGCCCTTCCCACCTTTATCTGGAAGGAAAGAAGCAAATTCACCTCTCTCCACCTTCCTGACAACTCCATCTACCGGACATTAAATTGTGGCAGACTGGTGTGACGTTCAGAGTGTTTAACGAATGGCAGGGCTGTGTGTCAATCAGAAAACTACAGACCCAGCCGTCCAGCTGTCCCTGGACACAGCCAAGCACTGGGCTGGTGCAAATCAGACTGTTAGTCACACACACAGTGGCGCCAGTGTCTCTGCAGCCCGTTCCTGCCCTGGCCGTGGACCAACTTTCAGAGCTAAAGGGAATGACCAGCCACGGCCCTGCTGGCGGGATCTTGGTTGATCGAGTGCCTGTGGATTCCCGCCTGACCACTTTCTCTGGGAAGAGCTTGCAGTCCTTCCTAAGGCTCACACAGCCTTGTAACAGCACCATAGAAACAATTATTTGTACATAGACCTTTCTGATTCCATCGGCCATCCTCAAGGCCGTACCTGAATGGCTAGTGACATCTTACAACAACTCACTTCCTCTTACTGGGGTGTAGACTCCAGGCTGCTATTACTCCACCTGCCGAAGCCTAATAGGGGGAGAGGGACCCTCCCCATCTGAATTTCTTCATGGGGGTTGGGGAGATCACCCAGGTCACCCATACTGACATCTCAGCCCCAGACTCTCTGGCCGGCTCGCCTCTGTCCACTCCTGGGTATGTGAATGCCACGTGAACCTTGCACAGCCCAGCTGCTCTGAGCCACAGTGATCCAGTTTGCGCATCTTCTGCGGACCCTGGCAGCTGCCCAAGTATGCAGGTCAGTGACGCTGAAGCCTGTGGCACCCGGCCAAGTGGCAGCTCTGCTCTCTGATGGCTGCTGGCAGGGCCACGTGGCAGCCGCTGCCATCTGGCAGGATTGGGGGAAACGGGTCGGGAGGAGAAGGTGGAGAAACAGGAAAAGAGGGATTACCTTGTTGAAACCTTTGGTGACCAAGTTGATCGCCAGCTCATGGCTGACCCCGTCAACCCAGGCAACATCCTTTTCTCCAATGGGTTCAGAGAGGAAAGCTCTCAGCCTGGGAGACGTGTGGTCCATGTCCTGTAACAGCAGTGAGGGCAGGGGCATTATGAGGCTGGGGAACACCCTCAGACTTCCGAGGGCGGGGAGCTGGGGCCAGTGATGGTGGGTGTCCTCCCACCATTCAGCATTTACTGGAAATTTTTAGATGCCAGGGGCAATGCCCTGCTCACAAGCCTTTCCGTAACCATCACCACCTGTGCGGACTAAGAGAGGGGTAGCAATGGCCTCAGATGAGCCCAGTAACTCCCCATGAAAAGGGTGGGCTGGATGCTAAGCAGGGGTCCCCAACCTGTTTAGCACCAGGGACCAATTTCGTGGAAAACAATTTTTCCACAGACTGGGGGAGGAAGGGAGATATTTTCGGGATGATTCAAGGGCATTACATTTATTGTGTACTTTATTTCTATTATTATTACATCAGCTCCACCTCAGATCATCAGGCATTAGATCCTGGAGGTTGGGGACCCCTGATGCTAAGAACTCTGCTGGGTTCCTTTCCAACCTTCCCACCCTAAATGCTTGAAGAAATAGCTTGCTTCTCTGAGCTAATTAATCTATGTTCTCCAACATTTTTTTTCATATTTTTATTTTAGCCTTTACCACACTCTATAATAGCTGGTTGTTTGGTTGCAAGGAACAGAAAACTCTAACTGGCTCAAATTTTAAAAGAGACATTATATAAGTCAGAAGCCCAAGAGTGAGATTGGGTCTGGTACAATCAGGATCCATTTCTCTGAGTTTTCCAACTTGGTTTCAGTTGGGGTTGGTTACCCTTGTGGTGGTGAAATGGCTGTTCCAGCGCGCAGATTCTCACCATCCCCACCAACATCTCTGCTCCAAAAGAAGTTTCAAAAGAGGGGACGTGTTTCTTAGGAGTTCCGAGCAAGCTTCATCCAGCTGTACTCCCTGTCCTAGACCTGGGGGTGGAGTCAGCTTTCCCTAAGCTGTATGAGCTGAGTTCAAGTATAGCTACCTGCACAAAATCAGGATTATTATGGATAGAGGGGCAGGTGGTGTGAAGGCTGTAACCATAATATCCCATACGATCCATCCCTTTGACAAACTAATGTTGGTACCCTCACTTTCCCTTACATAAGCATCAGAAATACCCACACTTGGGTATTTAAATAGACTTACCCCCTCCCCCAAAGGGTGAAACCCCCTGATTCATTCAGTTACTGGATTCAGATTCGAGTTCATATTTTCTGGGAGATGCATCAGACTCCCCATCATGTCTCGAAGTATCTACTCACAGGATGGTAACCTATGAACTAAGTTCTGAAGTTCACAGTCATCAACATAGTCGGCAATGTTGGGAAAACCAGGCTATCTGCACCAAAGATTTCTAGGGGAGAATTCTCCATTTGGAGAAGGAGAAGACAGGAAACGCACTCCGTTGCCATTGGTCAATAGCACCTATGATACTGGAGGTTGCTTGCCCTGACAGTAAAGGCAGGTCCTCCGTCAGACAAGATGGCAGCCCCCAGTTTTGGATGTTGGTGGATCTCCCATGTCCACTGCCTGGTTAATATCCTAGTGGGCTTGGGGTCAATGCCTCCCAAGGAGAGCCACTGCTGTAGCACTCTGCTTCTTGTGGGCGCGAGCTCTGAGATTGGCCCGAGGGACAGGCCATCTGAGGTCACGAGTTGGCCACTTCCTTTGGCATCTCAGCCTCCTTCGTTAACTGGGCTTCTTCTATCCAAAGCCATGGCTGGTGGTTGAGGTGGAGGTCTTGACAGGTGTGTATCCTCGCTCTGTGCCTTGCCTGCTGTCCTGCTCCTCAGACTCGTGGCATCTGACCACATCTCTGAGGTGGGGAGGCACCCCAGATTTCCTCCTCACCCCACTGCATCCCAGGGGGCATCTTCACAGGAAGGCAAGTACCCCGTTTATCAAGCGTGACCTCCTTCAGACAAGATTGCTCAGGAGAGACTTGGGAATGGGGGGCAATGTTCTTCTGGGCCCCCCATCCTTTCTCTTGCTGAGTCACCTGACTTGTCCCTCGTGTACTAACTTTAGTAGGTTACATCACCTTTCCCAACCCAGCAAGATGTGCTCAGGTCACAGGTAGAAGGGCCCTCTTCTAGCAAAACTGCATTTTCATCCCTCTGCATTTTCCGATGGGCCACCTTCCTCTGAATGTGAGCCTCCTGGGGTCTCAGTGAGGATGCAGAGGTAGCCAGCATCCTGAGTACCCCATCAGATCTCCAGGGGTCAGGTCTTCATACAGGGTGAAGTGGGCCCACCAGAACCTGCTGCTTTGCTCCACGAGGGTCGCTGTCCTTCTCATTTGAGGGCAGAGAGACACAGGATTTCCTAGCGGGTGGAGAAGCCCTAGAGTGCAGACCGGGTCAGCCACTTTGCCCAGGGAAATTTCCACTCGCTGTCCGCACTGGCCATCTGTTAAGTTAAACATCTCTGCCTATTTAAAGAATACACGGAAAGTACAACATTGTTATCAGAGCCCCAGCGGCATCAAAGAGCCAGTGAGGAGCAGCACCTGTGTGTTTGCTTTTCTCACACACCTGATTCCACTTTGATCCTCAAGACACTGACGCATAGGTGGTGGTTTTTACCTTCCCCAGGCTCACTGAGAAAACGTCCTTGCATTTGTTAGGGAGCCTTTGTCTGCGACAGGGGTTCTCAACTGGGGGTGTCTCCTTGCCCAACACTTGGCAATGAGTCTGGAGACACACTGTCACAGCTGAGAGGGGAAGCGCCACTGGAGTCTGACAGTAGAGGTCAGCGTCCGGCGGTAGAGGTCAAGGTTGCTGCCACACACCCGGTAACGCTTGCAGCAGCCTGTCCACAACAAAGGATCATCCAGCCCCAAACATCCACAACATCGTGGCTGAGGAACCCTGGGCTACAAGGAGCAGAGAACCCTGACTCGAACAGTCTTAAACAATAAGTACATTTCTAATCTCATAATCAAGAAACCCACGGTGAGGTGTACCCAGGCTCTATTTCTCAACTAGGTTAGCTTGCCCCTAAGGTCCCAGGATGCCTACAGAACTTGCTCGGGCCCCATCCTAACGTGAGAGAATCCAAAGGAAGGACGGGCCATGTCTGCTTGGACATCCGTAGCACCTCTGCAGCGGAACTTCCCTCCCTGTCGTTGGCCAGAACCAGACCACATGCCAACCCTGAACCAGTCACTGATCAGGGGAGGGGGACCCCAAGAGGGGGAGGAGGTCAGCCTCCCAAGCATGTGGCCCCTTGGAGAATGCTGGGTTCTCCAGGAATTAGAGAGGGAGGAGGTGGGGCCCAGGTAGACAAATGACCTTGTTGGCTCCATATTCTAAACCCTGGACTAATAGTCACACCATTTAAGGTACACACCAACCACATGGGGGGTCTTGTTGAGAACTGCAGGTTTGGATGCAGCAGGTCTGGGGTGGATATGAGATGCTGTATCTCTAACTGGCTCCTGGAAGATGTTGATACGGGGGCCCACACATCACACTGAGCAGCAAGGCATGATGTGATGCCACTTATTTTTTCATGTTATTTTATGTTTAATCGTGGCAAAATACACAAAGCATAAAATTTACCATCTCAACCATTTTTGAGGGTACAGTTCAGTAGGGTTAAGTATGTTCATGTTGTTGTGTGGCCGATCTCCGGAAGTCTCTTATCTTGAAAAACTGTAATTTTGGGGGGCAGGGGTTTCTGTTCAAGTTTTATTTCATATGCAAGCGGGGTATGTCCATTGATGGGCACTTGGGTTTTTTCTGCCTTTTGGCTATTGTGAATAATGCTGCTATGAATATGGGTATACAAGCATCTCCTCAAGACCCTGCTTTAGTTCTTTTGGGTATGTCCCCAGAAGTGGGATTTTTGGATCTCACAGTGATTTTATGTCTAATATTTTGAAGAACCATCATACTGTCTCCCATATTGGCTATACCAATGGCATTTATTCTTAAACTTGACAGCACATTAGATCAGATTGGGAAATTGACACATCACTGATGCTTGGGTCCCTCTTTCCCCATTTGAATTAATTAGCATGAAGTGTACCTTGAATGTTGGAATTTTTAAAAACTCCCCAGGTGATTTCAGTATGCTGCAAAGTTTGAGAACCACTGCTGCCTTGTCATTGGTTTCTTTCTCATAAAATTATAAGCAGGTTTTCTAGGAGGATGGGGTTCCAGCTAAGAGGCTTTGCTAAGGTCTCTGAATCACCTGTGTCGCTAGATGGCCTAAGAGCGATGACACAAAGGCAGTGTCTACACCCTGCCCCGACCACCAGACATCATATCCTCATTAGCCATCAACAGGAAGATTTAACTGTGACCCTGACAGCTTTGAAGGGCTTCCCCAGTGGCTCAAATGGTGAAGAATCACGTGCAATGTAGGAAACCTGGGTTTGGCCCCTGGGTCGGGACAATCCCCTAGCGATAGGGGATGGCTACCCACTCCAACATTCTTCCCTGGAGAATTCCATGGACAGAGGAGCCTGGCAGCTACAGTCCATGGGATCACAAAGAGTCGGATATGACTGAGTGACTTTCACTGATGGCTTTGAAGTCAGAGAATTCCAGGGCAAGCAGATCTCAATAATGGTCTATCCCCCCTTTTTCAAACTTAAAAAAAAAAAAGGGATCTTTACTTCAAAGGAAATTTTACCTGAAATCCTTTTTATATAAAATAGATCAAGGCAGAATTACTCAGTTGACTCAGGAATGAGCCAAGAACACCAACACTTGCCCCAAACACGGAGCCATGGCCTGGTCCCCTGGGGCTGCCCCCAGGTCCCTCTCTTGTCCAGCCTAAGCCCCTCATCTCACTCATGAGATCGCAGAGTCCCCAAAATGCATGCAGCCAGCCTGAGACCATGCATCCAGCGGAGCACGGCTGGCTGTGGTCCCAGAAGAGCATCCCCTTCTAGTCAGTGGTATTTCTGGGCGGTGGGGAGGGGTGGGAGAGGAGGTCAGGAGTGGAGGCTGGAGTATGGTCTGATTAAGAGCTAGACGGTCATGTGACAAAACCACTGCAAATGCCTTAACAAAACCCAGTCCCATCAAAGATGCCTGTATTACAGGATGTTCTTTCCAGTGACTTCATTTTGAATCTCAAAGTATTTTGGAAAGACACATGACAGAAACAGGCTTCCCTGGTGGCTCAGTGGTAAAGAACCTGCCTGCCAAGGAGGAGACTTGAGTTCAATCCCTGGATCGGGAATTTCCCCTGGAGAAGGAAATGACAACCCTCTCCAGTATTCTGCCTAGGAAATCCCATCAACAGAGGAGCCTGGTGGGCTACAGTCCATAGGGTCACACAAGAATCAGACACAACTTAGCAACTAAACAAAACAACAACTAGAGAAGCTAGCATGGAATAAAACCTCCCCTCTTCATACATATCTTGTTTGCTTCTTTTACTCAATGCCTCCATTTTCTATTTCTATGCTTATTTTATTTTTTTGGCCTCATGGCTTGCGGGATCTTATTTCCCTAACCAGGGATTGAACCTGTGCCCCCTGCAGTGGAAACGCAGAGTCTTAATCCCTGGACCGCCAGGGAATTGCCTCTACCTTCATTTAAAAACTCAAATCCAAAGCTCTTACAGTCTTTATGAAAAAGCTGTGCAATGCCTCAAAGTTATGGAGAACATAAATAGTTCCTAAATTAAGTAGATTTATGGATAAATTCAGGATCCATCCCTATGTCCTCAAAACACAGCAGCCAATGAAACTAGTGATCACTTTGGCCACAGGGACTGGTTCATAGATGAGTGCATTCCCTAACCGGAGCCAAGCGGAGCCAAGTCCGGGACTTCTTTTTGAATTGCTGGTAAAGAGGCTTCCTCTCTCTACAAGGGTTACTCAACTGGTAGAATGTCACACCAGAACTGCTGTAACCATCTCTGCCATCACCTGCTCCCAAGAACCTTCCCTTGACCAAGGATGACATATAGGAAAGTCAGATCTGAGATAAGAAGAGAGATTTCCCAGTAATCATTTACAGGCCTGCATCTAGCCATGCCTAAAGGCAGGAGCCCCTCAACTTGTTAACTACATCGGGCAATATTTTCCACTATTGTTTAATTAGTTTTAAGTTGAAACTGTGCTTTTTTAGCAAACAGGCCTAACTAAATTCACCCTCTGGTGTTCATTCCCTAACTCACTCATTCAACAAGCATGTGGTGCACTGGGGCTTCCCTGGTGGCTCATATGGTAAGGAATCCACCTGCAATGCAGGAGACCTGGGTTCCATCCCTGGGTCAAGAAGATCCCCTGGAGACAGGAATGGCCACACACTCCAGTATGCTTGTCTGGAGAATTCCACAGACAGAGGAGCCTGGCGGGCTATAGTCTATGGGATTGCAAAAGAGTTGGATATGACTGAGTGACTAGCACTTTTACTTTTTCACTTTACCATGTGCTAGCATCTTCATTCTGCCCAGTCTTAGGGGAGGATCAGTCCCATGACTTAGGCATCAGGGATGGAAAGATCATTTTCAATGACCATTAATGCTCATATTCAAAAATAATGGTGAGGAACTTCCCTGGCCATCCAGTGCTTAAGACTTCACCTTCCAATGCAGGGGGTGCACGTTCGATCCCTGGTTGGGGTGCTAACATCCCACACACTTCGGAGCCAAACAAACAAACAACAGAAGCAATACTGTAACAGAAGCAATGTTGTAACAGATTCAATAAAGACTTTAAAAAGGGTCCACGTCAAAAACAAATCTTAAAAAAAGAAGTAAAAAATGAAGGTAATATTTACTTTCCTCACCCTTAACGCCAATTCTACAATAGCAAACATCTTTGGTGGCTGTCTTACACATGACCTTTTAATTATAGCTCTTTCTCTGGATGGGTCTACCCCTGATGCATACCCAAATAACTTCAGTGATTTCGCAGGTCTTTACTGAGCACCATCTGTATGCAAGGCTCTGAGTTGTCTATGAACCTGTAGGACAAGTCCTTCTGTAGGTGCCTTGCCCAGAGGAAATTTGACTGGCCTGTCGGGAGGTGTAACAAGGTGAACTCAGCGATAAGGGAGGCTGTTCCCCGAGGCAACAGGGCCTCTCTTAAAGGAACCAGAAAGGAGAAGGAGGGTTGGCTCCATGGATTGCAGACCCCACTCCAAAGGCAATCTGGGTCTGAAGGCTATGGCTAGCCCCCTGCTGGGCATGCTGGTTGCGTGTCAGAGACTTACTTGAGTCTCAGCCCAGCTCTGCCCATGACCAGCAGTGTGACCCTGCGCAAGAAACTTCCATTTCATATTTATAAAATCATAATGTTGGGTTTGCTGGAACTCACCATTCTGGTCCCTTCCAACATAGTGTGTCTTTGTTAATCTACAGTCTGTGGATGGTACGGAATTCACACAGGTTTCCAATCTCTATTCTGCCATTTTCAAACCCCAAATCCAAAAAGCTCTTGAAACCAGAAAAAAAAAATTTTTTTGAAACTTCTTGGCAGCAAAACCTAGTCTGAACTGACATGAGGCTATTTATAGTCTTTATTATGCCACTTAGTGTGAATATTTATACATTTTGCCACAGGCATATTAATGGCTTTGTTTACAGGGTACTGAGCCAGACTCCATTGAGAACGGTCTCGGATGCACAGAATAGGCACTGTATTGCTTTTCTAAAATCCAAAAAAATATCTGAATCCTCCAGAACTTCTATCCCCAGTGGTCCTGAGAAAGGCTTTACAGACCCTGAGCAAAGATCACTGCCTGCAGCCCAGACCACCTGTGATGGTCCCCTGGAGAAGACATCTATCTCTCCGGCTCACCCAGATATCACCTCTCTTGTCCATGACTCTCAGCCTCCTAACCCCCTTTCCCTAAAAATACTTGCCCCTTTGTCTGAAATCCTTTCTGCCACACAGCCTTTGTCTGGGGGTGGTTCTAGCTGGGACTGTTCCTGGCTACACTTTTCTTTCATGAAAATATTTCCTGTTCTTTAGGAGCCTGTTCTCTGCAAAGGATCCAGGGATGATCTAATAAAAAAACATCACCTAAGCAATAGATGAGTATATTAGCTACCCTCCATGGACAAGACATCTGCTTTGGTTACAGATACCTTTTTTCCTTCACTTTTAATTTTTAATTATGGTAAAAAATACACATAAAGTAAAATTTACCATCCTAGCCAACTTTCAAGTGTACAGTTCTGTGGTGTTAAGTCTATTCACATTGTTGTGTGACCCATTCTCAAATCTTTTTCATATTCACTAAACAATAGCTCCCGGGCCCTGGCAACCATCATGTTAGTTTCTGTCTCTAAGAATGTGGCTACTCTAGGGACCTCACAGAAGTGGAATCGTATAGTATTTGTGGCTGCCTTAATTTACTTAGCATAATGTCCTTACTACCCACAAAGGTCCATCTAGTCAAGGCTATGGTTTTTCCAGTAGTCATGTATGGATGTGAGAGTTGGACTATAAAGAAAGCTGAGCACCGAAGAATTGATGTTTTTGAACTGTGGTGTTGGAAAAGACTCTTGAGAGTCCCTTGGACTGCAAGCGGATCCAACCAGTCAACCCTAAAGGAAATCAGTCCTGAATATTCATTGGAAGGACTGATACTGAAGCTGAAACTCCAATACTTTGGCCACCTGACACGAAGAACTGACTCACTAGAAAAAGACCTTGATGCTGGGAAAGATTGAAGGCAGGAGGAGAAGGGGGCAAGAGAGGATGAGATGGTTGGATGGCATCACCAACTCAATGGACATGAATTTGAGCAAGCTCTAGGAATTGGTGATAGACAGGGTGGCCTGGCATGCTGCAGTCCATGGGGTCAAAAAGAGTCAGACATGACTGAGCAACTGAACCCTAACTCAACTTAAGTTCATCTGTTTGGGTTTCCCAGGTGGCCCTAATGGTAAAGAACCCACCTGCCAATGGAGACATAAGAGACTCGATACCTAGGTCAGAAAGATCCCCTGGAAGAGGGCCCGGCAACCAACTCCAGTATTCTTGCCCGGAGAATACCATGGACAGAGGAACCTGGTGGGCTACAGTCCATGGGGTCACAAAGAGTTGGACACGACTGAAGTGACTTAGCATGCATGCATGCATGCTGTATCATGTGTTAGAATTTAACACTGAATCATAATATTCCATTGTGTGCATGGACCACATTTTAGAATCATTCACTCGTTGATGGACTTCTGAGTTGATTCCACCTTCAAGCCATCATGGATAATTCTGCTATGAACATGAGTGTCCTGTAACAGACACAATGTTTTAACTTCTTAATTTACACCCCCTTATGGATAGAGCTTTCAGATTCCTCCTCTCACTGCCACTATAACCCCAGAGAGGAGGGGGCAGCAATGCTGTTATGGGAGGAGCTTTCCCAGATGGAAGAAGATTCTAGAAGGAGGAAAAAGAAAGCTCACCCCATTACCCACCAGAGGAAACAAGATATTTGAGAAGCAGGTAATAAGGGACAAAAATCTCAAAGTGGGCAGACACGTTGGATTCCAGAGGGAAAGTTCCGGCTCACTGGCCGGGCCCTGGTGATACTACATGAGACCCAATGGCCTGCTTCCCTGGGCTTCCCAGGAGATGACAAGAATAGGCCACTCCCAGGGGTTGGGGCGGGGGTGCAGTAGCCAAGATCAAGAGCTGGGTAGGTGAGCCTGAGCACCAGGCAGAAGATCCTGTAAGGGCTGATGGGTGAGCCAAAGCCTGGCGTCAGGATGAAGCACTCCCAGGATCGGGGACCTAACAACTAGGGCAAATGGTTGAGCCATAGACTACAGCACTGGGTGCCAAAATATCCCTAGAAGACCAGAAGGGGCTGGTCACCTCTGCAGACCTCAGGGGTCAGGCCATTATCCTGCAGATACCACAAGGACTCAGAGCTCTCTGCCCCCTCAACCACTGCCATCAAGACCCATAAGTGTCGTCCCAGCCCCACAGCCCAGAACTCCTTAGGGAGGCTGGAGAGGTAGAGAGCAGTCGTAAGAAGACTGTCTCCGAAAAGAGACCCTTCAAATTGGCCTGGACAGTGGACTGCTCACACTGAAGGGACACAGCTCTAACTTGAACAGAGAGTAAGCCTTAGGTGTAGCTGGCACCAGGCCCAGAGGCCCTGGACCGGCCCAGCTGCTAAAAGTGCTGCCTCCAACACTCAGCGGAGGCTCTCCCAGGGTTATCTGCCCATAGCGAATGTACCACACCCAGAGACGCCTGGGAGGCTGAGGGCAGCAGCGACCCTGACACTGAGTACAAAGCCCGGTGCCCTCGTCCTGGGGCGGGACCAGCTCGTTGGCATGGCTCCCACTCTCGGGCTCTTGCGAGGTCAGCCTCCCAGCCCTGCTCACTCCTCCCCCTCCTGCTTCCCTCCTCCTCCTCCCTCCTCCCCTGGGCCAGGTGCACCTGCATCCTGGTTTCAGGTCGGCTTCCTGGAACAGACCTCTAGCCTATGTTTGCCTGGATCCCAGTGCGGAAGAACAAAGTGCATTTTCTTTGAACATCTAGGTGCAGTGGAGTGCGTTTGTGACCGATAGTTCAGTTCAGTCGCTCAGTCGTGTCCAACTCTTTGCGACCCCATGGACTGCACCACACCAGGCACAGGACAATACGGTCAGGGTGACCCGGTTGAAAGGTTCATAGGCCCTGGGGTGAGGCCCCTGGACACAGAGATGCTGTCAAGCGGCCAATGACCCTTCTCCAACCCCCTCGGACTACAGGGCTGACTGGATGGTTGCTGGGCTGATCTCAAACTCAAACCATTGGTGAGGGTTTGTGCCCCCCTGACGAGGGTGGCCAGGTTTACGAAACAAAGACACAAGGTGCCCAGTTTAATTTAAATTTCATATAAACAAATAACTTGTTAGTATAAGCCTGACCCAAGAATTTCACAAGATATACTTAGTCTAAAGAACTTATTCGTAGTTTATCTGAAAGTCAGATTCTACCGGGGCCTCCCACATGTCCCTGAGCCGCCCTCTCCCCACCTCTGACTCCACCGAAACCCCTCCATCTGCCCACACTCTGGCCACTGAGCTGCCCAGTGAGCTGCAGAGTCAGGAATTCTTCCCGTTGGGATTTCACTCCTGGCTTGGCCTCCCTTGGGGCCAGCATTCTGCCTCCCTCTCTGCATCTGAAAGCCACAGACCGTGGAGAAGCAGCGGGAGGGAAAACCAGCTGATAATACATGGCTGGGGAGATAATTGCGGTTGAGCACACTGATGACCCATCACTTAGAAGACGCCTTGGAGGCAAACACGAGTCTGGATTTAGCATGTCCTGCTCATCTGGAGAGATGGTCAGTGCCAGCCGGGCTCCCCCTGGGGCTGGAACAGAAAGTCCGCAGTGGGCAAGTGAGGAACACGGAACCCAGGGACTCATGTTTGCTGGGCACCTGCTGCCTCTTCATGGTCATGGTCACACTTAATCCTCAGAATTAACCTGGCAGCACTAGAGAACTGTTCCCCTTCTGAGCAATGGGGAAACTGCGGCCCAGAGAGGCAAAGAGGGTCACGGAGCCAGTGAAGGGCCAGGAGAGGATGTGAGCTGAGGTCTGGTGCTCCAGGATTGGAATTCAAGGAATCAGAACCATGAAGGCAATTTTCTCAGAGGCAGTCCCTGCCCCACCCACACCCCCTTGGGCTCCATGCTTCCAATGCAGGGACCTGCAGGTAGATAAACACCCAATTCCTCCCCCTGACCCCCTAACCCCCGCAGGTGGACAGCCCCAGGCAGCAACCTGCTCTGAACGCAGCTCCACCTTCCGTGGGCTTCCCAGGTGGCACTAGCAGTAAAGAATCCATCTGCCATTGCAGGAGACGCAAGAGACGCAGGTTCAATCCCTGGGTCGAGAAGATCCCCTAGAGAAGGAAATGGCCACCCATTCCAGTATCCTTGCCTGAAAAATTCCATGGACAGAGGAGCCTGGCAGGCTACAGTCCATGGGGCCGCAGAGTCGGATATGACTGAGCAAGCATACAAGCCTCCCACCCTCCCTTCCCAGGCGCCTCTGCCCCCATCCCGCACCCCAGTGTATCCCCTCCCAAATGGCTTCTTGCATTTAAGTCAGATTCAGTGACTGCTAACTAACAGCTGGTTTTCTGTGTTTGAAACTCTTTTCCTACATCATCTCATTTAATCTCCTCATCAGGGTGCAGAGGTAGGGTCTACAATGATCCCTTTTTGTAGAGAAGAATGCATGAACTGGTCCTGGGCACCGAGAGGCCTCAAAGCCGCGTGTACTCAAGCTAACATCTGGTTCCCAAACACTGAGTCATCAAGAAAGGCTTCTGCTGCATTCCTGGACAGTCACTCTCTCCCCCTCAGCTCTGGACTAAATTCCTCTGCTTGGATGCAGATAGATACCAGCGAGGTCTGCAGCTGTCAGCCGTGGTACAGGAGGGAAGCTGTGACGTGCTGCACTGGGAGCTATATATTCAGTCCATTCTAAGACACGCGAAGCCCGTATGTGTTTATCTTCCACTTGCCCTTTGACAAGATTCCTAGATTCTAGTCCAGGTTCTGGTCCAAGACTCCACTTTATCCCTTGGCTCACATGTGTGCTCCTGCCCATGTCTGGTCCTCAGCACTGCAGGTCCAGCCCCTTCCAAGGGCTATGAGCCTGGGGGTCTATGCTCCTGTGAGTCTCAGTGTGAAATTAGCTGTGAGTGACTCACTTCATCTTCCCAAATGCAAAGTCCTACGTAGGAATCAGGGCTTCCCAGGTGGCGTTAGTGATAAAGAACTTGCAGGAGACTTAAGAGACTCAGGTTCAATCCCTGGGTTGGGAAGATCTGCTGGAGAGGGGCATGGCAACCCACTTCAGTATTCTTACCTGGAGAATCCCGTGGACAGAGGAGCCTGGTGGGCTATAATCCATAGGGTCGCAAAGAGTCAGACACAACTGAAGAAGTGACTTAGCATGCATGCTTAAGACTCAAGAGTCTTGTTGACTCTGGCTTCAGAAAGGTGCTCTCAGCCAGAGAGTTCTGTTCGCTTTCTGATCTATCCCCTTTCAAAAGTCATAAAGAAAGTATTGCCCAAAGGTTATCATTGGTTTCACTCACTGCTTGATTATCTGAGTAGAACATGAACTACCTGTCTTGTAAATAAGACCCTTGCGGAGACTAGTTTCAGGAATTTCTGGATGCCTTTGGGTGTTTCGTAGCCATCCTGAGATAAGCCTGCCTGTTTGTAAACACACATTCCTTAAAGGGAAGAGATTCTGAATGCCCTGGCAGGGCTGTAGTCTGCCCCTAGTAAGTGTCGGTCTCCACCCTGGATCATCAGGGAAGAGTTTAGGCTGGAAGCGATCTCAGTTGAAACTGAGACCTTTTTGAAAACAGACACCACTTTTTGAAAACGGACACCATGTTGAGCCTCTATTCCAACTTCATATTAAGAGGTTGCAAACGCAAAAGCCAGAGGATCAAAGCAAGTGAACATAATAAACCCACGAGGAAAAACAAGGTAAGGGTGATGGCAAGAGTGGGGTGACGTTTGGGGTTGATCAGGGAGGCCACAGAAGGTGCAGATGTGGCTACCGGGGGCCCCACCTCCCACCTCAACCAGGGAGCCCCTCTCAGGGGTGTGGGTCCCAGGTGGCCAGAGCTTGTGAGTTATTTTGAGAGACACCAAAATTTTTCTTTTTATGTACAGGTTCCTAATTTTTAAATGTTGGACCTGAATTCACATAATTGAAACACGGTGTAGACCCAACAAAGCCGAACCGTGCCACCAGCTTGCCTCTCCTGCTATAGACTTTCCTTCCAGAAAAATGCCCCACTCGCACGTAGAAAATTTGATGTCCATTTTCAGGGTTTGGGAACCAGTGCTCCAGACTGGGCACCTCTGCTGCCATGTCTTAGATCTTATGAAAATTGCACTCATCTTCAACCTTGGACGTGGCTTCCTGGGGATGTGTCTGACCTTCCTGACGCAGTGTATCCTCAAGCAGGTAACCACCGTGCCTGCCTCTACTCCCTTCCGCACTCAATGACTAGATGCTCCCAGCACCTCCCCTTTAATCCCACTGGGACTTTCACCTGAAAGCATCCACTAGTGAAGCCTTGACTTCCTGGGCTTGCAAACCAGGCCTGAAATGCCAAGGCATGGTCCCTAGTCCCTTCCCTCTGGGCAGCCTTGAGCGCTGATGGCCAAAGCCCATTAAGCCATGCCTGGTGCTTGGCTCTGCTCCAAGGGGTCAGATACAAACACACCACTCTGCTCACGGCATCTGCTTCTCTGCCTGGCCTCTGGACCAGGTCACTTTGAAATGACCAGACACACATATTCCACCCCCTCTACCCCGCCCCATATACAGAAGACGACTCAGGCCAGCCCTTTCTCCTCTCTGGGCTCCGAGCCATTGCTGTCTGCTCGTGAATGCTGCTCCTCTCTGGGTAGCTGTGCCAGGGCAGGAGGGAGCCAAGCCAAGGCTTTGGCTGGACATGGTCAGATCTTGGCTTTGCCCCTTAGCACCTAGGAAGCTGGCCCTGATCCCACCTCTCTGTTCCCTTCCTCCCTTCAGGAGCCCTTGCTGTGGATGGACCAGGAGTGTTCCTGTTTCACAGATGTGATCTTACTGAGGGCTTCCCCTGTGGTTCAGTGGTAAAGAATCTGCCTGTAATGCAGGAGCCTCAGGAAATGCAGGTTCTGTCCCTGGGTCAGGAAGATCCGCCTGGAGGAGGGCATGGCAACCCGCTCCAGTATTCTTGCCTGGAGAATCCCATGGACGAAGGATCTCAGTGGGCTACAATCCAAACAGTTGTAAAAAGTGTGACTACAACTGAAGTGACTTAGCATGCCCGAAATCTTATTGAATCCTACCAACAAAGCTGGGAGTCAGGAATGCATTTCAGCTCCATTTAACAGATGAAGAAACTGAGGCTTAGAGAGTCTGACAACACAGCCAAGATGGTACGCTCAGCAAGGAGAAGAGCGTGGCTTCTTCTCGTGTGGCTAATATTTGTGAGCCCCACTGACTAACCGATGGCTGTGTTCTCTTCTTTATAAACATGAGTCTTGGAGTGGCTGAGAAGTGCTGAGACCAGGTCCTCAACAACAACATTGTTGTAGCTGTCACGCATGTCAGCCTGCCGCATCCGTGACACACAACCTCTTCTGGATTTAGAGTGCATGCTTGTTTCTGGGGTGCAGTCTTCCCTCAGGGCCCTCCTGCCTGGCGCACTTGGCACCCCTGGTGGTGGCCAACTCTTCTACGTCTGCCCTTGGCATCAAGCCTCTTCAGCCTCACAATGCGGGCATCTTGCCAGTCAGGTGGCCACGGGCTTCTGCACTTTCTGCAGTCATCCAGGTCTGCATTGCTAGGGCTGGTCCCAGGCACTGGAGGTCCTCTGGGCACCCACCACCCCTCACAGCATCTATGTGTAGGGATGTCTAGGAGAAAAAAGAACACTCTCCAGTGGAAGGAAAAACCCTAGGGCTGGGAACAGGGGCCCCCAAGGTACAAGGTGATGCTTCTATGCAGTGTCACTTAGGTCACTGAGACAGCAGCTGGGACTCAGCCTGAAACTAAACAGTGACATGACCTTGTCCAAGTCACTTCCCTTCCTCAGCTGCTTCATCCATCAGGTGAGAAGGGTGGAGTTAGGTCAATTTTCCAAAGCGCGCTTAACAGGACTATAGCATCTAATCTCCCCCCGACTCTTGGAGATTCGCAGTGTCTGCCAGCTTATTCAAGGCCCTGACAAGTCCTGCAGAGAGAGGGAACAGCTGAAGTGGTCTAACTCACTGTCTCCTGACTCTCCTGGACCACTTGGCCTTTGAAATAATGTCAGTTAACATCCCTGTTAACTGTTAGGTTCTGAGGAAACTGCCATGGCTAATTTTTTTCAAATCTCTTCTGGAGTTGAAGTTCTTCTTTAAATCTGCAGCCCCTCTGAGTCCGTGCTGGGAGACATGAAGCCTGGGTAGTTCTCCAGAACTGATAGGGGGCCTGCCCTCTGCTTCCCCAGCCATCACAGAACACCTGTCTCTTGCCAACCATGCTAATGTCTTGGCTTCCCAGCAGTGCTCCCTCCTTTCTAGTTTTCCATGAAGAATCTCCCCCTTTCCTGCCCTTATTCCATGTGGCTCAAGGG
This sequence comes from Okapia johnstoni, assembly GCA_024291935.2. Classification (NCBI taxonomy): domain Eukaryota; kingdom Metazoa; phylum Chordata; class Mammalia; order Artiodactyla; family Giraffidae; genus Okapia; species Okapia johnstoni. The sequence continues at coordinate 30,778,615 of CM044324.1, forward strand.
GACTGGGGCCTCACTGCCTGGCTCCAAGGGCCAACGTGGAACCCAGCCCTGGTCGTGAGGTGACACAGCCTCCTGGCCACGGTGATGGGGACCCTATGAGGTCAACCAGAAAGAACTCTGGCACATTAGCCAGAAAGATCAGGGAAGAAGTGGGGCCTCCTTCCTGCTGTGGGTGCAAAGCACGGTGAGGGGAGGGGGGCATCTCTGCCTTACTTTGGAGTCTGCCAGCAAGATCTTAGGAGAGGCAGATCTGAAGATGGTGACAAACAATTTTCTGGCATCTTGCAGGGCCTGGATCCACCCATTCCTGAAGCCCTTGCCTGTTCCCTGCTGGGCTGTACTCAAATAGACCCTTGCTACTCCATGTGTGGGTGTGGACCTGCACAGACTTGGCACCTCCTGGGAGTTTGTAGAGGAATGTTGAGTCTCAGGACACTCCCTAGACCCACTGGATCAGGATCTGCATTTTAATAAGACAAACCCAATATAGGGCATCTGGATGTTTGTGTCACCTCTAAATTCACTGGTTGAAATCCTAACCCCATATGATGGTGTTAGGATGTGGGGCCTCTGGGAGGTGATTAGGTTCAGTTCAGTTCAGTTGCTCAGTGGTGTCCGACTCTTTGCGATCCCAGGAATTGCAGCACACCAGCCTTCCCTGTCCTTCACCATCTCCTGGAGTTTACTCAAGCTCATACCCATTGAGTCAGTGATGCCATTCAGCCATCTCATCCTCTGTCATCCCCTTCTCCTCCTGCCTTCAATCTTTTCCAGCATCGGGGTGTTTTCCAATGAGTCGGCTCTTCAAATCAGGTGGCCAAAGTATTGGAGCTTCAGTGTCAGTCTTTCCAATGAATATTCAGGGTTGATTTCCTTTAGGATTAATTGGTTTGATCTCCTTGCAGTCCAAGGGACTCTCAAGAGTCTTCTCCAGCACCACAATTCTAAAGCATCAGTTTTTCAGCACTTAGCCTACCTTATGGCCCAACTCTCACATCTGTACATGACTACTGGAAAAATCATCACTGTGACTATACGGACCTTTGTCAGCAAAGTAATGTTTCTGGAGCCCTTGTAAACAGGATCAGTGCCCTTATCGAGGGAACTCCAGAGAGCCCTCTCCCTCTCTTCCCACCGTGTGAGGGTCAGAGAGAAAGTGAGCGCCTGCAACTTGACGACAGATCATCACCAGAACCTGACCCGGCCGGCACTGCCAGACTTCCAGTCTCGGGAACTGGGAAACATTAATTTCTATTGTTCAGAAGTCACCCAGTCGATGGGATTGTGCTACAACAGCCTGAACTAAGACACATGATGATTTCAGAGGGATAAGGAGTGATTTGGAGAGGAGGGTGGGCATGACTTTGGACAATGTAGGGAAGGGCCTTTCAAGGGGACACACTTGACCTGAGGTCCCAATGTTGAGCCAGAGGAAAGAGGTGTCGCCACGGGATGGGGGAAACGCTTAAGCCTGTTTAGGGCAGGGGCGGCTGGTTTGGCAGGTGAATGCAAAAGGAGAGAGGAAGTTGGGGGTGGGGATTAGGTCAAGAGATGAAGACACAGAAGCTGGCAGGGCTACAGCGGCACTTTACAGTTTAGCGGCCGATGGTCACACTAGGCTATTTTACTTTGAACTTAAACTTACATGAAGGTGAAGTATAATCAAAAATGCAGTTCCTTAGCCCCATGAGCGACGTTTCAAAAGCTCAACAGTCATGTGTGGCTCGTGGCTACCGTACAGGGTGGCGTGGATGGGAATGTTTCTGTCAATGCACAAAGTCCTACTGGCCGGCACTGGGTATGGAGCAAATCAGTAGTGAGCCAGGGTTCAAGGTCAGACCGGGTGTTCTGGGGCTTGGTACCTCATTATCTCCTGCGAGGTTCTTGGTTTCCCTGGATTTCAATGAGGTTCCTCCAGCCCTATGACCCCCAGCAAGAGCCAAGTCCATGGATGGCGGAGCCGGGGTGTCACCTGGAGAGCATGTTCTAGGCCTCATCCTAGGTAACTGGCAGCAAAGAGGCTGTTTAGCGGCCTTCTTTGCAACCTCATTTAAGCTGCCAGTTTGGGGCTCCCTGATGTGAAAAAAAAGAACAGAGTGTGGCTACTATTTCAGGGCAACTAGCAGAAGGGAAATTGATACAATTAGTTGGAGCTGTTTTCGATTAGCTATATTTTCTTCCTCAGCACAAAACATCTGCTGGGGTCCCATCAGAGCCAGACGCATGGGCAGTGAACCAGGCAGGTCCACGGGGGGCTCAATGTCAGCCAGCTCAGAGTTGGGGGGGAGATACTAAGACAGCCCCTGAAGAACTGGGCGAGTTCGGGGCAGTTTGTTATTTGGAAGGGTAGGAAGAACCGTGCTTCCTTGCCCAACCTGGGAGGCAGCAGTTGGAGATGCAGACAGAGATGCAGGTGGAGATGCAGGCCTTCCCTCGAGTTAGAGGACTGCACGGTCCTTAGTGTCTGTGACATCTCCACAGGTTCACCCCACTCTGGGGCAGGCACCCAACCATTCTCATCTGAGAAACAGGGCGGGGACACCCACCTGATGGGCTAGGGGAGGGCTGCAGGAAATAATCTCTGTGCACACACTTGATATACAGGAGGTGCTCAGTGAGTGTCAGCTGAATCATGATTTGATAGGCAAGAGTCTTAGGAGAGGAGGAGAGACGGGCAGAGGGATGTTCGATTCACATGCAGTCTGGTTTGAACCTGGCGCTGTCCTACTCCTTCATTCATTCAACAAGCATTCATTCTGCAGATTGGCTGTGGCCTCTCCCCTTAACCAGGCTGGTTTCCTACCTGGGGCCCAGCAGAGCTGATCCCTCAGGTTCCTTCAAGCTCTCCCCCCAACCATGTTTGCAGCCACCCTGGGAGGCCTGACCCAGTTGGACTGAAACATGGAAGGTTAGCCAGGTGCTGAGCCCCAGATCCTGCATCCAAGATATGGATCGGCCTTTCAATATCTTTTTGGTCCTGCTCCTGATTGATCACAAGGTTCCCGCCCCAGCCCTGCTGGCGGAAGGCACCCAGCTCGTCTAGACACTTCCAACGGCTGCCTTGCAAAGCAGCTCATTCTATTTTCAGAGCTCTCTCATGCTGGACAGCTTGCCTGTACATGGAGTATATATAAATTCTAGGATAATGTCCCTCTTAAAACATAGTTCCTGGTTTCCATGTCTATAAGCTTTACCTTCCTGGTGGCAGGATTTAAAGCAAGGACATGGGGCGGCAGCTCTGATACACAGTGGATGCCGCATAAGTGTTCCTGCCCTCCTCTCCAGGAGGAGGAGAGGTAGGAGGTGGGGATACAGGTGGCCCCCGGGGCCCTCTGGCCCCTAAACTGTACTCCCGTTCGGTGGGCCTGGGATGGAGATAGTGTTCTCAGCAGACTTGGTGACAACTGACCCCTGGGACTCAAGTGTAAGACATCAACATCAAGGTCTGGGTCAGCCATCCCAGGAAGAGGAAGGCGGGATAGTAAAGCCTCAGGGTCAAAGGTCTCTCCATGCACCCTCCTTGCTTACTGCCTGATGCACTCAGGTAAAGCCAGAAGCTGCTGAAAACCACGGGCCCGTCACAGAAGGCGAGTGGCCGTCTGGATGCCTGAAACTGATGGATGGGTGGGTGGAAGGGAAGTGTGGGGGGCGGCACAGCAAGGCTGGCCCTGTGTCCTGATGTCCCCGCGTGGGGCCCGGCTCTTGGCTGCAGACCATCCTCGGCCAAGGGCTGGGGGCCCAGCTGGAAGAGCCAGGGTTCTCTTGGAGAGGTGGCTCCAGTCCCCGTCCGGTCCCCATCGCCTTCCTCTGTTTTGCCTGCTCTCCTGGTGTTCTGAGCCATCCACCCTCTTCCCACCACCAGCTCACACCTCCCTCATTGTCCTGGAAGGGGAGGAGGCGACCTGACACATCCGAGGGCTGTGGCGAGTTGGATTTAAAACCTGCAGAGGACTTCCCTGGTCTTCCAGTGGTTAAGAATCCGCCTGCCAATGCTGGGGACACGGGATCCATCCTTGGTCCGGGAGGAATCCACGTGCCGTGGGGCCACTGAGCCTGTGCACCATAACTACTCAGCCTGTGTCTTGAGCCCACACTCCAAAACAAGAGGACAAGAGAAGCCACCACAGTGAGAAGTCTGTGCATCACAGCTCTCCTCAACTACAGAAAAGTCCTTGAGCAGCAAGGAAGACCCAGTGCAGCCAAGAATAATAAATAAATTAATTAATTAAAAAAAAATTCAGAGGTGCAGAGTGTGCAGAGAGGAAGGGCCTTGGTGCACGCTTCTGGAGGGGTGGTGGTTTTGGCATCCGGTACACACCCAAGGCTCCATCTGCTCAGCGCCCGTGAGGTGTGTCCTCAACCGAAGATGGCCTATGACCTCCGTTCACCAGGACCGGGAGGTCTGGGGGTGCCATGGTGGACCTGCCATCTGACAGCCTGCCTCCCTGCCCCTGGCGTCTATTAAGACACTGCTGGCCTTTGCCCAAGGAGCTGGGGCAGGTGGCAGAGCAGCCGGAGGTGATTAGAATATCACTTCCTGCAGCTGGTAATCCCACAGGCAGAGGTTGAAAAGGGGGTGAGGTGTCGGGCAAGCAGCTTCCCAAGAAGGGTCCCCAGGCTGGAAGATGCTGTCGTGACCCCGTGAGACAACACCCTCCCCCGCCCCGTGCTTGGCCCGCCCTGCCCACCTGGTACTCACCAAGGGTGCCTGAAAGTCGGCACTGAAGGTCAGCGTTTCTGGGTTGCCTGTAAGTGTGGGCCAGCCCTGGTGGGGTCAGCTTATGCCCCAGCCCAGGGGCAAGTCAACCCCCAGATCCTGAATGGACTACATTGTGATGTCACACCCTGGGGCAGCCTCCATCTGACTTGCTGTCCCCACTGGTGTCAGAGGATTCCCCCCCAACCCCACCCAGAACTGAACCCCATCTGGGTGCCGTCCTGGGCCAGCTCTGCTGGAGAAGCAGTGAGGTGTCTGCCCCCTAAGCCTGGGAGCAGCTTTAAGCCCTCCGATGCCAGGTGTTCCCTGGGCCGGGGTCAATACAGTTAGAGCAATTTCCCAACACGGTTAGACCAAGTTCATCTTTTATACATAAAATTTCCCACATAAACTGACTGCAGGGGGTACCTCCCACCTTTACCTATTCCCTTTGCATGTCCTGTCTGATTGATTTAAATGTGCAGAGCCAACTCCTGGTTTTTTCCCGACTGTCCACCTGGTATGTTCACAGGGCAAGCAAAGGAATTTAAATATTAGCTCAGGAAAACAAACAGGAGCAGAGGTATCCCCCACCCTCTCTGTCTCTCGTCAAATCCAGCATAGACATCTGTCCCGTTAGCTACCATAGTACATACACCTTTACCGCTTTCCTTTCGATGTCACTGGTAATCAGGTAAAACTTCTGTCTGATAAGCCCAAAGAGAAAAGGAAAACACACAAAAAGGGGGCTGAAGTCTTCAAGTTTTCTAGTGTTTCCATCGCCTTCTGCCTCTGCTGCTGGAGACTGGGAGTGGGGAACAGTCTAACCAAAGGGCAAATGGCCTTGCCTTAGAGACTGTCCTGGATGTTAGAGGCTCAAACGGTGGATTTCAAACTGCGGGGTGGAGGGTGGGGTGGAATCAAATCAGCTGGAGGGCTTGTTAGATACAGATTCCTGGGCCCCACCCCCGAGGATCCTGATGCAGCAGGGCTGGGGTAGGACTGAAGAATCTGCATTTTTAACAGTTTCCCCTTTGTTGCTGGTGGTCCAGGAACTACACTTTGAGAATCAATTGCTCAAAAACATAAAGAGTGCTGATCTCCCGAGTCTGGTCCTAAAATAGTGCTCCTGGCTGATGGCCATACTGAGGGGCTGCAGGAGAATGGACAGGAGCTGTAGCTTTGAGGGGCTTTCCTGGTGGCTCAGCTAGTAAAGAATCCACCTGCAATGCAGGAGACCCCGGTTCGATTCCTGGGTTGGGAAGATCCCCTGGAGAAAGGGATAGGCTACCCACTCCAGTATTTGCTTCCTGGGCTTCCCTGGTGGCTCAGATGGTAAAAAATCTGCCTGTAATGTTGGAGACCTGGATTCCATCCCTGTGTTGGGAAGATCCCCTGGAGTAGGGAATGTCTACCCATTCCAGTGTTCTGGCCTGGAGAATTCTGTGGACAGAGGGGACTGGTGGGCTACAGTTCATGGGGTCGCAAAGAGTTGGACACAACTGAGCGACTTTCACTTTCATTTTTCCCTGGTGGCTTGGACGGTAAAGAATCTGCCTGCAATGCAGGAGACCTGGGTTCGATCCCTGGGTTGGGAAGATCCCCTGGAGGAGGGCATGGCAACCCACTCTAGTATACTTGCCTGGAGAATCCCCATGGACAGAGGAGCCTGGTGGGCTGTAGTCCATGGGGTTGCAAAGAGTCGGACACGATGGAGTGACTAAGCACAGCACAGCACACATAGCCTTGAGACCTCTGGACTCAACCACCCTGCTCCGATGAGGACCTGTTCCTCGCCAGTGCTGAGCTGCACTAGGGAGACACAGCACCACGTGGGCTCCTGGTTCTACCTCTTCAGTGCTTGAGGGAGCCTGACCTCCAGCTGCTAGCACCTGTGTTTCTTTGCTGGGTGGCTTTTTCCAGCTGCTGGAGCCCACCCTGCCTGCAGGCAGTGCAGCTGCAAGGCCAGGGATTAAAGTCTCCCCGGGGACATCCTCAACCAATGACTGTTGGTGGTTGGTACCCTTCTGCAAAGGTGCAGTCATTTGGAGGACTGCTGTGTACCATCTCCCACAGGTCCCCCAGGATGAAGCCCCTGGTGCCCACAGCCCACAGGGAACCATTTTGACTATATACCTTGTCTTTTTGCCCTCTCTCCTGGCTCACTTCCACCCTCCCCCATCAGGACCACCCCCCTAAATAAATGACTTGCCCTTGAATCCTCATTTCAGGATCTTCTTGAGGGGAACCCAGACTAGGACATCATGAACAAGGAATGGTTTTTGTCTTTGATAAGGTTACATTTAGAGGAGAAAAGACAAAGTGGCTGAGTAGCACCAGGAGTTTTTGGGAATTGCTAGTGGGTTTCGGGTCTCAGGGCAGAGGCAGGTGGTCTGCTGGTGGCCCTTTGGGGCGTCGTGAAGGATGCCCTGAGAAAGCGCAGGAGCTCAGCTGAGACTCCCGGGAGGAGGCCAGTGGGGAAAAGCGGCCTCGGCAACCTGGCCCGAGGCCTTTTTTTCCGCCCCTGAGGCCTGAATGTGGTACCCGTAGGGGACTGAGTTGCTGTGTAAATTCCTCTTGCTTTTCACCTTCCTGGACAATTCTTCCTGAAAGAAGAATTTGGAGGGGGATCCGGAACCATATAAAATATGGCTCTTGTTAGTTTTGGACAGCTTTCGGATGCTTGGAGGGGAGCTCATAAGAGTCTCTGTTGACCCGATGGGATGAATATGCTTTCCTGGGTGCCCACCTCATGCCTACATTGGGGCAGGATCAACCCGCTGTCTTTGCAGGGGGCTGTGGTCCCCCCAGTTCCTTTCTCTCACCCCTTCACATCATCCAGTCCTCCCAGGGTCCCCCAAACAAACATGTGCCCCACCAAACAAACATGTGGCCTGAATGAAAACACTGTGCCTGGCATCAAAATACCCTTCAAGGCAAGTTTTCACCCCCTCAGTCAAACGCTTCACGTATGGAAATTCCGGAACTGCCACTGAGGGGCCCAATGGCCATTTGGCTGGGCGGCTGCACAGATGGTTCTTAGGGGACGAGGCACCCAGAGGTCTTCTTGTCTCACATTTCCTTGTGGCTGGAGGGAGAATGAAGCCCATTGTACTGCCACATTTTGGTGTCAATGAGTCTTCACCTTCTCAGCATCACCCAGGACTCAAAACGTAATTGACTCTCTCTTTCTGTTAATAGGCTCTGTATAATAGGCTCTAGGTTCATCTACCTCACTGGACTGACTCGCGTTCTTTTGCTATAGCTGAGTAATATTCCATTGCGTATATGTACCATAAATTCAGTATACATTCATCTGTCGATGAATGTCTTGGTTCCTCCCATGTCCTAGCTATTATAAAAAGTGCTGTAATGAGCATTGGGATACATGCGTCTCTTTCAATTATGGCTTTCTCAGGGTATATCCCCAGTAGTGGGATTGTTGAGTCATATGGTATTTCTAGTCTTAGTTTTTTAAGGAATCTTCACACTGTTCTCCATAGCTGGTGGGAATTTGCTGTGTGACACAGGGAGCTCAACCCAGTGCTTTGTGACAACCTAGAAGGCTGGGATGGGGTGGGAGATGGGAGGGAGGTTCAAGACGGAGGGGACATGTGTATACCTGTGGCTGATTCATGTTAATGTATGGCAGAAACCAGCACAGTATTGTAAAGCAATTATCCTCCAATAAAAATTTTTTTAAAAAATTGGCTACAAAGCTGCCATCAGCTCTGCCTTTCAACAGAAGGATTGCATTCATGAAAGGGGCCCCCTTCTGAGACCCCAGCCCAGAGCTGAGATGGGAAGAGGGCTTAGCTTGTGCCTTTGAAGACACTGGTCTTGATATTCAGTTCATATTTTACGCTCCCAAAGCCACAAAAACGCCTTGGACCTGGTCATTTTATTTTGCTATTAATATAAAATAAATAATCTATAATATGGGGGAAATCTATGTACCCATATATTAATTTCAATGTTATTCAGAAATGTGGGAAGCTGGAAGTCCTATAAATGTCTAATAGAAAGTAAAAGTTGAGTCATGCCCTGCTCTTTGTGACCCCATGGACTGTATAGTCCATGGAATTCTCCAGGCCAGAATACTGGAGTGGGTAGCCTTTTCCTTCTCCAGGGGATCTTCCCAACCCAGGGATCAAACCCAGGTCTCCCGCATTGCAGGTGGATTCTTTACCAGCTGAGCCACAAGGGAAGCCCAAGTATACTGGAGTGGGTAGCCTATTCCTTCTCCAGCGGATCTTCTCGACCCAGGAACTGAACCGGGGTCTCCTGCATTGCAGGCAGATTCTTTATCAACTGAGCTACTAGGAAAGCCCATAAATGTCTAATGGAGGAATGTTTGAATCAGTTGTATAGAATTCCCTTGTTGAAATATTAGAAGCCATTAATATAGTGATCGTGAACACTACAAGGTAGCAGAAAAGAATGCTAATATTAAGTGTAAATTTAAAAAGCAGTGAACACAAAGAATTACAACTATGAAAACACATGCCTGTGAAACAACGCTCAACATCATTAGTGATCAGGGAAAGGCAAATTAAAACTACCACTCACCCCAAGGGGGCTTCCCTTGTGGCTCAGTCAGTAAAGAATCCGCCTGCAATGCAGGAGACCCGGGTTCGATCCCTGGGTCGAGAAGATCCTCTAGAGAAGGAAACGGCAACCCACTCCAGTATTCTTATCTGGAAAATCCCACAGACAGAGGAGCCCGGCGGGCTACAGTCCATGGGGTCGCAAGAGTTGGACACGACTTAGTGACTAAACCAGCATCACCACACACTCCAAGAAAGAGCTAAAATCAAAAAGCAGCCATACTAAGTGCTGGTGAGGATATGGAGCACTTAGATTCCATCCATTGAAGTCGCTGCACCAGTTGTAAAATTGTTGGGTAGTTTTCCATTGATATATACAGACCTACTCTATGGCCCAGCAATTCCACTCCCAGGTGTTTCCCCAAGAGAAAGGAAAGCATCACAAAGAGACTGGCACAAGAAGTTCATAGCTGCTAGATTCAAAATATCTCCAGACCAGAAACCAGAAACAACCCACATGTCCATTAACAGGTGAATGAATAAACAAATTCTTGTGTATTCTTTAAACAGAATGTTAACCAGCAATAAAAAGGAATAAACTGCTGGTGCATACGTGCTAACATGATAATCCTCAAGAACACCCTGAGTGACAGAGGCCAGAGACAGAAGAGCACACACTTGACTGCATTTATGTGGAGTTCTGGAACAGGCCAAACTAGTTCAAGGCTACAGATATGAGTCAGCGATTACCTGAAGGAGGGAGGAAGCCTGGGGGGAATGGGCTAAAGGGTAAAGGGAGCTTTGGGGGAAAGAAAGCGCTCCAGTCTTTAGCACAGCAGTGGTTACTCAGATGTGTACCTGACAAAGTCAAAACTTATCAACCTGCACACTTAAAATATGTGAATTTTAAAGTACGTAAGTTATACATCAATAAAGGTGAGACATGTGTGTATTTGTACTTGTAATGTGTGTATATACAACACATATTACATATAATGTGCTCAGTCGCTCAGTCGTGTCCGACTGTTCGCAACCCCATGGATGGTGGCCCCCCAGGCTCCTCTGTCCATGGAATTCTCCAGGCAAGAATATCGGAGTGGGTTGCCATGCCTTCCTCCAGGGGATCTTCCTAACCCAGGGATTGAACTCAGGTCTCCTGCATTGCAGGTGGATTCTGTACCACCTGATGCACCAGGGAAGCCCATATCACACACATACACACACACACACACACACACACATACACACCACACATATATACACATTCATATATAGGTATTCTCTCTATATATGTATAAATACATAAACACACACACACAAATTACTTCCCTGGGCAAAAAATCAGAAGGAACTACACTAAAATGTGAAAAGTAGTTGTTTCATGAATGAGATTATAGATGATTTTTTTTCCTATTCTTAGGTTTGCCAAAATTTTGCCTGTATGGTTCATTTTTTACATGATAGAATAATAAATGTTCATTTAAAAAAAATTATCAGCTGCTGGAGACAAGCTGTTATGATGGTCTACAATAGACCAAGATTTCATTGCATGTTCATGTGGTAAAGTCCTATGATTTTTTTTTTGCCTATATGTCCACCAATCTAAATCTTCAAACCAGGTACAAACCTCACAGCCCCTACCAAATCACCCATAATGTCTTTGCCGAAACAAATACTGTCTATTACCCACTATCTTTTTTTATGTTCTTTCTCTTCAACTACATCCTGTGCTCAACAGCTAAAATAATACTTTTTATTCTTTGTATTTTCAATAGCACCAGCACAGAAAAAAAAAAACATAGAAATTTGAAAATAGACCTGAGCTGACACAGGGTCACAATGTACAGTGGCACAGGCCGTGCACTGCGCAAGCTCCAAGCAGTGATACAAACGGCTCCCCCAGCAGTGTGGATAGCGCCCTCTGGAGTTGTGCAAACAGAGTCCTTGGTCAGAATTCTGTCCCACCACTTCCTAGTTTGTGACCTTGAGGAAGTTACCTCCTCAGCATCAATTTCTTCATCTGTTTGGTAAGGAATATTAATAAGGAAAATGACTGAATGGGGATAGAGTATGTTTAAAGCCCTCTGCAAACTGTAACACACTCTACAACGTTAGACGTGATGATTCCTCTAATAAACCTGGTCTCTGCCTGGTGCTCATCACCACCACTTCCTTGTCAGCTCTCACTCAGTTCCCTGAAGTTGTCAGACATGTTGCTACCTCAGGGCCTTTGCACATCCTGTTCCCTCTGCCTGGAAAACTGGTATGCCCGCATCTTCACTCAGCTGCTCCTTCAGGTGATTCTGATTTTAGTGACAGTGTCACTGGAAGCTTCCACTGAGAATCCTAAGACAAGCCCCACCACCAGCCCCCCACCTTTCTCATTTTCTGTCTCACTGTCTTGCACTACTAGTACATGAAATTATTTTGATTGTTTAATGCGGATGGTCACCCCTCCCATCCCAAACTTCCTTGCATGGAGGGTCTGTGTCTGTTCTGTTCATAGCTATGTCTCCATCCCTTGGAGCATAGGTGGTGCTCAAAAACCACATACTGAAAATGAACAAATACTTATTGATAACTAGGCGACGAATTGTGTTTATTCAGTCAGTCTGCCAACTGTTTTCTGAAAACCAGAGACTGTGAAGCAAACATGGCTTTTTCCTCCTCTGCTGAGAGCGGGAACCACCCCAGTGGCTGAAGGAATCTGCCTGAGACGTGCTGGCGGCCACAGGTCTGAACATTTGCCGGGGAGGCTCCACGTCAGCTGCGGTGATGACCGGGGAATAAGGAGGGCATTGTGCTGCCTGCAGAGACGGATGGTTCCAGAACAGCTTGGGGAAGCACCTCTGTAGCCAGGTGCTTTGTTCCTCTCTCTTTCTTCTCTTCCGACTGTGAGCGAGGAAACCAGGCCAGCCAGCCTTAGCTTTGTTCCTCCCGGCTCTCAACGTGGGCTCTCTTTAACGTCTTGGTGTTGGCGCGAGCCCTGCCAAGGCCACGGTGAAATTTTCTAACCCAGGCCAAAGATGGAGCTCATTAACTTGCGTGCCTGCAAGAAAAACACTTTTTTAGGAATTGGCGGGTTTTGCTTTCTGCTAGAGAGTGAGGTCTCTCTGCAAGGAAGATGAATCTAGGTTTGTAGGTGGGTCATTCGAGGGAAAAACGCAGCGGACCCACAGCGCTCACAGGCCGGCCAGCGCCGGGCGTTGTCCACACCAGAGGCTGCCTGCTGCAGTGGCCTGATGGCCTTGAGCAAGTGCCTACCCAGTGCATTTCCAGGAAGTCCTCTGCCCTCTCTTCCTTCCTCTTTTAAAATGTGCACAATTCCTGGAAGGCTCACACCTGAAGTCAGGTGAGCCGTCTCCCCTGTCCAGACCTGACACCACTGTGTAAATTGCTAGGATCTTTTTACATAGCAGTAAATAATTTAAAAGTTTATTTATATATAGATGAAACATATATTATAATGTTAAATATTTAATATGTATTAAAACAAACTATGTGTGTTCATTAATAGAAAATAGTATAGTAGGGGGCTTCCCTGGTGGCTCAGGGATAAAATATCCACCTGCTAATGCAGGGGACATGGGTTCGATCCCTGATCCAGGAGAATCCCCCACAGGCCATGGAGTAACTAAGCCCATGCGTGGTAACGACTGAAGCCTGAGTGCCCTAGAGCCTGTGCGCTGCAACAGGAGAAGCCACAGCAATGAGAAGCCAGTGCACTGCAGTGAAGACCCAGCGCCGCCAGAAATAAATAACATAAACAAAATGTAAAAGACAAGAAAACAGTGTAGAAGGGAAAAAGTGGACAATGTCACATGGTGCGGGCTGGGGCTTCAGGTGATTTTCTTCTTGTTAAATAGAAGATTCCATTCCTAAGTGCCCAGCTTTATTTTTATTTAATTAATTATTTTTCTTTTTGGCCGCACTGGGTCTTCGTTGCTCTGCACGGGCTTCTTGCAGTTGTGGAGAGTGAGGGCTACTCTCTAGTTGAGGTGTGTGGGCTTCTCACTGCAGTGGTTTCTTTTGCTGTGGAGCACGGGCTCCAGGGTGCCCAGGTTCCTGCAGTGAGGGCACGTGGGCTCATTTGCCCCATGGCATGCGGCATCTTCCCAGATCTGGGATCAAACTCGTGTCCTCTGCATTGGCAAGCAGGTTCTTTACCACTGGACCACTAGGGAAGTACCTTCAGGTGATTTTTTATGCGTTCAATGAAACAATATCCTTGTTTAGAAAATCTGCCTTTGTGTATATGTTGAGGAGAAGAAGAATGCAAAAATCTCATGGGTCTTTAATATAAACTTGAATGCCTTCCTGATGCAGATGGGTTAGAGGCTGGTGCCCCATTCTCACTGCCTACCTTCACTTTCCTCCGCCTTTAGGGGCATTGCATGGTAAGTCAGTAATACTTTAGTGTGAATTACTCTTGAGTTCATCTCCTTCTCTTTTGCTCTCTCTCACACACAGGCATACACACAGATACGCACATACCACAGGCGGCACCCATAACTCTTGTGAGAGTCTGTGAACTTACAATGGAAGAAGGAATAAAAGTTGCCTAAATTAAACTGGCTAACGAAATTCTGCCGAGAACTGGATTTTTCTGCCCACAGTGGCCTGCAGCAGTCTAAAGAAGAGTATCAATGGGGCTACAGGCTCTGTTCTCATCCTCCCAGATCTAATTTGTCTGCTGCTCACATTCAGATTGGAGACTGGATGCTTGGGCTGATCTGAGACAGACTGCTTGATCTATTAGCTGGTGGAAGGGCCTTCCAGGCCAGAGGCAGAGAGCCGAGCCCAGTCACCCTCGCAGGCCCTTTCTGGATTTTCTTTTCTTTTTTGCTTCTGGTTTAAAGATGTTCTTCAAAACTCTCACTAATGATTAAAAAAGGAGAAGAAGCTGATTAACAGAGTTCAAGAAGAGCCACGTGATGATTAAGAGATTCAGGAAAAGACATAGGGGAAAAAAGGCTTAAGGAGCTGCAGTTTTTAGACCTGGAGAAAAGAACCCAGAGGAGGGAATGGAATAATGATTACTAAGTGCCAGGAAGTCACTAATCAATAAATACACACTCCTTGAACACTGAACAGACACTGGAGTTGCGTAGGCATGCCTCAGCTGTGCCCTAAAGCCAAGAGGAATAAGACTTTAGACGAAAGTATACAAGGAAGTAGGAGGGATTTAAGACAGACATGAGAAAGGACTTCCCAAAGCGAAAAGCAGATCCTTGGCAGGATCAGAAATCACAGTGGATTCAGCAGGACCAATACATGACTTGGGCCATTTATAAGTTATTAACAGTAAAGATTCCTGTACACAGAATCTCCCAGCAAACTAGTGTTCAGTTGTGTTGGGGCAGCCTCTTCAGGGGGCCAGTGAGGGGGGAAAATGTATTCAGAAGTTTGGTGGAGGAAGTAGTCCTGTGAGCTGTTCAAAGGAAGAGAGAAACCAGGGTTGATCCAGCTCAGCATCCCCACCAAGAAGCAGGGTCTGGAGAATGCAGTGATGGTTCCAGAATGAAGGAGCAAAGACAGCCTTTGAAAGGGGGCAACAGGGGAGGGTGTGAGATTGTGCAGAGGCACCGCATGGGCACAGGCAGCAAGGGGCAGAGTCTGCTGAATGTCTGGGGCACCAGGCTATGGGGAATCCACACCAGTCAGGCAGAGAAAGGAAAATCTGACATCATGGGAACCATCTGAGTCTCCTGAAGGTGAAGTAGGTGTGAGATGGAGACAGTGGTTTCAGAAGGTTGCATTTGCTCAAAGTGAGGGGATGGATTGGAAAGAGAGAGAGAGAGAACACAGTTGGGCCTTTCACGGCTCTGTATACACTTCATGCTGTTTACTTTGGAGCATCTACCTCAAGCTGGACGTTAGTCTAATGAATTATTGATTGCTTGCCCCATGCCTACCACAAGCTCACTGAGCATAGGGTCCTGTTTTTCTTGTTCTCCACTGAGTTCTCATCCCTGAGCATAGACCCTAGTGTGCAGCAGGGCTCCGTGAATGTTTATCAAAGGAACAAAACCAGGTGGCGGGACAAAGTTCAGACATCCTGAGCTCTTCGTCACTGGAAATCTTAGAAGAAAGGAGTCAAGGTGTCTAACAAGCTAGGCTAGTTAAGGAGGCTTTCTGCTCAGGGAGAGCCTTTCGACTTGACAGGCCTCAGATTGTGAATCTGCATGTCCAGCTTGAGGCATCTAGTCAAGCCAGGTGACCTCACAGCCACGAGGTATTGCTTATGATTGGTGCATCCCACCTGAGACAGAGAGGTGTGATTCCAGGATTCCTAGGACAACGGACCTGAGCAGCTCAATAGAGCAGTGTCTGCAGTTCATCAAATGCTTGCTGTTACCTGAGGAACAAGATGAACGGGGAATGCATGGAATCTCAGAAGAATAGTTGAGTGGAGGAAGGTTTCATTAATTCCTGTAGGGTCTGTTATACCTGCTCATTTTCCCCCTGGCTTTTCCACAGCAATAACTTTGTCATTTATAAGTGCAACATCTTGAGTGAGCTATTTAACACATCTCTGAACACCAGCTGCCTTAACTGTAGGCAGGTAATAATAGTAATGCTTCCTTGTCATGGTTCTAGTAAGGATCACTTGAAAAGCACTTTGGAAATAGGAGAGTACCAGGCAAACATCATCCATCTATTTCCCCTTCATATTTTCTTTGGGGATTCAGCCCACACTGGGACAGTCCTTGTTTTCACAAAAGCTTCTATCTCTAAGCTCACTTCCAACATCAGCCACACAACAAACCAAACATTTTTGACTCAAGTTATCTTTTACTACCACTAGCCACCATAAAAACTGGTAATTTGGGATCTCTCTTGCCATCTATTTTCTTTGTGTAAGTTTTCTTTTTTCTTTTGGCAGTTACTATAATTTATCTATGGGCTTCCCCGGTGGCTCGGTGGTAAAGAGTCTGCGTGCAATGCAGGAGATGTAAGAGATGCAGATTCGATCCCTGGGTCAGGAAGATCCCCTGGAGGAGGAAATGGCAACCCACTCCTGTATTCTTGCCTGGAGAATCCCATGGATAGAGGAGCCTGGTGGGCTATAATCCATAGGGTCACAAAGAGTCAGACAAGACTGAAGCAACTGAGTACGCACACATAATCTATCTATCGAGTTTTTTCTTTAAGTGTATAACAACATTATTCTGATTTTGAGTAATGTTGCTGCAGAATTTAAATTGTCTGGGATGTCGTAGGTAGGTCCCCTGCTTGAGATTTTGCAAAACTATAAGAAAAATGTGCTGACTGTGGAGTGTTACTGTTTCAAAACCTTTAAATCCTAAATTCATATTTAAAGGAGCTCACAGGGTCCTACATTCATACATTCATTTGTTCATTCAAGAAATATTTATCAGTTTTGGATCAACTCAGTTGGTATGCTGTTCACATCTCCTCTCCCATTCCTGGGCATATTCACAGCCTCTGATTGCAAACACCAGCAACCTTTCTCAGGTTTTTCTCTAGGGGCATGGGCTGGAAATGCCAGGAGCAGTCTTCAACCAGTGATGGGTGGGAGCTAGTGAATAAGTATTCTGGCTTCCTCAGTTCTCAGGTTGGGTACCTCTGAGGCA
Organism: Okapia johnstoni; assembly: GCA_024291935.2. Classification (NCBI taxonomy): domain Eukaryota; kingdom Metazoa; phylum Chordata; class Mammalia; order Artiodactyla; family Giraffidae; genus Okapia; species Okapia johnstoni. The sequence continues at coordinate 30,795,456 of CM044324.1, forward strand.
TAAAGCTCCCTGTCTCCCAGGGCTCTTCAGCAGGATTAGGCTTCAACTGCCCATGGTGGAAACTTGCTGGTGATACACTGTATACTGTCCGTCTTCCTCCCCCAGCTCACTTCTCCACACCCTTCCTGGTGATTCCTGGCATCACCTTCCACATAAAATGCTTTCACTCATGTCTTATTCTTAAGGTCTTCTTTAGAGGAGGGCCAACCTAAGGTGTTTTTTTTTTTTTTAACTAGAATCAAGGCATCGGGTTAGGGGTTCAGGGAACACAAGGATCCATCAGAACAAGCCTTTGCCTCCAACGAGTCCACTGTGCAGAGAGGGTGTGAGATGTGTGTTGAAATGTCACCATAAGCACATGCAGTATTTCATTTTCTAACATTTTCAAATCTTGTTGAGTCTGTCTTACACACATACACACACACACACACACACACACACACACACACACACACACACACACACTCCATTCCAGTCCAGGTGACTCTTTTCTTTTTCAGATTTTTTTTTTAATGTGGACCATTTTTTAAGTCTTTACTGAATTTGTTACAATATTGCTTCTGTTGTTTCTGTTCTGTCTCTGCGGGAGCAGCGGGGGGCAGGGAGCATGTGGGAATCTTAACTCCAGGACCAGGGATCAAACCAGCACCCCCTGCATTGGAAGGTGAAGACTTAACCACTGGATCTCCAGGGAAGTACCCAGGTTACTGTTATATTCAGTGGTGTGAAGGAGTCAGCTGCCTCTTAAGAGCTGATTGTTGTATTTTCAGGAATTTTTTAAGCAGTTCATTAAATACAGTCATTATTAAACATTTTTGTCATATAAACTTACAATGACATAGATTATATTAAAAACAAAAGTAATAGATACTCAACCTCATCACTTCCTAATTATCTGACTGCATTTTACTATTATATCTGCCTTTGAGATTATTTATGAGGTTATCTGATTTATAATAGTACTTTACCTCAAATTTCTTTCCACCTTTGTGTTCAGTTACTCAGTAGCTTCAGATCAAATCCAATGGGAGTATTCACACCCCAGAAAATGCCAAATGCTACAAATTAGGAATGCTCTCCTACCCCCCACCTTCCATAGCCAACTGTTAAATATTTACCAGCACATCAACCGTATCTTGCCTGGAATCTTACAAAAGCCTTCTAACTGGTCCTTGGATCCTCTATCACACATCCTAACGATTCTGCCCTCCATGGCTAAAGTAGGTCTTTTTTTTTTTTTAGAGTTTTTTTTCTTTTTTTTAACGTGGCCCTTTTAAAAAGTCTTTATTGAATTTGTTATGGTATTGCTGCTTCTGTTTTATATTTTGGCTTTTGGTCAAGAAGCATGTGAGATCCTAGCTCCCCAACCAGGGATTGAACCAGCACCCCCTGCATTGGAAGTGCAAAGTCTTAACCTTCAGGACTGCGAGGAAAGTCCCTTTTAATATGCAGATCAGATGACCTTACTCTTCTTCTCCAGGTTCCCACTCCCCCTGGCTAGATGGATCCTGAGGCCCCTTATCCTATCTAGCACCTTTCTGCCTCCTGGCCTTTGCCTTCCTCTCCCTTCCTCCTTGAGCTTCAGTTACACAGACTTAAATATATGTATGTGTGTATTTATCTGGCTCCACCAGGTCTTAGTTGCAGCACGTGGGATCTAGTTCCCTGACCAGGGACTGAACCCGGGCCCCCTGCGTTGGGAGCACAGAATCTCAGCCACTGGACCACCAGGGAAGTCCCCACACAGCCTTCTTTTTGTCCCCTGAAACAGCTGCCAAGCTCCTGTTTCAGGGCACAAAACTAGCTTTTTTCACTTATTCTTCCTTCTTTTCATAAGATCAGCTTCTTCTCAACTCAACCATCACCTCCCCAGAAGCATTTTCTCTGACCAGCCTCTTGCATCCTCAGCACCCTCACTCCCAAAGGTCCACCCCTCCACTACATGAGCCCTCTCTCCTTCCTTGCAGCCCTTGGCACCATCTCGGTTCATCTTGCTTATTTATCAGTTGTCTTTTTCTTTTCCCACTGGAATGTGGACTCCATGAAAAGAACCCTTTGCCATATTCAAGGCTGTCTCCCCATCACTTAGAACAGGACTGACATGTAATAGGTATTGAGTTGAATTCATCTGTTGGATGAATGGATCATGTTTCATCCCCGCTTTCGTTTCTCAGCCCCCACAGTTTGGCGGCCACCTTTTCACCAGCCCCTTCCTCTATAGCTGTTTTGTGAAAGTCCCTCATGATTCCTGAGTTGCCATGTTTGATACACACTTCAGTTTTCATCTTGCTGAATCTCCAGGCTGCATTAACCATTCTTTACTTTTTAAAACTCTCTCCTCCTCAACCCCTCCCTCTCCTGACTCACCTTTTCCTCGTGTTTCTTGGACTCAGTGGTAGGTTGCACCAGTGGCACCTTTTCTTCACCCTGTTCATATTTATTCCTCCCTTGAACCTGGGTTTGTCCATGTGAGGTGCTTTGACCAACAGAATGAGGTAGAAAACAAAACAGCTCTAAGCCTTCCAGGGACCATGTGTACTCCTGATTATTTTCTTTTTCTCTTTCTCACCATCACCATGAGAAGTGAACCTCCTCTCTAGCCTCTTATACCCCGAAAAAGGAGTGAGCCAAGTGGAGCAGCATCTGAGATGCTCCAGTCAAACCCAGACAAGAGGTGTACTGCTCCCCCCAGCCTACCCTACACACGAACCAGCCAAGATCAGCCAAGCCTCAGCTGACCCGTAGATGTGTGAGCTCTAATAAGGAACGGGGGGACTTCTCTGGTGGTCCAGTGGTTAACAATCTGCCTGCCTGCAGGCGATAAGGGTTCCATCCCTGGTCTAGAAAGATCCCACGTGTCGTGGAGCAACAAAGCCCATGTGCCACAGCTACTGAGCCTGTATTCTAGAGCCCAGGAACAGCAACTACTGAAGCCCAAATGCCCTTAGAGCCTGTGCTCTGCCACATTTTTTTTTTTTCTCTTTTACGTGACATTTTCCTTCTGTTTGTCATTTATCACCCTTTTATAGTTGTTGATAAAGTAAAATCCTCTTTTTACACTGTAAGATATCTTCTTCTCTTTCTGCCTACTCTTAAAAAAACAATAGCTGCAAGTTAGAAAGCAAAGCCCTGTGGTGAGTTAATGGGCCGTACAAGGTTATTATTCTTGTGTGTTTAGTTTTTCCTAATAAGAATGTTTGTTCTTAATATACAAATAAGATCCAAAAGGACATCTTTTTTTTTTCCTAGAGTTAGGCTGATGGCAGAATAATTTGCTTACAAACCAAATTCACCCTCTTCAGGAGCTCATAATTTGATGGCGTAACTGTCACTATCACCAAGGTGTGTGGCATGTTTGAATCACCTCTAAATGGCTCCTTCAGGCCTGTGATGCTCCCCTTTTGAGACGCATCTCTTTTGATCCTCTCCTTCACCCTTCAGGCTTTGGCAAAACACCACAGCTCAGCGGGGCCCCTCGTGCACTGCACCATGTTAGATCACAGGCCTGTCTTGTTTTCCCACCTTCCAGTTGGGCTGGCTTTCCCTTCTCTTTCAAGCTACCACTGTCACCCTCTGCTCTCCTCTGTCTGAGTGCACCTTGACGTCTCTCGGACCAGCTTGCACGTGACAGCCCCTCACTGGACTGTCATCTGAGGGGGTGGCAGGGACCTGATTCCTGGGCTCTGGCCTGGTGCCAGCCGAGCAGACAGGCCCCGGAGGCTGTGCTGTGCGATCAGATCTGTCTCCTTCCACCTGACTTGATAGTTCTGGGTTTGCTGTAGGGCCAGGGGTTCTGAGCCTGGGGAAGCCCCTGGCTCCCTCACAAGCACCCCCGGCCATCAAGTCCTGGCTCAGTTCCTGTTTTTCCGCAGACACGCCTGGGGTGAGCGCTGGGCTGAGATGTACTGAGGAGGCAGGACCAGGCCGAGGCTTGGTCCATGGGCACAGCAGTGGCCGTGAGGGAAGGTCAGGCTGGACCAGGGGTGCGTTGGGGGTTGGGGGTGACCTCCCTATGGAGGTTGGACAAGGGGCAGGGGCCAAAGAAAGGAGAAGGCAAAGGCCGGGCCACTCATCCTTGCTGAACCATTTGTTGCACTGGGGCCAAACCAGATGTCAATCAGAGGAGGGAGCAGACAGAAAACTCCTTTATTTGTAAACACCTTTCACTTGCAGGGACTTTGTAACCCTGTGGTTCATTTAACAACATTTACGGAACATGCACTTTCGGAGCCCCCACTCTGTGCAGGCGCTGTGTCAGCCTTGGGGTCACAGCTAGTAGAAGATGCTCATCTGGACCCCAGATGCCCCAGGCACTGAGACTCTGCCAAGGGCTTCTTGCTGCAAACAGCTGCTTCTCTCTGCTGAAAGGCTTTCTCTGGCTTTAACTCTGGGTGAGTTAAAGTCCCTCCAGAAGAACCCCTCCACCCACAAGGACTGGTGGGAGTCCCACCCTGTAGGTGGGACACCCTGGGGTGAGTTCCACTTGGCACCCATGTGCCCAGCTGAGCCCTGGTTGCCTGCAGAGGTCACTTGCTTGACATTGCACTCTTCATCAGCCCTTCCCATCCTGCTGTCCCTACTAGTGTTTCCTGGGGTCATCCCCCAGGTGAGTCCCTTGCATCCAAACCTCCCAGTCAGGATCTGCTTCTGGGAAAATCTAAACAGTATGAATGAGTCTTAAGAAGGAGGTCTCTGCCCACAGCAAGGCTTCCCAGGGCAATGGGGTCTTTACTGGGTCTGTGTATCACTCCTGGCTGTTTGCCAGCCTGGTACTGAATTCCAGGCATTCAACAAACACCAATGAATAAATGAATGAAAAGAAGAATGGAAGAATGAACCTCCAAAACCCAGAGAGGGTAGTGATTGTCTTACAAGATACACACATGTTCAGAGAGCTTAACTGGTTTACCCATGGTCAACTAGAACTAGCTGGTAACATACAACAGCAGGAAACTGGAATTTTTGAGTTTTATGTGGAACTGTAGCTCACCACTGGAAAAAGACTGACTGTCCAAAGCTAATCCAGGTTAATTCCACTTGATTAATCATTAATGCGCTAGGGAACTGCTGAGATTAAAAATAGGAATGAACGGTTTAACTTCAACCCAATCCCTCTTTATTCTCTGATGGTTTATCTTTGCACATCGACGTGTACAGTACCAGTGACAAAGGGGGAGGGAGTATGTGAAACTGTCCAAGAAACAGATACCGTGAACAGGATGCCGGCAGCCACGGGGGGGGGGGGGGGGGGGGCAGGGGAAGTGCTGTGGGGCAGAACAGCCTGCAGCAGACCCCTTGGTCTCTCAGAAACCTTAATTTCAAAGAAATTGGCTTTGGCTCAAGTTTAAAGAGTTAGCTTTTAAGCGGCACTGATATCATGGTTAAACACCAGGCCTAAAATTATCTTAATTGAAAGATTTATTTGGTATGAAGAGAGAGTGTTGGCTTATACGGGGCTGGGAGTGGGGTGGGGGTGGGGCTAGGATGGGGGTCAGGGAGGAAGTCCCAAAAGGAAGCCCTGTTTGCTCAGTTTTCTGGGAAGTGGGCGAGTTTATTTGGCTCAGACCTCTCTCCTCCCCACAGCGCGGCATAAACGCCGTAAGTTCAGTTCAGTCGCTCAGTTGTGTCCGACTCTTTGCGACCCCATGGACTGCAGCATGCCAGGCTTCCCGGTCCAGCACCAACTCCCGGAGCTTGCTCAAACTCAAGTCCATCGAGTCGGTGATGCCATCCAACCATCTCATCCTCTGTCGTCCCCTTCTCCTCCTGCCTTCAATCTTTCCCAGCATCAGGGTCTTTCCCAAGGAGTCAGTTCTTCCCATCAGATGGCCCAAGGATTGGAGTTTCAGCTTCAGCATTCAATCCTTCCAGTGACTATGCAGGACTGATTTCCTTTAGGATGGACTGGTTGGATTTCCTTGCAATCAAAAACTGCAACTGCGGCCCTGCTGCCAGCTGAGGTCTGGACTGTGCCTCGATGTAACCGCCCTGAAAATGGGCGCAAGTGAGGCCCGCCCTCCATTCCTCGGCGCGTCGTCTGGCCTTTCCGCCCTTTCCGCCCTCGATCCTCCATTTACTCGAGAAAATTCTTTCTGGGGCCGATTGCAATGAACATAGGGACGAGCCCTCTCGGGACTGACCGCCGGCAGGACTTGTCCTCGCATCCAGGGCCCGGAGGGGGCGCTGCTGCGGGGGGAAGTTAGCTGGTTTTTAGACGAAGCATTTCTCCCTACGGTTCCTGTGTTGCGCAACCCTCTGCTCAGGGCGACACCCACCGCCACATCAGCCCGGAGGGGGCCAGGGAAGCGGGCGGAGCGGCGCCTGGATTCGAACCTCCGCGACCCCGCCGGCCCAGAGCCTGGCCCGGGTGGGCGCCCGCGCGCGGGGCCGACGCCCGGAGTGGGCCCGCCTCCCCCCTCCCTTGTGGCCGAGCGTCCCGGCCCCTCCCCGCCCCGCCCCCGCGCCGGACAGAGCGCCGCACCGCGCGGCCCCGCCCCCTACAAGCCCCGCCCCCGCGGCGCCCCGCAGCTCCTCCCCTCTCCCATTGGCCGAGGCGGACGCCCGCCTTCCCGCCCAATGGGCGCCGCCGCGGCTCGGCCACCGGCGCTCTGACTGGCCAGCGGCCGGCGGAGTGGCGGGGTGCGAGCCAATGGGGAAAGGCGGCTCGATGAATGGCTGGCCCGGGTGGGGAAGGCAGGAGGCGGCGATCCCTGCGGAGGGGGGGGCCGTTCGCCAGCTCCGAGGCAGAAAGTGCCACGACTCCACACGCGCGCACGCAGCTAGCGAGCGGCCGGAGCGGACGGCGGACGGGGCGGGCGGCGTCAGGATCGAGGCGCCTGCAGCTGCTTGGGGGGCGGCTTCTCGGCGGAGGTTTGACCGGCTCCTCTCTCTCCCTGTTCCGCGGCGGCGGCGGCTCCTGCCCTCTCGCTTTCCCTCCCGCGTCTCCGGCTGCAGGTAAGAAACTTGGCCGGGCCCTGCAGCGGCGGCGGCGGCGGCGGCGGCGGGGCGCGCGGGCTGGGCCGTCGGGGCGCCGGGGCCGGGCCGGGCCGGGCCGCGCCGGGAGTGACACGTCTCCTTGGCGGCCCCTCCCCCGGCGGCGGTGCCGCCCGCCGTCGCCGCGGTCGCGAACCTTGGCGGGGTGGGGGGGGGGGGTCCCGGCGGGCCCCGGGGTGGGGGGAGCGTGTTCTGTGCCCGAACCCCGTGCACGGGGGACGTCGGTCGAGCGCACCCGCTGTGTGGACCCCACGCCCTTGCCGTCGGCTGGACCAGCCCCGACCCCGCGGCGCGACGTGGCCGCCGCTCTTTCCCTGCCTCCGTCTCCGCCTGGCCGTCGGGCCGGCCCGCGCGCTCTGAAGTTGGGCGAAGAAAGTTGGCGGCGGGGCGGGGCGGCGCGCAGCTGGCGGAGGAAGGGGTTAAGCTTCGGGAAGGCCGACTTGGCGGGTCGGGCCTGGGGCCGCGGAGGGTGGGGATGACCTGCCGTGCGGGGACCTGGACCGTCCAGGGCCAGACACCCGGGCAGGGCAGCGGTGGCAACTTCCCGGAGGGGCGGCAGGCGACTCCCTGCTCCCCCTGGCGGCGGGGCCGGGGGGCGCCTTTTTCCCGACTGGCCGCGCGGACCCGGCGCGAGGGCGCCCGGCCGGGGACGATGAATGGACCGGCGGTGCCAGGCCCGGAGGAAGCGGCATCCCCGGCGCTGGCACCCGGTCTGGCTCCTGCCCGGGGCACCCAGCCTCACTATGGGCTGGGGACGGCGGGCTGGGGTCCGCGCTTTCCAGTGCAGCATCTGGGAAGCCTCGGGGAGCCCTCCCCAGATGGCAGATAAAAATCGGTAGTTTGGGTGGTATCATGGTCAAGGGGTTGGCTTCCGCCAGTCCGCATCGTGGAGAGTCGGCTAAGCTCTTTAAACTCCGGAGTGCAGGTCCACGTCGGAAAGAGGGGCTGCTGGAGAGAGAAGCCGTGGAGATTCAGCATGCGTGGGAGTGGGCCACAGGTGTGAGAGGTTACTGTTGCATGAATTTCTAGAGTGTTCAGAGGCCGGGAGGGAGGTGGGGTCTGGGTTTGCCTCCAGCCAGCTCGCCGCAGACGCAGCCTTGCCACGTCCCAGAATCTGGGTCCCACCCCCTGCCACGCCACAGACCCTCTGCTCAGGGTTCTCAACCTCTCTGAATTCGGATTTCCTTACCTGTGGCCTGGAGATAGAACCACCCACTCACAGTGGGGTCAGGCAGGCTCCTGGTAGGTGCTGGGAAATTCGGGGACCTTGTGCAAACGGAAGGCAGTTTGGCAATAACTCCTGGAGGTCGGAGGTCATCAGCCTAGGAAGCACCAAGGAAATGAAACTTTGCAGGCTCTTGGGAACCTCCCAGGTCACTGTTTGCCTGGTGTGCTGAAACTCTCCGAGCGTTTTCTGGAGCTGGGGATAGCCAGAGAGCTCATTAGAGCGTTTTGACTGTTGAACGTCCCCAGAGACTCAGGTCTTTGGTCCAGCTTTTCCAGAGCTGTGTGCTTTACTCATGACCCACGCGGTTGGGGAGCACTTTGCCGTCCCCTGATGCTGTCCTCTGTGCTCGGTCTTCTTGACTTCCCATTCACCCAACACCGGGAAGTCCTGGTGACCCTGCAGTGAGCTGCTCTCTGGTGACGTCTCCACTCCTTTGTGAACTCTCCAGAGGTCAGCCCCGCCACAGACAGCCAGTTCGTTTTCCTTCCAGGAAGAAGCTTCCAGTTCTGAGGTCCTGAACATGCCACATTCCTCTCTATTTAAGTGAAGGAGGAAAGCTGGAGGCAGATGGTGGAGCTGTGCAGGGTTTCTGGGCCAGTTGAGATTGGGTTGGGGGGAGGACCAGAGAGGGGGATGAGAAAGGTGTTTCTGGGACTAGAAACCGTGTCCCGTGTGTAGAGCCAGAGGTACCGTGCTGTAACAGAACTCTTTCCTTTCAGAGTTAGGAGTCTGCCTTTGAACATCTCTACAGAGAGTAAGGGGTTAGATTGGTATCTTGGTGCATGAATATATTTTGGTGATGGGAGAGTTTTAAATAAATCCTGAATCACTGAGTCACATTTCAGCAACTATGTCTTTGCTGAAGGGAGCCCAAGGTCAATAGGCTATAGTGATGATACAGCACCAAATTCCATGTAAGTGGTTGAACGCAAACAATTTGATTGGAATACTGGTTTATTTTGTAGCTGGGAAGGCATGGCAACCCAGTCCAGTATTCTTGCCTGGAAAATCCCATGGACAGAGGAGCCTGCTGGTCTACAGTCCATGGGGGTTACAAAGAGTCAGACACAACTGAGAAGCTAACACTTTGAACGTAACAGAATAAATGTGGATGAAATGAGGCAGACCAGCAACCTGGTACATTTTTTCCAGCTGTCTCACTGGACAACTGAAGCTCAGCCCAACTTGATTTTTAAGGTTTACCGTTTAGAAACGGATTCACAACTTTGATCTCCATCTCGGATGTTCATCCAGTGGTTGAGAATATGGAGGCCCAGTAGGTCAGGCAGTCATGAGGCTAGTTCCTGCTGCCCAGCTGCTGGGTGATGTGGGCACAGCCTTCTGCATGTTCACCAACAGGCCTTGTAATTCCACGCTCCAAGGGAGCACCTGGCTCAGGAAATGAAGAGCTTCAGTGGAAGGAAGGTGGGGAGTCAGTGTGAAGCATGGCAGTGAGTGTGAAGACCGTGCTTTCATCTCACATCTGTCTCCACCATCTCCTGTGTGCCGGGCCTTCATACACTGCAGACGAGTGAACCTCCCTCGTGTCTGCAAAAGCTCCTGGCTAGAACTGTCCAGTAGGGTAGCCACACAGAAGTGTTCAAACTTTAATAAAACAGAAGTTCATTTCTTAGTCACATAGCCACATTTCAGTGCCCAGTGCCACGTGGTGGTCAGCGCAGATTTCAGTCCGTTCCACTGCCACAGAGAGTTCTCCTGAACAGCGCTGGTCTGGAGGTGGCTGGTGTTCCCTGAACATTGATGCCTGTGCTTTTTCTGATCATTTAGAGACATTGTTGCGTTGAACCCTGTGAAGTGCCCACTCTGTAGGTCAGGAACATTTGACTAATGGCAGTTCATGCGTGTCCACCTACTGAGATGTCATCTTAGAAAGTACTTTTGGACTGACTCGGGTGCACCTTACAAATTGCATGTTCAGGGCAAGAAGCAGGAAGCAGGGTCCTGCCCTGGAGAGATTCCTGCCTAAAAGCAGCACCATCAAAATGGCCCAGTGTAACAAACACGGAAAATAGATACTGGGCAGAAAGCATATGGGAAAGTAAATATTTAATTCTAAGTCAGAGAGCCTGGGCAAGACGGCCACTTGGCATTACCGAAAATTAACCTGGGGACTTCCTTGGAGGCTGTTTCCTTAGGCTCAAAAGTTCAGGTGAGTTTCCTGAGACCAGCAGGCCGACTTCCACGGCCAAAGGCCAGACACACATGGCCTGTTTCCTTTAAGTGCCATGGGTGATGTGTCTTTCCCACCCGCTCAGCAACTCAGAGCAACTGTAATTTATAAAGAAGGTTTTGTAATTTCTACGTTGGATTATTTTAGCAAGGCTGCAGTAGCAGCTGGTCTCCGAACCCTGCCTGGTGCAGTGTCCTGGTGTCTGCTTGGCTGGCATCAGGTATGCCCTGGCTATTGGCAGCACTGTGTTATATTCCATGTAACTTCGAAAGGATCATTGGTTAGTATTTGGAGAGAATTTTTCTGAATGAGTGGCCTCATATCAGTACTGCATGCAGAGCAGCATCAACCCAGTTAACAGAGATCCCAGAGTGACCGGCAGCTGCCTTTGTGTTGGTCAGAGAGGCCCTGCTGGAAGTGATCAGCTAGCTATTGTGATTGTAAACATCATCTGCTGGCCTCGAAGTTGGAATAAAAGACCATCTTAGACTCAGGGGTTTAGTGTTGTGCCCTGATCCTGGCTGAGGTGTGCGTGAACCAGGTGTGTTTCTGGCTGACTTGAGACTGGTTCCTGGCTGGGGCCGCACCTGCATGGAGGGGACTTTGGCCAGCACGTGAGGTTTGTCCAGCCCCATGTTGCTAAACCACTGAGCCATCTTTTAAAATTGGAGAAACTGTTGTTAAAAATCTAGATTTCGGAGCTCTCTTGGGGACAGTGGGGATTTCTGGGCCCACTGGATCTGTTTCTTGGTGGCGGCAGTAGACTGCAGTCGCCTCCCTGAGCAGGGCCTGTGCTCTCTTCCCAGCCCCCACCCCTCACTATACCTTGCTTGGGTCCCCAGGGGCACTATCTGCCCCCACCTCTGAGAGCTCAGAGGAGCCGGAGGGCATCTGCCTGTGACCTGAGTGGTCCACCAGGGTCTCCCCCGAGCTGCAGCTTGGGGTGGCGGGGGAAGGGTTCTAATCCCCAGAGTAAGTGATGTGACCTTGGACATGACTTTGTCTTCCCAGGGCTTCAGTTTCTCCTCATGTAAAATGAAACTAGGCCAGGTGGCTCCATCTTGCAGGCCACACACCTTGGTTTATCCTTCACTTCATGCTTTCTCATACGTGTATCCTTCATGACGGCAAAACTACCAGCTCCGTCCACTCACCCCGCCCCCCGGGGCTGGCTGGGTATGGAACCCTCATCCCCTGGTGTATTTCACTGGCTCTGGGTGGTCTTCCTGCTCTGTCCTCACCCTTGACTTCTGATTTGTCCCCAGGGCAGGTCGTGCCACCCTGCATGAAGACCCTTCAAGGTCCGACCTTCCCTCTGCTTCACTGCTGTCCTCACCCACCACTCCAGTCACACCGCTGCCCTGTTTCCTGGGCGTGCTCCAGCCGCCGGGCCTTTGCATGCACTTTGGTTCTCCCAGGGGAACTGGTTCCCAGACGGCCACGTGGCCACTCCACCTACTGTCCTCAGGTCTGTGCAGTGACAGCCCCATGAGCCGTCCCACTTCTCTGCACAATCACCACCTGATATGTCGCATCTGTGACTGACGTTGTCATTTCTGTCACCGGAGCATAAACTCTCCTAGTGCAGGGACATGTCTGCTCAGTTTCCCCAGGCAGCCCTGGCGCCCAGAACAGCAGCGCACAGTAGATGCCCGTCCTGCCGGGCTAATGGAGAGGTGATTTTCTAGTGCGTGAGTTCTGTGAGTGTATTGTGATTCCGCCTCAAGTAACCTGGATTCCTTGAGTATCAAATATAAACACGAAAAATAAAATTCCAAAGCCAAGTGACGGTGGGGTTCCCTCCAGCCTGGCTCCCGCTGGGAGCTGATAGTCACTTGTGGCCACGCTGCCGCACGTGGGCCGTCATCTGGTCAGCAGAGCCCAGGGCTCTGGAGTGACCCTCGGCAGAGGGCTTGGGCATCTGCTCTCCCCCCGGCACCCTCACCCGCAGGCCAGTTAAGATTGGCCTCAGTGCCACCTGTTCTCCGCAGTCTGTCACCCACGTGGGGCCTCATTAGACCGGGCCCTTCCCAGGTGCCTGCGCTCATTCCGGGAGGAGAATTCGCCGTGAGCATCCCTACCTCCTGGCTGAGCTGAGGAGTTAGACTGACTCGTGGGGAAGCCGAGCATATTGGTGACACGCCCTTACCAGGAGCCAAAACACTCTATTTGGTTTGAACAATGTGTTGCGTCCAAAAAGAGGTGGATTTTGTGCTTTGTGAGCAAGAGTGTTCCTTAGTGGCAGGAGGGTAGCTGGCATTCCATCCCTGCTCCTTTTAGCCAGACTCTGTGGGGCCGAGGAGCACAAGGGCTTGATGACGCTGATCTCCTGCCTCCCCGATGGCGTGTCCTCAAGGCAGGGGCGTGGGAGCCAAGAGGGGGGTGCTTGAGCAGGGAGTCTGGCTGGTCGTAGCCCCTTCCAGGCTGAGGCCACAGCCCTCCTCCTGCCTTTGCTTTTAGGCAGAGAAACAGTCAGTCTTAGACTCGACCCCTTCTGATGGGAGGAACTGGCCCCCTCATTTCACACAGAACCCTGAGAGATCAGGTTCTGGCCCTCAGCCCAGGTGGTACCTTTTCCTGGTACTTTTCATTCAGTGGTTAAAAGGTTCAACTCAACTGTAGCAAAACCGATTTCCTTTTTAATTAAGACTCACTCTGTGTAGGAATTAAAAGTAACTTTGTTTCTGTTGAGTATGTTTTCATTTCCCAGGGAATTCTAGACCAGTTGTAGTCATAAGAAAGAAAGATAATCCTGTGGGGAATTTTGTAGTAACCACAGTGATCGGGGGAGGGAGTCAGTACAGGAGAGTGACTGGGTGACCGACACCGAACCGGCAGTCTCAGCGACACGTCGGGGCGTGGATGGGGCGGCAGGAGCCATGGCCAGGCCCAGACACTTCTTCCTTCTTAGGTTGGAAGCCCCAAGCCTTGTTCTGAACAGTCTGGTGTCAGAAGCCACCAGGAACCGTGCGGGCGGTGGGGAGTTAAGGCAGGAAGTGCCCACCCGCCAGGACCTCTCATGGGACCCGCATGGTCAGCGCACGTGAGCAACCGGGTAATGCAGGAGTGAGTGGCCGAGCCAATACAGACCTGCCAGGCTTTAGAGATGCTCCTTCCAAGTGGCCGAGCCAGTACAGACCCACCAGGCTTCAGAGATGCTCAGAGCCACGTGAACTTATATTCCTACCGAGTTGGCATACGTATATTTATATGCATTAACTCTTTACTAAAGTGAAGTCGCTCAGTTGTGTCCGACTCTTTGCGACCCCATGGACTGTAGCCTACCAGTTTCCTCTGTCCATGGGATTTTCCAGGCAAGAGTACTGGAGTGGGTTGCTATTTCCTTCTCCAGGATATCTTCCTGACCCAGGGATTGAACCTGGGTCTCCCGCATTGTAGGCAGACGCTTTACCGCCTGAGCCACCAGAAAGTCCTTACTAAAGTAAAACTCTTAAAATACAAATACCGAAAAACACTCTGTTGTGTCTGCAGCTTAGTAAACGTCCATGGGGCAGCACGCTGTTTAACCAGCAGACCAAGAAATGTGATCCCCCAGCAGCTCATCTGGTACCCCTTAGCTGTTACCCCTCCCGGAGGGTCACTGCCCTCCTGACCTTTAGCTCGCGGGTCCCTCCACCCACAGGTGAACTCGGGGCGAGTAAACTCACATGTGTGTTGCTCTTTGAGTCTCCATTTGACCCTGCGTGTGAATGTGAGGTCTGTCCGTGCTCTGGGGCTGTGGTGGGTCATCCCTGTATGTATGTTCTCCACATGTCACTCTGGAGGGGCACTCGGGTAGTTTCCAACTTGGGGCTTCTGTTACAATATATAGTAAATTACATTATAAAGTGTAGTCTTGCCCCTGACTTTGGTGACCGGCAGTGTGAACTTTTCCCCCCAGCGCTGGTCCTCTGTTGTACCCCTGCCCACGGTGTAGAGCCTGGACTGTAGTCCACAGTGGCCGACTGCAGAAAGGAACCAGGTGGGGCTGAGTTACCACTGCTAATGAGAGGTCCCTGCCTCCCGCCACCCTCTCCCTGTCCTAGAGGCGGCAGTCCTTGGCTGCAGAGTTCCTTCATCAAAGATGAGCCTTTGCAAAGGGCTTGTGGAAGTGTCAGATTTTACCAGTGGTGGTGTTTTAGTTGCTAAGTCATGTCTGACTCTTGCAACCCCTGGGACTGTAGCCCACCAGGCTCCGCTGTCCATGGCATTTCTGCCCATGAGCAGATGCTCTCCCAGCAGAAAGGAAGTCCCTGTAAATGCGGGAGGAGCTCGCAGAGAAGTTCAACAAAGCCAGAGCTTCATTTTTTAAAAAGATAAGTCATGGTGACACACACATATCAAGCAAAATTGGTCATTAAAAGGGAAAATAATATTGAGTGTCAAATGGGACTTCACTACAGATGTGGTGACATTGAAAAGATGAGTGGTTTTCATGAACGACTTGTGCTCAATAAGAGTCAACGAGTGTCCTAGGTGTTTCTCAGAACCTGGAGGATCCAGGGGAGGGGGCTGCACGACACTGTACATACTAGACTTCTTTTTTCATCCCAACGTGGCAATGATTTTGCAACTTTTAGCAACACAAGTCAATCTCTAGGAAAACATAATTTAACAACACTGAGCTAAGAAGACAACCAAGAACCTGATGAAAGGGGTGCTTTCAGGAGCTCTATACTGAACATCACACTAAATAAATAGCAAGACACCCAGGTATTTCACTTTGAGATGAGAAAGAATGGGGTGCTTGCTGACACTCCTCTTGTGCACGGTGTTGGCAGTCCTGCCCTGAGCCAACACTCGAGAAAAGTGAAGCTGAAGATAGAAAGATGGGAAAGAAAGGAACAAGATCTACAGGCAATATGCTTACATGTGTAGAAAAAATGTTTTAATCTTCAGTGTTAGTAGAAACAGGCAAGGTTGCTGGGGGGGTGGGGGTGGGCAGGAATCACCCAACAGAAATCAATTACTTTTCCGTGTCACCAGCAACAAACAGAGAATGAAACTTAAGAGAGGCAATGTTTGCCATAGTGTAAAAACTGAAAAACCAAGAAAAATACCTTTCCCCAGTAAGACTGCATGGCGTGTGTTCTCTTCCTCCACCAGGTACCTGTGCTGTTGCGATGTGGTTTCAATGGGTGGGTCCCACCTGACCAATGTTTAGCAGAACCTGCACTCAGAGACGCTCAGGAGCATGGATGTGCTGGGGATCGACTGAACTCAGTGGGAAACCACTGATCCCGCTCCCTGGGAGCCCCGTGTCTGCTGCAGGAAGAACTCTGCATGTCTGAACTGCCTGTGTGTGTCTTGAGGAGTTGGGGTTCCTGATCCCTACCTTATGGGGTATTATCTTCATTGATGAGGCAAGAAGATTTAGATCTATTTAAGTACCTAACTTTTCCAAAGACTATTATTTTGGAGAAACACAAAAACATGTCAGTGGTTTATTTATTTATTTATTTTTCCTTAGGCAAAGAAATTGAATCTGAAATGGCCAATGAATAAGCCAAGGCTTGGAATAGAGTACATTTCTATTTTTGGTGTTTTAGCTTTCTTTAAAATGAATAGCATTGTTTCTTGAAAATAGGAAGTCAGTTATTTCCATCCTTAGAACATGAAATAGATTATTTCTGGATATATCTTTCAGTTACAGATTTTTCTCTTAGTTTTTATGGGTTAAAAAAAAAGAATTAGAGGTTGCCCTTAAAATTTAAGATGACGTGATCTGAAGATTTTATGTTAGATGGAGTTAATAAGGGAAGTGAAGTTGCTCAGTCGTGTACAACTCTTTGTGATCCCATTGACTGTAGCCTACCAGGCTCCTCCGTCCATGGAATTTTCCAGGCAGGAGTACTGGAGTAGGTTGCCATTTCCTTCTCCAAAAGGGAAAGTCACTCAGTTGTGTCTGACTCTTTGTGACTCCATGGACTATGAAATGCATGGAATTCTCCAGACCAGAATACTGGAGCAGGTAGCCTTTCCCTTCTCCAGGGGATCTTCCCAATCCAGGGATGGAACCCAGATCTCCCACTTTGCAGACGGATTCTTTACCGGCTGAGCCACAAGGGAAGCCCAAATAAACATTCTCTAAAAAGCATAGCTGGGCTTGCAGGGTAGTAAAAAGATTGCCAGAGGCCATAAGCCCCCGGGGAGGGGGGTAAGTGGCAGGGACACAGATGTAAGGTGGCCCTGTGGAGTGGGTGTCTTCATCATTTCGAGTCTTGGGTCTTTGGCCTTTAGGTCCATGTGGGAGCTGCATGGGGGGAATGGAATCCCCCTCCATACTCCTATGTAAAACCTGTGCTAAAAAGACTGCTAGTTGAGGGGCATGGAGATGATAAGAGAGCTTATCTGATTTGTCCTGAGGCAGGAGAGGCTGGGAATGTTTAACTGGAGATGATACTGCCTCTAAAAATTTGTCCTCACTGTTGCTTTCTCCTAAGGCCTTGGTGAGGCAGAGATAAAATAGCTCTTTGCAGACAAGCCTGAAATTCAGACCAGACAGGATTGCCACTGATAAAATCCCCCCAGAGTCACTATTAAGAGGTATAAAATTACTGAAAACCAATAATGGAAAAAATAGCACCAGGGAAAAAACAAGGCAAACTTGGGTGAAAAAAAAAAAAACCCTCAAAGGATTGATTGATTACAGAGCTGGTTAGATTCAGCTGAAGAGACAGTCGGTGAAGTGGAACACAGGTCTGAGGATCTCTCCTGAGTGGTGGCAGAGGTTGAGGTGCAGTTAGGAGTTACTGCAGAAAAGCAGGAAGGAGCATTGCTTCCTAAAACCCGTGAAACATGTGAGAAAGCACGGTGAGCCTGAATTAGATGATAAAAATAACTACACACCTAAAGGTTTTGTTGAAGCCTCAGAACCCAAAAGATGGATCTTAAAAGTAATGAGATCTTTTTTTTCTTAAAGGTCTTACAAATGATAAATTGACAACATGCCTTTTGATACTAAGCATGCCTGCCCCTCCCCCCACCAAAAAAAAAAAAAGAAGCCAGAGAAATAAAACAGTATTTTCAAAGTGGTGAGAGGAAGTAACTCTCAGCATGGAATTCTGTACTCAGCTAGCCATTCATGCTGAAGGAGAGTGAAGGAAAGAAATCTTTTCAGGGCTGCAAGGACTGAGAATGTTGCCAAGAGGAGATTCTTGCTGAAACAGGTGGTCAAGGATGTGCTTTGGAGAGACTCAGAGATGCAGGAGGCCTGCGATGCAGGAAGCAGTGACTGGCAGACAGACGGGGAACCATTTGGGAAATGTAAGCATGAGTGTCTGGAACTGCAGAGCACCTGCAGGTGGTCCAGGTGTGTGTGAGGGAGAAGCAGGTTGGGGGGAGAGGAACCCCAACTCATGGAGGCCCCAGGCCTGAGGCTTCTGTGGCTCTTCCTCTGTTGGGAAGTGTCAGCTGTCAGGTGTGTGTGTTAACAGACTGTAAGGGGAAAAGGCATTCGAATCACAATTTTTTTTTTTTTGATTAATCACAATTTTTTAAAAGCACTTGCACGTAGACACACACAAAAACAGAAGAGTGTGACTTTCAAACGCCAAGGACAAGGTGTCCTTGGAATGCAAAATAAAATAAGAAAATAAGCAAGGGATAAGCAAAGAAAAAGTATTATAAACAAGAATAACAAGATGGAGGTGTAAATGAGCCCAAATACCTAGGGAATCACAGTAGATGTTGATGAACTGAACCTACCAGTTACAAAGACAAATCGCCATGCTAGTCTTAAAATCCAGCTATATGCTATTTTTAAGAGTTCCACTTAAAACATGACCCCAGAAGGGTTGCAAGTGAAGAACAGAAAATGATTCTAGGCCAATATTAACCCCCTCTGAAATTGATGTAACTTTTTAAATAATCAGACAATGAAGTGAAAAAAAAAAATCATTAGGGATAAAGAGGATCACTTTATAATAGAGGATAAAATAGTAGGCACTTTATCAGGAAGATGTCGCAGTTCTGATTTTATATTCTAATAAGATAACCCTCCCAAAAAAGCACAGATTGACAGATTCCCAGGAGAAACTGACAAATCCATGCTCATGGGGGAGATTCTTAAAGCTCTCAATAGCCGTTAGATTAAATAGACAGAAAATGAATGGGGTTCTACAGAAGGTTGTACACTGGAACGTGTGGCCCTCAGTCCACAGAGTACGTTGTGGTTGTTGTTCAGTCGTGTCCGACTCTTTGCAACCCCATGGACTATAGCACACCAGGCCTCTCTGTCCCTCACTTTCTCCTGGAGTTTGCCCAAGTTCACATCCATTGAATCGGTGATGCCATCCAGGCGTCTCATCCTCCGTCACCTTCTTCTCCTTCTGCCTTCAATCTTTCCCATAGTACATACATATTTGTAAAAGCTGACCACAATCTAGCAAAACACCCCAACATCATAATCCAGGCCGGTGCTTTGTCAGACTGCGGGCCCAGCGTGTCGTGACCCTCAAAGTCAATTTAATTTGTTGTGAAAAACTTTAAAAAAAATGTTGATGACGTAGGAGATACCAGTGCATGACACATGCAAATACTGAATTACTGTTTCATGAAAGTCTTGTTATTTACATGTTCATATACATACTGTGCATATAAGAGGGTGCATGTGTGTCCTGGGTCATGGGAAAAAATCTTCCTGGATCATGGTTACAAGTGTGAAAGCTTCGACCTGTATCACACAGAATGGATCCTCTGATGGACAGTGCAGTTGAATTAGGATTGTTGATGGTAATTCAAAGCTCTCACATGTTAGGAATGTTAAGGACACTGCCACTTTGTGAGTCAGAGGTCTTTTGGGAACTGGAAGATACTTCATACTGAGCACTGATGAAAACAAGTGTGCATAGTAGCTTGAAGGATAAAGCTTCAGTAGTACTTTACAGGAAAATTCATTACCTTAAGTATTTGCTACAAGAAAAAAAAAAAAAGACCTGAAAGTTAATAAATGTTCATGTCAAGCAGTTAGAAAGAACAGAATGAACCAATGAAATTTAGAAGGAATGATGGAAATTATGTAGTAAGTAAGTAAGTAAGTAAGTAAGTAAGTGTTAGTTGCTCAGTCGTGCCTGACTCTTTGCGAACCCATGGACTGCAGCCCGCCAGTCTCCTCTGTCCATGAGATTTTCCAGGCGAGGATACTGGAGTGGGTTGCCATTTCCTTCTCCAGGGGATCTTCCCAACCCAGGGATCGAACCCCGGTCTCCTGCACTGCAGGCAGATTCTTTACCGACTGAGCTACAAGGGAAGCCCTTAATTATGTAGATTGAGTCACAAACCCATAAACGGGTCCTGGAATCATCATTGAAATTGAAATAGCAATTAAAGTCAGCTCTCTGCCAAAGGGAACCTTCATACACAGTTGGTGGGAATGTCAATTGGTGCAGCCACTGTGGAAAACAACAGTATAGAGGTTCCTCAAAAACTAAAAATAGAACAACTATATGACCCAGAAGTTCTGCTCCTGGGTATGTATCTGAAGGAAAACAAAAGCACTAACTCAAAAAGATACATGCATCCCAATGTTCATAGCAACACTATTTACAATAGCCAAGGTGTGGAAACAATACAAATGTCCATATACAGATGAATGGATAAAGAAGATGTCAGATGTATATGTAATATATATATAGTGAAATACTAATAGAATACTACTCAGCCATTAAAAACGAATGAAATTCAACCATTTGCAACAACATGGGTGAACCTAGAGGGTATTGTGTGAAGTGAGATAAGTCAGACAGAAAAAGAAAAATACCGTATAATATCACTTATATGTGGAATCTAAAAAATACAGCAAACTAGTGAATATAACAAAAAAGAATCAGATTCACAGATACTAGGAAATAAACTAGTGTTTACTGGTAGGGGGTGGGAAGGGGCAGGGGCTGGACAGGGGAAAGGGATTAAGAGGCACAAACTGTTCGGTATAAAATAACCTACAAAAATAAAATGAAATAAAACAAGTCCTAAGAGTACATTGTACAACATGGGGAGCATAACCAATATTTATAATAACTATGGAAGTTTTATATTTAAAAAACCTTTAAAAATTTTGAATCACTATGTTGTACATGTGTAACTTATATAATCTTATACAGCATCTATACTTCAATTTTTTTAAAAAGCAGCTCTATACCCACTCCTCCCCCGTCAGGAACAGATCTCGAACAACCAGACTCTGAAGGTTTTACAGGCCATTTCTTCTGAATCTGCAGAGAACAGAGGAAAAGGGGTGGGGTGATCCTCAGCTTATGGGACTGAGGCGACCTTGCTGCCAAGACTGTGGAAGCACAGTCTGAGGACGATTCTGCCTCGCCTCACATGAGAGCTCGCAGCCCTGAATCCCCCAGAAAAATGTCAACAGACTAAATCTAGTGAGGGATTAAGAAGGAAAAGACCCACCATCAAGAAATGTCTACACCCTCAGAACCATCTGTGAGTTAACACTAGAATGTATGCTATTTTAGTTCAACCCATTTCAGGTTAGAGAAAATATCAAGTGATAAAGAAAAAGCACTTGCTCAAACTTAATGCCCAGTTATTAAAAAGGAAAGTAGGAATATAAGACAGCTTAACCTGATACTCATAAAAACTTTTTCTACCAACACAGCATCTAATAGTGACACATCAGAAGTGGAGACTCAGCAACAAGACCAGCAAGCCTGCTCAGAGTTCTTGCCCGGCTCAGGGAGATTAGAAACAGAGATGCGATGATACAGCTTAGAAAGCGAGAAACGACTCTTTTTCAATAGGTGATTTTTTTTTTCTTGAAGAGAGTCCACAAACTCCTGTATTTGAGGAAGGTTTAGCGTAATATCTGGGTAAACAACACACATGAAAACGTGAATAACTTTGCTGGATGCCTGTAGCTAGAAATAGAAAAAGGTATCTTTTTCTTGTACACTTAAAAATAGCAATAACCTTAACAACAACAAAAAAGGCGTGTAAGACTTTCTATAGAGATCATAAAAGCTCTTTGCAAGTATAATATAAAAGGACATTTAAATAAGTGGAGTGCTACACACTCTGTTCAGTGACAGTTCCCATGGTGTACAGTCAGCTGTCCCCACCTTCATCTGTAAATTTAGTCTGTTTCAAAAATCCCAGTGGAATTGGGATTTGGAGGGGCTGCATGGGCCAAAATGTGGTATTGATGCCAAGCACAGATAAATATGTAGATGGGACAGAGTGTAAGTCCATCAAACCTGGTGGCACAGAGGCAACTGTGCAAGTCAGGGAGGAGAGGGGACCAGTTCGGAAGGGGTGCCAGGTAATTTAAGCCATGAGAGAAGCTGACACTGTTTCCTGTCATATGCCAGAGTAAATCCCAGGTGATTAAACCGAGCTACGAAAAGATTTCTGAAGTGTGTGGAAGAAAGTAAACAGTAAAGGACTTCTCTCCCAGTAGCTGGGACCTGGGTGGCTGAGGCAGGGGGTATAAGGGAGGTTTTCACTCTATATCAGCCGTTTTGTGCCTTTCAAGTTTTGACCCCTAGGAGTGCATTGCCTCTTTACATGACTGAGTGATTATTTAGGTTGAAAGGAGAGCAAAAGTTTTTTCCTAAAAAGAAAAAGGAAACAGATTATCTTTGACTCTGTTGCATGTGTGTGCCAAGTTGCTTCAGTCGTGTCCAACTCTTTGGGACCCTAGGGACTGTAGCCCACCAGGCTCCCCTGTCCATGGGATTCTCCAGACAAGAATACTGGAGTGGGTTGCCATGCCCTTCTGCAGGGAATCTTCCCGACTCAGGGATCGAACCTGAGTCTCACATCTCCTGCATTGGCAGGTGGGTTCTTTACCACTAGCACCACCTGGGCAGCCCCAGACTGTGGGGCAATAGCTGTGGTACAAGAAAACACTGTAAAAACAAACAAGATGGATGAAAATGAAACCAGAGACTTGTTCAGTTGCTAAGTTGTGTCCAACTCTTTGCACAACCCCAGGGACTGCAGCACACCAGGCTTCTCTGTCCTTCACCATCTCCTCGAGTTTGTTCAAACTCATGTCTGTTGAGTCAGTTATGCCATCCAACCCTCTCATCCTCTGCCACCACCTTCTCCTCTTGCCCTCAGTCTTTCCTAGCATCAGGGTGTTTCCCAAGGAGTCAGCTCCAAAGACTTGGATACATTGAAAACAACAAATGGTTAATATCCAAGCTATGAAAGGACACCTATAAATCAAAAAAAAAGGCAACCCTTTAGAAGACAGGCCAAGCATGTGAACAGGCCACGTCATAGGAGAAGCGCGAGCGCTCATCTCCATGGGAGGCCCAGCATCACTGGCGTCCGGTGGGGACATGTCTGGAGAGTAAGTGGAGGATGGGGCCTCATGCTGCCCTAGGGAGCATTTGGCAACGTCTGGTGGCACAGTGCCCACCCTGGGCCAGTGGTGTGTTTTGGAGGATAAAACATTGCCCAGTGACACTCGCAGGGCTGCTCCCGTGCAGCCCTTGCAAGGGTGGTCCTGGGCTTGTCCGGTGGGCACCCATGGGTGAGCATGGTGACACTTTGGGTGTTGGTCCTCTGTGGAAGGAGAGATAAGATACTGAACGTTTATCTAAAGTAAATGGGGGAAATGTTTGGATTTGCTAAACCTGGGTGATGGATAAATGGACATTCAGAATATTTTTCTTAATCTTCTGTATATTTGAAATACTTGATGATGCAGTCATATCTGCTAGCATCTCTATTCTGTTGTCATTCTGTTTTAGTTTTGTGCCTTCCTGGTAAGTCACCTTACACCCAGGAAGTGGGGCTGGGTCTCTTTGACACCCCCTCCCCCCCCGCTGTAGCTTCTCAGAGTGCCCACACATGGCCCCCCACAGCACAGCTGGGTGGTGACACGACGCAGCCCCAGGAGTGCTGTTGAGAGTTCTTTTGCAAAACCAACCCAAATCCCTGTTGCCAGTTTGGACTGACCTGGCCAGACTGTACTAGCCTGGTCAGGCCAAGTGAATCAGCAACAGTAGTCCATGCTTGGGGCTTCCACACAACCTCTGCTCCCCAGTCCTTACTCCCAGGAGCAGAAGAAAGCCCTGCCCTCAGCACCTCTAAGGTGGGCCCGGGGTTTCAGCCACGGAGCCTGGGAGTGGTCCCTGAGCCTCGGGGCGGCCGTCTGCTCCCCGTGCTGGCTGGCTTTCTGCTTCACACTCTAAGCAGATCGGCCGTTGTAAATAAATGTGTACATTTCATAGAAGTTTCCGGGATTGACAGCGCAGATTCTCTGTGGTCAGCCCACTCAGGATGCAACGGCACACAGCACAGTCTTGTGGAAAACCTTGTAGGAGGTTCCTGCCAGGGTCCTTTGAACCGTGTGTGGAGCATCCAGCAGGCTAACCTTGAAGACTGACCTTGAGCGTATTTGGAGGCATAGGAAGTGATGGCCTCAGATGTCCATCTGCCCGTGCAGAGGGAAACGCTCTCGCAGCTGGCTTCTCTCCACTCTGCCCCCGACAGAGAATATCTTGTATCCTGTGTTTACCTAACTTGAGAGCCAAGGCCAGCTTTTCATCCGTGGCTTTTCTGCCCAAAACCAATCGGCTACAGAGTTCATGGTGCTCGAAAGGGGATTAAGTGGGGGGTGGGTTGGGGGGAGCTGAGATGGGGCAGGGCAGTGCCTGTCCTGGGGTCTAGTGGCCCAGGGCCTCCATGGGCCCTGCCTTCCAGGGCACGTTGGGGACCCGGGGCTTGTAGACCCGCAGCCGGGTGACCTGGGCCCCTGGCCTGGTGCTGCCTCTGAAGAAGGGCATTGCAGAGAGTTTTTGTATCCACTCTTTCTCAGATTCTTTTCCTGGATATTGAGTAGAGTTCCCTGTGCTGCACAGTAGGTTGGAGGATTTTTGTCACCTGAATAGGATGGATGTCATGATTATGCTATCGCCTTGTATCTGAAACATGTCCGTGTCGGCAGAGTTCTGAGGGGTCCTTGTGAGGACCCAGCATTTCAGTTGTGGACGCCCACCGAGCAGCGGGGGTTAGAAGGGGTCGGTGGAACGTTCCAGCTTCTTGTCCCCGCCCTCCCGCCTCCTGGACCCCTCCCTTCAGGCTTTTTGCACTCAGCTGCAAGTGTGGTCCTGAAGGCTCCTGACCTCTGTGTGTGTGGGACCCATGGCCAGAGGTCAGAACTCACTGCCCCAAGACCTGGAGGCTCCCTGAGCCCCCTCGGGCTTGCAGACCAGGATGTGGAGTTTGACCCAGAGCTGCAGACCCCAGCAACAGTCTGGGAGAAGTAAGTGTCCAGGTGCCCCTGAGGAAGGTGCTGCCCTGGAGAGCAGGGCACAGTCCACCCCCCTCCTGCAGGGGTTTCGTAGAAAGACAGCAAAGTCATGCGTTTTTCTTGCAACGAGAGTGATTTTCCTTAGAATAGGATGCTGAGCTCAGTCCCTCCTCTCAAATCCCCTAATGTCAAAATTTGGATTCCATGGCTGTTTAGAAGCCCCCACTCGCGCAGGAAGAGGAATCTCAACTTTTAAGCCACTGAGAAGCCTGGGCCTGGCCTATCCCAGCTCCAGGGATTTGGGGGACCACTTAGCTCTCCTCCTTTCTCCCTGCCCTCCCCCAGCCTCTCACACACGCGTTTCCGTAACTCCTCCACTGCTGGTCCTCCTAGGGGAGCTGGGGTGTTTCTCACTCCCCAGGTCAGGGAACTGGAACTGTGATAGCAGCAGCAAAATTAGTTGGTAAAAGTTGAGTATATCCAAGAAATGGACCCCTTGGAGTTCCTCACTGAAGTCAGGTATAGCCCGGCTGACAGCTGCTGGGTGTGGACGTGGCTACCTTCAACCCTGTGGACTTCGGTCCTCGGCCAGCGAGAAGGGTGGTTCATCCTTGTGGTTGGGAGTGTGTCATCAGACAAAGGGTCCTTTCCCCAGGGTGAGGAGTGGACCTGGTGAAGCCATCCCCCTCCCTCTTTGCAGCCTCTGGATGTGGAATTCAGACCTGAGGTCTTAACTTGGTCAGCCTCCCAGGACTGATATTTCCTGTTTCCTAATGTGCAGATTCACAGGCTCCATTTTTCCTCACCACATGTTGATCACCTTTGGGATTGTAATGCGTAGGTTCTCATCTCTGCCCCTGGGTGGGTACTTGTGTTTATGAGCCCTGGGGAAGAGGGGGCAGCAGAGAAAGAGTGCTCATGAGACCCACTGGATGGGACACTTGAGTGAGAGCCAGCAACTGTGTTTGATTTGACTCACATGGTATTCTTAGTATCAGTCAACTTGGGTTGGTGGTGGGGGTGATCTGTCCTGATATGAGAAAGCAAAAAGATTCATCAACCTAGTGCTCACATTTCTACAGTCATCACCTGTGACTGGGTGACTCCTGCTCCTGATGTAGTTGGCACTTTGACACAGTCCTTACCACTCCCAGTTATCTAACACTGGCCCATGCTTGTGTTTATGTGCATCTTTGACCCTTTGGTAGGGAACATCTTGACCTGGGGTCACGGCTTCTGAGTTGCATGGGCGCCACATGCCCTGGTCATGGAGCTGCTTGCTGCCATCTCTCCGTGGCTTCGTGTGTCCCAGCTTGTGTAAAAGTTGCTCACTTCTGAGGGGGCAGGGAGAACAGGTGACAGCAGAGATTGCCTGGTGTGTTTCTTCTTTGATTTTATCAGTCTCAAGGATTAGTGGAACCATATATGTTAGGTGTTGCGAGTGGGGACAGTGACTGTCAAATGCCTCGGTTTCTACAGAAAGTAATTGCCATGTATGTATTTGGCAGGTGAAAGGAAAACCAGCCAGGATGGATATTTACGACACTCAGACCTTGGGGGTTGTGGTCTTTGGTGGATTCATGGTTGTTTCCGCCATCGGCATCTTCCTGGTGTCAACCTTCTCCATGAAGGAGACATCGTATGAAGAAGCTCTGGCCAACCAGCGCAAGGAAATGGCGAAGACCAACCACCAGAAAGTGGAAAAGAAGAAGAAGGAGAAGACAGTGGAGAAGAAAGGAAAGACCAAGAAAAAGGAGGAGAAGCCCAACGGGAAGATACCTGACCATGAGCCCAACCCTGGCGTGACCATCCTCCCCAAGGACCCAGTGTGGGCACCTGCAGTGGCAGTTGCTCCAACCCCAGTCCAGTCCCCTGTGGTCACTGCCCCTGTAGCCACAGTACCAGCCATGCTCCAAGAGAAGCTGGCTTCTTCCCCGAAGGACAAAAGGAAGAAGGAGAAAAAAGTGGCAAAGGTGGAACCAGCAGTCAGCTCTGTAGTGAATTCCATCCAGGTTCTTGCCTCAAAGGCTGCCATCTTGGAAGCTGCTCCCAAGGAGGTGCCTATGGTGGTGGTGTCCCCAGTGGGCACCAAAGGCAGTGCCCCTGCCACCAGCTCTACACAGGGCAAGAAGGCAGAGGGGGCCCAGAACCAAGGCAAGAAGGCAGAGGGGGCCCAGAACCAAGGCAAGAAGGGAGAGGGGGCCCAGAACCAAGGCAAGAAGGGAGAGGGGGCCCAGAACCAAGGCAAGAAGGCAGAGGGGGCCCAGAACCAAGGCAAGAAGATAGAGGGTGCCCAGAACCAGGGTAAGAAGGCAGAGGGGGCCCAGAACCAAGGCAAGAAGGCAGAGGGGGCCCAGAACCAGGGCAAGAAGACAGAGGGGGCCCAGAACCAGGGCAAGAAATCAGAGGGGGCCCAGAACCAAGGCAAGAAGGCAGAGGGGCCCCAGAACCAGGGAAAGAAGGCAGAGGGGGCCCAGAACCAAGGCAAGAGGGCAGAGGGGGCCCAGAACCAAGGCAAGAAGGCAGAGGGGACCCAGAACCAAGGCAAGAAATCAGAGGGGACTCCCAACCAGGGCAAGAAGGCAGAGGGGACCCCCAACCAGGGCAAGAAGGTAGAGGGTGCCCAGAACCAAGGCAAGAAGGCAGAGGGGGCCCAGAACCAAGGCAAGAAGGCAGAGGGGGCCCAGAACCAAGGCAAGAAGGCAGACGGGGGCCAGAACCAGGGCAAGAAGGCAGAGGGGGCCCAGAACCAGGGCAAGAAGGCAGAGGGGGCCCAGAACCAGGGCAAGAAGGCAGAAGGGGCCCAGAACCAGGGCAAGAAGGCAGAGGGAACCTCCAACCAGGGCAAGAAGGCAGAGGGGGCCCCAAACCAGGGCAAGAAGGCAGAGGGGGCCCAGAACCAGGGCAAGAAGGCAGAGGGGGCCCAGAACCAGGGCAAGAAGGCAGAGGGGGCCCAGAACCAGGGCAAGAAGGCAGAGGGGGCCCAGAACCAGGGCAAGAAGGCAGAGGGGGCCCAGAACCAGGGCAAGAAGGCAGAGGGGGCCCCGAATCAGGGAAAGAAATCAGAGGGAACCCCCAACCAGGGAAAGAAGGCAGAGGGGGCCCAGAACCAAGGGAAGAAATCAGAGGGGGCCCAGAACCAGGGGAAGAAGGCAGAGGGGGCCCAGAACCAGGGGAAGAAGGCAGAGGGGGCCCAGAACCAGGGGAAGAAATCAGAGGGGGCCCAGAACCAGGGAAAGAAGGCAGAGGGGAACCAGAATCAGGGCAGAAAAGAGCAGAGTACCCCGGACCAGGGAAAAATGGTAGAAGTGGTTCAAAACCAGAGTAAAAAAGCAGACGGGACCCCCAACCAGGGCAAGAAGGCAGAAGGGGCCCAGAACCAGGGCAGGAAGGCAGATGGGACCCCCAATCAGGGCAAGAAAGCAGAGGGGGCCCAGAATCAGGGCAAGAAGGCAGAGGGGGCCCAGAACCAGGGCAAGAAGGCAGAGGGGGCCCAGAACCAGGGCAAGAAGGCAGAGGGGACCCCCAACCAGGGCAGAAAAGCAGAGACAGGCCAGAATCAGGGCAAAAAGGCAGATTCAGTTGCTAATCAGGGCACAAAGGTGGAGGGTGTTGCGAACCAGGGGAAAAAAGCAGATGGAAGCCCCAATCAAGGGAAAAAGGCAGAAGGGTCCCCCAACCAGGGCAAGAAGGTGGATGCATCTGCCAATCAGGGTAAAAAGGCAGAGTCAACTCCTACCCAGGGCAAAAATGCAGACATGGTCCAGAGCCAGGAAGCACCAAAGCAAGAGGCTCCTGCAAAGAAGAAGTCTGGGTCAAAGAAGAAGGGTGAGCCTGGTAAGTAGCTTTGGTTTCTTTATGAATGCGGAAAGACAAGCTGTCTCTGAGTGGCTTATAGATTTCCTTTGGGGAAGCCATCTGTATCAGTCAGCTGTCGCCACAACAAGGCTGTGTAACAAACATCCTAGAACTGAGGATCCTGCAGCGTCAGTCATTCATTTTTGCTCATGTTTCTGTTGATTTAGGTGGAGGTTGACTGGTCTGTGTTACCTCTAACTAGTTTGGCTCCTGCCACAGGTTGACTCTTGGGTCAACTTCTACATGTTCATTCTGGGCTCAGGCCAAGGCATCAGTGACTCTTGAGGACAGAGGACCTTCTCATGGTTGTGGCAGAGCTGTAAAAAACCACTTAAACCAGGGTCCTGTTGCCCAGAGCAAGTTGTGAGACTGAGCCTGAGTCAGCAAGAGGAAGTCCAGTGAGGAAAGGTGTGAGTTCAGAAGAGGTGACGACTGCCTTCACCACACAATCGAGAACATTTCTGTGTCTTGCAGACTCTCTTGAACGTCTGGCCACGGTCTGTCAACCTGTTGTGCCTTCTTGCCTCCCCTGGTGCTTTAGCATAGCTTTGTTCTTTTCTCGATGTTTATTGAGTGAGTAACAGTAGGATGCTACTCCTAAGAAGCAGTGGTGTCCACACCCCCTGCCTCCCAGGTTTCCCTCTTTGCTACCTCCCACTCCAGTTGTGGAATGGAGCATTATAGAACATTAAAATAGATATTATGTATCAGATACACATGTTGTTAGATAATGCATAGAACATGGATTTCCCATTATCTTTTCAGCGCAGATCACTGTAGAAACTAG
Source organism: Okapia johnstoni (assembly GCA_024291935.2). Taxonomy (NCBI): domain Eukaryota; kingdom Metazoa; phylum Chordata; class Mammalia; order Artiodactyla; family Giraffidae; genus Okapia; species Okapia johnstoni. The sequence goes on from CM044324.1 coordinate 30,824,734, forward strand.
ACCTGTGAGTTCCTGTTTCCTGTCCATCCCTCACTTGATAGAGTAGTCTGATGTTTCCTTTCTCCTTCAGTCCCTTTCTCTCTTTTTCTCTTGCTAGATTTCTTTCTTTCTTAGCTTAGCCATTGCATTTGTCTTGGTGAGGCATCTTAGGGGCCTGAAATGTTGGGGCCTCTGCCAAGTAGGCAGGCCTTCTGTTTGTAGCTAGCTCCCCTCTCTTGTCTTTTTCTGAAGCTATATCCGCTTTTCTGCTGGGGGGACATTTTCTCAGACCACACTGTGCTTTGTGAGAGGTTCAGAGACCAACCTACGTTTGCCCCATGGGTCACGACAACCTCTCAGGCCCTTTAAAAACCCAGACTCTCAGCCTCAGCCCCGGCCCCACGGGTGGAGGGAGCACACCTCCCTGTCTTCAAGGCAATGCTCTACCTGACCTGGGGCCAAGGGCCCTAGAGGCAGACGGCAGGGATGTAGGTTAGAGCTGGTCTGTTCTCTGGCTTTACCTGCATCTGAGCTTCCTGGGATTTTCATGAGCCTGTAAGGCCTTGGACAATTTGAAATAAGGTATGAAACAAACTTCATATTAGAAAGGAAGGAAAAATTGGCAGGTAACAAAAAGCCTTGTTGGGAGGAAGACCTAACTTCTGACCTATGTGAACCCACAAAGCCGCTCACCTGAGGTGTAGGATAAGAGGAAATTTGAACAGGAAATAATACCACAGTTCAGGACAAGAAAGATTATACGTGATAGACAGAATGATTGTTACTCCCTGATTAACTTAGTAGTTTATTATTATTCTTGCCAAAATTTCAGTGGGCTTGAAAGTCGCCTCTCAAGGGAAAAATAAGTAAGAATACTGAATAGATTTTTAAGTGACTATTGCAAGGCCGGTTCTGTCTGATATGTGAACACTTTGCCAAACTGTTGTAATGACAATAGGGTGCTGGCCCGAGGCCAGCAGGTCAGGAACGAGAATGGTCCTGAGTAGACTGCATCATCGTCCATGGCCTGAGTGTAACGTAATATATTTAAATGCTCTGAAGCAGTGAGCCCTTCTGTTGCTGCTGAGATTACTGCTACAGTGACATCCATGTCCCACCGGGTGAGGGTCTCCATAGCGTCAGGTCCTAGATGTGTAGCTGCTTTGTCAGAAGGCAGGAGCGTTTTTAACTTAGGGAGACGGCCCCGTCCACCTTGGCTGCCAGAGGCCTGGCGCGGCAGACGGTCCCCTTGGTGATGATCCCACACAAACATCTCACGTGGCTGTGTGGAGATGGCGGTGACATTGGAGGCTGTTAGGAACCCAGATGTGGACTAGGAGAAAACACTTGGTTATGAAACAAGCTTGAGTTCTCTTCCCAGTGTCTGGAGAAGAGGGAATTCATGGAATCCTTGCAAAGTGGAAATTTCTGGAATTGAAGCTCCCAAGCATTGGCGGCAGCGTCCAGGCCTCCCCTGGTTTGCTCTCTTGAGAGTCACCACAGCCAGCATTTGCGTTGGTCAGGAAAGCAGCTTCTTGCCCAGGAAGCATGTGGCCATGGGGGAGGTTTGGGGCCCTCTCGACAGGGCCATCTCTCCAGCTTCTGGACTCGAGTCCATGTGAACGTGGCACAGACCAGGCCGCCTGAACCAGATACGCAGGCTTGGGCTGAACAGGGGCACCTTCCGAGTTGGGCACGAGCCCTGGTACTTATGCTGCCAGGGGGCTTGGTTTACGGGTGTCACTGAGGTGGGGAGGAGGGCAGAACGGCGACCGGGGGGCCCTCCTCTTAGACTCTGTGCCCTGGCTTTATGCCAAAGGCCATCCATCCTGCAGACTTGGGTCTAAACCCTGGGCCAGAGACCATCCCAGCTGAGTCCCGCCAGCCTCTGGGAGGTGGAGGTGCCCTCAGGCCCCACGACAGCTGAATCAGACGCGCACAGGTCTACGTGGGAGAAAGGCTGTCTTTGGGGGGAGGTCTGTGGGTGACTTTTATTTTCTTCCCTTCACTCTTCTGCACTTTCCAGTTTTTCTATAACATGTATTCTTGTTAGCGGAAGAGAAAAACTCCACATTTGTCTGTGAGTTGAGGAAACAGGCCTTCATTGGACCACAGTGGAGCTCACACCCCTTTGGGTGCCAGGAGGCAGCCCAGCCCTGACCCCAGGACCCCGAGTGGCCTCTGAGCAGTGAGGGCCTCCTGCTTCTTTGGGGGCCCAGGGTGAGGAAGGAAGGCAGCCAGTCCTTCTCAGTGTGTCCCCGCCCCTGGGCACCCAGCTGATGGTGGGCACTGAGGTCGGATGAGAGAGAAAGGAGGTTTCTGCATCGTGGGGCCTTCAACTCTGTGTTGTGAGAGGCCTGCCACTGCCAGACCCCAGGAAACGCAGGAGTGGAGTCGTGTTCTGTGACCCAACGTGGCCAGGAGAACATCTCTCTGGATGTGTGTAGTCTGCAGGGCCTCATCTCAGGCTGTATGACTGGACGGGAACTGCACCCCGGTGTCCTGCTGCACCCCGGCCCGGGGTGAGGGAAGGGGTCCTTCTATGCATTTATCCCCCAGCATTCTCCAAGATGGGCTTGTATCTCTCCCTGTTCTCTGACAGCAGTAACTAGAGTTCAGCTGTGTTTTGAGATTTCCCAGAAGGGGTGGGGGGCGCACCCTGGGCCTGGGTCTCCATCTGTGCCCCCTCTTCGTCCCAGGAGACAGGGGGGCTGGTGAGACCATGCTTGATCCTCTCTTTCAAACTAAACTCAGTTTCTCAGGGTCGGAATCTCTGAAGAAAACTACCGAGCTTATGAGCCTTTATTTAATTCAGTTGCTATGTAAGTTCTTCAAACCCAGCTTTTTCTTTTCTTCTTTTTTAAAAGAACAAAACATCCCCCGGGAAAGTGAGTTTCGTGTCAGTGTAGCACTGTCATGTTTTAGAGAAGCTGCTGGAAGATGTTCTTCCAGAACTTTCCGGTCATTCCTGGTCAGCCCTCTCACACGTGGCAGCACCGGGTCTCCCATCGCTGCCAGAACAGGGGCCCAAGGTTGTCTGTCCCCCGTCCTTTCTGCTGGCTGTAGGTCAGACCTCATGGCTGTCTCAGGCCCGAGGAAGGATCTCTCCCACAGGTCCTCCAGGGTTTTATTTCTTTAAGAAATACTGTGATGTGTTTTTTTTTTTTTTTTCAGATTTAAAATGGATTTTATTAAAATCAGGGTGGGGAGAGCAATAGTATATAAAGAGAAAAATAAAGGCATTCAATTTGTAGAATTTTTTTAAAAAAAATTCCATGAGGCATCATTATATGGACAAGCCCCCAGTCTGTCAACAGATGACTTTTGTCACCAACCAGATGAGAAGGCCTGACTCAGAGGCCCCAGTGGGATTGCTCTCAATATTACTTGTGCTTTGCTCCAGTGCCCTCGAGATGCCAGGTGCCTGGGGCCAGCGCACCGCTGTGCAGGGCTCTTACCCTGTCGGGGGGGGCAGACGACCTGGGCGGTGCTGGGCTCCGGCCTGAGATGGGCTTGCAGTCGACCATCTGTGTGCTGCCTGGGGCCCTTCACTGCCGTAGTCCCAACCCAGAGCCCTGAGGGTGGCCGGAGCTGCAGCTGTCCCTCTGCTGCATCTGGGGGCTCTTCCATCGAGGGCCTCGGGGGGGACCCCTTTCCCAAAGGCTCAGGAGAATCCTTCACAGCCACTGTCTGTGCTCCTGGGTGGTGGGGGCAGTGGTGGTGCTGGCTCAGGTTCCTGTTTCTGGAGACGAGTGGCCTGCCGGCCACTCTGATTCAGGGGCCGCCTTCTGCCCTTGGGGTGAGCAGGAGTTAGGAGCTTGTCTTGTCTCTGAGTCTGATGATTGCTCGAGAAGTCCTGGCTTCTGGGAGGGCAGGGGGCCCTTCTTGGGGTCCTGGGCTTGTGGCCTGGGTATGGCTCAGGTGACTGGGGATGTCCTGGAGGGCTTCCCGAGGCTGGACTCTGGCTTCCTGTCCAGGGGACCATGCACGGCCCCCCACCCACACGGTTGGGGTGACAGTGGTGCAGAGGCCTTGGGGACTGGTCTGGATGTCCTCCCCCCACCCCAAGACTGCACCCTGTGTCCTGCCCTGAGAGCCCCCGGGTTGACATGGGGTCTCTGTCGCCACCCAGTTTCCTAAGCACGCTCAGCCCCTGGCCTGGATTCATCCCTGACTGGCCTGGTCCCCCAGCGTCCTCAGGTGCAGACCCGGCTCACTCCCAGGTGATGCTTCCCTTGCCCACAAGGTGACACTGGGATCCCCAGGGCCTGTGACGCCTGGGACCCACTGTATCCCTACCTGCCTCTGCTCTGCCAGCTTTGGTGCCTGTCTTTGCTGCTCCCTCCCCTCCTGGAGCCCCAGCCCTTGCTGCTCTCTGCCCAGAGCGTTTGGCATGAGCATCTCCTGCGATAAAAGCCCTCCCAGCATTGCTGCCATGGCCGCTCCCTGGGGGTCCTTGGGGCTCTGTTGATTCCATGTCTGGGGTCTCCTTCTCCTGCCTGGGAGTCCCTCCCACCTGCATTTTGCAGACTGTAGGGTACGTAGTCAGTGCATACTTGGTGTCGGAAGACCACCTAGGCAGAGCTTGGGGGACCTGCAGCAGCGGCTGGCGTGGCCCTGGAGCCTCCTGATGCCCATCCCGGGGCCTGGCGACGACCCCGGCTAGATCCCAGCTGTCGTGAGCACGGTTCCTGGAGCAGCTCCGACGTCACCCTGTCACGGGCTGAGCCGGCTGCGAGCAGGGCAGGGCTTCCAGGGACCAAAGCAGCGCAGGGAGCCTGCTGAGTGCCCACTGGCTGAGACCATTCATGGGTTTCTCCCCGAGGGACTCCCCCAGTCGACACTGAGAGGGAGACTCCCACGCCCTATTTGCAGGACTGGTGTGATGTTGGGTGATTAAACCTCCAAGTGTGGTCACAGACAGGAGTGCAGTTCTGGAATTTGAGGCTTGCACATGTTATCCGAACGCTGTGTGCTTTGGGGCTGAGAGCCCGAGGAGACACAGGCTCCTCACTTTTCTAAACACACCACCCCCGTGACCTTGTGTGCAAGGCAGAGGCCAAAGGGGCCACAGGCCATGGTGATCTGTCCCCGGGAGGGTGCCTGGTGCTGGCTTGGCATGACTTGTCTGTGGCAATCATGGGAGGGCAGAGGAAGGGGACCCCTTCCAACAAGTTCCTTGCTGGGGTGCTGTCTGCTCAGGGAGGGGCCGGGTCTTGGGTGCGCCTGGCCCTTCTCATGGACCCTGCGGTGCTTGCCCTGTGCCCAGTGCATTGCCATTTAACCTGCCACATGTGAGGGAGGGGTGATTGTCACCCCACCTCACGGACAAGGAAATCGGCACAGAGAGGTGAAGCCCCTTGCCCTAGGATGCCCAGCTGGCAAGGAGTTGAGCCGAAATTCAAGCCCAGGGCACCTGGCTCCAGGGCCCTTGTTCTGACAGGGTACCCACTGCCTGCAGACCTGCAGACTGGAACCGGCCCGTGGGTAGGTTCAGCCCTGAACTGACTCCATGAGACACTGGCCCTGCCTGGCTACCCTGCTCTCCTGCCACCGGCTTCCTTCCCTGGGCCTCACAGCCCGTCCACACCTGGAATTTCAGACGCACCGTCGTGCGCAAAGCCTTGGTTGCTCCTGTCTTCAGGGAGTTCATGGCCACATGGTCTTGGTGAGGCCTGTGGCTTCATAGAACCGATGTTGAGTCTTCGAGAGATTTATCTCAGGGCTTTAAGATTTCCCAGCCCCAAGGATTTTCTCTAGCCTTGGAGCATTTGCTGGAGGAATGTTAGTCCCGTGTGTGGGTCAGCGTGCCGCCCACCGCCCGCCCCGCATACCTGACCCCCGGCTCCTATGGGGTTGAGTTTAGGGCTGGTGGTTTGGCCAGAAGACCTTGAAACCCAGAAATAAATGCCACTCACATGGGGCCCAGAGTTCTGGTTCCTGCTTCTCGGTTCTTTCAGTTTTACTTCCCCTGATTTGGGGAGACTAGAGATGGTACTGTCCTTAACCTTAATGGAGAAATGTAACGTGACGTCTCTGAAAATAATTTTGAATTATTTATATGGGGGTGGAGAAGGGCGTGAATCTTCTGTCGGTGTGGGCAAGGGAAAGTAAACTTCACTACTGCATAGCTTTACAAGTTTTGTATTTGTTTGATAAGAAAGTCTAATACAATTTAGTGTAATTACATGAGATGGTTTTGACAGACGTGTATTAGGATGACACTCTCCCAGAATACTCTGAGGAATGGTCTGTGCAGCAGGCCCTCCAGAAGAGACACACGTGTGAGACCCCTGGGGTGACGCAGTGAAGGGAGGGGTGTTCCTTATGGACACATAGCTGCATCTTCCAGCTGCTGAGTCCCCTTCCCCAGACCACTCATGGGGCTGGGAGGACAGGCACTCTGGGGCAGGCAGTGCTTGGGGGCCCCATGGCTGGAACAGTGTAGCCAGCCTGTCTGGTAGAAATACACAGTGAGCCACGTTAAGAAAGACGAATGAAAGACAAATGGAATTCGCTTTAATGATGTGTTTCATGTAACCCAGTTTACCCCACATGCTGTATCACTTCAGCTTGCAATCAGTATGAAAAATTATTGCAGATCCTTGACATTCTTTCTTTTCATACCAGGTTTTCAGAATCTGGTGTGTGCCCCTCCGGGAGCCACTCCTGTTCCCACCACCAGCCCCCTGGCAGGTGCCCGGTGGCCCACGAGGCTGGTGGCTGCGTGTGGGCAGCGCGGGGGCAGGCCTGCCTCTCTGAGTCCAGAGAGCAGGAAGGTGGTCTGAGTGGCTAGCCTCAGCCAGGCTGTCCTGGCAGGTCTGACCCAGCGGGTGCCCTCTTCTGAAAAACCCAGGCAGGAACATCGGGCTTCCAGCTGATTGGAGGAGAGGAAGCCCAGAAGCCAAGGCGCTGACTGTGGGGTCTTCGTCCGACTGGTTCCTTCTCTCTGGGCTTAGCTGTCCTTGAGCTGTCCCTTGGGTGCAGAGTGAGTGAGTGAAAGGCGCTCAGTTGTGTCTGACTGTTTGCCACCCCATGGACTGTATAGTCCATGGGGTTCTCCAGGCAGAATACTGGGGTGGGTAGCTTTTCCCTTCTCCAGGGGATCTTCCCAACCCAGGGATCAAACCTAGGTCTCCGCATTGCAGGTGGATTCTTTACCAGCTGAGCCATAACGGAAACCCCTTGGGTGCAGAAGTTCTCCATTAAAATTACTTAATATACATATTTCAGTGAGAACTGTGAAGACTGAAGGGCGCTACCCCTACCCCCCACCCCCAGTTTTCATGACACCTTGAGCTCTAGTCCTGAACATTAGCCTGGTTATCTTTCATTCCCAAGCTTTGCGTGTTGAGAAGTTCTGAGTAAAGGTGCTTGTAGCAACCACACACACCCCCACCCCCTCGTCCCCTTTACAAGGGCATCCCGCCAAATGTTTTCACGTGTGATGAAAATATTGTGACAGGCAGAGAATTTCATGTTGCCATGGAAACCTCCCCCTCGCTCATCCTCAGCGAGGTGGGTTTGGCGGCAGGTGCCGCTGTGGGCAGCAGCTTTGCTTTGTTTCGGCTCATTTGGGGCCCTGTTTTCCGCCGAGGGCAGGTTGGGGCTGCAGCATGAGAACAGGGGTGTTCCTGTTCACCCCTTCTTGCCTTTGGGGCTGCATGAGGGCCTGTGAGAGAGCGGAGCTCTTGTGGAGGTGTTGGGGGTGTCCAGGGGTGACAGCTCGCTGTTGGCACCTGGCGTTGAATCCTCTAGCAGGTCAGATGCTCCTGGCCCGGCAAGTGGCCAGGCCTGGATGAGGCTGGTCCAGCCATCCCTCCTGGAACCTGCTTTACTGTTCATCCGGGGAGAGCTGCAGAGGGTCTGGACCAGGACACATGAGAGGTGGCCTCCCCCTCCCCAACATGGGGCTGCAGCCATCTGGCTGATGGTCTCGTTGGTCAGTCTGGACCCGAGGGCTACGGGGCTGGGTCTTGGCAGGGGTATGAGCCTCTCTGGGTGGTGTGAGCCAGAGCCGAACTGGGCTGTTGGCTAGGGAGAGTGTGCCTTGCCCACGTCTGCTCCTGATGATGAAAAGGTCGAGGGTTGTCTCTTCCAGCCCAGGGACACTCGGTGTTTCTCTACTGCACTGTCTATGGGCAGGACCCCGACTGGCCCCTGGTCCAGGGTATGCTGGGCTTGGCTGTTGTGCCTGCGTGTGACGCCTGCTCTCCGCTCCATGCACAGGGCCCTCAGATGCCAATGGCACTCTGCACCTCCCCTACAAGACACTGGTCTCTGCTGTCGGAAGCATGGTGCTCAGCAAGGGAGAGGCCCAGCGGCTCATGGAGATCCTGGCCGACAAGGCGGGCATCGTGCAAGACACGTGGCACAAGGTGGGCCCCCCCCCCCCCCCCCCCCCCCGCACGTTTGGTGCCACTGCAGCTGCAAGCAGCTGGCCAGGGGCCACCCCCACACCCCACCTGGTCCCAGGGCCCCGGCCTCCCTGGGGCATCCCCAGCTACACAGAAGGTCCTTGAAACCTCTCCACCTGCCTCCTTGCTGCCCCTTCCTGGGGTGGTTGGGTGAGTCAGCCCAGCTGCCACTATAGGTGGGGCATCAAGGCAGGTTCAAGAGCTGGGCCGCTGGTTTGTGGCCAGGGCTTGGGGGCAGGAGGGAAGGTTCTTGCCTGTCTGGATTTTCCCTCTCTGGTGCAGGGGCCACGAGCTGCCCCCAGGAAGTGCTATGGGGCACGTTTGTTCCTTACACAAAGCCTGCATCATAGGTAATTTTGCGGTGCCTCAGAGGTGAGAGATGTCTGAGGAGTGTCCTGAGAGCCAGCCTGGTGGCCCCTGTCCTGAGGACACTGGGTTCTTTCAGCCCTGGCCCCCGCTGAGGGGGGACGGGCCCTGGGGTCACAGGAGCTCTTTGCTCACTGAACGTCTGTCCGTCTTCTGGGCTTGAGTGGCTGGAGGTCATGCTGACCACACCTCTCCAAAAGAGAGGCCTGGCCTCAGGCCAGTACACCCAGAATACACCCTCCCCCAACCCCCAGCCTAGCCTCCACACTTCAGCTGGCCCCACATAGCTGCTCAGGGCTGGGTACTGAGCCGGGAATGATGGCCAATGGCCCCCAGCAGGCCAGGGAGAGGCCCTGACCACCATCATCCTGGGTTAGGAAAACCCCATGCTCCCCACAACTTCCCCCGGGGTCCAGAGCTTTGGGTTCAAGGAGATCCTGCACCTGCGGGCCTGAGGCCTGATAGACCGGGCAGCTGAGGTGGGGGCTGCCCCACGTGTGTGTGCGGTCAGCAAGGAACCGTTCCCGCACCATCCAGCCAGGGCTCTGCTCATGGGTTGGGGTTTGAGGGCTGGACTGGAGCTCAAACCCTGCGTCTGCCCACCTCCTGTTAAACGCGGCTCTGTGGGCCTCTCCAGGCCACTCAGAAGGGTGACCCCGTGGTGATTCTGAAACGCCAGCTGGAAGACAAGGAGAAGCTGCTGGCCACAGAGCAGGAGGACGCGGCCGTCGCCAAGAGCAAGCTGCGGGAGCTCAACAAGGTGGGGCCAGGGCCTGGGGCCGGTGAAGACCCTGGACTCCGGGAGCCTGGGCTGTGCCTGTGAGCTCCGGTCTCAGGGGTCCGGGCCGCCCCGATACGGGGTAGGTCTCGCTTAGGGGCGGTCGGCACATGACCTCTCCCGTCACAGCTCAGCTGGGATTTTTTTGCCTTCGTCTCTCCTGGGGAGGAAGCCCAGGTCCCTAAGGGGCTGGCGACACCCCTTGTCTTGTGATAGCCGTGTTTTCCCAGCAAAGCGCTGTGTGTGGCCATTGCCTCATCTCCATGCCCGGCTCCTCTGCGGGGCAGCAGGTGCAGGGAGGCGGCCGGGGCCTCAGGACACCCCAGGCCCTGAGCCCTGGATCCTTGCATTCACAAGGAGTCCGAGTTTCTGTCCTGAGTTAGGGCCTTGGCTCCAAGCCAGGGGGGAAGGTGTGTTTGGTCGGGGATGGACGGACAGACAGCCAGAGTGGGGGGCTTATCAAATGCTCTGGGTGGTGCTGGCCTTGATTTCACCTGATAAACTCCTGCCTCCCTGCCCTCTTCTTTCTCTAGGAGTTGGCCGCGGAAAAGGCCAAGGCGGCCGCCGGGGAGGCCAAAGTGAAAAAGCAGCTGGTGGCCCGGGAGCAGGAGATCACAGCTGTGCAGGCGCGCATGGAGGCCAGCTACCGGCAGCACAGGGAGGAGGTGCAGCAGCTGCAGGGCAAGGTGGGCACAGCCGTGGGGCGAGTCCTCACAGCCCGGTTTGTTGGGTGGGGGGGTGGCGAGGGGCTGTTCTGTCTGGCTGGCTGGTGTGTGTGTGTTTAATGTCAGTAACCAGGGAGACGTGTATGCGTTTAAAGAGTACTTTCTGAAAACACTCCGGTCCCAAGTGGTCACGTTGGGACATGACCATCCCTTACTCTGGGGGCCTGTGGGTCACGTTCACAGCCTCTCCGTGACCCTGGAGTCCTGGCTGGCTCTGCCTTCTCTCTACAAGGTTGGGAGAACCCACCAAAACAAGGGGCCTGAAATCCACATGGTCCCAGCAGAGGGCCTGGCCAGCTCTGACCTGAGGACTCGGAGCCTTGCACTCTCTCCTCTACCCCCCCGCCCGGGGTGGCGGGGGCTGCGCCAAGGGGGTCAGAGAGCAGGAAACAGGTGTCCTTGGGGTGGCTATGGGCTCTGTGCTATGTCTCAGGACCTTGGTCAGCAGCCAAGCGAACCAACACGCCTGGGGCTTTGGGCTGAGCGCTTGGCTCAGGGCTTTTGTCTGCGGGCTGGGAGCTTACTGACCTTGCTCCTGAAGTGGTTGTCTTTGCGAGGCTCTGATGCCCCTCGGATGCCCTTTTAGATCCGGACGCTGCAGGAGCAGCTGGAGAACGGCCCCAGCGCGCAGCTGGCCCGCCTGCAGCAGGAGAACTCCATCCTGAGGGACGCCTTGAATCAGGCCACAAGCCAGGTGGAGAGCAAGTAAGCCCTGCGTGCACCCCAAGCTGCACTTGGTCCCCAGGGCCCACCAGCTGGCCTCCCACCCCAGCCCCCAGGGCTGGGGGCCATGTCTGCACCCCCCGGGCAGCAGAGCTGAGCTGATCTTGGCCAGGTTTCTTGCCTCCCAGGGTTGGGGTATAGTTTTGTCTGTCCACTTCACCTGGTTTGGTACTGTCGCTCGGCTGGACAGTCAGTCCTGCCATGAAGAAGTGTCACTTGTGCCAGGGAAGGAGGCAGCAGGCTGACGACCTCCTCGCGCTGGAAAAGGTGGGCCTGGACCTGACCCCTCAGCTCTCCTGCCCCCCACGGACTGCTTGCCTGGTTCTGAGACCCAGCTTCTGTGCGGCACTGAGGGGTCTCTTCTGTAAAATGCCACAGCCTTCCGCTTTGTGTGGCCTCCCGGCCTGGTCGTGGTCCTGCTGGCCGGTGAGTCCTGTGTGTGGACTCGAGCCTGCCTGCGGCCCCGCCCTCGGGGTGGAGAGGCCCGACCACCTGTCTCCCGGGGCTCGTCTGGGCCCATATCAGCCGTGAGGAATCAGCCACTGCTGTCGGCTCCATGGGCTGCTTTCAGGCTCGTGTTGCTCTTTGCTCTCACTGAGCCACCCACCCTGCTCATGAAATACCATTTTCAACAAAACACCATCACACCCCATGTGGCTAATGATACAGATGGGCTTCACCGGGGTGGGGTCCAAGACTCAGGCAACGACTTAAGAAAGAGCTGGGGCCCCAGAGGACGGGCTCAGGGCCACCTGTCCCCATCGCCCCGGCACGTCTCGGGGTTCACGGGAGCCCTTTCCTGTCCGTCATTCTGGGGGCTGATGACTGTCTTGCAGGCAGAACGCAGAGCTGGCCAAGCTCCGGCAGGAGCTGGGCAAGGTCAGCAAGGAGCTGGTGGAGAAGTCGGAGGCCGCACGGCAGGAGGAGCAGCAGCGCAAGGCCCTGGAGGCCAAGGCGGCCGCTGTGGAGAAACAGGTCCTGCAGCTGCAGGTGAGGGGCGGCGGCCCCCCTCGTGCCCGTACATCCTGCCCACCAAGCCTTCCCACCTGGCCTATCCGGCCACCCGGGGTCATCTGTCCTCAGCTGTGACTGTGGCTGCCGGAGACCCAGGCAGGGCTGGGTCTGGCACCCTCAGCCTTGGTTTTGTTACTGGTAATGCCTGGTCAACATGAAATGGATGCCATCTATGTGCTCAGCGTTTGTTCTAAACACTCAAAAGCATTAATTCTCTGCTAATTCTTGTAACCCCGTGGGGTAGATACTGGTATTATGTGCCATTTCCCAGAAGGGAATGGGAGGCAGAGTTAAGCAAGTCCCCCCAGTTCACTCGGAGCCAGGACACAAGCCCCCAGGCAGTCACCCACCCTGTGTCATCACGGGTCCCTGCACAGCCTCCGGCTTCAGCGCCTGGTGGGGCTTCTTCCTTCTCAGCCCTGAGTGTGGCCTGGGAGCTCACAGTTACCCAGGGGGACACCCATTCCCTGGAGGGAGGAATCCCCACAGGGCGCCAGGCAGCTCCCCGTCAGCCGAACGAGCCCCACGTCCTCCAGCCGGCCTGTCTCAGGGCAGTTGTCTCCTCTCTGTGTGTGTGACTTCTCGGGGAGACCACGTGAACCCGGGAGCCCACACGGCTTTGCGCCCGTTTCTGCTCAGTCCCTGAAGCTCGGCTGTAGCACGTGGGCCTGCGTCACGGAAAGGACTAGAAGTTTTGAGACTGCTGTATACACAGGGGACCCAGGACAGGCACAGATGAAAACAGGAGGATTGTTTGCGGGGAACTGAGGTGCATAATTTGGTGTAACGTGGGTCTGGCCTGAGCAGTGAGACGGGACTAGGACCCCTGGGGAGGGCCTGATGCTTGTGCTCTGAAAGCCCTCGGGTGGTCCCAATGCTTCCAGGGCTGGAGCCACCACTCCAGTACCAAGTTGTCACCATCACTCTCGTCAGGAAGCCCCAGGCTCTGCGCATTTCCTCCTGCTCAGTCTTGCCATCCTCGGTCACACGGAGTCCCCACGGCGTTGACCCTGAGGCCCCAGTTTTTCCACCTGTAATGTGGGTGTGGTGGTGGTACCTGTGTCTTGGGGTGGCCAGGGCTCACCACACTGACACATGGACGCCTTGACAGCGCCTTGCCCAGAAATGCTCAGCAGCTGTGACCATTCCCAGGTCCCACTCAGGTGAAAACGGGGCGACTGTTGGTCTCATCTGTAGCGTCTTCTCTGGGTGCCCACTCTTCAAGGGTCAGGATGGCCCCCTGGTCTTGTCTAGGGGGTGAACTGACCCGGACATCCAGGCAGCTTTTCTGTTTCGTCAGTGTGGGGCGGCAGGGAGTGAAGAGCTCTGGACGGCAGAGCTGAGAGAGTCCAGCCTCCCGCCCACACCCTCACGGCCCTCTTCCCTCGGCTGGTCCCCAGGCGTCTCACAAAGAGAGCGAGGAAGCCTTGCAGAAGCGCCTGGACGAGGTCAGCCGGGAGCTGTGCCGCGCACAGAGCAGCCATGCCAGCCTCCGGGCGGACGCCGAGAAGGCCCGGGAGCAGCAGCAGCGGATGGCCGGTGAGGGCGGCGGGGGGCTGGCCCCGCAGGGCAAGAGCACCCGGGACCCCAGACTTCTGCACCTGTCAGGACGCATGGGGGTGCTTGGGGTCAGGCCTGGGGTCTAGAGGACTGGACATGGGGGCTGGATATGGGGGGTGGGCTTGGGTGGAAGACACTGCCATGGGGGCTGCTGCTGGCCTTCTCCTTCCTCCAGCTCAGTAAGGCCCAGGGCCAGGTCTGGAAGTGGGCCGTGGTCCCCTGTGCTCTCAGGGCACCTGCCCCCCCCGAGGAGGTGGTGAGACGTCCAGAGCACCGAGGGCCCCTGGAGAGGCAGGACAGGCGGTTCATTGACCAGGTCACACAGCCTTGTGCTCGACAGACTTCCAAGTAGCCGCTGTGACCTGGAGCAGGTCCTAGAAGCTGCCAGCTGCATCTGCGAAGGGCCAGGCAGTAGTGATCTTGGCTTTGTAGGCCAGATGGTATTTGTCACAGCTGCTCAGCTCTGCCGCCACAGTGCCCACACAGCCTAGGACAGACAGGCTTGGCCGTAGGCCAGGAAAGTTCTATTGACAAAAACAGGCTATGGGCAGGGGATGGCTCAGGGTTCTAGTCTGCTGCCCCCTGCTGTGATGGGCCCAGTGTGGCTTCAGGTGGTCAGGGGAGGCCTCTGGGGAGAAAGATCTGGATGACCGGAAGAGGCCTGCCTTGCAAAGACCAGGAGACGGCAGAAGTGGCCGGCACGGAGCCCCTGAAGAATGGGGACAAACTTGAATTTGGACTGTACAGGAGGAGGTCAGCACGCAAGGCTGGAGATGGCAGCAGTGGCCAGTGTGGGGCAGACAGGCGGGCCAGGGTGACCTTCCCGTGGAGTGATGAGGGCTGGGAGCGTGGGAGGGGGTGGCAGGACCGACCCCACTTGCCCTTCCGGATGCTCTGGCTCTGGCCCAGGAAAGGATCGAGGGGCAGAATGGCCTGGGGACCAGGGCTGGACCAGGCAGCCACAGAGGTGCCCACTGGATTGGGCCAGCAGTGGATGTGGATCCCAAGGCCTCAGATAAGTGAGGGGTGGGGAGGAGGAGGAAGCCCTCAGCAGAGCCCCGTGTGTGTGGGGCAAGCCCTGGGCCAGGGGCTGTGCAGAGTCAGATGAATGTGGCCAGCATTCAGAACCGTGGTGGGATGTTGTGGAGGTTGCTGAGTGGGGAGGACACGCCAGGAACCCCTGCCCTGGTCTCAGTGATGTGAGCCGGTCTACCAGAAGCAGGGTTTAGACTCTGCATCAGACTCCCATTCAGATCCCATCGTTGCCAAGCGGTGGGGGCACTTCGTTGTCCCCCGGTGTGCAGAAGCCTGGCGGTGACTCTACACCAGCCAGCGGGCCGCCCCGGGTGGGGCATGTGTCTCGAGCCCACGGGCGTGTGCTAGGCAGCCTGGGAGTGTCCACGCCGGCGACCCCCCTGACCCGCCGGCCGCCCCCTCCACAGAGCTGCATGGCAAGCTGCAGTCCTCCGAGGCCGAGGTGAGGGGCAAATGTGAGGAGCTGCGCGGTCTCCATGGGCAGCTGGACGAGGCCCGGGCGCAGAACTCGCAGCTCACAGAGAGGATCCGCTCCATCGAGGCCCTGCTGGAGGCCAGCCAGGCCCGGGACGCCCAGGTCAGCACCCCCCCCCAGGGCCCCTCCACCCCCACCCCACGGGGCCCCCCCACCCGACAACCTGCCGTCCAAGGCGTGTCTCCTGGTAACCACGGGGCTCTTCTCTCATTCCAGGCCAGTCGAGTGGAGGCCGACCAGCAGCAGGCCCGGTAAGAGGGGGCAGGGGCCCGGCCTAGGTGTGGGATCCCGGGCAGGACCCCCGAGAAGCCCTGTCTTCCCCACCTCTCATCCAGTGCCTGTGGGGAGCAGGAAAGAGGGCAGGACCCAGGCTGTGGGGAGAGTGGCCGGGCCTCCTGCTGTCCGTCTGTCCATCCTTCCATCCATCTCTGGATGGGAAGGACTGGCTGGTCAGGGGTTTCTTTCCATGTCTACGGGAGGAGGAATTTTAGGGCTTGAAGTCGTAACTCAAACAAAAGGGGTCACGCGCCCCGAGTGGAGAACCTGGGAGGTTGCCCAGACCTTGGCACAGCTCTGGCCGTGGTGCAGGATCCCAGCTGACCACACGCGGGGGCTGGTGCTGGGTGATTTCAGCAGCCAGCCCCAGGCTATTGAGACCTGGTGGGGGTGCCCCGGGCCTGGGGGCTGGAGCCCTTGGAACAACCGTCATCTCTGAGTGTGTGTCGCTTAACAGGTGCCTGTGGGCTCATGGGGTGGTCCTGGCTGCTGTGGCCGGGGGTCCTCAGGGCCGCCATGTGGGGTGAGGCCTGGCAGTGTCGTCCATCCCTGTGCAGGTGGTCGGCCTTGGCCCAGGTAGTCTGCTGGCTAGGCTCCCTTGTTCTGGCTGCTGCCAGCGGTGGATCGTCTCTCTGGTGCCTCCAGGCCGTGGCCCGCATTCCTGGCCTTAGGTCTGAAAGCTGGGGAAGGAAGCTGGCCTCTCAGAGGCCCCACGACCCCTTGCTGGAGACTCAGAAGCAAACCCTGTCCGTGCGCCTTTCCAGACAGTTCAGGGCAACTTTGTTCCTCATGGCATTTGTGGGGGTAGAGAGGTTGTGTTTATTTGGCATTTTGTTCTTGTATTTTAGGATCAGATTCTTGGACCACACAGCTAATTTCTAGGTACTTAGGTCATGTTGCAAATAGGGTCGATTCTAGTATTTTGCATTCTCCAGATATTTGACAGAATGGGGTTTTTTTTTTTAATTTTCTTCTCAGACTGTTTATCTGGAAGTTGTGACTAGGCCAGGCCATCCTATTCTGGGGTGGAGGTGAGTGATTCAACCCCATACGTTCTGGAACGTAACTCGGGCAGTGGCCACCAAGCGGGGTGACTGTCAGTGTCCTCACCACCTGCCGGCTGTGTCTTCTTCATTGGGGGTGCTCTTGCAGGGGCCTGGCTGCTGCAGAATGCCGGCAGCTTGACGGAGAAGCTGTGAGGGGTCCCAGTGGTGCTTTGAGGGTGGGGTCAGGTTCTGTGGCCTGAAACTAGCATCTTAGAAGTCAACAACAGCCATCTTAAAGGCCGGGTGCAAACTGTACTTAGAATGAAGGCGAGGGTCAGGGCAAGCAGCCCGCACAGCCCTCCCTGAGGGTGTTGAGTCTTCACACACTTCCTTAGGGTGCTGCTAAGTCGCTTCAGTCGTGTCCAACTCTGTGTGACCCCATAGATGGCAGGCCACCAGGCTCCGCGGTCCCTGGGATTCTCCAGGCAAGAATACTGGATTGGATTGCCATTTCCTTCCTTAGGGTAGCGGTCCTCAAAAAGCAGTTCACTGCAGCCCCTGGTGAGAACATCAGAACACGTGTTCCCACTGGGGGCGTCCTCGGAGGGACTTCCTTCCTGACCCTAGAGTGGCCCTGGTTGTGCTACTTCAGGTCAGCACTAGTGGCTTCCTGTCCTGTTCTAAATTGAGACTCAGAAGATGACATGTTAAAGTGTCCATTTGCAGCCTCTTTCTCAGGACAGCCAGAGACGTACTAGAGCGTCCACCCCGAGCTTTCTGGGTGATGGGGGTGGACAGAACCACGTGGCCTTGAGCCTGGAGAGAAGCATGAGGAAGTGGGGACACTGTCCTGCCAGCTCCCCTCATGTCTGGGGTCTTCTCGGGCCAACGTCTCAGAGCCCAGGTGCAGGACTGAGGGGGAGCCTTCGGGTTCCGGCAGAGCCAGGTTTTGGACACAGGGTGGTTGCAGCAGGGACCCAGGGCCTGCCGGGCACCGCCAAGGGCGGAAACGTTCCTGATGGACTGCGGGCGACGGTACTGCCCGGTGTCCTCAGGGGAGGCCCAGCCGCGTCCCTTGAGGGCAGCTGTGGCCGCAGGGAAGGACCAGGGCCACGGGCTGTGGGATAGAATGGGACCAGGCAGCAGAAGAAGTGAAGTGAAAGTCGTTCAGTCATGTCCGACTCTTTGCGACCTCTTGGACTATACAGTTCGTGAAATTCTCCAGGCCAGAATACTGGAGTGGGTAGCCTTTCCCTTCTCCAGGGGATCTTCCCGACCCAGGAATCGAACTGGGGTGTGCTGCATTGCAGGTGGATTCTTTACTAACTGATCTATCAGGGAAGCCTTTAGCAGAAGAAGGAGCACCCCAAAAAGGGACGGTCCAGGGCCTGTACCCACACTGGCCACGCAGCTGCTCTGACCTCTCCTATCCAAGCAGCTGTGTCCCCAAGTGGGA
Organism: Okapia johnstoni; assembly: GCA_024291935.2. Classification (NCBI taxonomy): domain Eukaryota; kingdom Metazoa; phylum Chordata; class Mammalia; order Artiodactyla; family Giraffidae; genus Okapia; species Okapia johnstoni. The sequence goes on from CM044324.1 coordinate 30,842,524, forward strand.
CTCTGGTGGCCTCTGGGCCCTCAGCTCTCGGGGAAGGGCTCCCTTGAAGCCTGTGCCTTGTGAGGGAGGGGCCTGACCCCCGTCCCAGTCCCCCTGTGTGCTCCTGGGCGCCTGGGACAAGGAGGGACCCCAAGACAGGCCCTGTGGGGGCTGCAGACCTTCAGAGCCAGACAGTGACCTGCTGTCTGTCCCCAGCGTCATGGAGCTGGAGTCACAGGTGTGGTGCCTGGAGAAGGAGGCCACGGAGCTCAGGGAGGCAGTGGAGCAGCAGAAGGCAAAGAACAACGTGAGCTGGGGGAGAGGCGCCTGCCGTGTGGATGGGGAGGGGCCGCCTGCCATGTGGACAGGGCGTATCTGCAGGGGCCTCGGCCGCATCCCCGGCCCTGGCCGTCTCCCAGAGTCTCTGCCTGTACCTCCCGAGACCTGGCTGGGCCAGAGTAGGCCTCCTGGTGGCGGGAAGCTCTTCTCTGAGGAGCCGGTGACTGCCCTCCTCTCCCCGCCCCCAGCCCCACAGATGAGTCTCCCTAAAAGGCATTGGGTCACCCCGAGCCATCTGGCACCAGTGCTGCCCAGCATGCCCTATGGGGTCTGGAGGCGGGTCATGGAGGTTCATCTGCCCTGCAGAGACCGGCCTGGCTGTTTACCATGCCCCTCTCCTCCCAGGACCTCCGAGAGAAGAACTGGAAGGCCATGGAGGCTCTGGCGTCGGCCGAGAAGAGCTGCGAGGAAAAGCTGCAGTCCCTGACCCAGGCCAAGGTCAGTGTGGGCTCCGGGCTGGCCTCTGTCAAGCCAGTCAGCAGAGCTTGCAGCTGCATGCAGGGCAGCCCTGGGCTCAGAGCGGCTCCCAAGTCCACCCAGGGCCCAACTCTGCCTCTTCCTGTGCGCCCTCTGCCCACCCTCCCGCCTGTTCCCCCCGGAAAAGTGGGGAGCAGTGAGCCTTGTGTGCTGCTTCTCAGCTGGGCCTTGCCCTCCGAGGCCACGGGGGCCCCAAGCGTGGTCTGTCCACGTGGACTTTGTTTATGTTGCTCTGCTGCCTGACATCTTGTCTAAATGGTCCCCCTGAGCACCCGGGCTGACCACCCCACCCCCCTCCCTGGACCCCCCCCCCCAGGAGGAGTCGGAGAAGCAACTCAGCCTGACGGAGGCCCAGACCAAGGAGGCCCTGCTGGCCCTGCTCCCAGGACTCCCCACCCCCACCCACCAGGTAGGAGGCGGAGTGGCTTCTTGGGGTCCTTCCGCCCATGGAGAGGTGCATCCTGCCCAACTGCAAAACATTTCTGTCGCAGAGTTACGCCGAGTGGTTGCAGGAGCTCAAACAGAACGCCTGTCTGGAGTTGTCAAAGCGGCCGCAGGCGAGCCCGGAGCCCTCGGTGAGCATGGACAGCCGTCCAGCCTCACATCCTGCCCTGTCCCCCGCGGGGGTGCCCGGAGCCTGTCGTCAGGCTTTGGCTCACCAGTCCCCCCTGCCCCCGTTCTGCCTCTGCCCTCAGGACCTGGCCGCCAAGCTGAGGGAGGCAGAGGAGACGCAGAGCGGCCTGCAGGCCGAGTGCGACCAGTACCGCAGCATCCTGGCCGAGACGGTGAGGCCTGGTGGGGATGCCCAGCGGTTGGGGGGCCCGACTGGGTCGCTGGCTCTGTGACCTCGGTTGGGCACGGCCCCCCTCTGGGCCCTGTTCCTGTGGCTGAATGGCGAATAGGGGTGCTCAGGGCAAAGGTCTGGGGCAAGTCCGAGGCGGGAGGGAACCGGTTGGCTCTCCTATGACACCAGGAGCCCAGCCTTTGCCCTGGGGCTGGCCCATCCAGGGCTGCTGAGGCCCACCTGCTGCAGACCCATCAGAAATGAGAGTCCTGACGGCTCTGTCTTCTGCACACTGGCCAGGGCGGGGCCTGCTCCAGGGCTGCCCCTTCCCCGCTGCGTGGCCAGGCTGGGCTGGGATCTGAACAGGGTGGCCGCTGGGGCAGGGAGGGAGCCGGGGGGTGTATGTGGGGTCCACAGGCCGTGCTCACGGCTGCCTCCACAGGAGGCCATGCTCAAGGCACTGCAGAAGAGTGTGGAGGAGGAGGAACAGGTGTGGAAGGCCCGGGTGAGCACCGCGGAGGAGGAGCTCCGGGAGGTACGCTGCCCGAGGCACCCAGGGTCTGCCTGCCCAAGCCAGGCTGCCAAGGCAGAATGCCATCAGTCCCGGGGGGATGCCCACAGGGTTATCTGGGTCACTTGGGGAGGTCAGGTTTTGGTGACACCACATAAAGTGTGGTCACAGATCTGACAGCTGAGTCCTGGTCTCCAGGAGACCCCACCCCCAGGAGGAGGGGCTGGTCACTCTTCGGGGGGCAGGGGCACCATGGGCTTCCTGGAGTGGGTCCCAGGACAGCTCCGAGGAGCCGCGGCAGTGCGTCCCTGGTCAGATCCCCCAGGGCTCGTGCTTGACGGCCCCTTCCTCATGCTTTGTAGTCGCGGGTCACCGTGAAACATCTGGAAGAAGTTGTTGAGAAGCTCAAAGGGGAACTCGAAAGTTCCGATCAGGTGCGTGGGGGCTCTGGGCAGAGAGCGCCGTCCTCTTATGGAGGTTCCTGTGGTCGTTTTCTTTCCTGGTCCACGTGTCCCTGTTTTTCCTTAATGAGCAGTTGCGACATTGGCCAGAGGCAGCATGCCCGGCCCGGTGCACCATGGCTTCTGCTGTGGCCTCAGGAACCGTGGGAGGAGGGTGCGGGGTAGCCCCGCCACGCTCATCCATCCACCCTGGCCTTGGAGCAGGTCCCCTGGCACCCACCTTGCAAGTAAATCTCGAGGCCTGAGAGCTCATCCTGTCCCGGGGTGCCTGCGTGTGGCGCCACATCAGGGGTCTGGTCCCAGGTACCTCCTGGAACCGTCGGGCCACGGAGGCCCCCTCTCAGCCCCTGTCCCCAGCCCTGGCCAGCCCTGGTCCCCGTGGTCGTCCCTTTCTCGTCCCATCTGTTTGTGGCCTCTGACACATGTCCTGTCCAGGTGAGGGAGCACACCTGGCACCTGGAGGCTGAGCTGGAGAAGCACATGGCGGCTGCCAGCGCCGAGTGCCAGAGCTATGCCCAAGAGGTGGCGGGGGTGAGTCCCGTCCCTGGCAGCCCCACAGGCAGGGTGGGGTGAGGCCGGCCAGCCTGGCAGCGCGGGAATTCCTCTACCTGGTGCGGCGACACCGTCCCCATAGGCGGTCATTTAAATGTGACAGGGCTTCACGTTCAGGCAGCAGAGAGGACAAGCTTAGCACCCCAGTTCTGGTGTGATCTCAGACTTCTGCCCTTGCTTTGCAAAAGACACTCCGTAAACACTTGTGAAGGCCTGGGAGAAGCCGTGTCCTGAACACCATGCTTCCCAAGTCTTAAGAGCAGAAGCTGCCGGAGGCTGCCTCCCCCCCGCCCTCCCCTGCAGGTCCCCGGGGCGGGTGCCTGATGTATCGGGTTCCCTGAGAGGTGCTCACAAGAACTGGTCCTCTCTCCTTTCCTCCCACCACCCGGCTCCGTTTTCTCAGTTGAGGCAGCTCTTATTAGAATCTCAGTCTCAGCTGGATGTGGCCAAAAGCGAAGCCCAGAAACAAAGCGACGAGCTCGCCCTGGTGAGTGGCCGTGGTGTGACCGCTTGCACTGTGGGGTTGGGTGTGCACGTTCCACGTCCAGTCAGGGTATGTGGGTGGGCTGCTGGAGGGGCTGCTGGCACCTTTGCTCGACCCTGGGCCTGTGGCTGCCAGGACCATGGTGTGGCCTGGGCCCGGGAGGTCCCCTCCCTTGCTTTGCGTGCCTCAGTCCCGCAGGTACCACATCCCTCGGGAGTCGCCGGGCTTCATGCCACTGACCTTGCAGTGAGTGGAGTATGTGCACAAGGCCAGTTCGGTCCCCTCGGGGGTCCCTCAGCTGCAGTTTGACTCGGGTGAGGGGTCTCAGTGCTGGCCTCCTGCCCCCCGAGAACCTGCAGGGGAGCCCACACAGGCCACGCTCACCAGAGCAGGTCTCCTGAGGGGCCCTGGTTGCCGAGACAGCCTGTGGTCCTCCTGGGGGGCTGCGTGCATCCAGCCGTGCCTCAGCACAGACCCAGCCTCCCTGTTCCAGGTCAGGCAACAGCTGAGCGAGATGAAGAGCCACGTGGAGGATGGCGACGTGGCCGTGGCCCCCCCAGCAGAGCAGGACCCCGCCGAGGTTAGGGGGAAAGCTGGGTGTTGGTCACTGATGCTGTGCAGGCTCCTCCACTCGGTGCAGGGTGGGGACGGCAGCCCCGATGCCCACTGAACCCCAGCCCCGCTCTACCCAGACACCCCGCTTCTGAAGAGACGCAGAGTGGAAGGAAGGGCGAGGGGCTTAGGTGTCTGGTGGGGCACTCGCTCTCCAGACCCCTGATCCAGTTGGCTGTCGACAGTCTCACCACGATGGTGGTGGCCTCAGGGTGGGATGGCCTCCTGGGCCGGGGCTCGCACGGGGCTGAGGCTCCTCTGTCCTGGGGTCTCACTAGAGGGCCCCGTGTCCCATCGGCATCTCTCCCACGTCACCCAGCTCCCTTCCCCAGTGGCTGGGCCCCGCCTCCCTCAGGGGAACCTCGGGACCGGCTGGAGGGCCCAGGCCACGCCGCGTGTCCATGGTAGGGCAGGGTTGGGGGCCCCTGCATGCCCAGGAGGGTCCCGCCTGCCCCATATTCGAAACATGTTGGCTTGCAGCTGAAGATGCAGCTGGAGCGGATGGAAGCCCTCCTGGGGGACGAGAAGACGCGGCGGCAGAAGCTCATGGCTGAGTTTGAGGAGGTCAGGGTGCTGCTCAGCTGACAGTTGTCCATCAGGGCCCTTGTGGGTCGGGGTGGCAGGTCTGGGCCAGCCGTACCTCGCCTGGGGAATTGTCACTACGCTCTGTCACTCGCCTTCTGTATGGGTCCTGACGCCTCCCCCACCCCCCCAGGCTCAGCTCACGGCAAGTCAGTTGCAGGCAGAGTTGGAGAAGCTTCATTGCACCAGCGCCCTTGGGTCTTCGGAGGTGGAGGAGGCCACGCAGCTGAAGGTACTGTGGCGCCATCACCCTGGGCTCCCCGTCATCGTCCACGGAGGCCCCCTGGGCACGGTCCAGCCTAGTTTAGGGGCGGGTGAGGTGGGGGAGTATTCCCAAGTCTCCAGTATCACAGACAACTGGATCAAGTAGAACTTAAGGCCAGTGTTCAGCAGCCATCACATGACTCCAGGGGCTACAGCTTCGAACAGCCCTGTAGAAACGCTCCTGACTGTGGCCAAGAGGCCGTGTCCTCCTGGGCCTGGTGTGGCCCCACAGACACAGACAGGGGGGCCATCCTGCTGCATGTCATGTGCGGGCTGATCCCCTTCAACCCTCCTACCGCAGGAGAGGCTAGAGAAAGAGAAGAAGTTAACCAGTGATCTGGAACGTGCAGCCACCAAGCTGCAGGAGCTTCTGAAGACAACCCAGGAGCAGCTGACGAAGGAGAAGGACACGGTGCAGAAGCTACAGGAGCAGCTGGACAGACCAGTGAGCGCCGACCCCATGAGGCAGGGGGTAGGGGGGCCCAGGACCCTGGGGAAGGCCAGCAAGGAGATGTGGACTCAGAGGCTGGAGGGGTGAGAACAGAGTTCCTGAAAGCTGCCCTCGGGCCCCTGCCAACCCCTCGGTGTCTCCTCCAGCCCCAGGCCGCTCTGGTGTTGGGCTGCAGGCCTTAGTTAGGGTGGGTTAGGAGCCGAGGGTGAGCGCACCCCTCGGCCAGCCTCTCCCCTTTACCCTCTGTCCACAGGAGGACGGCAGCTCAAAGGAAGGCACTTCTGTCTGAGTCTCCTGCAGAAAAAGAAGTTACTGTTCAACTTACCAAAATGCCTTACACATTCCTTACAAATAAACCAACCGACACAGCGTTATCCGGGCCCAACTTCGGTAGCTCTGAGAAGCCATAAAGACAAGAGTTTCTTAGCATGAGAAGTAGATCTTCCAAACCCAGTTTGTACAAGAAGAACCGTTGTCACATTCGAGAAACACTATCACCCTGGCCCGGCCCTGGACCACCAGCCAGCAGACGCCAAAGCCTTCGTCAGCCACGCGACAGACCCAGGGCTTGTTCTGGGAGGCGGGCCCGGGGTCTGTATGTCAATCAGTGCAATTGTGTCTTTCACGGGGTTGGGAGTCGGGTGGTTCTGGTGCTGAGTCCCTAAGGCTGCAGAGCAGACTGGAAGGTCACAGCCAGCGAGGCAGCAGCCCCGCTCCCCAGAAGATGCTGCCCCCAGAACCGATGCGTGACTCCTGGGTGTTAATGCCATTAAAACCCGCGTGTCGCCCGGCACTCCGGTCTCATCCTGTCTTCCTTGGGGGCCCCTTCCAGGAAAGAATGAGTGTGGTTTCTGGTCCCCCAGTGCCCACTGGGCAGGGTGAGGGAGCAAGGCCTGAGATACCTGGTGGCCTGACGGATGCACGGACTGGTCCCCACCCTGAGGAGCAGGGCTGCGGATGGCCCAGGCTGTGGTGTGAAGTGAGTTCCGGGAATGAACAAGGGACTCTGTCCTGGCCGGACCTGGGCAAACATCCACTCCTCAGGAGGGCTGGAGACAGGGCAGCCAGCTTAACTTGCCATGATCCTTGGACTTTCGTGTTTTCGGGGATCTGAGTCTTTGGTCAAGAGGTGAGTTGGGGGCTTCTTAAGGAACCTGGACCTTAAGCCAAAAGTGGATTTAGAGGCAGAGTCATGGGAGTGGTCGCATCAACCCGGGAACAGAAGGCGAACTGAAGCAGCCCCCAGGGGTCTCGGTGGTACTTCCAGCTCAGTCCCAAGACTCAGAAGCCTGGGAGAGGGGTCTGATGGGCTGAGCATGGCTGGGGAAAACGAACAACTGAACGGCAGGTGCACCCAGATGGGAGGGAGGGGGGGGTCTCACTCCTGCCTGAGAGCCTTGGCATCCTATACCTCCAGGCTGGGTTTGACTCCCCTCCGGAGTGGTGGTCACCAGCACCTCAAGACCTCGGGGAGGGAAGGTTCCTCTAGCTGCCTTCGGCCGCATACACAAGTAGCGGCCAGGGGCTGGGCAGTGCTGACCTCAGGCTGCATGACCAAAACCAGGTGCTGGCTTGCAGGGGACACTTGGTCCGTGGACCACATGACTGCTGAGCGGCACTTACGTGTGGTGACGGTGTTGGGATCATGGTGCTGAAAATTCTGGGATGGTTCCCCAGAGACGAGAGCAGGACCTGGAGTTTGCTGGGAGGGAGGAGGGGTCAGGACCGAGGGGACGGGGGTGTAGAGGAACGGGATGAGGGGCCAGGAGGGTGGGTGAGGGCCCCGTGGAGCTGGGTCATGAAGGCAAGGGGTCTGGATGGGCAGGGCACTGGAGCCACTGAGGTTTCCCAGGAGGGAGATGATAACCTGTTCCAGACCCCTGCAGGCGGCTAAAGTGGAGAAAGGAAGCCCGAGGGCCAGGGGATACAGGCCACGGGTTCTGGCCGGAAGCCTTAGTGGGAAGAAGTGACTGATGATGCCTGTCAGGCCACAGGCTCGGTTCTCATGAGACGTCTCAAACTGCCCGTTGAAGGGGCACCGCCCCCATCCTCCAAAGAATCCCCAGGACGTGGGAGCTGCTCACCTGGTGAAAGGCAGGGCAGGCTTCTGGCCGCCTCTAATACCTGCTGAAGTCTGGAGGCCTGGGGCCTTGCCTTGGCTGGAAGAGAGGCTTGTGACTGTGGAAGCCGTGACCAGCAGGCCTTCACCCCACGCCCCTGTGAGCCCCCAGCTCAGGGCAGGGCTCATGACTCATCTGCACACAGGAGCCGTCACCCGAGGGCAGTGGTTCAGGGCCGTTTTCTGGTGAACAGCCGGCCTTGTGTCCTGAACCAGGTCTGCTGTGTCACGGTGGCTGCCATAGTCTGCTTTTCCACTAAGCTCCCCTCCCCCATCACGCAGCTGAAAAGCTGGGGACCCTTAGGCAGGGCTCCTCTGGTGGCTCAGATGGTAAAGATTCTGCCTGCAACAGGAGACCTGGGTTTGATCCCTGGATCGGGAAAATTCCCTGGAGAAGGGAATGGCAACCCACTCCAGTGTTCTTGCCTGGAGAATCCTATGGACAGAGGAGCCTGGCAGGCTACAGTCCATGGAGTCGAAAAGAGCTGGACATGACTGAGTGACTAACTTAGGCTGGGCAGAAGCCCCTTGTAGGCAAAGGAACGAGGTCACCTCTGGAGAAAGAAGGCTCGAAAGACCCTGGGGTCGCCAAGCTGCTGTCTGTGGGCTCCATCCTCAGACCGCCAACCACTGGCCCAGCAGCCTGGCAGTGGCAGCTCCCGGCCAGCAGGGGGCGCCTGGGGACCTTGTTGTCCAGGGGCCAGGTCCACCCTCAGGCTCAGGAAGATGGACGGGGCTGGGGGCGGGGGGGGGGGGGGGGGGGGGGGTACGACACAGTGGTAGATGGAGGTGTGGAGAGGCAACCACCTGCACCAGACCCCAGGCGACAGGAGAGCTGGGAGCTCTGAAAACATCCAAGTTCAGAGGCTCCCGGGGTTGACCTGAAGCTCAGAGTCTCGCAACCCATTAACAGCACCTCTAGACCTGGAAGCCCATTACAGCTTTTTGGACTACCTCTGGTCATCTTCGTGGTGGGTCAATAAAATGCACAACCCCTGGGATGCCTGGCCTTCAGGCAGTGAAACCACCACTCTCCACAAATGCCTAACAGGACTCAGAGCCCAAAAGAGTTGTTTTCCTTCCCGCCTCAAACGGAACAAAATCTAACTCAGAATTCCAGATTTTACAAATAGCTCACCAGGGCTGTGATGGGAATAGCTTAGGGGTAAAAAAAAAAAAAAAAAAAAGAGAGAGAGAGAGACCCGAGTGCTGCGTGACATTGGACAAGTTACTTTACCTCTCTGGACTGGCTGAGGCACTGGCTCAGTAAGTCCCCTTCCAATGCCCCTCCCCAACCATGTAGTGACCCTTCTTCCAGCCCCAGCCCAGCTGGAACTTGGTCTGGAGACGGCTTCCAAGTTTTGGAAATGCCCCAAATCATGACAAATCGACGTGTCTGTCCTCAGGCCCATCCAGGCTCTGAGAGTCCAATTATGAGCTGGTAAAGAGCAGAAGCCACACGTGTGCATGTGGACCAGCCGCACTCTGAGGGGTGAGGGGCTCTAGGAAAGGAACCCACTTGACCAAGCCCCATCTTTCCACCCTAGTCACCATGTTCATGGTTTTCCCCGAGATTAATATTCTCGGAATAACTAACTTCACAGCCCAGCTCTAAATGTCTGTTAGCAGTGGTGGTATCTGCTGATGCTTCCTCAGGGCAGAAGAGCAATCCTTCAATGAACCCTGAGTCAGCTTTCCACACACTCTTCTGCAATGTGTGAACACCTGTGAAAGTGTAAATGTGCTGGAAGCAGAGAATACCTGCAGTTTCATTCCTCACCAGGGTCAGCTGAGGTCTAAGACTCATTTTGCAACAGAGTTAGCTGTAGTGCTGGTGAACCACAGTCTAGGGCCCGAAGCTCAGGAATCCAGAAGCTCCCTGGCAGAGAGGTTAAGTGACTATTAGCATTTCCCAATTTCTGGAGCTGAGTGCCAGGAGCTATTTACATGTCACACCCCTGGGCACTGCTCGAAACCTTCCCCACAGCACCCCACACACATACCTGCACGGATGCAGGTGCTCCTACAAGTGGCTCCACACGTCACAAGGTGAAACCACAGAGAAGACGGTCACCTCCTGAACCTCCTGGCTCTGCCTACAAGGCTGATTCTTCCCTAGGGCCGTCTGGGGCCTGCAGTGCTTCTCCGGCGCCTGTCAATACAGTCACTGAGAGCACTGCTTTGCAGCAGAGAAACTCAGGATGAAAGAATGACAAGCAGCCTGTATGTAACCAATAGCCAGCACCATTTTCTAGATAATCTGGAAAGAAGTATTTTGATAAACGCATAACCTTTTTCTTGGCTCCCAAACAAGAGAGGAGATAAAAGCCTGGCACTTAGATAAAACATTTGGAATAAGAGAACGACTTTCAAATATATACCAACCCTTTCATTCAATCAGAGGAGGAGGGAGCTGGGATCTTAACCGTAATTGTCTGAAATACCCCAAACCTCCACACTTAACCACACATGCGGAAGGCAAAATCCTTTATTCCCAAGTCACGCATGAATAATTACACATGAGGGAAGTTAAAAATGCTTCCTTTATTACATAAAGCCAGTACTGCTACTTCTAAATTCCACTGTTTGTGAATCTCTAAGTTGTTCAGTGTTATGCCTGTGATGTGAAGGACAGTCACTTCCAGGGGTGCTCAGCGTGGCTTCCCATGTCATCCATCATACCTGCTCCCCACTGCATGTATGGGTTGCAAGCTACTCTAGGAGAGGAAGTTCTCCCAGGCCCTAGAGTAAAAGTAACATTCTTCCATACTTTATTAAACCAGAAGCAACAAAGTTCTGAAGGAGACACAATTAGTTAAAGACAGCACGGAGTCGCAGTCTGTCAGTACACCACCCTCACCGTTTTCATTAACAAAGTGGGTTACGCTGGAGCCCAGATCTGCTTTACAATTCGCTGTTATAAGACAGTGCACATTCTCCTGATTTCCAGGGTGCAAGGCCACTCTTAGAACAGCCTCCTGACCAGACCTGTGAGTGAGCGGCCCCAGGTGCGGGAGCGGCTTCCTCTGCCAACTATGGGCTGCCTCAGTGCTCTGCAAGGTCAGCGCTGGTTTGAAGTCTACACTGTTGCAAGGCGGTCTCCACCACGCATCCAGCAGAATCACCAAGTTAGTACTTTAGTGCTGTTGCATGTTGTGAGGAGAACTATTTTCCATTATTCAGTTTAGCTCAGCAGAAGAAAGAAATTTGGGCCAAAATTACAACCAGATTATGACCAAATCTCTAAGCAAAAAAGAAAGTAAATAATTGCTGAGGTTAAAAAAGATGCAGTAATTCTCTTCATGCGGCCCTCTACTGGTTTGTGAACTGCACAATTAAAAATCATGAGCTTTAACAAAAATCTTTGTAACAAGCCAACTCATCCAAACAGGCATTTGGCCAGTAAGAAGTTAATTTCACACCAATAAAGTTTTGAGTGTAGATTTATTTAGGGCCATTTGCACATGTTCATAGAATAGTTTACCCCCACAAATGACAAGACAGCGCCCCTTCAGTGAGTCCCTAGCCTAAACATTATCTGCTTTACTTATACATAGCAAGAGGATAACATTAAACATGGAAGCTTTCGATTTGTGGCACCAGATGATGGTCTACACGGGGCATCCTTCAAAAGCTACAATTAGGGATCCACCTAGCTTTTCAGCAATACAAGCCCGATTGAGGTCTTCTGGCCCATTTGCTTGACATTCGTGTTTTATGCCTAGGGAGGAAAGACAACAATTATGTTTAGTTATGGCAGCAGTTTACCTATTTCTTTAACATAGGAAACCGTTTTAAAAGGCCGGTTCAAACGGGTGGGACAGCTGTGGCAGAGCAAACGGCGGACGAGTACACGGTGCTGAGTCATCTGAAACCACGGGCACCGACGAGAGACCCGTACGAACTAGTGCTGACAGGCCAGACCTAGTAGCGCACATTCTAGACGCTTCCACTCACATAACAAAATCAGCCAGAACTACTCTATGCTGTTAGGAGCAGGGGGCTGGTGTCCCTGCCAGGGAGAAGGGAGGGGCAGCAGTGAGGCTCAGGTGCTGGTCATCAGATCAGGAAATAACCATGCTTCACGTACGCTTTCTATAGGTATGCTGTTTTCAACAAAAAAGTTAAAAAGCAGGAGTAGGAATCCTTTTTCTTGGTTTTTGAAACATATGTAAATACATGAATTTGATACTTTGATTCAGTCTGCTGGACTGAGGAGTAAGAGCACAGAGGAGATCATTCTGCCCATAAAACAGCCCTCCAGTGGCTCCACACCCCACGTCCGGGCAGCTCTCTCAGAGACGGCCTAGTGACGGCCTTCTCAGGAGGACAGCGCACAGCACAGGGAGTCCAGTGATGCGGGCGTGTACAGCAGAGGCTCTGGAAACGGCTGCTCACTTCTGAACAGCTGCCTTGTTTTCTGGTTCTCCATAATTTTGAGATCATTTCTTAAGCTGCTGAAAGCACAGTGGGGCAGCTTCTAGACCATGTGGGACTGCCGGGAGAAAGCCAGCGATGCTTCCACTGGGGAGACGGGCAGGAGGGAGATGCCTCGTGTGTCACCAGAGGATGTCCAGAGAGCAGCTCCTCTCTGGGAGGGCAACACGGAGCTGGGACACACCCCACACCAAACAAGCACGTGTGGAGCCGGGCAGGGACGCAACGAGGCAGCACCAGGTTTCGGGGAAAGAAGCGAGAATTTTGTTTTTCCACATAAAACAAGCTAAGGCAAATCTGCTCTACTGCATGAATATAAAACCAGTCACAGTGAAACCAAATGAACATGACCCTGGGCCAAGCCCTTGTGACCTTGGCTCTCCCAGCAGTTTGGAGCCAGTCACAGCAGAAGGCGGGCTCCTTCTCACTCTCAGCTGGGAGGACCCAGGCCCACAGAGGTTATGCAATCTGGGCCGGGCCACACAGCAGTTAGACGACTAGCTTAGCCCTCAGTGGGCTATGGGCACTGGCCCCATGCTCTGTCCATCATACCAGCGTCTCCTCCTGGCTGGAGACAGCAAGTAGGTCCAGGCCATCTTCTCAGGATCCCCGTGACCCAGCGGCAAGTCACATAGAACAGGCCAGCCCTGGCCAGTCTGAGGACTGAGGCCATTCTCCTTTGGACACAGGTGAGTCAATAACCTAAAAATCATACCATTCCAAAGAAAAGCCAGCAATAAGAGCATCCCTTCCCATTTATGAACACGTCCTTTTTGCTACTTGGCTACGTTCAGAGGCCAACAGCAGATTTATCACTTACTATGACTGACAAACCAATCTGTCTCCACCTGCCCTGAGAGAAACTTGGCAGTGTCTGAAACTAGTTTCAAACCAGACTGAACAAGCCACACACATATACAATGTTGAGACGACAGAGAATTAGGCACAGGCCTCCCGGCCCAGGGACCTGCAGGAGGCAGAGACGTGCTGAGAGCCGGCTCTGCCTCCGGGTTTCCTCAGAACAAGCAGTGCCCTTCGCTCTGTGTGGAGGTTTGCCAAGGAGACGAGGCACTGCTCTGAAACGAAGCCCTACTCCTTGGCTTGCCACACCCCTCACACCTGGGCGGAGGCTAGGCCTTACCTTGGAACTTCTTTTTGATGGCATCCTTGGAGCTCGCATAGATCATTTTACTCTTCAGAGGAGCTAGTTCTGGTGCCCTAGAGAGGAGAGGGGCCCCAAAAGAAGAAAACCAGTTTAGAGAAAGCACAACTAACATCGTGTTACACATCTGCATCAGATGGGGGAGGGCCCTCCACCTTCTGGGAGAACTTCTCTAACTGCACAGTTTTCGAGTTCCGCTCCTCCCAGAATGTGCTGGACACACATACACAGAGCAACTTGCGTTGACCAAGGAAAAAAGCCACGGACCAATGATCAGATTCAGTTAATGGGGCGAAAATAAACAACACTGGGTAATTCACTGTATTATCAATTGTCTTCTTGAAAATAACTTTTTACCATTTGTATCAATAAAGGAATGAGTTCAGGCTAATAACCACCATCTCCGTGAGAGGTTTTTTAATAATTTCTGGTGGGAAAAACTTTCAAAATACAGGAAAGTAAAGAGAATAATCTGTAAATCAAGTATCTGCCACCTAGAATTAAGAAATGCTTGCAATTTTTGCTTCAGGTTGTTTTCGGGAGAAGAATATAAGTGAAGTCCAAGCCCCCACAATGCCCTCCCAGCCAGTCTCACACCCAGGTCCACTCCAGCAGCAAATTCTGACCTTGTGCACCTATTTTCCATCTCGGTCTAGCGTCACAAAACACAGCACAAAGATTTCTTTTTCTAAGCTTAATGGAAGTTCAGCGATAATGACATTTTGTTAATATTACTATTATGTTATATTCACAAACTTTTCAGTGCCTCCCCCTCTTGAAAAAATATGGCATACACTTTACCACATTTTTTAGCAGCAATACTGAAAAGTAACAGATATAGTAACAATGCACAGAAAAATCTCATCTACTCAAACTGCATATCCACACATGCATTATTTCTCACTGCACCACCGAACCTCAGGCCCGCCTGCATTCCACACCACCACGACATCAAAGGGTAAAAGGAGTGTGGTTAAATACTTGTAAGCACTTAACAACTCCATTTCGTGGCCACATTTCCAGGACATCAACAGTCATGAACACCATGGATCTGTGTGGCCCTCACTTAGTCTGCTGCCCACCAAGAGCCGGCGAAGTCTATTCTTGGGAACAAGATGTGCATTCCTCCTAACTCTGGGGTCCAAGGAAGGTGGCAAAGCCACAACATGGACCTCAGATGCACAAGCTACAAAATTAAGTGGGTACTTTTCTTATGCAAAATAGGTCAGGGACAAAAAAAGCTTTAGCTGTTCTCATTTTACTCTAATCAGATCTTTAAAATACTTTAAGTTAAGAGCCATTCCCTGGGCCCTAAATGGAGCCTTTTATAGGAAACTCCTAAAATAAAGTTTTATCTTTTAAAAAGTTAACAAATGCAAAATAAAACACAGCACTAACACTGGAATTTTCTCTTCTTCATTCCTTTATTTTCCAAATGTTCTTTAATGAAGATGTATCCTTTTCTTAGTGGGGGGAAAAAAGGGATAAAAAACCAGGATAAAAATAGTGCAAATGAAGGAAATATTCACCAATTTAAAAGCTTAAACTTTTACCTGCCCTATCTGTGACTCAGACTAAATTCCAGAGGGACCAGGGCTGTCCCTGCTTTTTTCACAGCTACTTTCCCAGCCCTAACACAACACCTGGCATGTAGCAGAAATAAGTTTAACAGATGCACTTTCATTCAACATGCTTGGTTTTAAGACTCAGTATTATCTTTAAGCACGTGTCTGTAGCTACCAGGCCTGCTCCACAGTAAGAACCCAATAAGACCTCACGTCTGTAACCCCAAGGCATCTCTGCAACCCCATGGCATCTTTGTTTCCCCAGGTGCAGCCAAGGGCCGCAGTGAACTAGGGGTGGCCTAGAGTCACATTCCTTGAAACCAGAATGCTCTGATCTCCCAATTCCCTGGCACACAGCTAAGAGCTAAACCCCTGCTTGACTTGCCCAGCTCAGACCAAAGGATCAAGAGGACCTACCGGGCCCCCCGCCCCCCCCCAAATCACAGGCCATTACCACCTGCCCCATCCCCCTTAGAAGCTGAAGAAGATTCTCATTATGTGGCAATTCCATATCATGGGATGTACGGTAATATGATTGAGGATCAGGGTGACTTTCAAGTCAAACTTAATCTCAAGTATGAACTTACTTGAAAAGACCAGAATAATTTAAACAGCCTTTGAAGAAAAAGGCCATGGAAATGGCTTTACAGTTCTTTTTCAATGTGTGAAGCAGCACTGCTGACAGAGCTTTCTGCAGTGATGGGAATGTTCTGTCTCAGTGCTGCCTAACTCATCACATGTGACTACTGGGCATCTGAAATGTGGCAACTCAAACTAAAGCCGAACTTCTGATTTTGTTTCATGTCAAAAGCCCCAAGCGGCCAGCAGCTACCCTCCTGGAGAGTATGGACGAAGAACAAATCACAATCGGAGATGATGACCGCACCCGCTTCAAAAGTACAAATCAATCGGGGAGAGGGCTGGCTCCAGGCACAGCGTGCTGAAGACTCTGGCGAGGAGCTAAGCTGACAACAAGAGAGCTAACTCCGAGTTTATGGAAGCTTGGTATTTTTAACGATGCTTACCACAGGAAAAACATCAACTCCTCTTTTCTGGATTCCTTTGTTTCAAAGCTTGCATCATACAGAGCATAGCGACAATCTTTTTCAGGAAGCATCCCCACAAAATGCTTGAAAGGATCGGTTATGGTGACACCAACATCTCCCACCAAGATCTCTTTGCCTTCCTCCACGATGATGCACTTTTTGTCTGCACTGAGACAGAAGATGACAGCCTTCTTTCTTTTCTTGATTTCTTCTGGCGTGGAGCACTTCCGAACTTTCATGTCATAAAAAATGCGACATACTTCATCGGCAACTTGCACTCCTGAGGCCTAGAGTGAGAGGAAAAGAACACCATAAAGGGGTACAACTCTTATCACACCAAATAAAAAACACTGTGACTTCTGGTTATAGACAGGCATGCACTCACATATCATCTACTAGGAAGACTAGAAAATCTGAGCTGCAAACACTAATCTCAGCCATTAAACTTTAAAAAGATGACACATACAAAGCCGTTCATCACATTACGTGGGAGTAAGGGAAGATTTGGCCACAGTGGTTCCTCTGACTAGAACCTGGAAGACAGAGCTTCCTGGGGTGCTGGACCAGTTTCTTCTCACAGAGGTTCCTCAGGGCCCAGACTGTGGGTAGTTATCTCTCCAGTTCAGGTGTTAACACCCCTTCCCAAATTCTTTTCATAACGAATGAATAACAGATGGTCAGAGTGGCTGGGTTGGGAAAACTCCACTTCTACAGTATGCTACTGCTAAGTCGCGTCAGTCATGTCCGACTCAGTATGACCCCACAGACGGCAGCCCACCAGGCTCCTCCGTCCCTGGGATTCTCCAGGCAAGAATACTGGAGTGGGTTGCCATTTCCTCCTCCAGTGCATGAAAGTGAAAAGTGAAAGTGAAGTTGCTCATTTGTGTCCGACTCTTCGCGACCCCATGGGCTGCAGCCTACCAGGCTCCTCCGTCCATGGGGTTTCCCAGGCAAGAGTACTGGAGTGGGGTGCCATTGCCTTCTCCACTTCTACAGTATACCCTTTGCTAATAAAAGAATATTTAAAAGGTTTTTGTTCTATTCACATGTCAAAATTATGATTAATATCCAGTAAAGTATCAGTCACATACCTTTAAAATTTCACTTAAAAAATCACCAAATTTTAAAAATTAGAATAAGTAAGATTGCGAGGAGACTAGACCTTAATTGTTTCCACCACAAGTAAAGAAATATTTATGTGATGTGATACAAGTATTAGCTAACTAACAGTGGTCATATTGCAATACATAAACGTATCAAAAATCAACACCTGTAAACCCTAAGCTTACATGTTACATGTCAATTTTACCTTAATTAAAAGTAGATATTCACTGCTATAACAAAGAGGATAGCTTAACTCAGGATTAACTCAAACAAAACCTTTTATCATATTATACTTGCTACCCCCAAATGAAGAAGTGGTCACACAAAATGCTGGTAACAGAAGATCTAAAACTAGGTTTTGATCTTTTCATCTTAAGGAATGTGCTATTCTCATTAACTTTATCTACAATTTTTTATGCTTCATTAACTACTTTGTTTGTATGTTAGCTTTTCTAAAACAAGAATTGTAAACTTAATGGAATTTAACTACTGAACAATACCAATTGTTAATGATACCTAAAATTAACATCAAGTTTTTAAAGAGGTTAAAATGCATGTGAGACTAAAAAATAACCCGCACACTAGGAAAAAATATTTGCAAATCATACATCCAATAAGAAATTTGTATCTAGAATATAAAAAGAAACCCTATAACCACAGTAAAAAAAAAAAGAAAAAAAAGATAACCCAATTTAAAAATGGGCAAGTGATCTGAATGGACATTTCTTTAAAGAAAATTTTAAAAATGGCCAAGAAGCACTTGGAAAAAATACTCAACATCACTAGTCATTAGGAAAGTGCATATCAAAACCATAATGAAAAAATACTGCACGCACACTACGATGGCTGTTAACAAAAAAGATGACAATGACAAATCTTGGTGAGGCTGTTGAGAAAATAGGGCCCTTAAACATTGCTGAAAGAACCTGTCAAACAGCAGATGCTTCAGGAAACCGTCTTGCAGTTCCTCAAAATGTTAAACATGGAGTTAACACCCAGCAATGCCACTCCTGTTGTATATACAAAGGAAATGAATGTCCATACAAAAATCTGTACCTGAAAGTTCATGGCAGCATTATTCCTAACAGCCAAAAAGTAGAAAGAACCCAATGTTTATCAGCTGATGAACAGGTAAACAAAACGTGGCATATCCATACAATGGAATATCATCTACCATAACAATGAGATGCTGACACCTACTACACTTCAAACAAACCTTGAAAAAACATTATGCTAAGTGAAAGATTGAACTGGGGTGCTGGAGAAGACTCTTCAGAGTTCCTTGGACACCAAGGAGATCAAACTAATCAGTCCTAAAGGAAATCAACCCTAAATATTCATTGGAAGGACTGATGTTAAAGCTCCAATACTTTGGCCCCCTGGCGTGAAGAGTCGAGTACTCATTGGAAAAGACCCTGATGCTGCGAAAGATTGAGGGCAGGAGGAGAAGGGGGTGACAGAGGATGAGATGGTTGGATGGCAACACTGACTCCACAGACATAAGTTTGAGCAAATTCCGGGAGATAGTGAAGGACAGGGAAGCCTGGCATGATGCAGTCCATGGGGTCGCAAAGAATCAGACACGACTGAGCAACTGAACAAGTGAAAGACCAGATGTAAGAGGCCACATATATCACAATTCTATTTTCATGAAATGTTCAGAGCAGGCAAATCCATGGACAGTAGGTGAGTGGTTTCCAATGGCTAAGAGGAGAGGGAATGAAGAGTGACTACAGAGCCTCTTTCTGTAGAGACAGAATGTTCTGGAATTTGACAGTGGTGATGGATGCACAACTCTGGAGATAAACTGAAAATCAGTGAATTGTACTTTATGATCTATGAACTGAATCTCAATAAAGCTGTTACTTAAAACTGCATGTAAGAATTCCGGGGGTTAAAATACACAAAGATTCTAGCAGTTACTTAGTATTAGGGTAACTGGGCCATTTAATCATTCATTCATTATAA
Organism: Okapia johnstoni; assembly: GCA_024291935.2. Taxonomy (NCBI): domain Eukaryota; kingdom Metazoa; phylum Chordata; class Mammalia; order Artiodactyla; family Giraffidae; genus Okapia; species Okapia johnstoni. The sequence goes on from CM044324.1 coordinate 30,861,421, forward strand.
GAGTTGGACATGGCTGAGCAACTGAACCACAATCTGAACTAATCTAATCCACATCCAATCACGAAAGTTAACGTGTTAGTCGCTCAGTTGTGTCCCACACTTTGTGGCCCCATGGACTGTAGCCCACCAAGCTCTTTTGTACATGAGATTCTCCCGGTAAGAATACTGGAGTGAGTAGCCATTTCCCTCTCCAGGGGATCTTCCCAATTTAGGGATCGAACCCAGGTCTCCTGCATCGCAGGTGGATTCTTTACTGTCTGAGCCACCTGGGAAGCCATCATTCACCTCAATCCCACCTGATCTAATCCAAATCTAACCATACTCACTTCAATCCTAACTAATCTGATCCACATAGATATAGAAAATTAAGGCTAGAAAATTACCTCAAAAGTTGCACAATATCACTTTCCCACTTCTAAAAAATACTTTTTTAAACCTTCTGTTACTGCTTTAGGAGAAATATTGTTCCAATAGTCACAGTCATCTATGTAAACCAAGTTAAGAGTCTTTCTTTTGATTTTTTACCCTTCTCTGCCTCATTCACTCTTTATACCTCAGATCAATTCTCTAAAACCAAGCTGAGTTAAAACTACTACCACATACTTCCATGTGTCTCTAGCCCATGACACTCACTACAGTTTCAAGTCTTGTCTGTAAGATTATTTGACTGTCTCTCCAAAGGGGTGGTAAGTCCCTTAACACTCTTAAGTCTGTCTTGTTCACTTTTATTTTCCCTTGAAATCAAAGATGAATCAGATTCTCAAGGACATGCACTGATGGAGAAGACGAAGATGGGGTAAAACATTCATTATTCCTTGATAAACTCCAACAGAAGGGCGTTTATAGAAGGCAAAGTGGGGGCAGGGTGGGGATGCAGGTAAGTCATGGAGAGTTTCCACTCTTTCGTGAGTCACTCTTTCTGAGGGATGAAAAGACAGTTCCTGACTAACAGGACCCAGTGTGCACAACACGAGAAAAGGGAACTGAGATGGGGATGGGGCCGGGGAGGGGGGAGGCACCGGATATTTTTAACATAAAGTAAAGGTGACCAGAGTTGTGCTTTTGGAAAATAATGAAATGATGCCTAAGACAACCAAGCAGGAAGAGAACTGTGGCCAGAGCGTCACCTGAAAGGCTGATTCTGTCAGCAAGGCAAGAGCTGACGAAGCCCTCATCAGAGAAAGGAGAAGAGCACACTGAGGAGACAGGTGGGCGCGGTGAAGGTGACAGTCCCCTGGGCACCACAGCCCGGCTGGGGCGGGAGGATGGGAAGCAGTGAGGCAGAACCAAGAGTTCAGTCATCAGGAGGCTGACTAACATCACGAAATACTCATTTCTCTAACCTTCCCATTGGGGTGGCTTAAGAGGCTTTGACGTTTTATAGACGTACAATCTCTTTGTGACGAGTTAACGCTATAACACCAACTTTTGCCCTTTAAAGTAACTTAAAAAATGCACAAGGCAACATGTTTATTAGATTCAATTGTAATGAATAAAATATGCTTCAATGTGTTAGACTTTGGTTTACTTAGCATATACTTGAAATATATTTGGTATGGAAGATTAAACGACTGGTCCCTAGACCCCTGATAATGATTCTTACGAAGATGAACTAAAACAAACACCGCAAGGGCTGACTGAGAAGGCAAGGGAACCACTCCTCCAGCCGGCTCTGCCCGAGCTGCCCCGCCTGCACCCACCACGGGCTCACCAGCCAGGCTCTTCCACCCTCCATCAGCAGGCAATCGGGAGCCACCTGCAAAGCGAGGGTAAAGACTGGTGGGGTGGAAAAGAGGAAAACTAATCCTTAAGTGACTATAGCTTACTAACTTTTTAGAGGCCAAAAGAAGCTAACTTGAAATTAAAGCACCAGAATTAGGAGAGCAACAGCTCCACCCAAGCTTCCCCACTAATGAGCTGCGTCACTTCGGGTGTGTCATTTAACATCTCCAAAGTAAATGAGTTCCTTCAGCTGACTTATTTAGGGGCAAGCCCCAGATCAGTATTATCACCCGGGGATCCTGTTAAAATGCAGATTGTGCAGATTCTGATTCAGAGTATCTGGAGCAGACTCTGAGGTTCTTACATGTCCAATAAACTCCAGGCGAATATCGCTACACTGTTGCTTTAAGTTTCAAGAAACATGATAAAATCTTAGCACCCATTGCTATTTTACTTCTCTGCCTACAAGTTTAATTTTTATAATGAATGAAGCAGTAGAGATAAGAGTACATTACAAGGGACTTCCCTGGTGGTCCAGTGGCTAAGATTCTGCACTCCCAATGTAGGGGGTCTAGGTTCGATCCCTGATCAGGGAACTAGATCCCACATGCCACAACTAAAGATCTCACACGCTCCAACAAAGATCAAAGATCTGTATCAGCCAAATAAATAAAATAAAATTAAAAAAGAGTACATTACAAAAACTAATAGGCCCAAAGCCAAAGCATTTTGGGGGACACAGTCTTCTCATAAAGCCTAAAGGGGTCCCTTCTCAACATGGTGTTTCAAACAGAAGACACAGCAGTAAAGAAGCCAATTATTCTGAAATATGGTTCATCTATCATAATGATTAAGAATTCCTGTGAGTAGTAAGTCCTGTGATTTGTTACCACAAAAACACATCACAAGGAATCTTCAAAACAGGTGTAACCCTGATACACGCAATCACTTGTTCACTGTTTTTACCTAACAGAAAAGATCCTCTCCCATAAGTATGTTTTCAGTATTTTTCTAAAATGTTAATTATTAACATATTAAGTGCTCAGCTATCAAGAAAAAATCCAAAGTCTATTTTTTTTTAAAGGACAACCAAGCTCAGTTGGGATTCTAAATTAATTTCTAGGGACTTCTCTGGTGGTCCAGCAGTTAAGACTCCGTGCTTCCACTGCAGGGAGTACCAGTTCGATCCCTGGTTAGGGAACTAAGATTCCACATGCTGTCCGGCATGGCCAAAAAAAAAAACCAAGGAAATTTATTTCTAGAGAGTTATTTATATTCAATTGCAAAGTTTTAACAATAAAGACCTTTAAAGGATACTCTGAAATAGGACCAAAATCTGCTGCAGTTAGGAAAGAAAATCCTGAGAGCAAAAATAGATCTGCTATTACAACAAGAGCCTTGTGATTACCTTAAAAAGATATGTTATCCACAATTTGAGTTTCTCTCTGTTCTGTACCAGTGACCACTGGAGAATTAGCAGTTGCTCTCAGAACTCCACCCCCATGTCAAAATAGTTACCGTTAAATGATTACTTCACTGTATTTTATCTCACATGGCTACCAGTTTTAACTTGTTCTTGAAGCATGGGAGTGCTTAGCCCGCCAGGCTCCTCTGTACGTGGGGATTCTCCAGGCAAGGATATTGGAGTGGCTTGCCATGCCCTCCTCCAGAGGATCTTCCCAACCCAGGGATCGAACCCAGGTCTCCTGCATTGCAGGCGGATTCTTTACCGTCTGAAATGGATCTCAAACCCGAGTCATCTCTAGAAGAGCTTCTGTAAAACACTGATTCAGAGACTAAATGAACACATGGAGGCACTGCCTTTTATATTCAACATCCACTCAGTGTACACTTCTTTTTAAAAACTTACCTTCACTAACAGAGAGGGAAGAAAAGCTACAAAGATTGTGAAACACTCGGTATTTTAAAGTTGCAGATGAGTGAACACATTTAAAACACCAACTCTCTCCATTCTAGTGGAAGGGTGGTAAGCTTTGAAAGAAGCTCAAATTTCTGATTCAATTACTGTAAACAACTGAATCAGCTGAAACGTGATGGTTCACAGCAGCCCATCTTTCCCCAAAATATCACAGTGGTCTATACCTACACCGCCAAATGCAAGGAGGATGTCTGACTGGGTCCAAGCTTGATGTCAACTATACCTAACAAAGCCCTCACTGGAGGAAACAGGAATGAAAGCTACTGTCTTACCTCAGAAAATTATATTTTAAAAAATTATTTCTCTAAGCTGAGAGAGTCTGAAATATTTGAAAGTAGGACACTGCATAGCAGACAAATAACAATTTCAAATTTACAAACACCTGGCAGAAAAAGACATTAATTATGTCCTTTCTTAATCTGCCAACTCTTAACACCCAGCATAACTGCTAATCAAAGGAACTGGGGAGTTTAAAAATGGGTTCATAAATATCCTTAACCTACACCATCTTTGCACAAGGGCCAGGAGAAACAAAAAATTACTGACTACAAAATATTTAGGCTTCTGGCTACTACAACCAGTGCCTCGGAGCAATAATGTTGAGATAACAAATGAGAATGACAAGTATGTCAGGGACATTTTTACATGTAAGGTTTAAGAGCCTCACAGATTCTGGTCAAGAAGGGTGCTGAACACATACATCTATCTCCCTACCAAAATGCCACTGAACATTTAAATAAATATGAAAGTCTGAGAAGCATTTAGGTCCCCAGGTCTCCTCCTGAACACCACTGTGACGCCACACCACATCCCAGGAATTCTGGTGAGGGTCAACAGAAGAGTCTTTCTGGCTCAGTTATCGTGCTGAAAACAGGAAAATAGGTGGCCATATGTAGGTGTCACTCAACCACCAGGCCCTGAAGCCTGACTATGCATCTCTAACTCTGCACTCTACTGTTCCAGAGAGCTGTACTGAGCCACAGCACCTTCTGTGAAGACACAAATGTTCTCCATCTGCACTGTTCAACGCAGCAGCCTCTACCACATGGGGTGACTGAGCATGTGAACTACAGCTGATGCAACTGAGGACTTTAAATAGTTTAATATAAAACGACACAAAAAAATTAACTCAGTACGTACTAAAATAGTACATTTTGGGTAAACAAGTTTATAAAGCCTATTATGTCATTTTCTGTCTTGGAAAAACAGTACACTATTTAGCTTTCTGGATGCCTCGTGTCATCAGTAACCTCAGTTACTGTACTATGCAGTAAAATAATGCCTCCAAGGGTCAGGATTTCAACTGGAGTTTAATAATTATAGCCAACTACTGCTGGAGGTGAGGAGGCAATCTTGAGGGGGAATTCAGATAATAGACTCTCTGAGGCGGGGTTGTATTCTGTGTGTTAATTTGGATAAAGTCAAAACCACCAGATAAGTTTAAAACTTATAAAACTGACCTACATCAGTAAATCAAAATTCACAATGATGAAAACTTGGACCTGTGGGGTGAGCAAACAGTTTCTGTCCTACAGTCTGTTCCTGCCCAGTAAGTATAGATCAGACCAGTAAACACACAGCATCCTCCACCCCTTGATAAGGCCCAACTGCCCGGAGCTGCTGAGGACGGTTTTATAGATCATGCCTTGCTCAAGGGGGCCTGACCAAGGGCGCAAGAAGGAGCTAATCAAGTTCCTGCCCCACTAGCCAAGATAGGTAGGTGCCCACAGGGCTTTGATGTGGGAGAGCCTGTCTCCCAAGGCCACACCACCCCAAGGGATGGCCACTCTGTCATTTAAACAGTCACTACACAGACTATCAGTGATCCAGAAAATGTTCCAAGTTAACTCCCTGCCCTAACTCACTGGTTCATTCCCCCAAACCAGAGTGACCAAACAGTGTTAAATTGATAGCCAATTTCCACTTGTAGAAGTCCTTCTTCACCTCAGAGCAAAACACAGACCATGTCCTTGGAACAGTCTATGGAGATCGAACAGCAACTCTACCAGCTATATTGTAAACTTCAGAGGTGCACAAAAATGATTTTATGGATACACCTTACTTAGTTGGGGAAAAGAAAAACTCTCCTTCAAAAACCTAAATTCTATGAACCACCAGCCATAACCCCACCAGAAGAAAAACAAATCTTACAGAAAAATTATTTCAACATCCAAAGCAGACTACACATAATAAAAGCCCACTTGCTAAAAAATAATCTCTCTTACTCGGATTGCCTGCAATCATACAATCTGACTAGGTTTAACAGGTTCCTCACCCCACCTGGGAGGCAAGGAGTCAGAAAGGGTGGGGAGGAACAATAACAAACCGGACAAGAGAAATAAAACCTAACAATAATAAACAATAAAATAAAAAATTAAATTAACAAAAAATTAAAAAAAAATAGTAACAATAAACCTGACAGAGAAAATAAAAGTCCCCATTCCCCTCTCCTACCCACTCCCAAAATGTAGACAGAAAAACGGGAGGGGGAAAACACCAAGTAGCAGTAAGCACACTGGCAAACAGTCCTAGGTCTTTCCTGTTCTCTTTCAAGCGTCTGATTTCCTTCAGGATAAACCCACGCCACGCCAAGTCCTTTATGCCGTTTCTTTCCAGCCTCCTTTCCCACTTCTCCCCGACACATACCATGTAACTGTAGTCAGGCACAACTGTGACTCCCTGAACGCACCACGCGCACTAGTGGTGCTTTACTTTCCTCCTCTCCTCTGGCAAAGCCTCGGGGGCTCAGCTCAGGCATCTCCTCTGGGAAGGCAAGGCTTACCTGGTCCCTCAACCACCACCTGAACCCGAGAGACTCAAGGCTTCCATGTACCAATGCAGAGAATAATCATTCCTAGCACAGCATCACCAAGGACGTGATCAACTTTCTCTAGACTGCACTCCTTAAGGGGAAGAACTAATTATTCTACCTAAGAAATATCATCCACTTGATTAGGTTTTGAAAACTGATTATTCCATTTTCATGAAATGCACTTCAGGATATTTTTCCCCATCCTTTATGGTACAATTCTTACACCAATGAAAAGATTGCATCTCAAAACCTTAGGGTCTCCTGAAGGAAAAGAAAAAAGCAAAAATCTTGTAAGCAGAACTTCAGGGGTCCAGAGGCTGAGACTCTTCACTTCCAATGCAGGAAGTCCAGGTTCCAGCCCTGGTCAGGGAACTAGAGCCTATATGCCTCGACTTGGACCAGTTGCAGCCAAATAAATAATTTTTGTTTTAAATTTCCTTTAAAAAAAGGAATTTCCTTTCTAAATTTCCTTTAAAAACACTTCTAGCCATCTCTACTGATATCCCCTAGGCTGTTTTTTCCCTGATGAGACATGCTATTCTTGTCTTTTTCCTAAAGACACAAAACTTCAGTCCTCTGAATACTATCGGCAAAAATTCATGTTTGTTTTTTAGGTTCCTCACAACTGATTGACCAAAAAAAAAACTTTTAAAGAAGGAAAAACTTCACATTACTTCATTTTATAAGTGACAACTCACTGCGTATCACATCAAGGATCCATGAAAGTACTTGTGAAGATGGTGAAACTGAAAGATATTTTTTGTGCTATAATTGATAAAGCATTGTTAATTTTAGGTGTACAGTACAATGTAATGATTCAGTATTTGTATACACTGTGAAACAGTCACCATAAGTCTGGTTAACTTCCATCAACATAAGCTTACAATTTTCTTTCTTGTGATAAGAACTTTTAAGGATTTATTCTTTCAGCAACTTTCAAATATTCAATAAGTATTATTAATTATAGTCGCCAAGCTGTTCATAACATCCCGTGGACACCGGAAGTTTGTGTCTTTAGATCACCTTCACCTATTTTGTTCACCATCCTCTCTGCCGACCATCAGCTTGTTCTCTTATCTGTGAGTGCGGGTTTTTTCTTTAGACTCCATATATAATTGAGATCATACAGTATTTGTCTTTCTCTGTTTGACTTACTTCACTTAGCTTGTTGCCTTCAAGCACCATCCATGTTGTTGCAAGTGGTAAAATGTCTTCTTTTTTTATGGCTAAATAATATTATCTAAGTATTTATAAGTACACATATATATGCCACTCATCCATCAATGAACACAGGCAGTTTCTATAATCTCCACACTGATTTCCATAATGAAAAAAAGAAAAGAAAGAAAGGAAGTGAAGTTGTTCAGTCATGTCCAACTCTTTCTGACCCCATGGACTATAACCTACCAGGCTCCTCCGTCCATGGGATTCTCCAGGCAAGAATTCCTCCTTGAGGGGATCTTCGTGATCCAGGGATCTAACCCACATGGCAGGCAGCTGCTTTACCATCTGAGCTACCAGGGAAGCCCGATTTTCATAATGACTGCACAAATTTACATTCCCATCAACAGTGCACAAGGGTTCCGTTCCCTTTTCTTCACATCCTCACCATCTGTTATTAACATTTATTTCTTATAATTGATATTCTAATGTATATATGGTCAATTAATTTACCTCAAAAGAACCAAGAATATACAGTTGACCCTCGAATACCTTGGGAGTTAAGGGGCCCAACCCTCGGTGCAGCTGAAAATAAGCATGTAATTTTGCAGTCAGCCCTCTGAATCCTCGGTTTCACATTGGTGGATGCAACCAACCACACATTGTGTAGTACCCCAGCACGTTATCTATTGAAAAAATCCACAACTAAGTGGACCCAAACCTGTGATATTCAAGGGTCACCTGTACAATGGGAAAGGACAGTGCTTTAACAAACGGTGCTGGGAAAAGTAGACAGTCACGTGCAAAAGAATCTTACAACATAAGGAAAGTGACTCAAAAAATGGATTCAAGATTTGAATATAAGATCTGAAATGGTGACTCTCCTAAAAGAAAACACAGATGGTGAACTCTTTGACATAGGTCTTGGTGATGATTATTTGGATCTGACTACAAGAACAAAAGCAACAAAAGCAAAAAATAAGTGGAACTATATCAATGAAGATACTTCTCCACAACAAAGGAAACCATCCAACTGAACTCCTGGGAGAAAATATTTGCAAATCATGTACCTGATAAGGGGTTAGTATCTAAAATATGTAAAGAACTCACTCATACAATTCAAGAACAACAAAAAATTCAATTAAAAAATGGGCAGAGGCTCTGAATACATGTTTTTTCCAAAGACATACAAATGGCCAAGAGGCACACAAACAGGTGTTCAACATCAGGGAAACAAAACCACAATGACACACCACCTTAACTCTGGCGTCTTTATCAATGTCCTCTGCCTAACACATACATACAATCCCCCTCTACCCAGAACTGTATCCCAAGTGCTGAGGTCAGTTCTTAGTATATAATTTCTTAAGTATTTACTGAATGAACTGTTGCTATTGTAAACCTTGGGGCTTCCCTGGTGGCTCAGATGGTTAACAGTCTGCCTGCTATGCAGGACACCTGGGTTCGATCCCTGGGTCGGGAAGATCTCCTGGAGGAGGAAATGGCAACCCACTCCAGTATTCTTGCCTGGAGAATCCCATGGACAGAGGAGCCTGGTGGGCTACAGTCCACTGGGTTGCTAAGAGTTGGGTATGACTGAGCGACTAACACTTCCACTTCCGTTGTAAACCTTGAGGGCCAAGAAGAACTGTGTTTTAATCTCCGTTAATTACTTCAGGAAAAATATGAGTGGAAGACAAGATTTTTTTATATTGAGAATCAAAGTCACCTGAAAAGTCAAATTAAAAAGTTGATCATAAAAAAATGATCATGTATAATGATTCCAAGTAAAATAACATGAATTTAAGGAATATAATAATTAAAAAGACATGTTTTAATGCACTCCCCCACTGTTTGCATTTTATCTACAACTACTGAAGTATACACTAGTGTAATAAGAATATAAAGAAATGAGACTATCCATGTAATTTGGATCAAAAGTGGTTTAATATTACTATTTTAGCCAATGCTGATAAGCAGCATTCTACCATGTGCCAGGCATGCTTTAGTTTATTACATACACACCTCACCCAGAATGCTGTGATGGCAGGTACTATCACCATCCCCATCTGGAAGCATGATGAACTACAGACACAGCACAGTCACGTGTCTAAGGTCATATAGTTAGTAAGTGGCAAGAATCAAAACACCTCGACAGCCAGACCCAGTGTAGTCTCACAGCTATGACACCATACCCCTTCCCTGGGCTGCCGTAAGGATGAGTGAGATACAGTAACACAATGCCCGACACACAGGAAATACTTATAGTTATCTGAGACAGCATTACTTCTTGTTCTTTCATTTGTTAAGCTTTCAAGTGCTTTTCTATGGTTCAGGATGCCTCAATGAGCATCAAATATCACTGCTGCATTTTTAAGAGAAGGGAACTGGCACTGCTGAGGGGTTTCTGTATGCCAGAATTATCCCAAAGCTGCCACTATGATAATACCTGCCTTATCTATCTCAGAGGATTTTCACTTTAAGACTCAAATTACATTATAACAGTATACAAAGAGAAGGTACTTAAAACTCAATTTCCACTGTATTTTCTTTTTAAGTTAAGGAAGAATAAAAAGTGTAAAAATTAAAGCAATTCATCTCTATGGGAACCTGCCCCATCATAATGAAGAATGTCCTCCCGTTCACCTTTTCATTCGGCAACATCTGTAGTGGGCCTACTAGCAGAGACTTCATGCTATTGAAATACACAAATCCTATCTTACGGTCCAGTTCCACAAAACATCTTAAGAAGCCCCATAAAACAGTGCAATCAGTAACAGTGCTATCTCAGCACAGTCATATGCAAACATGCAGAGAATTAACAAAAGTGCTGGTATCCACATTAACTTCCCCTTACAAATTAAATAGGCCAATCCACAAAGTCTGACGCTGGTCCATCAAGGTAGCCACTAACCACATGTGGTTTATTGAGTCCATTAAACGTGGCCAGTGTGGTGAGGAACTGCATTTCTAATTATATTTCACTTTAATCAACTTAGGGACTTCCCTGGTGGCTCAGACAGTAAGGAGTCTGTCTGCAATGCAGGAGACATGGGTTCGATACCTGGGTCAGGAAGATCCCCTGCAGAAGGAAATGGCAACCTACTCCAGTATTCTTCTCTGGAAAATCCCATGGACAGAGGAGTGTGGCAGGCTACAGTCCATGGGGTCACAAAGAGTCAGACACAAATGAGCGACTTCACTTTTACTTTAATTAACTTAAATTTTAAAATCCATTATCCATTCCATTACTGGAAAACTAAGTATGCTTGGAGCAACTTATGTATGTGAATCTACTTTTTCAACTGTGAAGTTTATATATAAATATATACCAAATGCGTCCAATAAAAACTGAGGGTTTGAATTGAAATGTGTTGAGTATAAAAATATATACTGGATTTCAAACAATTTGTATGAGAAAAGAATGTAAAATGTCTCATTTTTACATTGATTAAATGTTGACATATTTCAGATATATTTCATCTTTTCTTTTTACTTTTCTAATGGGGCTACTGGAAAATTTAAATACATAAGTAATTCACATTTTATTTCTATTCAACAATACTGGTCTAAAGATGACTTAAAACATTCTCAACACAGTGATTTGAGAATTCCTCAGAGTTTTGACAACTGACTTATAAGACTGCTCCCTAGCAACCTAGAGAAGTTTTACCCATATTTGCCCATGCTTTACTTTCAGCTCTATAACTACCAAAAAAAACCCCAAAAAAACCCAACTATGAACAAAAATGGGCTACATGAAACAATTTAAAAATAAACACTAATTACATTTACAAGTTGGCAATCTCCTGAAAGCAGATCAAGATAGGAATATGGGTAGAAAATTCACCTTTCTTTTATGTGATAAGATAAAGAGGAGCAACAACCTATAAAGTAATGCAAAAATGTTGACAAGAGTAAACAGTCCTCCCTTAATGTGATCCAAAAGCACATAAACAAAGATAAATTAGGTTTCCTGCTATAGTATGCTGGAGAAGGCAATGGCAACCCACTCCAGTACCCTTGCCTGGAGAATCCCAGGGACAGAGGAGCCTGGTGGGCTGTCGTCTATGGAGTCCCACAGAGTTGGACACGACTGAAGCAACTTAGCAGCAGCAGCAGCAGCTATAGTATGCACTGAAGTTTCAACCTTTCAAGCGCTCATCCTAAACCTTGTTGTAACAGTGTAAGAGTTCTTTGATGGTCCCTTGTCAAGTCAAAAATAAATAAAGCCAAAGTCTCATTATTTCACACTACAAATTAAAATACGACTTTTAAGACTTTTGATTGCATTTTTACTGAAATCAGCTACTTTTTAAAGATCTACCAAAAAATAGATTCTTCAATTTTAACACAGCAAACACATCATGAAATAGGGTAAGGAGCACATAAGCATTACAATGTCAGCTACTAGAAGGCAATCTTAAAAGAGTTAAGGATCACTCCAGACTACATTCTCAACTCTATGGGGTCCTTGTTCAGAAGATTCCATGATGAATTAAGCAGCAAGTTTGTCAAAGCATTACTGAGATGGACCAATCGGATGTCTATTCTTCTATGCTTCTCCCAACGTAAAATTTCAAGCAAAATGAATAAGGGACAGCTTTTAGAAGAAGGACAATTACAAGTAAAAACTCACTTGTAACATGGAGGCAAAGAGGCAGGGACAGAAGAAAAATGGATTAAAACATTTCTGAGTGCGACATATAATACAAATCTTTGGGTATGTCTCTCGTGGACAACCTGGAGAGGAATATTATGCTATGTGGGTAAGAAGCTCAAGATGCTGAAATGATAAGCATTATTTAGGTATGCAAATTACCAAAGAGTCCAACAGAGACTAGACCTAGCTATTCAGACTAGAGCCTTACTCTGTAGATAAAAACAATGTCCATCTTTAAACAACAGTTTTTAAAGAGTTGCCATTTTTTTTCAAATTTCAAATTGAGTTCAGCTCAATTATTGAAAGAAAATAGCTACACTGTCATAAAAACACAAATGTTTAGTCTTCCTATATGCTAAAAACATCATTTTGACCTAAACCAGTTCTATTTGTGAAAAACGATAATGGTTATTTTTGTTTTACTTATTTTTAATAGACTATTTTTTTAGAGACATTTTAGGTTCACAGAAAAACTGAGCAGAAAGTACAGATTTTCCATCTATCCCCGTGTTTGTTCTCTTTTTTCTTTTTTAAATATCTTGGCTAAATATACCGCCTAGGAAAAAAGAAAGAAAAGGATACGGATAAAGCAGAGGATGTTAATCTCCACATCCAGTCAAACATGGAACTCTCTTCTGGATCACTCTACCACTACCAGAGCCTCACAAGGGCAGCTGGCTAGAACTAAGAGTATTGAACTTAAAAGAAAAGTAGGTGCCACAGGTGAGGGACATCAGTCTTCATTATGCAGGTCTGGTTCTAACAATCTCTCGTTAATTTTCTTTTAAGGTTGATTTACTTCATGGATACACAAATAAGCTGAGATGAAGACATGACGAGTATTTAAACAATGTCAGGCTCACTGAGAACGTATTCATGTAAAAAAATGAAAAGACACTCAACTATTGCTAATGAGAGAAATGCAAATTATAAGAATGAGAACTCATTTCACACCTACTGGATTGGTTTTCAAAGTCACATAATGCCAAGTAGTGAAAAGAAATAGAGAAACTGGCTGATGGGATGCAAACTAGAACTAAACCTCACAAAGCTCTTTTTCTCAAAGTTGCAAAAGGATGCGAGAAGCATGGTAACATTTACATAAAAACTAAAAATACATCAAGGAAACATATTACAGATACACACATGTACAGCTCAAAGTGTGGAACATCAATGAGAATCAAATGAATCAGTTGCAGGTGACTATGTTGAACTGTACCTGAGCCCTGAGCTCCTGGAAAGCAGAGATGATTAAGAGATCCACTCCCATCATTTTGTGTTCAGGGTAACAAAATGACCTTGCCCTTACGTACCCCGAGATTAAGACCCATCCCCAGGCTTTCTCAAGACTCCTCAGTTTACCAGCCCCAGGTTTCTTTTTTTTGTGTGTGGATATTCCTCATTTTAATTAATGTTCTCTCAATTGCAATTGCCTGCAAAAATTATCTCCTTAATTGGCCAGTAAGTGTATTACTTCTTTGACAAGGAGACGTTACCTCTAGGGAGGGAAGGAAACGGGATGAAGAAGATGCATAATTCACCTAACATAAAAACCTGAAATATAGCAAAAAGTTAATCTTCTCTTCTTTTGTACAAAGAAACCTGTTATTGTGTACCTTCCTGCTTAAAATGTTTCAAAATTAATTTTTAAATTATTTTAAAACCAGATATGGAGTGAGAAAAGGCCCCAAGTCAATTAATCCTTTACAGACTGTTTTCAAATATGTTAAATAGGCACAGGAATAATACATGACCAGTCTTTTCTACTGGACGGCTGTAAGTAAAAACATTTTTGCTAATCATCAGGTGGTAGGATACACTTATAATTCATTCTGAGCCACAGCTCAGTTTGTTAGAGCCGAGTTCTGATCAGGGTGAGGTTAAGGAAGAATTGATGCTTTTGAACTGTGGTTTTAGAGAAGATTCTTGAGAGTCCCTTGGACTGTAAGGAGATCCAACCAGTCCATCCTAAAGGAGATCAGTCCTGAATATTCATTGGAAGGACTGATGCTGAAGCTGAAACTCCAATACTTCGGCCACCTGATACAGAGAACTGACTCATTTGAAAAGACCGTGATGCTAGGAAAGACTGAAGGCAGGAGGAGAAGGGGACAACAGAAGGAGAAGGGGACAACAGAGGATGAGATGGTTGAATGGCATCACCGACTGAATGGACATGAGTTTGAGTAAACTCCGGGAGTTGGTGATGGACAGAGAGGCCTGGCGTGCTGCAGTCTGTGGGGTCGCAGAGTCAGGCACAACTAAGCGACTGAACTGAATGGTTAGATTACCACACCGACCTTTACTGTTTCAGGGGTAAGACTACACTGACTCCCCAGAGAGCCACACAGCTATGCTGCAAGTGCATTTACACTATCACAAGAGTAGTTAGGCCGGTCTCCTGTGATGTGTCAATCCATACCCAACAGGAAGAACTACTCAGCAGATAACCCTAGGAATTTGATGGTAGGCTGGTAAATAATCTTTGTATGAGGAAGCTGGCACACCCAGTACACACGCACACCAAAGTTTTGTTTGGAGAGTGTATATGGTTCCTGTGAAGGGCAAGCTTATGGGGTGTTTTTGTTTTTTTCTTTTTTTTTTTGGCACTGTAAAGTGAGACTTTGCAAACATGAAATCTCATTTTAAAGTGCCCAGGGTGATTTTCGGAGTTGGTTTCAAATTACTTTATTCCCAAATGCTTCTAGAAGTTAGTGAGTACCAGGAAGTGATTTTGTTAACGTAGAATAAACTCATCAGCAGTTAATATTTAATCTTAAAAAAAAAAAGCTAAGAAACTTGGAAGCAAGCATCTAACCAACAGATCTAAATAGTTTCAAACAAAGAGGTAAAGTGCTATAGTCTGGAATAACTTTCAGTCTTTTCAATCTTCACTATATTCTTTAACAGCTGGATTGAAGGGAGGATGCTCTTGAGCTCATAAGGCTAAACAGAAGAGTAACCTTTAAAAATAGTCATCTACACAAATCAACCTATCTACAGAAGAGACACAGACTCTCAGACACAGAGAACAAATTCAATTTGTGGTTGTGAAGGGGGAGGAGTTAGGAGAGGGATGGAGTGGGAGTTTGGGACTAGCAGATGGAAACTACTATATAGAGAATGGATAACCAACTAGGTCCTACTGTATAGCAAAAGAAACCATATTCAAACATCCTGTAACAAACCACAATGGAAAAGAATATGTAAAAAGAGAATGTATACGTGTGTATGTATATATATATATATATATGTGTACAACTGAAGCACTTTTCTGGGCAGCAGAAATTAACACATTGTAAATCAACTACACATCAATTAAAAAAATAGAAATGGTCATCTGCATTCTGAACTCACATTGAAAGCATCCAAACAAGAGTAGTTCATAAATTCTTCCTAAGTTTGAAATGTATTCAGACTCCACCCATCTCCACTAATTTTTATTTCTCCTCCTTCTGAGCCATAAATAAAAGACTGTTCATTTTATTTGAATGTACAAAAATAAAGAAGTTAAGCTTTAAAATTCAAGCATTTAACTAAAGTAAAAAGACTTGATTCTTTTTTCAAACAGAAAATGAAGTTATGTCCTATCAGAAGGCACTAAAGCAGGCTCCAATCTGATTCAAAGCACTTTTATTGGAGTGGATGGTCTTAAATTGATGAAAACTCAAGCCGTTGAAGTCTTTTAGTGTAGAGTAATAATGTAAAGTAGTACAATCTTAAAGCAGTTAAAAAGTAAGATGCTGATCCTCTCTGTAGCTCACAGAATTAAATCAAAGAAGAATCAAATATCGAACAGCAAATTCCTACTCCGTATTCTCGGTCATCAAGAAACTACTGGTTAATCTTTTTTCTTCCACTAATGAGCCAGTCAGCATAGCTATGAAAGAATACCTTAAGAAAACCCAAACTGTTACTCAGTGAAAACACTTTGTATGCAGATGAACTGGTACCAGCTGCTTTCAGGCAGACAGATGCAGTAACAGTGTAATATTTCTAGCAAAGTCTGGTAAGCCTTCGCCTGCAAATCATTGACCAAAAATGGTAACAGTGTGCGCGGACTAAAGAAAATGACTAAATCTTCTACTTGGTCGTCCAGTTAATACCACGGTTCTACAGCAAACTAGAATCCACTTTGGACGGAAAAAGAGGTACATTAAGCAAAAGATTCAACACCTAGAATATGCGGAACATGTTTACTTTTAAGCAACTCGGATAACTTGATAGACTTGACAAAGCTTTTTCATTTACTTTTCTTAGCATCCCAGCGTCAGGGCCACCCCGCTGTACGCCAAGGGTCGGCAGAGCCAACCTGTTTGCAGGTAAAAGAAAATCTGTGACCACACGGGGAGGCCAGACAGGCCACCGCCCGGCCGGACGGGCGGAACGCGGACCGGACAGCCGGGGGCGGCAGTCAAGTGCCACAGGCCCGGTTCGGAATCTCCCGGGTCAGGCCAGGTGGTCATCCCGCGTCCCCCTCCCCCGCCCCAGGTGGCTCAATCAAGGCCTCATGCCTTCCCCTAGATGCACAGACCTCCAGGGCCGAAACCGCCCTAGTCGCTGACCGCCCGCGCCCGGCCTCGGCCAAACCAGTGCCGACGAGGACGCCACTGGAGGGAGGGCAGGCGTGCCCTGGCGGCGAAGCCGGGGCGCCGGGGGGTCAGCCTCGGCTGGGCTGCCGAGGCCGCGCGGGAGGCCTCGCGGCGGCGGCGACTACAAGAACGTGGCGGCCGGCGAGTAGCCCCGGCACGCGGCCCAGCGGGTTGCGGCGGCGGAAGCCGTGATCCCTTTCCCTCTTCCCTCCCCTGCCGCCCCGACCTCGCGGCGCCCCAGGACCTCGCTCACCATGTTCGCCGCGGCGGTCGCAGAGCGCGGAAAGGGAGCCGGCCGGCGCCGAGTCTACTGAGTGTCCTCTTCAAGGCAGCCCGGGCGAGCCTCCCGGGGGTGGGCGGGCGCCGCGGGCCCCGATGCGGCTGCGCACGTCACGCGCTGCCCACCGTTGCTAGGCAACCGGCCGGCTTGGCAACGCCCCGCCCCCGCGGACCCGCCCCACTCCCCCACCCCCACCCTCCAGCCTCTAACTCCTGTCAGGCGGGGTCCTCCTCAGCTTCCGGAGACCGGGGGGTGGACCCGGTACCCCTTGTCAATTAGCGGCGCTGGCGAGGTCCTCCCCAAGCTCGGGGGAGGAGGCGGAGCTTGAGCTGGCACCTGCGGGCGAGGGGCGAGGGCCCCTTCCCGGGGCGGGGCCACGTGGCGCCCCGCCCACTGCGCCGCCGATGTCCTTACATGGAAGTAGCCACCTGGCCAGGTGTGCGCCGCGGCGAGGGGCGGGGCCGGGGAGCCAAGGAGGGCCGAGGGGGCGGGGCCTGGGGACCGAGGAGGGCAGAGGGGCCGGGCCTGGGAGGGGGGGCGAGAGGACGGTAGAAGGGCGGGGCCCGCAGCGGAGGAGACCGCAGGGAGGGTCCGCGGGAGTTCGGCGCCAGCCTCGCGGGGGGCGCGTCCCGCATTTTTTTTACCTACTTTGGTGAGATTCCCGCCAACCTCCGGTGATTGGCCCAGCCCCGGCACGTCAGGCCCTCGGGCGAAGGGAAAAGTCTGCGCATTTTTCCTCCTTCCCAAGGCGACTGTGGCAGCTCAGAGTGCTCTGAGTCACCGCTAATTTCAGGTCTGCAAAAAAAGCAAGGAGCGATTTATTTATCTTCGGGAACAGCGCGGGGAAGGAAGGCCCTGCCGCCCGCAGGGTACGGCTGGAAACGGCCTTCTCGCCTAGGGAGGGTGGCGCCGGCCCCGCTGCCCGGGTTTGGGGGTTTTTAATTTGGGATTGCGTTTGTTTCATGGGCGGTTGCATCAGAAACACACTTTTCAGAAGGCCAGAAGGAATCCCAGCGTTTTTTTCTGAGGGCGTTTCAGTGGAGAATAAAGGGAACAGAGAATTTACAATTGGCATGATGACATTTTACTTAATTTAGGCTCCCCAGAGCATAACACGCCTATCCTATGTTCTTTGTGCTCAGTCGCCACCGACTGTTTGCCACCTCATGGACTGGAGCCCAACAGCCTCCTCTGTCCATGGGATTCTCCAGGC
Organism: Okapia johnstoni; assembly: GCA_024291935.2. NCBI lineage: Eukaryota > Metazoa > Chordata > Mammalia > Artiodactyla > Giraffidae > Okapia > Okapia johnstoni. The sequence continues at coordinate 30,879,803 of CM044324.1, forward strand.
AAGAATACTGGAGGGAGTAGCCATTGCCGTCTCCAGGGGATCTTCCCGACCCAGGGATCGAACCCAGGTCTCCTGCATTGCAGGCATATTCTTCACCATCTAAGCCACCAGGGAAGCCAGTCCAGGGGATCTTCCCGACCCAGGGATCAAACCTGAGGCTCCCGCACGTCTTGCAGTGGCAGGCAGATTCTTATCATTGAGCCACGAGAGAACCCCCAGCAGGCTTCTACCGAAACTATTTTAATTCTCCCAATGTTAGGCTTTTGGACGAGATAATCAGTACGTTTTTTGTTTTCCCTGGGCACTATATAAGGTCTAGATTATATGTAGCTTTTTATTCTGGCCACTCGGCATAGAAACCCATTTCTCATTACTGTCCTGTTTTTTTGTTTGTTTTGTTTTTAAGAAAAATTTTTTTAAAGTGGCAATTTTTAAGCCTAAGCATCTGCTACAGAATTTTTGGCAGGTTAGAGCAGTGGTTTTTAACGTGAAAGAGAACTTAAAATCAGATTTGTGTGCCCTACCCCCAGAGTTCCTGATAGTATATCTCAGGTGAGACCCGGGAATTTCTAAAGATTCCTGGGTGATGCTGATGTGGCTGGTGGGTATCAGCACTTTGAGAGGAAAGAACCCACCTGTATCCACCTGCAACTGGAACCTGTGTCTGGAACCCTGTTGGCCTAGGACTTGGAGTCACCCTCCACCTGAGTCCTCAAAGACTTCCTTTCTAGTCCCAAACTGAATCGTGTTCATTTAAGGACACAAGTCGGGCCTGCTCCGGCCTCCCTTATGTCTTTCGTCCTCCATGCTGCCGCCAGAGTTAGGTCCAGAAATAAGAATCTGATCCTGTTTCTTTAATGCTTAAAATTTTCTGTGACTTCCTCCAGAAATCTCAGCAGGTCAGTCCAGCCCTCCTGCCTCTGGCCTCAGCCTGCCTTTTCTGTCCTGACTCTCACATCTTCCAAAGTTCCCAATTTCCTTCCCAACTAAACTTCTCATTCCAGAACTCTTCTTACTTTGTCACGATCACGGGCCTGCCAGTCTCATCCTGGAATGTTTCCAGGAGTCTGGAGATCTCTGACCACTTTCCAAGGGATCAAGAATGGGTCCTTCTTAAGTGATACAAATGAACTTACTTACAAAACAGAAAGAGACTCACAGACTTAGAAAATGAACTTATGGTTGCCAGGGGGAAGGGATAGTTAGGGACTTTGGGACAGTCATGTACATACTGCTATATTTAAAATGGATAACCAACAAAGACCTATTGTATAGCACAGGGAACTCTGCTCAATGTGGTGATATGGCTGCCTGGATGGGTGGGGGGTTTGGGGGAGAACGGATACACGTATACATATGGCTGAGTCCCTTCACTGTTCGCTTGAAACTACCACAACATTCTTAATTGGCTATACCCCAGTACAAAATATTTTTTGGTGTTAAAAGATTAAAATTAAAAAAAAAAGTGGGTCCTTCTTTGGTACCACAGTTCATCACTTCTCAAATCTTTATAAGCATCCAGACCACCTGAAGATATTGTTAAAATGCAAGTTCAGGTGTTTAGAAGTGGGGTCTCATATGCCCCAGGTGATTCACATGCTACTGGTCCTCAGAAGACAAATAGTGAGGTCTACTTTCAAATAATGCCATACCACTTGACAGATAGTGGGAGCACCTGACAGTAACAATCCTGCTACCCTTCTCTTATATGATTCCTGTGATTCATTTCATTTATATATACTCATAAATAGGCATGTATATAATATATACAAAAGCATGTATAATTGACTACATTGTTGCTGTTATTTCAGACAATCGTTAGATCAATTAAGAATAAGAAAAATAAAACCTTTTATTTTCCCTTCACTTACTTCTTCTTTGATGTTCTTTTTTCATATAGATCCAAGTTTCTGACCTCTATTATATTCCTTCTCTTTAAAGAATTTCTTTTAACATTTCTTTCAAGGCAGGTCTACTGGCAACAGATTCTCTTGAATTCTGTTAGTCTGAGAAAGTCTATTTCTCCTTCACTTTTTTTCTTTCTTTTTTTGGCTGTGTCTCATAGCTTGCAGGATCTTAGTTCTCTGACCAGGGGTTCAGCAGTGAACAAGTACAGAGTCTTAACCACTGGACTGATAGAGAATCCTTTCTCTTTCTCTTTTGAAGGATAATTTTGCAAGGTACAGAATTTGAGGTTGGTGGGCTTTTTTCTCTCAATACTTTTACGTATTTCCCTTTACCCTCTTCTTGCTTGAATGAGTTTTATGGAAAGAGTAATTCTTATCTTTCTTCCTCTATAGATAAGATTTATCCTCCTTGCTTCTTTCAGTGTTTTTTTCCTTTGTCTTTGATGTTCTGTAAGTTGAAAATGATAGACCTAGATGTAGTTTTCTTTTTTTTTTTTTTTTGGTATTCGTCCCACTTGGTGTTTTCTTAGCTTTCTGGGTCTGTGGTTTGGTGAAAATAATTAGGGGAAACTCTCAGTCTCTATTGTTTCTTCTATTCCTTTCTCTTTTTCGTCTCATTCTGGTTTTCCATTACCTATCACCTTTTGTTGTTGTCCCACTGTCCTTGAATTTTCTGTTCTGTATTTTTCAGCCTTAGTTCTTTTTCCTTTTTGGTTTTGAGGATTTTGTTGCTATGTTCTCTAGCTCAACTGTGTCCAGTAGGGTAATTCCCTAACCCAGAGGAGTTAGGTTTCAGTACAATCCTGATTGGTTAGGCTCTGGTTGACTAGTTTACCCTGAGGGCAGGCCTTGTTAAGAAGAACAAAGTGGAACTTCCCTGGTGGTCCATTGGTTAGAAATCTGTCTTCCAGTGCAGGGGACTTAGATATGATCCCTGGTCAGGGAACTGGAATCCCACATGCCACAAGGCAACTAGAGAGAAGCCTCTGTGTTATATGCTACAAATAAGACCCAATGCAGCCAAATAAATAAATATTTTAAAAAAGAAGAACAAAATGCTCTGGAGCAAGGGTCTGTTTCAACCTCGGGGATCTAATGCCTGATGATCTGAGGTGGAGCTGATGTAATAATATTAGAAATAAAGAGCACGATAAATGTAGTGTGCTGGAGCATCCCCAAATCTCCCCAGTCCATGGAAAAAAATTGCCTTCCACGAAACTGGTCCCTCGTGCCCAAAAGTTTGGGGACCACTGCTCTGAAGGATTTCAAAGTGGCTCCTTTCCCCATCTGCAAGCAGGAGAAGATTTCTCTCTGGTGTTTACTGTGGGAACTTGGTGGAGCTCCAGGAGGTAAACAGAGGGTGCAGGGTCCCCCTGCAACTGAGTCTCTTTGGAGTTTTTCACTGTCGGACTTGTCCACCCTTAGCCTCCAGCAACGTGTCCATCACAGTTCAGAGCTTCCTACCCGGCACTGGTTCCCACAGCGGTTTCCTCTTGTGAGTTTCTGATCTGGAAGCCACAGCTCCCTGTGTTTTTCTGTCTGTCTCCAATTTGAGGGGCAGCGGTTTGCCCTGAGTTCTCTCTCTTAGGATCCAAGGAGAGTAGTCTGTTCAGCTTCTGACTTGTGGTTAGGACAGAGTGGCAGCCTCCAGGCTCCTTAAGGGTAGAAGTAGAAATGTGACATCTACCTCTGCCTTCTAAAGAAACTTCCCAGAAGTGCCAGGCGGGGCTTCTGCTTTTATCTCACCAACCAGAACTCAGTCGTATGGCTACAAGAAAGTCTGGAAGTGTGGTCTTTTTTTTTGAGCAGCAATGCGCTCGGCTAAGAAACTGGGGTCCCTTTCCTGAGGAAGAAGGGAACATGGCTATTGGGAGGTGACAGTGGTGATGGCCACAGGTAGAAATAGTTGTTAGTTCTGTTCTACAGATGTGGTGAGGGGAGGAGATGGTCTTTAGGAGTCCAGAGGAGTAAGTCATCTGCTTATTATCATCAGGCCACATGACATCACTTAGAGTGGTGCCAACAAGAGAACTGGGGACCCTTTGCTGCTTCTTAAATACCACAGGGGCTGGAGGGTATACAAACCAAGGCAAATGGCATTCTGGGCATTCCTTTACCGTAGCCTAGTTCTGCGGGTCCAGGCAGCCCCAAGGGCCTATTTTAGAAAAGTGCTAAATATATTTTAGTATATTCATGGGAACAGGATAGTCCCACATGTTAACACTATCAACTTCCCTGTTAATCCTTAAAGTCATATACTGCTATATAACATAAAATTTGAACACCTATGACGTGTTTTTCAGGTGATAGTGTACTACTAGAGAAAATAGAGTAGAATGTCACACAATTATTCTGACCAGTGATTTTTCACCCCGCTTGGCCCATACATTCCCTTCAAGAGTCTGGTGAAAAGTAAAAAGCAATGTATCTGTAGTTATATTCTTTTCACTTCTGTTAGTCTGAACAAAGAAAATGGGCAACACTCAACTACCTCTGACTTACAAAAACCGGACTTTCTTATGGTTCAGTCTAATACACACCAACCAAGTAGGAGTCCTAGCAGCCTGGCCTTTTGAAAGGATGTTTGCACCATCCCATCTGTTTTCACCACCCAAATTTCTCATGTGAAAAAGAGGTGTTAAAAAATGAAAGTTTGTGTTTGGCGGCAAAACATTGCATTCACAGCAGGATGCCACTTTGCAATATTTTTCAGTTAGATTTGACAACTGGGATCCTACTCTTTGCCAGCTGTGTCCATGTTGCCACCAGGAACAAGAAGATGAATAAGTCATGGGCCCTGCCACAAGGAGATCACGAGTGCGAACAGATTGATGCCAAGATAAACTCCGCCCAGGATCTCTTGGGAATTCTCAGACTCCCACTGATGGGGCAGATCGTAGCAGGGAAATGTTACTGGAGCTTAATGAGTGAGGCATCCGGAGAGAGACAAAGAAAGCATTTGTTCCCAACATGATTTCTTACTGAGGTTGGGGAACACGAGTCTAGAGGGGACGCTCAGAGATTGATATTTGGAAGGAAAGAACACCAAGCATTTCTACCAAAATGTTAGACTTCACAGACCAACATACCTAGATAGATATAAATGTGATTTTCTCCCCCTCTCTGAGGGGCTGCTCTGCTGTGCTTCCTAGTTTTCCCTTTCTTTGGGGATGGGAGGAAGGATGCCAGATGATAATTCAGCCAAAGATACCCAGGTCTGCCCAGTGAGGAGCTTGAAGCAGGCTCCATGACAGCTCCCACATGGGAAACAGCCAAGAGACCGTGGTTGTGATGTGAAATTCGAGGGCCTTTTACTGTAAGACACCAGTATTTCTGCCATCAGTCTCTCACTGAGGTATTTGATACCACTGTCACCAGCCCCAGCTGTGACTGGCCATGTAACCCCTTGCACAATGCCCCTCTCTGGGCCTCCTTGTCCTCACCTGCAAACTGAAGGTATTGATGAGTTTAACTTCTTTAGCTCAAAAATGTGATGCCTGCACTAAACAGAAGATTTATTGAGTGTCTGGTGCAGTATCAGCCATTTGTAGAGTATCCTGTTCTAGTGTTACTAAGGCAGACCCTTGAATTTTGGTTGAGAAACTTGGGGCCTTGGGCTCTTGACACAGGGCCTATTTTTACAGCAAAGTCAATAAGTTGTTACAATTGTCCAGTGGTGGCCTCATGGGCTTCTCTCGGGCATCCACACCTAGGGGGAGGGAGCTGATTGGCACAAAGGGAGAAAATAGCATTAACGTCAGTGAGAGGCCGACATGTCACATCATACAGTCGTTTATTTTTATTTTTTTGGTCAGTAAATTCAGGCTCAGTCTTTGAGAGGTGGTCCCCTGGCAAGGTTTTCCACACTGGAGCTGAAAGGAATCACTTGCTCATTTGTATTTCTCGTGCTGTGAGCCAGTGAGTCACTTCCTGGCTTCAAACTTCAGCTTCCTCTGTTTCCCAGCTCCAGCCTGCCCGCCTTCCCTCTCCCCCACCCCCCAGCCAGGGGTCTGAACTGGTGAGCAGGAAGGGTTCAGGCAACAGGCCACACACCTTAAATGGCTTTGACGTCTCAGAGAAGGACCCTAAATGCAGAAGAAAGTGTATATGTGGTCTGGTAAATGCTGTGTTGGAGTCCAGCATTTTTTTTCCCTTTTATTTTAAGTAATTCTAGCGAAGAAGTACCCATAGAAGGTACAGCGGAGTTCGGGTTTATTTTATGACTCACGGAAATTTCTAAAATGATAAATATTGGCTCGGCAGGAGCCTTGACAGAAGAAACACTCAAGCAAACCAGACTCTATGGTTACAAGAAACAAGAACCGTGTAGTCAACAAATAAACTGGGACTCCACTCCCAAGCTTTCAGAGAAAAAAAGAGTCAGCCCTCTTGTGAGGTGGCCTTCCTGGCCAGCCATGACCTCGTGTGTTTTTCCTGAGTCCAGAAACTGAGCTGTTGCGAGACCTTCCTGACTAGGAAGCCGTTTCAAATACCTTTGGTTTTGTACTTTAGGCCGGACTCTTTCTGACTAATATAATGAAAATACTTTACCAACCATAAAAATTGGTGCGGGTACAGTTGGAAATATTTTCCTCTCAGAAAAAAAAAGAAAAATACTTTGCTTCCTGAGTAAAAATTCCTCCATCTCTCAGTGTAGAAGCAACGGAGCATTCTGGGAAGAATGTTGGGAATCCAGAATACCAACTTGTTTCAGGGAAAACTTAGAAAGTCTGAGCCATAAATAATGGTTGGACTCCTCCTGAGAAGGATTTTCATTTCTCATGAAACAAAGTCAGCGTTATGTAACTTCCATCAGCTGATTTGATTTTCTAAAGTGTTAGTCCTTCAGTCCTGTCCAACTCTGTGCGACCCCATGGACTGAAGCCCACCAGGCTCCTCTGTCCATGGGATTCTTCAGGCAAGAACACTGGAGTGGGTAGTAATTCCCTTCTCCATATTTTCTAAAGAAAGTATACAAATATTCATACCCAGTGCAAAGGCTGATGTCACAGCTTACCAAAACCTGGTAATAAGTAGCTTAAATCTTGCTTTCAGCTGCTTTATCCTATGGGACCAAAGTAAATTTATTAACAGAGCAGCTTTACTTACTAGTAGTGTTCTTCAGGGAGGCTTCTCTGGTGGCTCAGTGGTAAACAATCTGCCTGCAGTGCAGGACATGCAGGAGCCTTGGGTTCGATCCCTGGGTTGGGAAGATCCCTGGAGAAGAAAATGGCAACCCACTTCAGTATACTTGCCTGGGGAATCCCATGGACAGAGAAGCCTGGTGGGCTGCAGTCATGGGGTCACAAAGAGTCAGACACAACTTAGAGACTAAAAACAACAACAACAGTTATTCAGGACTGGCTTTCCACACACACACACTTTACAGTCTGGAGTCATCATAAATCCATAATAAGGAAGACCTATGAAGAAATAAAGTGAAGCCATGTGGTGCTGCCAAAATTAAAAACAGTGAGAAAAAGCTCAGGCTACATTTCCATGCCTCAAAGAAAATGGACTAACGACTCAAGCCTCTGAGGGTCCTGAGCCAGGGACCCGGGATGAGGCCACAGATCTGAAAAGACATCTCTGTCCATCTGCAAGGTCAGCACGAAGGCTTCTTTGGGAAGAGGAGACCATGGTGGGATTGATGTGGACCTGCAGGACAGAGAACCTGGAGCGCTTTGTAAGGGAGGTCAGAGGGCAGAGACACGATAAAGTGACTTTATCTGTGCTCTGGTAGGGAAGCCACTGACCAGCCTGGACCATGGCAAGAGGGCAACCAAACACTGCATCCGACTGCCCTTTGCCCCGGTGGCCAGGATGCTTATCTCCAGTTTCCTGGAGGGAGGGAAACTGTGAGAGCCAGGTTATCAGGCAGATGAGCCCCGGGCTGGGTTTGGGTGCTGAAGATCTGGGACTTTGCCTTCTGGAGGCTCAACCCATTGCATTCTTTCTCCCTTTGCTTCTCCATCATCTTATATTAATAAGTGTTGTCACCTGCTGGGGGGAAGACTTCCACCCTTGAGGCTGTGGCAGGAGTGCCTGTAGCTAGCCATGGTGATGCTGGCAACACAGAGCTAGACCTTGTGGGAGGGAGGCAGTCTGATAAGAGCTTCCCTGGGTCATCTGCTGGCTGGGCCAAAGGACAGTAAAAATAATTACAGGTCAGAAATCACCTTGTTGCATTTTTTTTCCTGGTTGTTAAAAAATGCAGGCTTACTTTTTTAGTTTTGAAAATGTATTAGAAAGAAAATGTTCCCCACTCATTGCCCCATTGCCTTAAGCCAGTCATTTTAGAAGGTGATTTTTTTTTTAATTATACAAATTACCTGGAGTAGTTTCTCTCATTTAAAAAAAAAAAAAAAACAGAAAATTTCAACTTCTCTCTCCTGCAGTTCTTTGCCCCTTACCAAGATGAAGCCCTTGCATTGGTTTGGAATGTATCTTCCAGTTTGTACACTTACACAACCACACACACACACACGACTGATCTTTCAATAGATATAGCTTTGCATTCCTATGATTTTTCAGAATCATGACCAGCATCATATTCTATCATCAGTGAGTACCCCTATACAGGGAAGACACCCCGATCCTTGCCTATCACTTCTTTCAGTTCTCAGCTAAGATGTCACCTCCTCCACGAGGCCTTCCCTGACTACCCTGTCTGAAGTTACCACACACCCCCCAGCCTTCCTGTCCCCTCTGCTTTTTAATGTTTTTTCCATTTTAATATTATTTAATTCTACAGAAAAAACAAATTTTATATTCATTTTTTAAAATGGGGGGGAAACTGTATGAGACGCATGCTCACACACCTCTGTGAGAGCTGGTTAATACTGATCTGATTGCCTGAGAGTCTCTCTAGTCACGTCCAAGAAATTATGTCCAAGGTCCATGTGAAGGGAAAGAGCTCTGGAGAGGCAGAAAGGACTCAGGTAAAAACTTTCAGAGGATTATAGGGAGGTGGGTCTTGCTGCTTAAACAACTCTTTGGAGCTCAACTCAATGAGGTTGAGCTCTGAGCATCTCCATTTCTTAACACACCTTCTAAACCATTCACTGGGAGTGGTTTTACCCACTTTGGGGGCTTTTATAAATTCAGAGATAAAATATATATATAAAGAGTAGAGAGTACTGAAGGCTTCAGAATAAGGCTAGAAGAGACCCACTATGGCTAAATAAGATCCCCCCAAAATGTTGGGTCCACCCCACCCCTAAACCTGTATGTGACAGGTGAAAATGCACAGCAAGAAGCCACAGTTCCCTGTGTTTTATTTTTCTTCATATTACCCACCACTATCTGACACAGGGCAGGTTTCACCTGTTTATCTTCTTTACTTTCTCTTTCCCTCATTTGAATATAATCTCCTCAAGAACAAGAATCGTTATATATTTTTTCACTTGTGTCATCTCAGTGCCAAAAGAATGTTGGCACATCGTAGGTTGTGAAGAACACCTGTTGAATAAATAAATGATTTCAAAGAGTTGGTGGGGAGACACTGCTGGTGTAGACCCTGTGGGTGTAGACACTGCTAGAGGGCAGCAGGTGTCTTGTGAGCATGGGCACCAGAGCCACAAACCCAGGTCAGCAGAATGAGAGTGGGAAGGAATTGGGGTCCACCAAGCCAGCCCTAATCTGCCTGCCTCTACACCCCACTGTATTTGGTTAAGCTATTGTTGGGTGCCTGTTCCATGTATCTGGATGCAAGAGCCCCAATAATTCAAAGATGTGAATTTGAAGAGGATATCTTCAAGAGGCTAAGGAGTAAAGAAATGGTAAATCCAGAAGCACGTGGTATCTTGGACCTAAGAAAGAGGGGTTCGTGGAAATAACCTAAATGTCCATGGACAGAGGAATGGATAAAGAAGATAAGGCACATACAGACAATGGAATATTACTCAGCCATAAAAAAGAATGAAATAATACCTTTTACAGCAAAACGAATGGACCTAGAAATTATCATACTGAGTGAAGACAAAGACAAATATCATGTGATATCACTTTTTTGTGGAATCTATTAAAAGGGTACAAATGAACTTATCTACAAAGCAGAAATAGAGTTGGAGATGTAGAAAACAAACTTACGGTTACCAGGGGGTAAGGGGGCAGAGAGAAACTGGGCGATTGGATTGACATATACACACTACGATATATACAATAGATAACTAATAAGGACCTACTGTGTAGCACAGGGAACTCTACTCAGTACTGTATACCCGAAACTATTAATAACACAACATTGTAAGTCAACTAGACTCCATTAAAAATTAAAAAGAAAAATAGTGTATCCAGCCTACTGACCTGCCTTGATGGATTATCAAATCAGTCAAGACTGCATTTTGGATGGACTTCAACTCTTTGAGATGAATAATGCCAGCTTTCCAGTCCTCCTTGATGGATTTCAATGGACATAAGCCAGTTCCTTTCCTTAAAATAGATCCATCTCTCTCTCTCTCCAAATATACATAATATTAGTTCTGTTTCTCTAGAAAGCCCTGACGCAGCATCTGTTGAGAATATGTTCAGACATTTGTCCAATTATTTCCTTAGGCTGAATTCCTGTGATAATTTGCTAGGTTGAAATTCCTGAGCTATCTAAAGAAATATGAAGCATGATGTCAGTTTGCCATCTAGAAATGTTACATTCCTAGGAACAGTGTAAGGATGTCTGGGTCCCTGGCCCCACTTCAGTGTTAGGTAGGTCTCAATGATCTTTCTAACCTTCACCAATTTGTTGGGAGGTGCCACTTTCTCATTTTAAATTTTCAATATTTGATGAATAGTGAGCTTGAACATCTTTTCATATTTTTGACTATGCACCTTCCTCCTTATACTTTAACATCCCATATCAAACTCAATACTTATTTGCTTTAGAAACCTAGGCCATTTATATATGATTTTCCTTTTCATTTGAAAATAACACAAATTGTCAGACTCTGTAACAGAAAAAATTCTCAACTGCTTTTGATCTTCGTCTACTTTTCTATTAAATATTTGTCCTTTTTGATTGATTTGTAATCTTTATATAATGCTTTGTCATTTATCTACTATGCAAACTTTCCCCCTGTTTTTGATTAGCCTCTAACATTGTTTAGGGGTTGTTGCCGTTAGGTTTTTATTTGGGTGTTTTTTGGGTTTTTTGTAGCGCAAAAGAGTATATTTTATGTGGCCAAATCATTCAATCTTTTTCTCTGAGGCAGTTATTTATTTTGGAAATGTCAGCCACTTTCCTCTTTTCACATGAAAAAGACACAAATGATCAGATTATGTAACATAAATTTCTCAATTTAGGAATAGAGTTCATAAGTGTTAATTATCACTTTAGTATCTGAACCTTTTCCTGGATGCATGGGAAAGTCTTATTTTTTTTTTTTAAGATTTTTTGATGTGGACCATTTTTAAAGTCTTTATTGAATTTGTTACAAAGTTATTTCTGTTTTATGTTTTGTTTTTTTGGCCCCCCGAGGCATATGGGATCCTAGCTCCCTGACCAGGGATCGAACCCTCATCCCCTGCATTGGAAGGCAAAGTCTTAACCACTAGACCACCAGGGAAGTCCTGGGAACTTAATATGTTATTTTTCCTAAAAACTTAAGTGGTTTCAGTTATTGGGGAAGCATGTTATTGCAGCTGTTAAAGCTTGGTGATTTGGGGAGAAAAGAGGGATTTTTTTTTTTTCCTTTTTCATGAAAACATAGCTATTCCTCAGCATTGTGAAAAAATATTAGCCACACTTTCTAGCTTCAGGTGATAGGTATTGAGGAAATGTTAAGCGATTCAAGGCAGAGTTGGAGTTTAAACTCCACATATTATTCTCGACGCTGCATTGACTTGATGGAAACTTATACATGTTTTTAAGTTACATAATTTATTTCCTATCTTAGTATCTCCATTAAAACCAGCAGAGAATGAACACAGTTGTTTTGTTGCGTTATTATCACTATAGAGTCGACCCACTGAATATGTAGAGTAACTTCAGCTCATTTAATGATCAGAAAACAAGGATGCGGGTTTTAGAAGCTCTGCCAGGGCCCCACCCCCACCCCCCGCCGTGTCCCTGAACTTGTTCTTCTAAACCTGAAGGCTGCCCTCGGGAGCAGGCTTCAACCAGAGATGGGGAGTTGGTGGGTAAGAACCCAGCCCCCTCACCGCTTGGTGGGGTATCTTTTGGGGGGTCCTGCTCAGCCTCCTGGAGTACACAGTTGCAGTGAGTTCCAGTTGCCCACCGTGGTCATTGTGGGAACATCCCCGTAACTTGCTGCCTTCTCTCTCTTCCCCCTTCTTCAGAAGCATCTACTGGTGCTTCAGGACCTTCTCCCCAATACACTACAGTCACCCCTCAACATACACGGGGGTCAGTTCCAGGATCCCCTTCCCCAAACACTCAAGTCTCTATAAAATGGTGTTGTAGTTGCATACAAGCTATGCACATTCTCTCTTACAGTCTCTATCATCTCCAGATTACTTATAATAGCTAATAGAATGCTATGTAAATAGTGGTAAATGCAATATAAATGCTATGTAAATAGTTGGTTGAAGGTGGACAAATTCAAGATTTCTCTTTGGAACTTTCTGGAATTTTTTTCATACGTATGTAAAATTTTTCTATATAAATACATATAATTTTTCATGATATATACTGCAAGGCTTGCAGGATCTTAGTTCCCCAACCAAGGATTGAGCCGGCCCCCTGCAATAGTGAAAGCACAAAATCTTAACCACTTGGACCACCAGGGAATTCCTCCCAATTTTTCGCCCAAATATTTTTAATTTGTGGTTTGTGGAGCCCATGGACGCAGAATGCCAATGATACTTGTATTTGAATCCTTGCCTCAGGGTCTGCTTTTGGGGGACTCCAAGTCAAGACAAATGCTTAAAGTAAGTCAGCTACATGCAAAAAATAATGGCTAATACTTATTAAGAACTTACCATTTTAACCACAAAAGGGCTTCCCTAGTGGGTCAGTGGTAAAGAATCTACCTGCAACACAGGAGATACAGGTTCAATTCCTGGGTCAGGAAGATCTCTTGGAGGAGAAAATGGCAACCCACTCCAATATTTTTGCCTGGGGAATCCCATGAACAGAGAAGACTGGGAGGCTGCAGTCAATGTAGGTTGCAAAGAGTTGGGCATGACTCAGCCACTCAACAATAACAACAATTGTAAGCACATCACTTAGCCCTAACAACATCTTTTGGGAGCTAATATCATCTTCAGCTTAGGGATGAAGCACGTCAATCAGCTTTGGGAGGGCATTTTGCTGATAGATGAGCTGATACAATTTTTGTTTTTACACTCTCTTACCATCCAACTGAAATCTGAGTCACTGCAAGCTGCTTTTTTTTTCCCCCAATCACAACAATAACTTTTCTCCTGGTTTTTCTAAAACATAAGTCTGTTTTTTCAGCTAACCATCGTTCCTGCTGTTTTTGTCGAAGCTAGCTACTGAGCTTACAATTTATCATATGATAAGGGTTTCCATTTATGCCCTAATAACCAACTGAATGGACCCAGGATGTTAGCTGGTTGTGTGAGGCGTGTTCATTACTGGTTTGAAAGACAACGTTTCACAGGCTTCGGATGACCTTTATTTGAACTGAAATATTCTTCCAGCCACTGATCTTATTAACGTTTTTCTTTGTTTCAAGGCAAAATACTATGCTCTCTTCTTAGTCCCTCTGTTGGTCTTCAGAAAGAGTAAAACAAATGTTGTGTGTTTTCTAGAAAATGTTATCAAATTGTTTCCCAAGTTAGGTCATTGCAGCTGCAAAATTCTTGTTTGGGTAGAAAATCTGGCCAAAAACAACAGAGCCAATGGTCAGCCATTATTTCAGGGGGAAAAAAAATCCTGAGATTAGCTAAGGATCGCTATCTACAATTCCATTAAAATAGAGACTGATTCCTCCAGCTGGGCCTGCATTATTTTTTAGATAAATCTTTTTCTTCCTTTATAGAGCTACACTTTAATTTACGGGCTTACTCCCCCAGTTTTTTAAATGGCCCCATAACATTTTGGAAGCTGTTTTAACTCTATAAGGCAATTTATTGTAAATTAATTTTCAGAAACTTCTTGAGCCAACTTGACATGAAAACAAGCCATTTTCTCAGGCTATATACTCTAGTCTAATTGTTTTTTAAACTGAGCATTTCAAGTTAGGGTACCACTTTACATACTTGGAAAAACTGATTCTCTTCTTTGAGTTGGCAGAGCCTGAGGAAAGGACATTAAAAATTTCTCTCCGTGAATTTCTGCCACTGGAGAGCTGGGTCTGTATTATTTCACAGGTAATGTGATGGAGTAAATGTTGAACACCTGACTTTCAAGGGGCATATGCCCTGAGTGTCCTTATGGTGTTTGTCAGTGCCTGTGCATCATGGTCTGTGAGTGGGTTGGAAAAGAATTTCCAGACACAGAGTATTTCAGAATAAAGTTTATTAGAGTGGGAGACGCTGTTAGTACAGTGGGCTGGCTCAAGGGAGAGCCAACGACTTTCATGGGTTGGTAACCAATTTTTACAGCCTCAAGACAAAGAAAATTCCTGCTGGAAGGGTGGCATTAAGTGACTGGTTAGGATGCTATAGATGGGTAATAAGGCAGGTATTTTTACCTAAGATGGAATCAGGGAGCTGACTGATTTAGATGGGAAGGGATTCATGGCAACAGTTGCTATGGGGCTCAGTCAGTTCAGAGTTGACCTTGGTACAGGGCTCCACATATGTGGCCTTGGTACAAGGCTTTACACCTGTGACCTTGGTACAGGGTTCCACACTGTGGTGTGAACATTCCCATCTGGCTAATTTCAAGCTACTAATGAGGTGTCCCCCAGCTCCTCAAATTCCTGAAAATCTAACAGTTGGGTCTCATGAGCTCTTTAAAGGCAGCCTCAAATGCACGCTTGGGACCACTGGCTTGTTAGCTCTGAGGTGCCCTGGAACTGGTCTTAGAGGTCCCTCAACTTCATGTAGCAAATCCTGGCAAAGTGGCATCTTCAGGTCCACTGTGTGTGTGTTACCCCTAAACTCAGGTTGCCTGGAAAAAAACCACGTGCCCTGGGAGGACTGCGTCCCAAGTTAGGGTCATCGAGGACAGTCCAAGGCATGTTAGAGACCAGGGCAGCCGGCAGCTCTGTGGCTGGAGTTTAAACTGCCATGTTCAGCAGAGACTGACCGCAGAACAAAATAAGCAACCGGAATGTGGCCTGGATGCCACCCTTGGTGATGGGTTTTGTTTCAGGTTTACATCTGAAAAGCCACAGCCTTGGAGGAGCCTGGGAAGTGTCTTCGTTATGTATCACTTGAGGACGTCTCTTCTTTTTTTCATCCTCTTAAAATAGAAAGCTCTTTTCCAAGGAATTAATTTTTTCTTTGAGGGTGTCTTGTAACTGCAGTCATTCTGCTGACTGGTGCACTGTTTTCTTCCACAATGAATGTATTTTTGTTTTGTCCTTGTGTATTTCCTCTAAAGATGAAAGTTTGAACAGAACCATTGCAGGGAAGAGCTGCTACTAAATCTGACTTTGAAACAGCCCCATCAGCAAATGTGGGGTGAAAGGGCCAGGCCTCGGGTCCAGCTATTGGTCAGAGCTTCATGCTTCATCATTGAATACCCAGCAATACTCAGCTTTTCCATTTTAAGGTTTCAACATGAACCTCCCAACATTAAAAAAATGTGTCTTTCATGTCCAGTTTCTAGCTAAGATTCATTTGCTCTTTAATTGGTTTTTATCAGACACCTACTTTGAGTCAGAAGCTTTACTAGTTGATGAGATACCCATCAGGATTCTGCTCTATCTAGCAGGAAATAATGGCACAAACAGTCTAGCTAGAGAGGATTTAATCAAGGGACAACTTCTAGAGTTCTGGGCAGGGTTAAGGGTATCGATCCACCAAGCGTGGTGAGGGGCCCAGGAACTGGCAGGAACAGGTAGGGGTCATGCTTGGAGAAGAGGGAGGTAGGAAAGGGGTCTCCCTGAACTTCTGCTGGTGACTCCTGTTTGCCAAACTGCACAGGAAATCAGAGGACATGGAAGACAGGTGATGCAACCCTGGAGGCCCAGCCCTTTGGGGTTTAGAGCAGCCTGGAGAAGCGTGGAAGGTGGGTCTCTGGGACAATCCTCTGGTGGTGACGGCCTTTGAAGAATGAACAGCATTGATATCATTGGCTCTGCCCTCAAAGAGCTGCTGGTCACCAGGAGGGCAGAGAGAGAGGTGGAGCCTTAGAAGGTATCTCGGCTCAGCCATGGGGGCTCAGGTGTGAAGACCTGTCTTGACATCCATGTTCATGAATTAATACGCAAGAGCCGAGATGTAAGAGATGCAAAGGAACATATTGGTATCCAAACCAAGGGATGTAGACAAATGAAGAAAAGGATGGTATCTATAGGGTGAGACGGAAAGCCAGATGACATAAGTTTGAAATGAATGAAGCAGTGGGAATCAGCCAAAATCAACTGGGAGCAGAAAGCAGAGGGTGCAACAGCAGAAACACCCACATCACTCAGAGTCTTATGCGAATGAACCAACAAGTCACATGGTTGCAATCGGTCGTTCTCTGGATTTGGGCCAAACCTATTGTAAAAGAGAAGAACAGACCTGACTCCATATTGGATCAATTCCTTCAGCTTTAAGCTTTGTGCTCTACTGCTGGGGCTTAGTCTTATGGGCTCTGCACTTTTGGTAAAAGAATATTGCCTGTAGCCTGGAATATACCCAAGAGCCCATTCTCAAGACTGATCTTCCAATGTATAACATTTTCCCATTCACATAGAGGACACAATCTTAAACCGCTTACTGGGGCTGAAGAGTACAAGAGAGCCTTTGAAACAACAAAAACAAAGTTAATCTCAGCCCATGCTTTTGGACTACCACATCTGAAGAAAATTTTCAAGTTATGTGTCTGTGAAAAACAAGGTGTAAGTCTTGGGTGTTAGTTCAGCTTCTGAGAAACATCCATCAGCCTGTTGCCTACTTCTCAAAGCAGCTAGATCATACTGGTGAGGGGTGGTCCCTTTGCCTTCAAGCTGTAGTTGCTACTTGTGACAGACTTCAGGAAGCTGAGAAATTTACCCTGGGGCAGCTCCTCACTATGTACATCCCTCACCATGTCCTTTCTTTACTGAAATGAAAAGGGGGCTTGGCTGACCTCCGGGAGAACGGGAAAGTACCAAGCCGTTCTCTTTAGACACATCCCAGTGTAAGACGGCAGGTCTCTTCAGCCCTGAATCCAGCCACATTGCTCCCGATGGGAGCCACACAACCCCCAGAGCATCAGTGCCCACACAACACGGGGCTGGTATCCTCTAGCAGACTGGACTTAACGGGCCAACCCTGGGCTGAGCCGGATTTGGAGGTGTTCACTGCTGGGAGCAGTTTCACTGACCAGGCAGGTAATGCACTGGGTGTGCAGAGATACCCCAGAGAGGAGTGTTGAGGGGAAACCTGGCCCCAGGGAGCTCAGCCCAGAAGGCAGATATCATTGCTCTAACAAGAACTGTCTCTGCTGCTGAAGGGAAGTGAGTGAACATACATGCAGAACCTCGCTCTGCATTCTTTGCAGTATATGTACATGGGGCAATCTGGAAAGAGAGGGGCTTCCTTACTTCAAATACTAAGGACACAAATCACACTGCTGAAATCCTGTCACTGTCAGAGGCAGCCCATAAGCCCTCACAAGTGGCCGTAATGCCCCTCCCAGGACACCAAAGAGGCGAAACTCATACAATAAAAGGCAAGCAGTTAGCTGACCATGCTGCAAAGAAGGCAGTCATCACGCCATGAGAGGGTCACGTCTTCCTCAGATCTGTCTGTCAAAATCCCAGCCACTGTACTCAGAAAAGGACAAGGGAGGGGTTGAAGAAGGGGATTTACTCTTGACCACACCTTGTAGGGCTGGAAAAATAGTGCAGAAGGAATCGTTTTGATCCCTGAGGCTTGGATACTCTCCAGAGGGCCCTTCATAATAAAACCCATGACGGGAGAGATGCCACCTTACCAAGGATTCCAAAGTATATAATGGGCCCTAATCTGCGAAGGACCATCCAGCGAGTCACTCAGAATTGTGTGATTTGTGCTAAAAAATAACCCAAAGCCTGCTCTAGACACCCCCTCATCCCTCGAGAACTCAGTCCTAGATAGGAACCTGCTCCACTGAGGACTGGCAGGCAGAGGGGCTGTGGAAAACTTCAGATGCTTCTTAGTGTTTGTGGACACTTCTGCAGGATGGATGAAAGCATATTTCACCTGGACAAAGAAACTCTGAGGTAGTTAAAATTCTCCTTAAGGGAACTGTTCTCCAATTTGGAGGCCTAACAGCCTTCAAAGTGATAAGGAGTCCACTTTGTCTCCAGTATAACCAATGACTAAAGCACTGGATATTGATTCAAACTACATTCATCCTGGAGACCACAATCAACAGGAAAAATGGAGAAAGTGAATCATATATTTAAAAAGAACATTGCTGGGACTTCCGTAGTGGTCCAGTGGTTAAGATGCTGTGAGGCCACTGGAGGGAGTATGGGTTCCACCCCTGGTTGGGGGAACTAAAGTTCCCACAGGCCGTGTGTGTGGCCAAAAAATTACAAGTTTATAAGAGTAGTAAATAAAGATATAAAAATAACTTGGGGTAGCATCCCTCCCAATTTCAGGTCAAAGGTAAGTTGGTACACTTTGGAAGATAAATCTTCTCTGTGAAATAGCTCAGTCAGTTCCTCTTGTTATCCATAAGAAAGCAATATGGACCTGTAGAAACAATGGGTATACCAGATGTAGGCTTAAATCTGTGACTGTGTATTCCTACTAGAAATGCCTTCATGGATGTTTGTGAATAATTCTTTGGGATCCATTTCCTAAGTGGTACGAATCGGGGTCTGGAACAGCTTCCTTTTAGGGCAAAGTGAGCACGCCATTTGGCCGACTGTGGCTTGATGATACATCAAACCACTGGACAATCTATTCCTAGAAGAGAAGAGGGTGGTTCAGATGTACCCTGACCCAACTTGAATGTGGCAGTAAGTCCGTTTAGTGATATCTTGAAGAGAAGTACAGAGCAGAAATATGAGCAGCATGGCTGGATTGAAATCCACAAGAAATTATAACTGTGAAAGAGACATCGCCAAACTTGGTCCTGAGAATGCTGCCTGTTGGGACAATGACTCATTGCTGCATCCCTGGGGTCAAGGATATGACCACTTCTCAACGCATAACCAGAGTGATGACGCATGAGTAGGTGTGACAATGTCTAGACCACGTTCCATGGCTGTGCCCCATATTCTGGTGCTCAGGGAAGGTGAGCTTAGGTACATTTCAAAACCCCTTGGTCATTCGTGTGTTAAACTCCCACCATGAAATCCTGGTGAATCAAACCATGATACCACCTGGTGAATCAAAGGAGCATTTTTGCATTTTCTTGCTATCATTATGAAGCATCTACTCTCAGCACACATTTTCCAGAGGTGTTTGGGATTTTGGAGTGCAGCTTTCTCTCTCTCTCTCTCTTTTCTTTTTATGATTTCAAACTTATGGAAAAGTTGCGGGAATAGTACAGGGTACTCCTACTATACCCTTTACCTAAATCCACCAATTACTTACATTTTTCTCCATTTGTTTTACTATTCTATGTGTTGATTTATATGTGTGTATCATATATTGTGCTCAGTCGCTCAGTCATGTCTGACTCTTTGTGACCCCATGGACTGTCCCTGGCCAGGCTCCTCTGTCCATGAGGATTCTCCAGACAAGAATACTGGAGTGGGTTGCCATGCCCTCCTGTATCATATATACACGTATATATTATTTGTTTTCTGAAACACTGCCAGTAAGTTAGATATTGTGCCTAATTATTCCTTAAACCAGCATGAATTTACTGAGAACAAGGTCCTTTTCTCATATGCCATTGAATGATTATCAAAATTAGGCATTTTAACACATAATATAACTATCTAATCCATTTTTCCGTACTTAAATTTCTTCAAGCATCACAGTTATGTTTCATGGTAGCGTTTTTGTTTTTTCTGGTCTAGAATCCCATTCAAGTTCATGCACTGAATCTAGCTGTCATATTTTTTCGGTCCCATTAGTCCAAAACCACAAGGAACACACCTGTCAGCACACTGGATGTTTGCTTCAGTGTCTGTACTGAACCTGAAGGAAAGCAGGTAGATGCTTAGTGCCCTCCTGGCTTTGACAGAGAATCTGTGGCTTCACTTTCCAGAAAGACTGTAGCATCCATAGTGTGTGTGCAGTTGGAGAGAGAACCTTACTTTTGAGCGTCTTTCTCCCTCTGTTGTCACCCTTCATGGTGACACATCACTTTTATGGCAGCCGAGCTTGCTCTACAGCTGATGGGGAGGCCAGTCTAGGGAGCAGGGCCTGGGAGTCAGAGGTTTGCCCTTTCACTCTGGGGTTGTTGGCCACTTTACTCAGTAAGAGCCTCTCCTGCAGGACCTGTTGTTCCAGTTTGATGGCAAGGCTTCAAGCTGTGCATCTGTGCACCCAGCCTCCCACCACCCCCACCCGCTGCTGACTGCAATTGCCCTAGGGGCCAGGAGGCAGGTGTCCACTCTCAGGGCAGCGTGGCCCTCTTGTGGCACACATCTGTGTGTCCTGGGAAAGGATAGAATATCAAAGGAGACTGTACAGAATCAGAATGCTCCCGCAGCCTCTTAGACTGTCAGGGCTGCCATAACAAAGTCCCACAGATCTGGGGCTCCAACAATAGAAATTCACTTTCTCACAGTTCTGCAGGTTAGAAGTCTGAGATCAAGGTGTCAGCAGGGTGGTTTCTTCTGAGGCCTCTTTCCTTGGCTTGTAGATGGCTGTTTTTTTCCTTGTGTCTTCACAAGGTGTTCCCCCTCTGTTCCTGTCTGGCTTCCCTGGTGGCTCAGCTGGTAAAGAATCAGCCTGCAATGAAGGAGACCTGGGTTCAGTCCCTGGCTTAGGAAGATCCCCTGGAGAAGGGGGTGGCTGCCCACTCCAGTAGTCTGGCCTGGAGAATTCCATGGACCGTCTAGTCCATGGGGTCACAAAGAGTCAGACACAACTGAGCGACTTTCACTTTTCCTGTTTGTGTCCTAGTCTTCTCTTATCTGGACACCAGTGATATTTCATCAGGGCTCACCCACATGACCTCATTTCCCCCGAGTTACCTCTTCAAAGGCCCTGTCTCCAAAATACAGTCACATTCTGAGGAACCAGAGGGTGAGGACTTCAACATATGAATTTTAGAGGACACAAGTCAGCCCATAACAAGCAGGAAGCTCATAGAGACACCTTAGCTCAGATCCATCAATTCAGAAAATGGGTTAACGGAATCGTTCAAGGCCACACAACTAGCAGATAGCAGGGAATCCCCTCTACCCTTTATGTTTATAAAAACCCCAGAGCAAACTCAGAATGTATCTTAACTGAAAGAGAAGGTTTAAAACTCTGTAGAGTATGAAACTGACTAAAAGACAAACCATCTTTGCCTAGTTTTTATATTTGTTCAGTGGATAAACATGTTCATCAAAAAATTATTTTAAATATCATGTATTAAAGCAAGTTAAAATGGCAATAAAAATATGTGATGAACATAAAGCCTGGTAGATTAGACTAATTTCTAGTTATATATATATTTATATGACCGAAATCACCATGCATGTGGTTTTTTGTTTTATCTGCTCCCGTTCATGTTTGTTATAAATATTTCACTGATGTCATCACATATTCCACATGATTAAAATTGGTCAATGGTTACAGACAATTTTCTCCCATTGTTCTTGCACAGTTGACTAAATTAGTTCCTCTCTGTCCCCTTCCCTCTCTTTGCTTTTTTCCTAGCTACACAGCTATAGAGTGAAGCAAACGAATCTTTTTCAGATGTCTACATTGCAAAGTGCTTCATATATAAGGTGATCACAGTTATCACAAACGGTTTTGAAAATCATCTCAACCTAAGAAAAATTGCAAGAATAGTACAAACAACACCCATACACCTTTTATCCAGATTCATTGTTACTATTATTAGTATTAGTTACTATTAAAAATAGTAACAAATTAGTTACTATTATTACTATTACTAATAGTTACCAGATTACTATTGTTACTATTATGCCCCACTTCCTTTCTCTTTTCATACATTTGATTAATAAATTAGGCTGTGCTGGGTCTTAGCTGTGGCGTGTGAGTTTTAGTTGTGGCGTGTGAACTCTTGGTTGCAGGATATGGGATCTAGTTCCTGGACCAGGGATGGAACCCGGGCCTCCTGCATTGGGAGCTCTGAGTCTCAGACACTGGACTTCCAGGGAAGTCCATCTATATGTGTCAATATTTATGTTTATGTGTACATTTATACAAGTAATTTACAAACCATCATTTGAGGGTAAGTTGCACACATCATGCATTTTACCCCTAAATAGTTCGGAGGATATTTTCTAAGAATACAGACATTATTTTACTTGACTGTGGAGTAGTCATAAACTTCAGTAAATTCAATATTGATTCAATTTTAATCTATTGTCCATCTTCCAGTTTTGCCCGTGGACCTAGAGGTGATCCTACAGCATCTTCTCTCCTCAGTACAGGGTCCAGTCTAGGATCACTACTGCATTTGGATGTCACGTCTCCTTTAACCTGGAACTTTTCCATGTCTCTCTTCATCTTTTATGATATTAACATTTTAAAAAATATTGTTCCCATCTATTTTTATTAATAATGTTTATTATTTGGGTTTTGTCTGGATGTTTTTATATGATTAGATTTAGGCATTGGAAGGACTGACGCTGAAGCTGAAATTCCAATACCTTGGCCACCTGATGCGAAGAACCGACTCATTGGAAAAGACCTTGATGCTGGGAAAGATTGAAGGCAGGAGGAGAGGGGGACGACAGAGGATGAGATAGTTGGATGGCATCACCGACGTGATGGACATGAGTTTGAGTAGGCTCTGGGAGTTGGTGATGGACAGGGAAGCCTGGCGTGGTGCAGTCCATGGGGTTGCAAAGAGTCAGACACGACTGAGCGGCTGAACTGAAACTGATGCATTCAAGGCTGGGATGAGATGCTGTGTCCTTCTCAGACAAACCACAATACTCTTGGGAGTGAAAGAGGGAGCCACCTATACTCACACTGTGATAAAGGGGGTAAACGTGGATGGTCTCAGGTGAACTGGGATGCATGGTGACCCTCGTTCTATAAGTGACTATTCCCCTTTACCAGTGCCCATACTGGGGCCAGATGGGTTTGTTGGCTCCTACCACCTGCAGCTGCTTCATCTGGCCACTGTCCTGCCTTGGCTATGCCCAGCCACCTTGAACTCAAGTCATCTCTTGTTCAGTTTTACCTGGAATAACTTTCAGGTCTCCTGTCAGGATGAAGATTGGTTGGTTGCCTGGCTGTGCAGGATAGAGTAGGAGATCTGAAATTCTAACTGCTCCTGTGCAGACTCTCAGGCAACCCTCTGTGTTTCAGCTCTACTGTGACAGAGAAGAACAAACCTGACTCCATGTTGGGTCTGTTCCTTTAGCTCTAACCATTGTGCTCTGTTGCCTGTGCTAACTTCTTTGGGGTCTGCACCTTCTGTCAAAGCATGCTGCCTATAGTCTGGAATATACTTGACAGTCCTTTCTCAGAGCTCTGACCTTTAAAGGGGTAACACTTTTCCATTTGTATAGAGATAAAAAGTTGCAGAATAAACAATAACACTTGTCTTATTGGAGGTTTATAGGAACATTGTGACCAGACATACCTGGACAGCTGCTGGAACAAAGGATTCCTGCACCAAGAAGTCTGCAACAACCAGCCACCCCCTGCCCCTCCCTTCTTAGTATAAAAGCAGCCTGAATTCTAACTGGAGGATGATGGTTCTTTGGGACACAAGTCCACCATCTTCTCAGTCTGCTGGCTTTCCAAATAAAGTCTCTGTTCCTTGTCCTGACAACTCATCTCTCCAGTTATTGGCCTGTCATGTGGCAAGCAGTACGAGCTTGGACTGGCTAACACTACCCTTCATCTCCATCTTCTCCTGTATCTGCTACATACAATTCCTATGATTTTCTGAGATCCTCTTGTGCGAACCAGCTTTCTTCTCCCAGCCCCCAAGACACTTGGGTTTCAACTTTCTCCACAGCGCCACATCAGTCTCCAGGAATCTGTCCCTGGTCAGCCTTCTGAAAATGTGTTGACGGAACTTGTCCGCTGTCATCTTTTCTTCCTTATTTTTGTGAAATTTTAATCTCAAAAGATTCCTTGCTGCCATTTTTGGTGGGGCTTGGTGAAAGGAATGGAGGTAATGCCCATGTTCCACGGTCACTCATGCGGAGCCTTTGAGCTTTCCTTTGTAGGACTCCTCTTGCCACACCCGGTTTAGCTACAAGTTCAGGGAACTCAGGGTGCACACCTTGTTTATGCTATTTATCTGGAATTCTGACTTGCCTACCTGCCCACCCACTGCTCACTGCTGCTGCCCTGATGCAACCACAACCACAGCGCTTTGATATCATCTCTGTTTTTGAACTTATCCCAGATTTCCTTGTATCTTCATTTCTTAAGTAGGAATTTGTCTCCTGCCCCTTAAGGGTAAGGGCTTGACCTTGTTCAATATTTAACTCTTCCAGATGATGCTTTGTGAGTAGATATTTTCTAAGTGTTTGTTCCACTGGATTAAACAGAAATAGTATTTTTTCTGTTATGTTTCTGGAAGTTTGTATTTTTCCCAAAGGGCTCTCCATGGGTGACAGACTGGGTGGCTGGTCCCAACGCTTCATTCCATTGTGATAGAGTTACACACCCACACCCTTGAAGTGGCCTTGGGTGGGCCATGTCCCTTCCTTGCCTCCTGACTGTGGCTGGGTACTTTGCTTTGTTTGTTTTAATGTTCATTTATTTATTGATTTTTGGCTGTGCTGGGTCTTTGTTGCTGTGAGGGCTTTCTCTAGTGATGAGCTGAGGCTACTCGTCTTTGAGGGCTTCTCATTGTTGTGGAGCACGGGCTCTAGGGCATGTGGGCTTCAGTAGTTGCAGCACGTGGGCTCAGTAGCTGTGGCTTCTAGCCTCTAGAGCACAGGCTCAGTAGTTGTGGGACATGGGCTTGGATACTTCGAGACATGTGGGATCTTCCCGGGCCAGGGATCTAACTGGTGTCCACTGCCTTGACAGGCAGGTTCTTTAACACTGAGCCACCAGGAAAACTTTTCATTTATTTTTATTCGTTTATTTGACTGCACCGGGTCTTAGCTGCGGCATGTGAACCCTTACTTGTGGTGAAACAGGAAACAGAACAGGCTCTATCTTGAAAGCAGGACTCCATCTTGGGCCGGACTGTGGACTTTGAGCTATATGCCCAGTATCTATGGAAAAGACATGCCAACTGGAAAACCAGGCCCCTGGAAGGAAGAGCCCCAGGGCTCTCCATCACTAAAAAAATATCCTAATTATCTGTGTAACCGAATAGAATCATACATTCTATTATGCTTATTGGGTTATGACCACAGGCCTATTGATAATTGTCCACTGTTAACTACCTAGGCTTAAGGCATATGAATCACAGGTTAACTCTGATTGTCAGGGAATTTGGGAGGGTGGGTTTGTGCACGTACACTTAGGGTATATAAGGTTTTCACAAAAACTGGTCGGGGTCCTCGGCTAAGAGGAGACTCTGCCTTGGGCCCACCAGTGTAATAAACTGCACTCCACTACTGCACTGTCCTTCTGAGTGAGTTGTTTCCTGGAACGCGTGGCTACAACAGTGGCATGCGGGATCTAGTTCCCTGTTCAGTTCAGTTCAGTCGCTCAGTCATGTCTGACTCTTTGCGACCCCATGGACTGCAGCACGCCAGGCTTCCCTGTCCATCGCCAACTCCTGGAACTTGCTCAAACTCATGTCCATTGAGTCAGTGATGTCATCCAACCATCTCATCCTCTGTCGTCCCTTTCTCCTCCTGCCTTCAGTCTGACCAGGGATCAAACCTGGGCCCCTTGCGTTGGGAGTGCAGAGTTTTAGCCACTAGGCCATCAGGAAAGTCCCCCTGTGCTTTGGTTTCACTAAAGAATGTTAATGGACACAAGGCCAACAAAGGCTTGGAGTGGGTATCTGGGCTCGCTCCCGTCCTTCTGTCACTGTGAGTTCCAGGAAGAGCAGTTCCATTGAGAGCAGGGCTGCCCCGGTGGATCAGAAGGCCTGAAGCTTGCACGAAAGCCCTGCAGCTGACCTGCAAACTAAGCATCATCGGACAAAAAATGACTTTTCATCTGCTACTTAGTCTGGGGGGTCAGTGTGTTTTGTTGAAATACCTGACTGACACATGATGTCAAAGGGAAGGAATGATTTTTTTTATAAATCATTCTTGTTCTATGTTGGTTTTTCTTTCTAGGAAGCCTGACACCAATTTGCTATGGCATCAGCATGGTTTATGTGTGCCATACTATATAAAATATTAATAAGCATTGGTTCTCCTTGATTTGATCATAAAATCTATTTTTAAATGACTTAACACAAGAAAATAGAATAACTACACTACCAGCACAACTTTGGTCCTTACATAGTTTCATCCCAGACTGAATCTATGTCTTAGTCTTTTTGGAGAAAAAAATAAATTTCAAGAAACCCAACAAAGATCTGTGTAATTTTCTTCATCTTTGTTAACTATGACTTTAATTTGTAGTATACTATGTGCAATCAACAGAGTTGTTAATTATATGGTACTGCTAATCTTTTTACGAAAACAGGCTTTTGATAATGATTTTTAAAATTGGAGATGGGACAACATATTTCTGTCTAGGAACAGTCTCATCAAATGCTATTCACTTCTTTCAACACCCACAATTTACTTTTAAATTTGTCACAGCCTAGCTTTATTATTTCCATAATATAAATTAAAATGAAACATAGTGACAAAAATCCTTTATATTATCTAATTGAGAGTTGGCGATTTATCAAATCTTTAGGCTGTAAGAATTTTTTCTTTGGTTGGAAGAATCTATTATGCCAATGTCCTGATGGAGCTCGGCTTGTATCTCCTACTCCAGAAAGGCTATCAGAATCTATGAGCCTCAGGATAGTATTAATAGTAACAACAACTCTGCAAGGTTTTCTGAGTTACTGTGCAAAGAAGAGATTTCTTACAAACACGTACAAGCATCAGTAAGAACTTGCAACACACCTCACAATTTATTGAGAAGTGCCATTTGATATTGCATCCAGGGTTAGGAACCCCTTTATAAAGAGGGGTCTTTAATGCCATATTGTAATTACGAAAAATAGCCACTGAAGTTATCAGAAAAGAAAACGGTATTGTTAAAAGGCTCTAGAATTGAGAGCTTGACCGAAAAAGAGAGAAGAGACAAAGCCAGGGGTCCTTGGGCTCTCCAGCTAGACCAAGGGGGGTTAACAAGCCCTCTTGGGCTTCCTTCGCAATTCCACAGTGGAAACAAGTCAGAAGAAAGGCATGCTTCTTTTGTCCTCCTGACCCTCCATTTACTCAAAAGCAACGGGCTCGACAATCCCGGAACAAAACCCTCATGGCGCTGGGTAACCTTCCAACCCCCAGAGCCGTATGGGCCGCTAAGCCAGGGCACAAAAGCGGGGCCGGCCGCTCTTTTGTTCTCCCCGAGGCTGGGCGCCGCGTGGAGAGGCAGCTGACACGCTCTGGAACGTCCCAGCTGCGAGCCCGGGGCCTCCGGTGTTTATTTAGCGGACTGCTGGCTCGGCGAGGTGCCTCCGGGAGCCGGCCGTGCGCCCGCCCGCAAAGGAGCCATGTACCGGCGCAGCTACGTCTTCCAGGCCCGCAAGGAGCAGTACGAGCGCGCAGAGGAGGCGCCGCGCGCCGCTGAGCCAGACCGCTTGGCGGAGGGCCGGGCGGCCGCGCCGAGCCTGGCGGCGCTTCAGGGGCTCGGCGAGCGCGTGGCCGCTCACGTCCAGCGGGCCCGGGCGCTCGAGCAGCGCCATGCCGTCCTCCGGAGGCAGCTCGACACCTTCCAGCGCCTGGACGAGCTGGCCGGCCCCGAGGATGCCCTGGCTCGCCACGTCGAGGGCAACCGCCAGCGCGCCCGGGACCTGGCGGCCGAGCGCAACCGACTGGAGCGCCAGGGGGCAGAGGCGCAGCGCGCGCGCTCGACGAGTTCCGGAGCAAGTAAGCGGCGCCTCTAGGGTTACAGGCGGCGCGGGCCGGGAGCGCGCGGGCCACTGGGCTGGGAGGGCTGTCTTTGATCCTCGGGTGACCGATGACTTCATCTCTGCGGAGGCACGCATGTGGTGCGTTTCCCTGAGCTAGGACTAACTTCCATTTTGATGCCGTGTCACAGTTCACATGAAATGGTGTAATTTACTTTTTTAACCTACTTTAATATCTAGATATAATTACATGCAATAAAATGCACACATTCAAGAGCATAGTGTAATGTACATAGTGTAACGTAGGGTACCCATGTAACTACTAAAACAAGATATTTCCTCTACCCAAGAAAGTTCCCTTCTGCCCTTTCCCAGTCTTTGGTTCCCCCTCCCCAGTCCCCTCAACGGAGGCACCCAGGGTTCTGATTTCTGTCACTATAGATTACTATTGCCTGTTCTAGAATTTCACAAAAAATGGAATCTTCTAGACATATTCTTCTATGTGTCTGGCTCCTTCTGCTCTGCATAGTGTTTTTGAGATTGTTGTTCAGTCACTAAGTCGAGGCCAACTCTTTGCCACCCCATGATGGATGTTTATTAACGCTCACAGGCTCATCCTGTTATAGAGGGTACTGCACCCATTTCACAGATGAGGGGACTGTGGTTCAGACAATGTATTGATTTAGGGGGAAGGTCACTTGGCTGGTGACTGCTGCACCAGCAGGGATTGGACTTCGGGTCTTGAACATGCTAAGTCTAACTGTCTTCACTGTATCACAGCTGACACCTGGACATGGTTTCAACCTGTGTCCTCTAGGATCTGGCCACTCAAAGTGCCACTCAAAGTGCGATCCATGGACCAGCAGTTTCCCATCACCCAGGAGCTTGTTAAAAAAGCAGACTCTTGGGCCCACCCCCAGAACTCCTGGATCTGACTGCACTTTAACAAGACCCCCCAGGTGTTTCAGCGTTTAAGTTAAACACTGAAGTTTCAGAAGTCCTGCTCCTGGGCAATGTGCCCCTTTTGATAGAATGAATAATGCTTTAAAATCACCCTAAAGCTGTTCAAAAAAAAAAAGATGCTCAGCAATTTGTCAACATCTTTCAAGGTTATAAATGAGTGTGCACTTTGACTCAGCTGGGTGCTTCAGGGAATTTATCCTCGGATACTCTGTGTGTGTGTATTTGCTAAGTCACTTCAGTGTAGTCCAACTCTCTGTGACCCTATGGACTGTAGCCTGCCAGGCTCCTCTGTCCATGGAATTCTCCATGCAAGAATACTGGAGTGGGTTGCCATTTCCTTCTCTGGGGAATCTTTCCGACCCAGGGATCGAGCCTGCATTTCTTGTGTTTCCTGCATTTGGCAGGTGGGTTCTTTACCACTAGCGCCACTGGGAAGCCCCCTTTGATACTCGAGCAGGTGTCAAAGGACATGTCCACAAGGATGTTCCCTGTGGCATGATCTCAGTAACTAAGACCTGGGACCAACCTGAATGCCTGTTAATAGGAGTCAGGTTATGAAATTGTGCTTCATTCATGCAATGGAATTCTATGCAATTGTGAAAAAAAAAATTGTGTTATTATTATCTATTTTAAAAAGACGGGGAAGCGTAGAGATTTTTTACTTACAAAAGGACACAAGCAGACACACAGAAACCTAACAACACTGCTTACCTATGAGGATAAGAGAGGAGGAACAGAGGTAGAGGGAGAATTTTAACTTAACATCTTCTGACGTCATTTAAAAAATTCTCTGACCATGTAAGAGATGTATCTGCTTAAAAATTATATAAATTAATGAAAAAAATTCAGAGGTAGACCTGATCCTGGACCTCAAGCAGAGCTCAGGATTTCCATATTTAATGAGCTCCGCTGGTAATTTCAGTGAACAGCCAGGTTTGAGGATCCCTGGTCTAGGGTAGCTGGAGAGTTTTCTTCAAATGTGCTCTGTGTTTGTATTCCATATTCTCAGCCCCAGACGTGAACAGGTTATTCAGCATTGTATATCAAGCCTGTTTATCTGATCATAGCATTCATTCCATCAGTCCTGCTGTTTCTGGTTTTCTTTCTTTCTTTTTAGCTGTGCTGTGTGGCATGCAGGATCTTAGTTCCCTAACCAGGGATTGAACCTGTGGCCCCTGCAGTGGAAGTGTAGAGTCTTAACCATTGGACTGCCAGGAAAGTCCCTGTTTCTGGTTTTGATCCTGGAAGAAGGCACCTGAAAATCCCTATAGCTCTTCAAGGGAAAACTGAGGCTTGCAGAGGGCCTGTGGGTGGCAGGACTTGAACTTGGGTTTTTTACCTGGAGGCCCACACCCTTTCAAGAACTCTGTGTCTTAGAGAGAAACCTTCCTTGGACACCTGTGGAGTGAGGCCTTCACTCATATAAAGCTCACGTTCCCTAAAGCAATGGAGGTGGATGTTGGTTGACACAAGGCAGCTCCATGGGTCATCTGGATACCCCAGAACCCCAGATGGCCTTTACCTGGGCCACAGTCCTTGGGCCACAATAGGCTGTGATTTGGCTGGGCAAGCATGACTTCTGAGAGCCTTCAATAGAGGGTGGCTGTGTTGAGTTTTCCTGATTTTACTTGATTCTGAGTTGTGTGTCCATCATGGAGCTGGCCCCTCAATTCTCATTAGTTTATTCCCTCCCACTGCCCCCTTAGAGAAGTTTTGATATTTCAAATTGGATAGTGAGATTAGAAAATCATTGTAAAAATTATACACATCTGTAATACACTGAGGACATACACTGAGTTTGGTTTAATTCCAGAGGTGAGGTGATGACTAGCCAGCAATAGGTAAAATTAATGCAGAAACAGGAAGGTATATGCAGGCTTGTTAGGCATATTCTTTACTTGGATAGTTGTATAATTTCAAAATCAGGTCTTTAGCACATCAAAGAAAGGCTAAATAAAATAAAAACTAAATAAAAATAAAAACAAAACTATCAAAATATGATAAATACAATGATGCATACAAAATACAATGATGAGTCAATTATCCAAATTGCTGAAAGCTAAAAATAATTCTGTCAAACAGTCAGATGATTGAAGCCAAAGTGGTTTTTTCCACCTTATGAATTCACTTCTATATTCACTTCTATGAATATATGAATATGTTATGAATTCTTACCATGAATTCTTTATAATGAGATTGCCCGTCTTTAATATAATACCTAGACTTGCCTACAGCATGAAACTAGGTTAATATCTTGCTTATTAAATATGCTTTAAAATTTTTAAAAATTAGTTTTTAAAAAGTTTTTGGCTGTGTGCAGCATGTGGGATCTTACTTCCCCCACAAGGGATCGAACCTGGGCCCCCTGCACTGAAAGTGTGGAGTCTTAATCACTGGACCACTAGGGAAATCCCTAAATATGTTTTTAAGGTGTAGAAATTCTTGGATGTTTCTAGCAGGAAAAAACAATAAGAAAATTAAAATTTGTTAACAGTTTTATTTTTAAAGCTAATTAACTATTAAAAAAAATCATTTCTGGCTCCATTAGAGCCACACAGAAAACAAACTGCTAAATGTGACATCCTGGTGTGAAAAGAAAAACTTATGCACATATATTTTGCTTACTGGTTACAGCTGAGCCTCTTGGATGGCTCTGGAAATGGGGACACTGAGAACAGTGTTCTTCCTTGAGGTCAGGACTTTTGATTGTGAGCTGCAGTTTCCCAGCACCTGTCAGTGTAAACTCCTAACTTGAACCTGTGGCATGCATGTGCAGGGACACAGAAAGCCAGGCTTTGTAGGTTGGGCTAAGTGCTAAGTAGAATTAGTTTCAACTACAAATAAATTCCAAGTTAACAATGGCTTATCCAAAGTGGAAGATTGTTTCTTTCTTGTGTAAGGTCTGGGCTAGCAGTTTAGTATGGCACCCTATGGTAATCAAGGCCTACAAGGCTGTGTGTGGCCTTCAAGAAGGCAGCATTGGTGTTTCAAGGGACAAGATGGAGGAAAGGATGTAGAAGGACATACCTACATCATCTCTTACCAAAGATATCCTCAAGGAGCCACCGGCATGCTTGCTTCCCATTGGTCAGGAGTGAGTCACATGGCCACACTGAGCTGCAAGGAAGGCTGGGAAATGTAGTCTTTATTCTAGGCAGCCCTTTGCCTTCCAAACATGGAAAGCTTCCAAACACGGAAAGCTTCCAAACATGGCTTCCTATCTCCTATTAGGATGGATACTGGGGACAGCTTACAGGGACTGAAGTGGGGGTCATTGGGGAAAGGGCTTTCTCTTTTTCTTCAGGGGATGAAATTCCCCCTAGAGGGAGCCTTGTTCTGACCAGAATGATGATTCTGGTGTTTCTCTGCTTCCTTGATCTTTAGCATTTTTTTTTTTTGAAGACTCCAGGGAAGAAGTTGACTAGGAGAAAAAAATATACCTGCTTCTAGCACCGGCTGCTTTCTTAATCTTGTGCATGCTTATAACTTTGGTGGTGTCCCTGCTCTACTCAGGCAGTGTGGTGTGGCAGGCTCACATCTGAATCCTGACTCACTCCTCTGTGTGTGAAGTCCTCCAGAAGCTGAGCCTGAGAAAGTTGTTTATTTGGGGGATGGTGTCAGGGATCAGCAGTTGGGGAGAGGGGAAGTGAGGGAGGGAGGCAGGGAAGGACCAAGCGGTGCCTCATCCGGCAAGTTACCTTGTGGCCACTGGCGCCCACCTATGGGGTGGAGAGCACACCTCTGTGGTCCCAGCTGGGAGGGAGGGAGCTGGGGCGTGTGTGTCCCCACTCGCCCTGTTGGAGCTTGCAGGCTGCTCCCAGGCGGACTGTCTCTGACCTGTCCAGCCTGCCCTTCCCCCCAGCCCAGGGGAGGCCCTGGATGTACAGAACAATTCTGACAGATGCTGTGGGTGAAGCGCCCAGAGCATCTACAGGGGCCTCGGGCCAGTTTCTCAACCTCAGTTTCCCCATCTTTCACATGGGGGTAACAGCAACTGTTCTCTTCCAGGGTTTTGTGAGGATCAAAGGACACAATCCAGAAAAGCTGACTCAGGTGGATGAATACAATAGTATAGGATAGCCAGGCAAGGTCAGGGCAGTGGTGTTTGAGGCAGAACCTTACAGCAGCCCCCAGGATCGCGGCTGAGATCCTGGGGTGACAGCTGTGCTGAGGTCTGATTCCTGCATCCTTGGGTGGCTAGGGGGCGGTGCTGGGGGCTTGGGGCTGGGTCTCCATGTATGGTGCCCCCTATATATACCATGGAGAATGTTGGGAAGGGGTGAGTGGGCTCCGAAAGACAGCATCAGCTCCTGCTTCCCTTAAAGAGAGGGCGCGGGACTCAGGCTGACTGAATGCCCGACTCTGCCTTCTGTGTCCTGTCTGCAGGTATGAAAATGAGTGTGAGTGTCAACTGCTGCTGAAGGAGATGCTGGAACGACTCAACAAGGTGAGCAGAGCCCGACCTGGGGTTTGAGTAGATTCATGACGGGATTGAGCTAAGCGGCTGAACGATTGTTCCCCACGCCTCCTCTTTGTGTTGTTTCGAGACTCCTCCGTGTCTTTTGAGGTCACTCTCCTTTTTAAAAAAGTTTTATTGAAGTACCGTTGATTTACAATGTTAATTTCTGCTGTACAGCAAAGTGACTCAGTTATACATATATGTACATTCTTTTTCATCTTCTTTCCCATTATGGTTTTATGGATGAGGATGAGATGGTTGGATGGCATCACCGACTCATTGGACATGAGTTTGGGTAAACTCCAGGAGTTGGTGATGGACAGGGAGGCCTGGCGTGCTGCAGTCCATGGGGCTGCAAAGATTAGGACACGACTGAGTGACTGAATTGAACTGAACTGATGGTTTTATGAGCTGTACAGTTGGACCTTCCTACATATAATAATTTGCATCTGCGAATCCCAGCCTCCCAATCCATCCCTCCCCTCCCCCCACAACTTGGCAACAACAAGTCTGTTCTCTTTGTCTGTATGCCGCCCTCCTTCATGGCTTCGTAACTTCAATGAAATCTTTGTGAGTGAATGCACAACCCCCCCACGCACTCCTATCCCACAAGCTACACGAGCTTGTGAGAGATCTCTAGACAATGAAGCTCATTGCTTTGCTCGGCCATCAGGACATGTCAGTGTTACAGAGGCTGGCTGTGGTTTGCACCAAACTTGGGAGAGGACTTGCTCCAGGCAGTGGTTACTTGGATCTGTGCTACCGTATCCTGTTGGCTAAGAGTCTTGAGAAGACTCCTCCCCAGGGAAAGTCTCACGAGAACAGAGGACGAAATCTCCTTTTCCCCTCAAACTCCTCACTCTCGAAGTATGAACCATCTCCACGAGGGAGGTACCAGAGCTTAGGGGGAACTATTCTCTGCCGGGGCAGTTTCCTTTTCTGGATCCTCCAGCATTTCCTAACTGACTGGATCTTTCTGCTATAGCCAGGAGAACTCAACTACCAGATAGCAGAATGATCCTGGACCGCAGAGGTTATCTGTGGCCAATAGCTCTGAGCATGATCCTTTTCTGATCATTTTGGAGCTCAAATGTCAGAAGGAAGGACCTATGGGGACTGATGAGTTGAAGGGCTGCTTATTCAGGGTACCTGGCTGCTTTTCACCTTCTCCTCTTCCCCACCCATAACCTCATTGCTGGTAAAATCTGTCACCCTTCCCTGCTGCACCCAGATGTGGCCTTAAGAGTCTTCTCCAAATGGTTGCCATATGATCCAGCAATCTCACTCCTGGGCGTACATCCAGAAAAACCATAATTTGAAAAGATACATGCTCCCCTATGTATATAGCAGCACTGTTCACAGTAGCCAAGACTTGGAAACAACCTAAATGGCCATCAACAGATGAATAAATAAAGAAGATGCTTCCCTGGTGGCTCAGCTGGAAAAAAATCTACCCACAATGCGAGAGACCTGGGTTTGATCCCTGTTGGGAAGATCCCCTGGAGAAGGAAAAGGCTACCCACTCCAGTATTCTGGTCTGGAGAATTCCATGGACTGTATAGTCCATGGGATCCCTAAGAGTTGGACACGACTGAGCAACTTTCACTTTCACACATATATACCATGGAATATTACTCAGTCATAAAAAATAATTAAATAATGTCATTTGCAGCAGCCTGGCTGGACCTAGAGATTACCATACTAAGCATGTAAGTCAGAAAGAGAAAGACAGATATCATATGATATCGCTATATGTGGAGTCTAAACTATGACACAAATGAACCTATCTATACAATGAAACACACTCACAAATATAGAGACTTGTGGTTGTCAAGGAGAAGAAGGATGGTGGTGGAATGGAGTGGGAGGCTGGGATTAGCAGATACAAGCTATTGTATAGAGAATGCATAAGCAATAAGGTCCTGCTGTAGAGCACAGGGAACTATATTCAATATCCTGGGATAAACCATAATGGAAAAGAATGTGAAAAAACACATTTATGTATGTATAACTGAGTCATTTTGCTATGCAGCAGAAATTAACAGGTCTTGCTGTAGAGCTCGGGGAACTATATTCAATATCCTGGGATAAACCACAATGGAAAATAATATGAAAAAGAACATATTTATGTGTGCATAACTGAGTCACTTTGCTATGCAGCAGAAATTAACAAAACATTGTAAACCAACTACACTTTAATAAAATAAATTTAAAAAAAGTTTCTTCTCCACATGGAACTCCAGGCAGGGACTTCAGACTGTCAGGGTTTGCTCAGGGTGTTGGTCACTAGTCCCCTGGCTTTGTCCGATCTCTGTTGTCCAGGACTATTCTGCCAGTTGGTGGGAGGGTCAGAACTACACTCAGGACACTGAGTTTTGCTTCGTGGATGTCATCCACTGTGTGATTCTTCTGTGTCTGTCCATGTGTGAACGTCTGATACGTTGTTCAAGTCAGGACACTGAGTGAAGGAAATACTATCAGTAATCACACAAGTCGATTGATAGAAACTGGACGGTCTCAGGCCAACTGCACAGGTGGGCACCCAGATGTGAGCCCAGAGTTGGTGGGGAGGGTGTCCTGCAGATGGGTCCTGGGCACACAGCTCAGTGATTGGCTGTGTGCTGAGCTGGGTTGGAAGTCTGAGTTGATTCGGGCCTTTAATAAGGCCTTTGACTTCACTCAGCAGTTTGGTTGACATCCATGGCTCATCCCCATTGTTTTTGGCAGAAATTCTAGGCTCCCAGGTGGGGCTGCTGTCATGTCCACAGACCGAGGCCTCTGGGAACAGAGGAAGCTGACAGCCTTCAGCTTTAGGCACTTTTCCCCCTTCATTCTGTGATGTAGTGTGTGGACGGTTGGGATCTGAGTCCAGTGGGGATGTTATGAAGGTTCTGTGGGAGGATGGGACCAGGCAGTCGGGTGGGCGGGAGTCACACAGGCTTTGGCGTGGCTGTTCCCAGATGCAGGGGAGACCCTGCTCCCTTCGAGAGCTGTGCCTTCCAGAACAAGAGGGTGACCTGCTACTAGGACCCCTCACTCCACTGCGAGTGGCTTCCTCTCTCGGCACCTCAGTTTCTCCATCTGGAAAATGGGAACAATGCTGGTTCCCACCTCAGGAGCAGGTGTTTGTCTGCGTGGCTGGTGAAGGTTCAATGACACAATCGTAGATGTGGCCTGCCTGCTACAGTTGTTACTACAGGTCACCTGATATGATGGACACCAGCTTAGTTCTCTCCAGATGCGGCTGTGTAACCCTGGTGGAGTGGGAGTGTGTGGAGGGATAGCTTTGGAATCGCTGTGAATTTATTTTTGTGACTACCTTTTCTCTATAGTGGGTGACATAAGAAATTTCTTTAAAAATTTAAGCTTTCAGGGCTGTGCTACAGAACTGACCTTCATAAGTCCAAGAATTCCTCTGAGGCCAGGAATGAACTTTTGGAGAAGAGGAGAAGGATCTGGGACGCAGAGTTTCAGAGGCTGATGGTGGAAGGCGGGAAGAACAGAAGGCGGAGGAGGCGTGAGAAGCAATGGAGAGGGAAGAAGGCAGAGGGAGCCCAGGGAGGAGGTGGGAGCAGGGAGGTGAGGGGGTGGGGCCACGCCAGCTCCTCCAGCCACATGAGCCCCTGGGAGAAGAGTGACCCTAACGTGGTTACAAAGGTTTTTGACATCCAGGATTGAAATAGATGGTTTTGTTTTTTTTTAAATTAAATCCTGATTAGAAATCTTAACGGATTTGAATACCCTTTCTTTAGCAGTTGGTTTTGGTTTTTTTGTTTTGGCCCAACCTGGGAGCATGTGGGATCTTAGTTCCCCTTGGTTCTCGCAGGGGTTGAACCTGTGCCCCCTGCATTAAGTATGGAGTCTTAACCTCTGGACCTCCAGGGAAGTCCCAGCAGCTGGATTTTTTGTTTTGTTTTTATTTTTTTAGTTGGACTGGTTTGGGTGTAGATACAGACAGTTGAAGTTTTAAATGGATTTCCAGCATCTCTGTGGCTGAGTTGGCAAGGTTGATTTTTCAAGAGTATGTTGGACTCCAGTTAATTTCTCCAGTCCCTTTCTAAAGCATGGTCTCAAAAGTGAAAGTGTTAGTCGCTCAATCATGTCCAACTCTTTGCGACTCAGTGGACTGTAACCTGCCAGGTCCTCTGTCCAAGTGATTCTCCAGGGAAGAATCCTGAAGTGGGTTGCCATGCCCTCCTCCAGGGGATCTTCCCGACCCAGGGATCTAATCCAGGTCTCTTGAATTGTGGACAGATTCTTTACCATTTGAGCTACTCGAGAAGCCCCCCCGAAGAAAGATGGTCTAGACTAGTGGATCTAGCATCAGCAGCATGTGGAGGGTGTGTTAAAACAGATTCCTCGTCCTCCACCCCAGAAATTCTGATCCAGTAGGTTTGGAATCCACCAGATCTTTAATATTTCAAATCATTTCCAGATGGTGTGGTCCAGGAACCACACATAGAGAACCACTCTCCTAGATGTAAAACATAGACAGTATCAGGGTTTCAGCGTTTTCTAAAATTAGACTTTTGGCTCAGAGTCTTGATTTGGAAAAATCTAGATGCTTCTGCTAGTGGAGCTTTTGAAACTGCAGCTGACAGCATCCAAAAGCATAATAAAAACACAAGCGTCCACATGTTTCTGAATTCTGGTGCAAACAAAAGAAAGCACTTCCAAACGAATTCTCACCCCCTCTACCAGCAGCTGCACATTCCAGCAGCAGCGACTCACCTTTGGGAGTTTTTCCGGTCAGTTTATCAGATGATTGTCTTCAAAGCGAGAGAATGTGCTTGCAGGGCATCTGATTAATCTCTCTTTTAAGGGCAAATGTGGGCTGTCCTTTTGTTATCATTCTGAGCAGTTTTAAAAGTTGGCTGATGGGACCTAAGGGGTTATTGGGCTTGACCCTGAGAGGAAGGTCAGGGAAGAGCAGAAGGCACCTTGCAGGGTGGGGTCAGGACTCAGCTGTCTAGTAGAGGGAAGTCCAGGACAGACCCCAGGCCCGTTAGCTCCTGTTAACTTCTGTTAATCAGCTGAACAACCCACTGGCTCCATGTCTCCCTGTCTGTAAGGTGAGACTCTATGGTTTCTGAGCTGTCCTTGGCAGAGCCCTTAAGGTCCATGGATTTGCTTGAAGAGCATCTGATGGAGGAGGGTTGCTGGACAATCAGGGTTCCTATCCACGCCCCCCTCTGCCCAACCATCATGTCCCTTAGGAAGCACATCTCTGCTTTGCTTCTATATGTTGGCTTCCCTGAGATGTTTTGTTTGCAGGATAACACACACGTGGCTACAAAATGTCTGAGGACCCATAGCCTCTAGGGTCCCTTCTATTTCTAAAATTTTTAAGTATTCTATCCCTTTGTAAGTCATAACACAAAAAGTCTTCAGCTCCAGTAATTGTGTATCAGTTTTGGATGAATTTTTGATGAAAGTTTCAGATGTTTGAGAATTCCCTATCCCACCCCATCCTCAGCAATCTTAAGGGGTCAAAGGGTGGTGGGGGTAGGAAAACATCCCGAAGGGCTGGCTCACGTCTGCACCCAGCGCTGCCCTGCCTCTGCCCCCAGGGTTAGCTGTTCCTACTAGTTAGGGCCCGCTCCTTGGAGCTGAGAGTCACTTCCACCAGGAACCACCGTGCCTGAAGTGGACAGAATTGCACCCCTGAGCCCTTGGACCTTCCTTCCTGTCAGTGTGGTCCTGGTAGGACTGTCAGCAAGACAACTGTCACGTGATCATGTGGGCCAATCACAGCACTCTCTCAGAGATGTCGCTCCTGAGGGACAGAGATGAGTGCCTTTGGAGCTGGTCTTCCTGGGTGTCCAGGCCACAGCCCGTTGCTATTTGGTTTGTTGGGACTGCCCTGGTTTCTATCCTTCCTGAGGCCTGACTCTTTTTCCCTTGGGGTCTGTAGATTACCTGGGATCTTTCTGGCTCCTCAGCCCTTTTCCACTGCTGGAAGACACCAGGCTTCCTTTCCTTCAGCATTTCTCTGTTGAAGAGGCTTCCCCAGGCTATGTGACAATTCTGAGTAATTCAGAAGCCCATTCACCAGGACCTCCAAGGGGCCTCCCGCCTTCCCTGGAGCATCTGGATGAGACCATCAGTAACCAGGGGTCAGCAGCATGGGTCTTCTGAAATGACAATTAAGCATGATAAACCTAAACCCTATTAGTACCAGGAGAGCAAGTGTCTCAGAATATCTTGTCCTGTCCACATACCTTGACTGTCTTAACTCTGTTCATGCAGGGGTGGAGAGTATCTTAAATATTTTAGCAGGCCACATTCTACCTCTATGGATGAGAGCCTGTTGCTAACATTCATAGTGCTTTTTAACAAGGCATTAGGAAGTCAGTAAAAATGCACTTAGCAAGGCCTCAGGTATTGGTAGACATGCAAGACAGAGGTGTCTTGGGAGAGGAACAAGGTCCTTGGCCCTGTAACATATCACTGAGTTGTTGAAGCATTTAAGTCAATCCCACACATCGTATTACTTTCTTATTAAGAGCACAAATACTTCTTCACACCTGTTTGGTTGGTCAAAGGAAGATTGATGAGATAAAAGTTGGTGAATTATCAAAACGTTTGGTAAGAACGTTCAACCTTCTGTTGTGTCATTTCCAGCTTTAAAGGAGCAAACACTTCACCACAGCATTCGTGCTAAAAAATGCATTTTGTATTGAAAATGGGTGGTCCCAAGGTAAGTGTCAACAGTCCTTGGGAGAAAACTGTTAAAATTAAAGTTTCCTACTCGATAGTTTGTCTTCTGACTTCATCGATGGTTTCTTTTGCTGTGCACAACTTTTGAGTTTGATATAGTCTTGCTTGGGGTTCCCCAATGGCTCAGCGGTAAAGAAACTGTCTGCAATGCAGGAGACGCTGAAGATGTGGATTTGGTCCCTGGGTCGGGAAGATCCCCTGGAGAAGACAATGGCAATCCACTCAAGTATTCTTGCCTGGGAAATCCCATGGATAGAGAAGCATGGAGGGCTACAATCTGTGGGGTGGCAAAAGATGCCACACGACTGAACAACTAAACAGCAGCAAGAAATAGTCTTACTTGTCAATTTTTTATTTTGTTGCTTGTGCTTTAAGTGTCATGTCCAAAAAATCATTGCCAACACCCATGTCAGGGAGCTTTTTTCCTGTTTCTTCTTGGAGTTTTGTTTCAGGATAAAATTATTTAAGTCTTTAACCCATTTAGAGTTCATTTTTGAATGGTATAAAATAGGGCTCTAGCTTCATTCGAAAGTAAAGTTTTCAGTGTTAAGGGAAAGCTGTTTCTTAGTCTTAGAAACTCAACTCACTGATGAGAGGCTCTAGAACAAATACAGATGTGTCAAATTTTAAGGTTGTGTATGTGTTATCATTGTTCAGTTGCTAAGTCCTGTTCGCTCTTTGCGATGCCATGGACTGCAGCACACCAAGCCTCCCTGTCCTTTACTATCTCCTGGAGTTTACTTAAATTCATGTCCATTGATTCAGCGATGCCATCCCACCATCCCATCCTTTGTCACCCCCTTCTCCTTCTGCCCTCAATCTTTCCCAGCATAAGTGTCTTTTCCAGTGATTTGGCTCCTCACATCAGGTGGCCAAAGCTTTGGAGCTTCAGCATCAGTCCTTCCAATGAATATTCAGGGTTGATTTACTTTAGGATTGATTGGTTTGATCTCCTTGCTGTCCAAGGGACTCTCAAGAGGCTTCTCCAGCACCATAATTCAAAAGTGTGTTAGTTGCTTAGTCATGTCCAGCTCTTTGTGACCCCATGGACTGTAGCCCACCAGGCTCCTCTGTCCATGACATTTTCCAGGCAAGAATACTGAAGTGGGTTGCCATTTTCTCCTCTACAGGATCTTCCCCACCCAGACACTGAACCTGCATCTCGTACACTGCAGGTAGATTCTTTACCATATGAGCCACCAGGGAAGCAATTTTAAGGTTATTGGCATGCAAACATACTGTTTCTCCCTAATCTTTCTAGATCAAGGCTTCTCAGCCCTGGCACTATTGGCATTAGGGACTGGAGGTTTATTTGTTGTGTGAGGTTGTCCTATGTATTGTGAGATGTTTAGCAGCATCTGTGACCCCTATCCACTCGATCCGGTAGTAGCACTTCACCTCACAAATGGTGACAATTAAAAGTGTGTCCAGATCGTGTCAAATGTCCCCGAGGGGGCAGAATCACCCCCACCTGAGAGCTACTGTGCTAGACCAGGTCCAGTGGGCTAACCCAATGCTCTGCTAGAAATGCAGAATCCCAGACACTGTCCCAGACCTACCAAACAGCAGTCTGCATGCTAACAAGACCCCCGGTGGTCTGTGTGTTCAGATTTCACACCCACCCTGCGGCCTCTCCGAGTCAGAATTGTGACCCTCTCGTTGCAGGAGGCAGACGAAGCCCTGCTACGTAACCTGCGTCTTCAGATTGAAGCCCAGTTTCTGCAGGATGACATCAGTGCGGCCAAGGACAGGTACAAAAAGGTAACCACAATCCCTCTTGCAGCACTTTCCCACCGGAAACCAGTCGGGGGCTCTCGTGGCTGAAAAATGAGACAGCTGGAGTGGGCTGCCCAGGCAAACTGGGCTGGACAGTGCTTAGTGAACCAGACATGCAGAGGGGGAGGTGGTGTTGGGGTGTGTGTGTCGGGGGAGGGGGTGGGAGCCAGTATCTATGGGAGACATTATAGTCCACAGAGTGATTGCACTCAGATCCGTCTTGATTAGGCTGTTGCCTGTCAACTGGTTCAGATCAGAAAATGGAGAAAATGCAAAAACTGTACATTTTCACTGCCGCCTCTGAGGGAACATGTGGCCTGCAGGAGCCCCCTGGAGAAGGAAATGGCAACCCACTCCAGTATTCTCGCCTGGGAAATCCTATGGGCAGAGGAGCCTGGTGGACTACAGTCCACGGGGTCGCAGAGAGTCGGACACGACTTAGCGACTAAACAGCAATAGCAGGAGCCTCCTCACAGGTACTGCTGTGCTCTGCCCTCAGCCCTCTGAGGCTTCTCATAGCCTCATGCTGGGGTGGGGTGGGGGTGCTTGGTGTTCTGGGAAAGTCCAGTCCCGGAGCTGTGTAACCTAGGGCCAGTGGTCTAACCTCTCTGAGCTTGTGCATCTTGAAAATGCAAGTGCCAGACACTCCTTTCCTGCCCAACTGTGTCACCTGAGCACAGCAGACCTGAGGGCTGACCTCTCTAGGGACCTGGCCTCCCTCCAGCTCCAGTGTCTGTGTCTCTGCCTTAGGACCTGCTCCAGGCGGTGGAGGGCGGCTCTTGTGTAGTTAAAGAAGGCATCAGGCACCCTCCGAGCAGGTCACTGTCTGATATCCTGAGGGTCACCTTGGCCCAGAGGGAGAAACTCAGGCAGTTCAGGTTTTAATGAGAACTCTTTCCTTCCCCCACAGAATCTTCTGGAGATTCAGACCTATGTCACCATCCTGCAGCAGATCATCCAGACCACCCCGCAGGCAGCGGCCATAACGAGTGGGATGCGGGAGGTAAGGGCAGGAGCCCCAGCAGCAGGATGGCCACACGTGTGCGTTGGTCCTTCAGCCCCAGGGCTGGTGCCCAAAGGCCCAGAGAGAGGCATCAGGTTGGACTGTCTGGGGCCCCCAACCCGACCTGAACATTCATATTCAAGTTTACTCTTCTGCTCTTTCAGTCTGTCAGTGAACAAGGGTATCTAGACATTTGAGGATGTAAACTCTGCTGCTGACCATCTTCCTAGGTGTTTCTCCTCCCGAGGATCATAGGTTATTCTTCCTTGTCTAGCTTGTAAGAAACTACCAAACTATCTCCCAAGCTCTGCAGCATTGCTGCATCGCCGCCCCTGGCCACAGATGGGAGCTTCTGTTGCTTTGCTTTCTTGCCTGCATTGGGGATGTTGGGCTTTTATTTTGGTTTTGCTATTTGCTGTTCTAATAGTTGTGTTGTGTATCTCATTATA
This sequence comes from Okapia johnstoni, assembly GCA_024291935.2. Lineage (NCBI taxonomy): Eukaryota > Metazoa > Chordata > Mammalia > Artiodactyla > Giraffidae > Okapia > Okapia johnstoni. Next base: position 30,923,169 of record CM044324.1, read on the forward strand.
AGCATTTTTTTAGCCACACCACATGGTTTGCAGGAATCTTAGTTCCCAAAAGGGATCGAACCCTCAGCAGTGAAAGCACAGAGTCCTAACCACTGGGACACCAGGGAATCCCTTGTTAAATTTCTTTTTAGTCAAGACATATGGATGTTTATCTGCCATCCACGTATCTATGATTCACGTATCTTCTTCGTTGGACCAAGACCCAAGAATTTTGCATATATATATATTATTGGGTTGTTTGTTTTCTTATTCCCCTTATCAATTTGACCATAATTTTGAATCCAGAATATTGAAGATAGTGAGTGACTCTGTTTTTCAGGTCAGGCCCTGCTAATGATGAGGCAAGTCTGGGGCATGAAAACTGTCAGGACAGGTTAGAGATGGCTGAAGTTTTGGGATTTGGGTGTAAAACTGTATTCCTAGTATAATGTTCCAGATTCCTTCCTCACTCAGCTCTTTAACAGTTCAACAGGATATTCACCTATATTTTTCCCTACTGTGGTTTATGGGATTTTGTGATGCATGATATGGTATGTGTAGAAATAGACTTGAAGGATACAGATTAAAACAGAAATGTCATGTGATCTTTCTCTGGAGAAGTGCTACACTGAGGGCAGGGTTTTGTGGACTGTTCAGCTGATGCGATTCTGTGTTTTTCTGCAAAGATGACTTAGGATAGAAGTCTGCCTAAGCCCACACCCTGCAGAACCAGTGGGCAAGGGTAGCTGACTGCTTGATGTTTATTTGAACCTAACTTTTTATATCAAAGCTAAAGAAATCCCCAAATTTGCTTTTGGGACCTAGTTGAACCCTGCCAAGTAACATCTGAGAGGCAGAAGGGTTGCTTTTTTTGGCCTTGATGGGGATATTCTTGTCCACATTGCTCACCAGTGACCCCAGGTGAACTCTGTGCCTGTGTGTTTAGCTGCTTTAGTTGTGTCCAACTCTGTATAACCCTATGGACTAGAGCCCACCAAGCTCCTCTGTCCATGGGGTTCTGCAGGCAAGAATACTGGACTAGGGTACCATATCCTCCTCCAGGGGATCTTGCCAACCCAGGGATCAAACCCACATCTCTTTATGTCTCCTTCATTGGCAGGTGGGTTCTTTACCACTAGTGCCACCTGGGAAGTCACAAGTGAACTGGCCTAAAACACAGCTTTTCCTAAAACATAATTTTCTTTGTCAGAGATTTCTTTCCAGACACTTTATTGTATTTTGCAAACATTTTCGCCTTTAATTCAAAGGTGTTTTATATCAGAGCACACTTATAAAATCATAATAGTCTGTTTCCTTGTAGCCCCGTTTGTCTGAGTTGTAGGAACGTAGAACTGTCTAGACCTAGTTTGATGGCGTCAGTGATTGTCAGAGACCCTCAGCATCACCCAGGAATGTGAGAAAAATGCAGAATCTCCAGCCAGACCCCCCAGCAGACCCACTGAGTCACAATCCCCATTTCAGCAAGATGCTCAGGGATTCATGTACACTTTAAAAAGCACATTTAGGCCCTGGTGCCTCCTTCTTTGCTTGTAAGGGCTCTAATCCCCCCATGGGGGCCCCACTCTAGTGACCTCATCTCCACCTCCCTTCCTGCCAAAGTCCCAGCCCAGATGCCTTCCCATGGCAGGAGGGGGTCAGGGCCTCAGTCTGTGAATCTGGGGGGATGTGAATGTGCAGAACACAGGAGACCTCTCCCCTCCTCTACGTGTTTCCTCCCATGACAAGTGTGTGATGCTGAGTCTGGCTTCTTTGTGCAGGAGAAGCTCCTGACGGAACGGGAAGCTGCCGCCCTGCAGTGCCAGCTGGAGGACGGCCGGGAGATGCTCTGCCTCCTGCAGGCCCAGAGAACTGAGCTGCAGGCCCAGGTGCGCCCCACCCTCTGTTCATTCTGGTGTCACGTGCCTGCAGAGATGTGCGTGTGTTTGTCTCACTGTGTTGTTTTGTTGTTGTTTAGTCCCTCTGTTGTGTCCAACTCTTTGTGACCCCATGGGCTATATAGCCTGCCAGGCTCCTCTGTCCATGGGATTCTCCAGGCAAGAATACTGGAGTGGGTTGCCATGCCCTCCTCCAGGGGATCTTCCCGACCCAGGGATCGAACCCAAATTTCCCACATCTCCTGCATTGCATGTGGATTCTTTACCACTGACCCACCAGGGAAGCCCTGTCTCACTGTAAGTTCTCACAGACTTGGTACACCTGTGTGCCCAGTCCTCAAGTAACAGACGGCATCCCTAGGGAGGTGACCAGCTGTCCGCATAGATGGAGGGCTGCCCAGGACACTGCCTTTCCTGCTCAGACTGGAAAGGCCCTGGGCCAGAGAAGACAGTGAAAGTGAAAGTGAAGTCGCTTAGTTGTGTACAACTCTTTGCGACCCCATGGACTGTAGCCAACAAGGTTCCTCCATCCGTGGAATTTTCCAGGCAAGAGTGCTGGGGTGGGTTGCCATTTCCTTCTCCAGGGGATCTTCCTGACCCAGGGATCGAACCCGGGTCTTCCACATTACAAGCAGACGCTTTTACCATCTGAGCCACCAGGGAAGCAGGGACAGTAGATCCCACTAATTTCTGGCTCCCGAGAGGTTCCCTCAGGCCCCCTCCCCCACCAAGGGTAAGCTCCCACCTGTGCATAACCAACCTGTTTTGCCCAGTTTAAAATTGTTGTTAAAAATAAGAAATGGACACAGATTGGGGTTTTTAATCCTCCACTCGCTTAAATCTGTGCTTCCTGCTTCTGACCTGAACTCTCTCCTCTGAAATTTGACTGCAGCCCTGGAGAGAGGGGCTGTTTCTGCATTTGCTCCTGCTCAGAATTTGTTAGTGGAAACTTTGCATTTTCACCCCACCCTTTTTCTTTTGGTGAAGCTTAATTTGCAAACTGAACTCACCAGAAAAGCTCAGTCCTATTTCTCCGGGCTTCCTTTGTGGTTCACAAGCTTTGTGGGGCACCTCTGTGATTCCTCCAGTTTCCTTCTCTGGTTCCATGTATCTGGCTGTTCTGATGGGGACGTTGGGTTAGAACACGCTCCTTCCTGTTTGACCACATTTCCCAAATCCAAAAGTAAATTGACATTCGGTTTGACAAGTACATGTAAAGGATAAGAGAACAAGAATTTAAAAGATCTGCGCCTCTACGTAGCCCATTAAACGTTATATGTTACTCTGTCTCTACTCCACCAATGCTGACAGAAGAATCACATGTTGGAGCCCTGGGATGTGGTGCTTTTCGTGGGTTCTCAGTGTTACCAGATTTCAGGACCTGAGTCCAGAATCTCTATTCCTGCCCCACAAACCACACGCCCCTCACTGTGCAGTGACTCAGGGGCTTCGGAAAACACATGGGGGTCTGCGGATGGTCCCCAAGGCAGAGACCCCAACTGCCCTTAAAACTCGTCCTGCTCTGGTGACAAACTGTGGCTTGAGGACCAGACGCGTCGATTTGGTAACTTGATGAGTATGTGGTTTTCTCTGAGGCTCTGAGAGGGTGGAGGGAGGGTGTGTGTGTGTGTGTATGTGTGTGTGTGCACGTGTGTGTAATGCATGTGCATATTTTTGATGTGTGTACAAACAAAATGTGTACATTTTGTATGTGTGTATGCATATATGTGTGTATAAGTTGTATGTGTGTGTACATGTATGTGTGTGAATAAGCATTTGGAGAAGTGGACACAAGCCCAGTCACGTTGGCAGAATTCTGTTCTGTGTGCCTGTGGGAACAAGGATCCTGTTTCTTTACTGCCAGGAGTCGTTTCAGATGCTGCCCACTCTCCTTGGTGGGTGGCCTCCTCCTTCTTCAGGGACATTGACTATTTCTCATGCATCTGCTCTCTTTGATTTCTGCTCTTGAGGGTTCATGTGATCAGGAATAATCTAGAATAATCTCCCTATTTTTTAAGCTCAACTGCTTAAGAACCTTGCTTACATCTGCAGAGTCCCTTTGCCAACTAACACCACAGAGTCTTGGGCAGAAGCTAAGGGGTAAAAGTCACCGGGGCCAAAAGTCTGCCTGATTAGCTCGAATTAAAACACACACATGTCTGGACCCACCTGAGATTTTCTGACTCAGTAGGTCTGGGTTGTGGCCCAAGAACCTGCCTTTCTGAAGTCCAGGTGCTGCTTGCTAGTCCGGGAGCCACACTTGGAGGTCACTAATTTGGGGGGGTGGGAAATCCCACATTGGGCCAGGATGTTCTACATCTGGGACACTCGTGTTCCTGGCCTGGGCCCTCCACAGCCTGATTCACGAGGTGTTCACGGCTGGCTTTTTGCTGATTTTAAAATGTTGCCATGACTTTCGGATGGAGTAGCTAAGCTGTGTGTTCCCAGGGAGACCGGTCAGCATAGCCCCTCAGTGGGGCCAGGGCTGGGACTGGGGATGTGGTGGGGACGGTGTAGGGCAGCGCTGCTTGCAGCCTGAGGGCTCTGGCCAGCAGGGCTGTGGCAGCTGGCTCTGCCTATGGTTAGGGCATTCACAGGCTCGCCCCAGACCTATGGAATCAGGGACTCTGGGGGAGGGGCCAGCATCTCCTTCAACAAGCCCCCCAGCATGAGTGGCCAGGTGGTCTAAAGTATTGTCCAAATTCGAGTTGACCGGGTGTTGCCTAAGAGTCATTTCTTGTGAAAGTCTGAGGCAGGAGGTTACCCCTCCAGACGGGGCTCACGTGAGGCATAGCTCAGGGTCCCTGAGGACCGTGTGTGCAAAGGCAGGCCCCACAACTGTGCTAGAACACTTGTCTTTCAGATGTTTCTGGTGAGCCCCACGTGTGGTCCGGGAACACCAAGCAGAGCCTGGTCGGGCTCCTGCCTGCAGCTAAGTGGGGAGATGAATATCAGCTGGTCAATCCAAATGGTCCAGGCAGAAATGCACAGTCACCTGGCTCACAGTGAAGTTCAGGCTGCTTCGAGGCCCACACCTGCCACCTGCCTCTGCCCCCTGTATCAGCTCGACTGCTGTTCTTGAAGTGACCCGGGGCTGTCAGTGGACGGCTGTCTTCCCTTCTCCTCTCCTGACCACCCCTGCAGATCTGGTTCCCACCCCTCTGCTTCTCACGCCTCTTTCCGCAAGTCCCTTTGCTTCTGCAGCACCCAGGACCAGCCTCACCTCCTCCTGGAAGCCTTCCGTGATGCACCCCCCCTCCTGCCCCAGCACCTTGGGCCTCTCCGTGGGTTCTGTGACACCCTGCGCTTGACCCTGTGACCAAGCTGGATTGTGGCTCCAGGAAGGAGGGTCTCTTTCTCCTACGGTCAGCCTGGTGCTAGATGGCATCTGAAGCCCACACAGAAGTCAGTCCCCTCAGAGACATCTCGTTAGCCCACTTTGAGCTGCTGAAAGGGAGCTGCTGTTTTTTCTGAGCACCCCTCCTTCTGATGGAGGAGGTTTCAATTATTGAGCTTTAACACATTGGTGCTGTGGGCACAGCTCTTTCCTGTTCACGTGGGAGAAAGGTGAGGTTTGATGAAAGTGTGTCCAGCTCTCATGTTCTCCTATTGCCCAGCTTATCCTGGGGTCGTTGGACCCCAGCCACACCGGTCTGTGACCTGCAGGCTTTGTTCTCAGGACCGCTCCATGGAAGTGGAGAGTCTTACGTGGGGATTCACCCACTCCTGGATGGCTTCTTGTCTCTGAGATTCAGATTTGGAGGGGTCCTTTGGATCCCTTCGTGGAAACCTTTCCTGCAGCTTGTGGATGCCGCTGTAGTTAAGAGGGTGGGTGTGGCCACACCAGGAGTCAGGCTGTGCCTTGGTGTTTGATGTCCTAGGAGACTGTTTGAATGGAGACAATTTTATTTATTTTTTAAAATGTATTTATTTTTAATTGAAGGATAATCACTTTACAGTATTGTGTTGGTTTCTGCCAAACATCAACATGAATCAGCCATAGGTACACATATGTCCCCTCCCTCGTGAACCTCCCTCCCACCTCCTACCCCATCCCATCCCTCTAGGTTGTCACAGAGCGCTGGTTTGAGCTCTGAAGTGAAGTCACTCAGTCGTGTCCGACTCTTTGGGACCCCATGGACTGTAGCCTACCAGGCTCCTCCGTCCATGAGATTTTCCAGGCAAGAGTACTGGAGTGGGTTGCTATTTCGAGTCATACATAAAATTTCCGCTGGTGATCTACTTTACATATGGTAATGTATATGTTTCCATGCTACTGTCTCCCTCTTCTTCCCTGCCCCTTAACCACAAACCAGTTCTCTACATCTGCATCTCCATTGCTGCCCTGCAAAGAGATTCACCAGTACCATCTTTCTAGATTCCATATGTATGCATTAATATATGATGTTTGTTTTTCTCTTTCTGACTTACTTCACTCTGTATAATAGGCTCTAGGTTCATCCACCTCATTAGAATGGACTCAAATGTGTTCCTTTTTATGGCTGAGTAATATTCCATTGTATATATATATACCACAGCTTCTTTATCCATTCATCTGTTGATTGGACATCTAGATTGTTTCCTGAATGGAGGCAGTTTTAAATGAGGGACAGAAACCTGGCCAAACTCTCTTGGCTTATTTTGAAATAATTTTAGACTTCTCTGATGCTGTAAAAATAGCTCAGAGTTTTCCCATACTCTTCATTCAGTTCCCCCAAAGTCAACATCCCAATAGCAAAGCACCAAGGTTGAAACCAGGACATTGTTGAGCAGACCAGCCTGGTAAGAGACTTGCCTGAAATCTCACCCGTTACCCTGTTCACAGGTTGCCTAATCCTGCGTCCTGCCTGCATTCAGGTGTCCTGTCTCCTCCTCCTCTTCAGTCTGGGACAGTTCCTGCCCATCTCTGCTTCTCATGACCTTATCTGTACATAGTGAAGGGTCAGGCTCTCAGGAATAATCACCCTCTATGTTGTCCAGTGTGTTCATTAAGCTGCATGTGTCAGGCATCCTGTGATGCACATACGTGAGGATAGATTGACTCTCACTTAGTTTCCCATGACTCAAAAGAGTGTGGCCCGGAGACCAGAGCCACAACCACAGGCATCGTGGAGGAGCCACTTAGAAACCCAGCCCCTCCGGTCCCACTGGAGCTGCTGAGTCAGAATCTGAGCAAAACCACATCCTCGGGTGGTTCATATGCGTGTTGAAGTTTGACAGGCGCTCTTCCAGATGAAGTGGGTTTCAGTTTACACATTTTATTTTGCTTCTGAGGACTGGCCACGCCTGTTAGATCTTTTCTTCGTGGGAAAGCGAGCTTGTACTGAGCTTGTAAATAAGTTTGCTTGCAAATAAGTAAGCAGCTTGTGGCTGCTTGTGGGTTGTCACAGCTCTCAAAGTGAAGACAAAGAACCTCTTTTCATTTTCCTACCTTAATTTTGACTTGTCCTGCTTTAATATATAAACAGCATTTCTCTGAAGTTATTTTACATAAGTGCCAGTGCACACAAACACACACATTTTAGCTACCAAAACATATATGTAACTCTACTGGTCAAAAATCAGGAGAAAATTAAAGTGCCATAGTGATTGAATAAGATCAAGGAAATCCCCCCCCTTTTAATTATTATAGCATCTTGTCTATTTAGTCCATGTTCTTCTTTTTACCACTTTTTCAAGCTAACTCAGTAAAGTATGAAGAATGTACTCCGTCTGAGTAGTACATGTTAGTCCAGGGACAGCAGTTTTTATTTTCTGAGTTTCTCATCTTCCCACTGCCTTGGGTCAGGGGCTCTGCTAAAGGCTGATTTCTTAGGGTGCTGATGCAAGCGTCAGGGGAAGGGGTTCAGTTGTCACATCCTTCTGTGCCTTAAAGATCCTCTGCTGACAGAGAAACAAACCAAGACAAATGCAACTGGGTCCGCCAATCCACTGCCGCGTCTGTGTCTGAAGGGAGACGGTGGCTGGGTTTCCTTGTGACCGTGTCTCTGCTTGCAGACCGCAGCCCTGGAACAAGCCATCAGAGACGCCCACGAGTGTTATGATGATGAGATTCAGCTCTACAATGAGCAGATTGACACCCTGCGGAAGGAGATTGAAGAGGCGGAGAGGAGCCTGGAGAGGTCATCCTATGACTGCCGGCAGCTGGTGGTCGCCCAGCAGACCCTGAGGAACGAGTTGGACCGGTATCATCGCATCATCGAGAATGAAGGCAACAGGTGGGGTCGGGGTGGGCAGAGCCCGCGGGCACAGAACCACTTATTTGTTCCACGTTTTTCCATGTGCCAGTTCCAGGCTGTAGGGAATGTGGCAGGAAAGTGAAAGTGTTAGTTGCTCAGTTGTGTCCGACTCTTTGTGACCCCCTGGACTGTAGCCTGCCAGGTTCCTCTGTCCATGGGATTCTCCAGGCAAGGATACTGGAGTGGGTAGCCATTCTGTTCTCCAGGGGATCTTCCTGACCCATTGCAGGCAGATTGTTTACCGTCTGAGCCACTGGAAGGAGACCCCCAAATCCAGGACCTCATGGGGCTGGAATGCTAGTGGGAGAGACAGAGGATGAATGGGTTTGCAACAGAGATGTGGGCTCTGGCATGAGTGATGGTGGGGGGAGGGGAGAGATGATGAAGATGACCGTGGGAGTGTTTGGATGTCAAGGTGCCTTTCGGCTCCACAGGTCTCTGGGGACAGGAACATCTTAGCTGAAAGGATGACCAGGTGTGGTTATTGAGATGCTGCAGGCGAGATGCTTGCACAGTACCTGGAACTGGACCAGCACTCAGAGCGGTTGGTGTTATTACTGCTGCTGCCATGGTGACTCTGAGCCTGGCCAGTCAGTACTGTGGCTGCCAGCAGGCTGTCTGGTCTCCTCTGCACGATGTATTGGGGTGTGAACTCTGCTGGCAAGTGTCTCTGTCTCTGTCTCAGCCTCATTCACATCTACACCTGCATCAGCTACTCTCCGTTTCCTCCATGTTCATCTATGTCACCGTGTCTGCATCTACACCTATACTTATGTCCACATCTGTGTCTACAGCGTCTGTATGTGTACATCTACACTACACCTACATTCTCTACATCATCTGTAGCTACACCCACATCACCTAACCTACATCTGTATCATCTACACCTACACCTGCCTCTACATCACCTACACCTACATCATCTGTATCTACACCTGACACTTACTCTGCCATCTACGTCTGTCTGGATCATCTACATGTACGTCTACTCCTCATCTGCATTTTCTGTGCCTGCATCATCTTCAACACTTCTGTTATTTACGCTGACGCCTGCATCACCTACATTTACACCTGCACTTATCTCTACATCATCTACATCTGCATCTGTACTTCCACCCACATCTACATCATCTGTATCCACGTCTATATCACTTACATCTGTATCTACATACACCTGTATCTACATTATCTATGGTTATAGTTACATCTTTATCACCTAAGCCTGCACCTCATCTACACATAAAGTATCTAAATCTCCATCATCTTTATGTACATGCATAAAGGGTCTACATCTCCATTGTCTTTATGTACATGCATAAACTGTCTATACCTCCATGATTTTCATGTATATGTATAAGCTGTCTACATCTCCATTGTCTTTATGTACATGTATAAACTGTCTACATCTCCATCGTTTTTATGTACATGCATAAACTGTTTACACCCCCGTTGTCTTTAAGTACATGTGTAAACCATCGGCACCTGCATTGTCTTTATATATACACACATCTACAGTGGTGTCTCCATCATTCCTCTCCATACCCATGCCTGCCTACATAGATGGCTGTATCCACCTGTGTACCTATAGCCCTAGATAAGTGGAGAATGGATTAAGGCCAGCCTCCCAGTTTAAGGATTCTGCTTCTCTATTAAGTGGAGATTATTCAGTTCAGCCTAGCCCGCCAGGCTCCTCTGTCCATGGGATTCTCCAGGCAGGAATACTGGAGTGGGTAGCCATTGCCTCCTGCAGGGGCTCTTTCCCACCCAGGGATCAAACTTATGTCTCCTGCGGCTCCTGTATTGCTAGGTTGGTTCTTTACCACTGAGCCACCTGGGAAACCCTCTCTTATTTTAAAAAACCCCTAAAACACAGAGAACTCCTGTTCAACAGAAAAGTGGCACCATTTTTATGTGTGTTTCACAGTTTATGACTTGACCTTCCCATCATCATGCAATGTGTGAGTATGTTAGTGGTTCTTGAGCTGTTGGATCTAGAGGAAGCTTTGTTCATTTTTGCTGGACACTAGAGCCTCCCTCTTACCCCCCAACCCCATTCTGTTTGGCTTGATGACTTAACGATGGTGACCTCCCTCTTTCTGGTTCTTCCTGCCAGGCTGAGCTCTGCCTTCATTGAAACTCCGATCACCCTGTACACTGCAAGCCACGGGGCCTCCCTCAGCCCTCGGCATGGTGGGAAAGGTGAGTCCCCAACTCTGGCTTGTTCTATTTTCTGTCCTAGGAAAATGGAAAAAATCAAGCGACTTTGTCCCTAAATGCAACATTCATGCTCCCTTCCGATCCAGCTGGAAATTCAGTGCTTTTATGTGGGGTCCCTTCTCGCCCTCACTGATGTTTTCCCACTGGTGCTGAGTGACTGAGTCTCAAAGTTTACAAGGAGAAAGTCAGACCATGTGAGAGGCCACCATCCATGAGCACGAGGCATTTAATTGGGGAGGAAAATCGCAATTAACATTTACTTTGGCAAGAAGTAGATACTGAAATGTATCTATCCACCCCCCCTCCCCCAGTGAAATGAACTCTTTTAAGCAAAGGTGCTTAATCTGCATCAGGAGCAGAGTAGATGCTCAACTTTTGTTCGTTTTCTCTTCCATTCAACCTGAGCAGGAAGAGCTTGTGGGCAGTGGAGCTTTTGCCTTCAACACTTTGTCCTTTGTGGACGGTTTCCTGCACTTGTGAGATGTCCACTCATGGCTCAGTCTCCCCAGTCAGGACCAAACAGAATGGTGCGTGGAGGAAGGAAAGCCTGGCTTATGGTGTTGTCAAATCCCAGGGTCTCAGAAAGCTCAGAGGGCTTCATGGAGATGGGAGAAGGGGCAGGGGTCCCCAGACACCCAGGCTGGCTCCAGGGGCTGGTAGCTGTGTGCAGGGTGTTGAGCTTGATGCTTCGCTGTCGCAGTCTGGAAATTCTTCACAGTTTTGAACACCAGGCCCTGAAATTCGGCAGCTGGTCCTGCAAGCACCCCCTTCTGCACACCTGCTCCCAGTCACCTGCTTTGACATGTCCCCCTGGCGTCCCTCCCCCATGGCTTCATGGCCTGCACCTGCCATGCCTGCTCACTCTGCTCTGTCATCGAGGGTCACCCCTATGGGATGCCCTGGCTCTGTGAACCTGAGTCCTCTGGTTAACAAAGGGAGGAGGGTGGCTGGAGAAGACTTTGGGGTGAAAAAGTTAAAAAATCACTGTGTTAGTAAATCTTGAAAGCCTTTTGTGTGTGTGTGTGCGCTGTCACTTCAGATGTGTCCGACTCTTTTGTGACCCTATGGACTCTAGTCCACCAGCCCCCTCTGTCCGTGGGATTCTCCAGGCAAGAATACTGGAGTGGGTTGCCTGACCCAGGGATCGAACTCATGTCTCTTATGTCTCCTGCACTGGCAGACGGGTTTTTTTTTTTTTTTTTTTTTTTTACCACTAGTGCCACCTGGAACTAAAAGCTTGCCTTTTGGTGAGACAGGGTGAAACTTTGTGTTTTCTGAAACTTTAAGTTTCTCCTCTTGGCTGGTCTGAAGCAGTGAATGTGGCCTCTGGCCCAGGGGATTCCCATTATGAGTTTAAGAGCATCACTTCCTCTTGTTTCACAGGAAGAAGGGGATGGTGAGCAAGGAGTGACATGTTTATCTGGTTTGGGGTGCAGGGGGGACAAGGGTGTGCCTGGAGGCTATTCCAAACCCATCAGAGGAAGGTGGGGTGACTCTGAGTTGCTCCTTTGGGGAAGCCTGAGGTGACAGTGACTCTCTGGACTGGATTTCCTGGTCTGGTCTGGATCCGAGTGTCCCCTGTGACCTCGAGGTGAGGGTGCTGGGTTGGGGCAGAGGCCCTGCTCCCACAGAGTGTTATTGCAGGAGAAACATGGATCTCAGTACGTTGTACCCAGTGTGAAGGGAACTGTGGGGGCCTCCCCTCCGCTCTCCAAACCCAGAGGGGCCAAATGACTTGTCCCAAAGTCACACAGCGGCCAGCAGGGCTGGGTCCTCAGTGTGGGCCATGAACGCTTAGGACTCAGGGATGCTACCCTGTTGCCAACCAGCCAACCAGCCAACCAGTAAACCCCACCCCAGTGCTAGGCATGTATTTTTCAACAAATATTTTTTCTTCCTCTTTCATTGGCCTTGACTCATCACACCCACCTCCTTTTTTCTTTTTTCCAAGATGTCACCAGGGCTGTGCAGGATATAACTGCAGCGAAACCAAGACAGAAAGGCCTCCCCAAGAACCTTCCGAGGAAAAAGGAGATGGTAGCGAAAGACAGAGCAGATGAAATTCTGGAAGAGACACCGCTGAGAGGTCCAGAGGACACGAAGCCGGGGCGAGTGGTGGTCAAAGAAGAGGGCGAGTCTAAGCTTGAACCGGGGGATGAAGAAGCAAGTCCCCCGACCCAGGAAGGGGCTCCGGAGGATGTCCCAGATGGAGGCAAGATAAGCAAAGCCTTTGAGAAACTAGGCAAGATGATCAAGGAGAAGGTGAAAGGCCCCAAAGAACCCGAGCCCCCTGCTGACCTGTACACCAAAGGGCGGTACGTGACGGTCTCTGGAGATGCCAGTTTCATGGATCCTGGCTTCTGTGTCTTCTCCATCCCAGCCAAAGGGGGCGTGGTGGTTTCTAAGGGGGACGACTCTGTGCGTCCTGACAGCAGCGTGGAGCCCTCTCCCCAGCAGCCTGAGCCCCCTCTGGAGGACGGACAGGGGCCCCCTGAGGGGAAAGAAGATGGTCTGAAGGATGAAAAGGGGCCCCCCGAGGGGAAAGAAGATGGTCTGAAGGATGAAAAGGGGCCCCCCGAGGGGAAAGAAGATGGTCTGAAGGATGAAAAGGGGCCCCCTGAGGGGAAAGAAGATGGTCTGAAGGATGAAAAGGGGCCCCCCGAGGGGAAAGAAGATGGTCTAAAGGATGAAAAGGGGCCCCCCGAGGGGAAAGAAGCCGGTCTGAAGGATGAAAAGGGGCCCCCAGAGGAGAAAGAAGATGGTGTGAAGGAGGAAGAGGTGCCCCCCGAGGGGAAGGAAGATGGACGCCCCCCCACCCCGCACCCTGCAGACAAAGGGGATGAGAAAAATGCCAAAGAACTGAAGGGCCTTCAGGGGAAACAGGATGGGCAGGAGGAGGAGGAGGGAGCCACAGGGCCCTGTCCCACGGTGGCACCTGGTCCAGAGGGGCCATCTACACCCCTGTCTCAAGGGCCTCAGGTCACTCTGGGTGGGTCCGTGGGGCATGTGGCTTGGAGCGGCAGCCGGCCGGCGAGAAGCCCTCCCAGGAAGCTGGCCTATGAGAGGGTGGAGGTGATGGAATCCATAGAGAAATTTTCCACCGAGAGCATCCAGACGTACGAAGAGACTGCTGTCATTGTGGAGACCACGATTGAAAAGACGAAGGCAGACAAGAAGAAACTTGGAGAGAAGGGATCCTCCAGTGCCTGAGCTAACCGAGACGAGGTGCCTCTGGACCCCTGTAGACACGTGCTTGGATGTTTTAGAACAGAGGCTACAAGGGTGAGGATAGGTTCTCTGGATTAGACCATGGTTGGCCCATCTGGCTTACCATGAAGCCTTAATTAAAACGTTTTCTTTGCTTGTGCATCCTTTGTCTGATTAACAGGGACCTTGGGCTTGCAAGTGGGCCAGCCTCACTCAGGACAGGGGTGCCCTGCTAACAGCCACCGAGCTGAGCTCATTTAAGAAAGCAGACGAGCCCTTCGTCCTGGGGCATCATGGGGCTCATTAGAGGCTCAGAGTCTGGATTTCACCTCTGAAACGTGTCAGGTGATGGATCGGCTTGTTTTCACTGCGTTTCAGGCACAAGCACACGATTGCGCGAGGAGTGCTTTGTTAGAAGTCATGTGATTAAAGGTGTCTGTCTCAGGTTGGGTTCCCCAAGAAGCTGACCCTGCAGCAAGGATCTGATGTCATTTCTGGGGACGTGGTCCCAGGAAGTGCCAGGAGGGCAGGAGATGGAGGTGGAGGCAGCAGGGCATTAGAGAGGAGAGGCGCTACCAGGTGGGTTGGCACCGTGGGCAGCTGGCGCTCATCCCCCATCCCCAGGGGCTCTGGGAGACAGGGTGGAACTCGGTCTTCAGTTACCCTGCCCGAGGGTATGGGAGCTGGGTGTTGACCCACCAACCCCTGTCAGCCAGAAGGGGAGGCCCAGGACAGCCCTCAATCGAGAATCGCAGGTGCAGGTAGGCTTTTGGACGCCAGGTGAGGAGACGCATGGAAGCAATAGGGGTCACGAGCAAGAAGCAGGGTGCCAGGGCCGCCTATATAGCACACGTGCCTTGTGTCCCTCTGGCTGAGTCACTTACAAGTTTCTCACTCAGAGATTACACTCCTGGGTTGGGCTTCAAAAGCAAAATCATATCTCACCATGCAGTTCCTTGTTTAGCAGTTAATTAATGAACTCGCCTAACATTTACTGAGGGGCTTCCCTGATGGCTCCAGCGGTAAAGAACCTGCCTGCAATTCAGGGGACATAGGAGAGGTGGGTTCAATCCCTGGGTTGGGAAGATCCATGGAGATGGAAATGGCAGCCCACTCCAGTATTCTTGCCTGGGAAGTTCCATGGACAGAAGAGCCTGGCAGGCTACAGTCCATGGGGTTGCAAAGAGTCAGACAGGACTGAGCGACTGAGCACGGACGCACATTTACTGAACACACTCTGTGTACCAGGCAGAGTGCAGTGCTGATAAGGGAGAGTTTACAAGTTTATTTATGATCTAAATTACCATAATATAATGTCCCATAATACACATATGTGTATTCTCCTGTGCATACATGTGCAGTCGTATCTGCAGTGTCACATCCGAGGAAAGAGAAATTACTTGAAACCAGAATCTACAAACATTTTTATGTTGCCTATAGGCATCTCTTTTTTTCTACTAACAGTCCAAAAGTATTTTTTTTGCTTAGCCAAGTAGGAAATTACTCCTTCTCCATATAGATGGTCCAAAATACATTATGGACAGTGAATAAATGTGCTGAAATGGATTACTGCATCTCCCTAAACAAAGGTATCTGGCAAGACAACTGCACATCATTAGAGAAGATTAATAGTGTCCTAAATTACATCGTCTCCTTCAGCACCTTCAAGAAAGGACTAAGTGGAGGAGGGACCACCAACTTGAGGGGATCCTGCTGAGCCTCGTCTGGCCAAGGCCCTTCCCAGAAAGCTCCCACCCCCTGCTCAGGCCCCCCAGCCCACACTGCTAAGATGCGCCCATCTGCCAGCCACCTGGAAGGATGGGAGAACTGGAATGTTGAAATAGCTCCTACCCAGGCCTGTCTCAGCCTCTGAACTTCCGGCACCAGCCTGTGGTGGCTTTGGCTTCCTGTGTGAGTATTCGGAAAGGTATAAATCTCTGTTGAAGGTGGGGGCTGACCCCTGGGAGCAGAGGGGAAGGTGTGCAGAAAGCACAGGGTATCCCAGAAAGTATAGACCGTAAGGGCATGAGGTGGCACTTGTGTTGGAAAGAGGGGCGGGCCTGGGACACACCCTTTTATTCAGATTAAGTGTTTCCTGGATGGCCTGGGTGAGAATGAGGAAGTATATGGAGTGTCCAAAGCCCTCCACAAGGCTCCCTTTGGTACCACTCTGGAGAGAACAATTTCCAGAATGCTGGGTTCTGGCCCTAGAGAGACATGCTGGCAGAGCAGGGGTTAATGCCTCCTGGTCTGCCCTCCAATGAGCCAGAATGGTTCCACTCCAACTGAGCTGCAGCTTCGGGAAAAACTGCCTATCTACCCAATGAATCAGACCATCACATTGAATCCAGCACCTTCAAAGCCTGAGAAAAACAAGCCAAGGCTGGGGCTGCAGAGAGTAGTGAGGAGGGAGGGGGAAGCAGTTTGCTAAGAGAGAAGCCTAGTTCTCTGTGCCTGAGTAACAGGAAGGGTGATACTGATGACTGGGGTGGGTTGATGACATGCTTGGCACTCTCTGGAATGAGAAGCTAAGGGGAGGACTTGGCCTGTCCTTCTGTGTCCCCATGGGGATGAGAGATCACTGCTTCGCAAGGCCAAGCCCCCATGTCTCAGCTGCACATCCATGGTGCACAGACAGCCCCAATCTTCTGCTCTCCCCCACCATCGCTGGCCCTTCTCCACCCCCTGACCTCATCCCAGATCTCCCCCACCCTTCCCGGTGAGGTCCAGTTGGTGCTAAGATCCACCCTCCAGGGCTAGCCCTGCCTCAGTGCACCCAACTCCAGTCACTGTCAGAGCTGGTGGCCCCTTCCCAGCCACATGGAAATCAACTCCCCTGGAAGCTAGGCACCCCTCTCGTCCCTGTACATAGGGCTAGCCTATCCCACTTGCCTGAAAGTGGGAGCCAGTTTCTGTGGTACCAATCATGCTCGATTGCCCCCTTAGAACCAGGCTGATGACAGTCCCAGATGAGAAATGCTTCCAAATACATGTTTAGCTTTCTTCCTCTTGTCCTTCTGGTTCCCCTCCACTCATCTTCTCCCAAGAGCACTCCTCCTCAATAAATATAATAAATAAATAATCTCTTAATTAAGATTGATCATTAATCTTAATATAATGTCTTGATTAATTTTAAATTAAGAATTAAAAAAATTCTCTGAAATAAAATCTTAAGTAAGAACCTCTAGAACTTCCTGGTGGTCCCGTGGTAAGAAATCCATCTGCAAAGCAAGGAACACCTCTCAATCCCTGGTCCCACGGAATGATTCCATATCCTCGGCCACAACTATTGAAGTCCTATTATCAGCAACCTGCAAGCCGCTCCAACTACTGAGCCCACGTGCTGCAACTACTGAATCCCATGGCATTCCTAGAGCCCGTGCTCTGCAACAAGAGAAGCCACCGCAATGAGAAGCCTTCACACTGCAACTAGAGAGGGCCCCTGCTCACTGTACTATTGGAAAGCCCACCATCCGCAACAAAGACCCACTACAGCAAAAAATAGAAATAAAAAAAATATTTTTTAAAAAATCTCCATCGCCGACTTCTGTTCTAGTGACCCCACCCTATGAAAAGCCTCTTGGTTATTCACAATTAGCATCACCACAATTTATTGCCTCTAAAAATTCAGCTTATACCCAGTACCATTTAGTGAGTGAGTGAATGAGTGAAAGTCGCTCAGTTGTGTCCGACTCTTTGCGACCCCATGGACTGTATAGTCCATGGAATTCTCTAGGCCAGAATACTGGAGTGGGTAGCCTTTCCCTTCTCCAGGAATCTTCCCAACCCAGGAATCGAACCCAGGTCTCCCACATTGCAGGCAGATTCTTTACCAGCTGAGCCACAAGGGAAGCTCAAGAATACTGGAATGGGTAGTCTATTCCTTCTCCAAGCGGATCTTCCCACCCAGGAATCGAACCCAGGTCTCCTGCATGGCAGGCGGATTCTTTATCAACTGAGCTATCAGGGAAGCCCCACACAGTACCAATTATCTTGTAATACATTCCCTTATTCTTATTAAACTGAGTGTTAGATTCTGTGGTTGCACAAACACTTTCACCAAATACAATATTCACATCAAAATTAGTTGCAGCAACAAAACACATCAAGGGACCTGGAGAGTCTGGCATCCTTAGGCGAGAGATTGGTCATCCTCTCTGGTTGAGTTTTGAAAGCAATGAAGAACCTATTAGTAGTAAAGGAGATATGGTGAGGATTATTCAATTTCTTTTCTTGATTTCATTTTTAAAATAAAATAATGAAAACCCATGAGTTTGGTACTCATGCTCAAGACTAAACTTAATAACAGTAACTTAGGTTCTACCATGCACTCCTCTCCCATCCAATACCATGCCTCCCCCAAAGGTCAAATTATCTGAGGTTTTTATCACATATGTTTAAGCCCTAAATTAAATATTGTTTTTTTTGCTTTTGATCTTAGTGAAAAGAGTAGTCTTTGACACTTGTTTTTTCCACTCAAATTATAATTATGAGGATAGCATTGTCGGCAGAAAAAGGAATACATTTCCGTTTTAATGCTTTCTAGTAATACCATGTGCGAAAATACACCCACACCCTATCCATTCTGTGGTCAATGGGCGTATGAATTGTTCCTTTTTTTTTCCTTCTCTCTTACAGACATTTACAGGCAACTCGTTTCTTCTCTGTATCTGTGAGTCTGTTTCTTTTCTGTTATATTCACTAGTTTGTTATATTTTTTAGATCCCACCTATAGGTGGCATCAACCAATATTTGCCTTCAGCTGTCTGACTTGTTCACTAGCATAATGCCTTCCAAGTCCATCTATGTTGCTGCAAAAGGCAAAATTTCATTCTATTTTATGGCTGAGATGAGGTATATATACCACACCCTATAAAGTTTCTATTTTCTTTAAATTATACCCATACATTTTGATATATACTTATGTTTGCTTTCCACATCTTTCAATTATAAATAATGCGCTATGGAACATATGGGGATGTAAGTACTTTTAATTAGTGTTGTTTTTTGGTGGGGGCCGGTATATATACCCCAGAAGGAGAAGGAAATGGCAACCCACTCCAGTATCTTGCCTGGAGAATTCCAGGGACGGGGGAGCCTGGTGGGCTGCCGTCTATGGGGTCGCACAGAGTCGGACACGACTGAAGCGACTTAGCAGCAGCAAGCAGCAAGCACATACCAGAGAGGAATTCCTGGTTCATCGTGGTAGTTCCATTGTAGTTTATTTAAAAACCATCGACTGTTCCCCAGTGACTGGAACCAATTTACATTATCTCATCAGCGGCGTACAATTGGATTCTCTTGTCTCCACATCTTTCGCCAACGTTTCTTATTTACTTCCTGTTTTTGATGATAGACATTCTGACAGATGTGAGATGGTATCTCATTGTGGGTTTGATTTGCATTTCCCTGATGATTAGCGATATTGAGAGCACCTTTCACGTGCCTGTTGGCCATCTGCATTTCCTCTTTGGAAAAATGTCTGCTTCAGGTCTTCTGCCCATTTTTAAATTGGGTTGTTTGATTTTTTGATGTCAGATTGTACGAAGCTGTTACCAATATGTGAATATCCAATACCCCCTATGTCCGATCAAATCCGTTTTGCAGATATTTTCTCCCATTCAGTAGGTCATCTTCATTTTGTCAATGGTTTCTTTTGCTGTGCAAAAGCTTTTGTTTCAGTAGGTCCCATTTGTTTATTTTTGCTTTCATTTCCTTTACTCTAGGAGGTGGAACAAAAAAAAATACTGCTGCAATTTACGTCATGAGTGCTCTGCCTATGTCTTCCTCTAGAGTTTGATAGTATGCTGTCTTACAGTTCGATGTTTAATCCATTTTGGATGTATTTTTGTATAATGGTATTACAGAATGTTTCTGAATTTTCATGTTTAATGTGTGGCGTGTCCAGTTTTCCTATCACCACTTACTGAACTGACGTCATTTCTCCGTCTTATATACTTGCCTTCGTTTGTTGTTAGATTAATTGACCATTAGTGTGTGGGTTTATTTCCGGCTATCTTGTTCTGTTTATCTATTGTGTCTGTTTTTGTCCAGTATCATAACAACTCTTGACATTTAAACAATATAAATTTCTTTCCTAAAGAATACGCTAGTTAACATCCTTTCTCTTAAAACTACATTAACTATCAACCTGTTTTCAAATTAAATATTTGAAGTTCTTGTCATTGTTTTTGTACATAATCAACAGCTTTCAAATCATCATCAATTAACTATAAGCAATTTTAGTTATGAAAAAATGACATGTAAATTTATACTTCAACTGACTGTAGAATTTCAACAAATAAAGCAAAAGAAGTACACTTCTGAATTACATCTTAAATAGCACTTACAATTGGAAATTGAAAATATTTCAGACATGAATAATCAATCCAAGTAATGTGGCCTTACTATTGTTAGTTGACAAGATGTGAAGTAGAAATTAACACTGTGGTGTCACACACAAGTTCAAGGATGACATAAATGATAATTGAAGTAGGTTTGGAATATGGTTGTTTTGGAGTAGTGGCATTTGGTCGGGGACAAATTTAAACAAGGAGGTTTTTTTGTGAGGAAGCGGCGTATAGTCCTGGCGGATGGGTGAGGGGCGTAAGTGAGTTTATGGATTGAACATATTGTTTTTTTGATGATCATTTTATTTTTAAGACTCTTCCATAACCATGATATGGAAGAATTGAGTATCACAACTTTAACCACAGAAGAGTATTTGGCATGCTCTCTCTCTCTATATCTCATCATCTACTCTCAACACACACACACACACACACACAAGACTAAAGCTGTGCTTGCATAAAGATCTGACTCAGTAACATCTCTCTTTATACAGCAGACACACGACTTTTTAATCTTATTGGCATGTAATTTAGATACAGTAATGAGTACAACATCAATTTTAAATACATATATCACATAGAATCCCACCAGTTCAATAATAAATAAGTTTTTTCCAGCCTTGCAGAAGAACTCTCTCATGGCTCCTGAAAGTTAGTACCTCTTCCAGGGTGACCTCTACCTGGCCTCTCCCACTGTTATTGGTTAGCTTGTACATTTTTAACTTCCTGTAATGAATAATACAGTATAGCCTCTGCAACTGATTTCTTTTGTCGAAATTATGTGAGGTTCACCACTGTGGATATACTGCCCTTGACATTGTTCCTTTATTTTATTGTTGTGTAATATGTTCATTGTATGTACACATCACAATGTGTTTCCTCCTTCTACCTGCTGCTGGACTTCCAAGTTGTTTCCAGAGTGGGTTTTCATGAAGACAGCTGCTGTGAACATTCACTCACGCCTTCTGGTGGACAGAAGCGCTCATTTCCATTGGGCACATATTTAGGAGGATAGAAAAAGAATTGCTGGTCAGGGGTAAATGTATGTTTAGTTTAAGGAAAATATTGTGGGAGATTTCCAAAGTCGTTTTACCAGTTAACACTTGTACCACAATTGTAAGGTTGAGCTGGCTTTTGCCTCATCTCGTGACTTTAAATAAGTGGCTTGGGGACTTCCCTGGTGGTCCAGTGGCTAAGACTCTGCATTCCCAATGCAGGGCGTGTGGGTTCAACCCCTGGCCAGGGATCGAAAATCCCGCATGCTGCAGAGAAAGAAAGCCTAGCTGAGTCAATAAAACTTAAATTTTTCATAAAAGTAGGTATGATTTTGAAAAGACTGAAGAAATAAGTTTATCATTTTTAAATGTTGAGGGTATATGTGTATAGAAAAGTAAAAGATATCTGCTTTATATATTTGATCTTTTAAAAAAATTTATTATAAACAGTTGATGTACAATTATATTAGTTTTTGATCTTGATAAAATAAAATAATACCTATAAATTCTGTCTTAGAGTTACAATACATTCAATTAAAATTTTGAACTAAATTTTTTTTTTATTATTTTCTTTGAATGGAGAAAAAGACTGATAATACCAAGAATTGAAAAAACATACAAATTTCTGTGACAGTGGGGATTGGCGGTGGTATACTGGTAACTATTTAACAACTGGCTCACTAGGAAAGTTGATTTGTAGAAGTTGCCAATTCGTGATAGAATACTTTAACCACGCTGATTCCACACACATTGTTGGTAGGAGTGTAAATTGTCCTACAACCACTTTATAAAACCATTTGATTAAGTTCTGTTAAAGTCGAATGTAACAAATGCTGAGAAACAGTAATCCCAACCCTATATTGTACCAAAATATTTATATTTTTTCAGGTCATCAAAAACTGAAAACTAGAATGAATAAATAGTTTGTGTATTCAATGCAATGAATACTATAACAGCATAGGAATGAATAAGCTGCTATTACACAGACCAACATGAATGAATCTCACACATACAAAAGCAATAAATACTGTATAATTCTAACTATAATAAGTTCAAAAAACAAGCAAAAACTACTGTGGGGGGGTCAGAAGGTCCGAGTAGTGGTTTGCTGAGAAGGACAGAGAAGGTAGTGATCATGAGCGTCTTTCCTGGAATGGTTTATTGAATGAGATTGAATGATTGTGTTCCCCCAAATTTATGTTCAGTTCAGTTCAGTTCAGTGTTTCAGGTGTAAAATTTATGTGTTGAAACCCTAACCCCTAATATGGTGCTATCATTAACTGATCAAAGCCACACTGCTCACCACATGACAGTGTCCCAAAAACCAACTTACCCGAAGTTAGGAATTCAGGCTTCTGTTATACTGCAAAGGGTAGGAAAGCGTCTGGTTGTTGCAAAACTTTCTTGGTGCTAACCAGACCCCAGAGGGAAAGATATTCCTTCGGTCCTTGTAGTCTTGTCCACTCTAGGCAAGTCCACCATATTCCTATCAATCTCCAACAGAGAAAAAATATTCTCTATATGAATTGAAAAATGTTATACTTAATAGTCCAGCCTGGGAGCCAGACCCTGAAAAGGAGCTACGATTGTGTTTTTCAGGCTGTAAGGCGGCATGCTCTTTCCAGGATGCAGAGCCAGCAGGAGTAAAGACAGGAAACAGAGCACAAAGGTAGAGCTAAATCAATAGCTCCCAATATGGAGTCAGGTTTGTTCTCTGTTACATTATGAGTGGGTGCTGGAGGAGTATATGCATGTGTTTAGATGAGATCATGATGTGAGCCCCCGCCATAACGGGCTAGTGGTTTTAATGAAAGAAACCAAAAACATTTCTCTTCCCATCATTCTCTCCCTCTCTCTCTCTCCCTTCGTCCAATCCCCACCATGTGTTCACACAGCCAAAAGTGACTTTCTACACCAGGAAGCCAGGAAGAAGTCTCTCACCAAGAACTGGAATCTGCCAGCACCTTTATCTTGGACGTCCCCAGCCTCCAGAGATGTTAGAAAAATAAATGCCTGAAGTTTGAACCTCCTGTGTAGGTATTTTGTTACCACCTTGAAGACTAAAAGAGTTTATGTTTGCACAGTTGTGTTCAAAAGTTTTAATGGTGTATAATGACAATATCAATTAAATATTAGTAAACTAATGAATATTTGCACACACAAAAACAAAAAATCTTAACATCATTATCAGATTAAATCACTTTTTGCAATGTCTCTTTAATTCATAGATAAATCTTATTCGTGTTCATAAATGAAACAAATAATACCATGGCCAGTTAAACACATAAAGAAATATTGCCAAGAGCAATTTTAGTCTTACAGTAGAGCAATATCATTTACTTACTTAAGAAAAGCCATTCAAGCCAAACAGAATATTTTCTAATCCCCAGATACTAATTTTAACCAACTAGCTCTAAATCCAGTTGGATCAAAGACAGTTTCTGGATGGAAACTAAAGAGTGTGATACCCTCTCAGAAGGATACAAAGTAAAACACAAATTTAAATATAAAAATATTCACCATTAAGAAGAAATCTCTAACTCATCTCCTCTTACATGCCCTTCCCGCCAAACCCTTCTATTTTCTCATCCTGACAAAAATGTACTTTTATTTTACTGTGGGTATACTAATCTCTTGGTCCTTTTGCTTCTTTTGCATTGTTTTGTTTTTTTAAATAATGGCACAGCATTTTTATTTCTTGTTCTGGGTGAATCCAGGGAATCAGTGGAATAGGAGTATTCTGAGTTTTAACTGACATCTAGAATCACCCAGGCCTCATCCAGTTCTGCTTGGAAAGTTTCTGGCCTGTTGCCTTCATAATTAAATCACCTTTCTTAGTCCACGTCAAGTGAGGGGAGAATGTTTCCTAACTCCACAGCTTTAATTTTCTCACATTTAAAATAGAATCCTAGGTTTATTGCCATCAACACTCCCACATCTATCTTCCTCTAACCATTTCCTGATTTTCGCATGGAGAACGTAAGGGCAAAGCTGCATAGCTTCCCCAAAACACACACACACACACACACACACACACACACACACACACACACACACACACAGAGTGTCTCTCAATGGGCCCAGCTTTCCGCAAACACTCTGACGGACCAACCCCTTGGTTAAAAAAAACCAACAAAACCACTGCCACATCGTCCCTGATATTGTGTAAATTCACAAAGTGTCCACTAAGAGGATCTATAACCTCACCGTGATGCCAAATTCCCCAAGGGAAATTTTTCTTCCTGTCAACCCACTCATGTGCTTTCATCAGGTTAACCCTTACACTAACACCTAAGAAGGATTAAGGTGAATGAATTAAGATTAAGTAAGCACATCTATCTATCTATGCCCTTCATCTCGCACCCTTGGGGCCCAAGGGCAAGATTAACTCTCACAATGCAGGCATTCTTTCCCTCAAAGGTGTGGCAACGAACAGCAGAAGTATAATTAGTGAATATTGATTTGACTGTGCTGTATCCCGATCAAAGCTTCAGGAAAAGTTGAAAGGTTTAGTTCCCTCACAGGGTCATCACCCAAACAAAAAATTGTCAACAATGGCAGTCCTATCTCAGGACAAGGACAAGTCTCGATTTCTTCTAGACATACATCAGCCACAACACCAGGTCCCCCATTCCTCCCTCCTACCCCAGCCTTCACCCCAAGACCAGCTCTTATTGGTTTTTTCCCTCACCCAGGAAATCACAACCATTCTTCTTACTAGCCCACTCAAGAAAAACATATGACTAATGACTGATGCAATTGCTTTATCTTAGAAAAAGAAAAATGAGCACTCTTGTAATGAGATGCTTCCTGTGATTGCATCTTATGAACAAATACAAGCTGCTTCTATTGCACATTTTAAAATAAAACCTGATGTAACCAACATATAAACATTCAAGATGGTGGCTGGTGAAGGAAGGGTGCATCTTTTAAACCAGACTGCCTTGGATCCAATCTTGGGTTTGCAAGGTGACTGAACCTCTGGGTATCAGTTTCTTAGCTTTAAAAAGAGGAAATTAAGAGTTCTCACTCCAGAGAGTTGTCAGAAAAATTGTTGTTTGTTGTTTTTGTGCTAAGTCGTGTCTGACTCTTTGAGCCCCTATGGACTATAGCCCTCCAGGCTCCTCTGTCCATGGGATTTCCCAGGCAAGAATACTGGAGTGGGTTGCCATTTCCTTCTCCAGGGGATCTTCCTAACCCAGGGATCGAACCTGGGTCTCTGAATTGCAGGCAGATTCTTTACTACTGAGCCACCAGGGAAGTCCCTCAAGAAGAATAGAAGAGTTAATCTATTTACGTGGTGTTCTGCACAATGTAGGTGGTCAGGAGACTCAGGCTTAGCCATCAGAGCCATTTCCTTTGGATTAATAGCTATGTGTCTCCTTTTCCATAGAAATAACTAATCTTCATGACATGAAAAGACCACAGAGACCTGGGGCCTGAACCCTTGCTGCAATCCTTACATCTGGACAAACGTGTCCTGGAGCAACAAAAATACTAAAGAAACGATAAGGCACGAGAAATAACCGTCACATGCAGTTTAGGGCAAATCATGGACAAGATAAAAAAGCAGAAACCCAGCTGCCGCTTCTAAAGAGCTGGGAACAAAAGCGGGTCATGAACAAAAGCAGGGTATTCCACATGCCGCCTGCACTCAACAGCAAGCTAGGGGTGGGGCCAAACCACCCAAGCCACCCCTCTGGTCCATCCCCAGGACACAGCCCTAACTTTCACCCATATACTAATCCACCTTGCCCTCTCCACTCAGGGAGCAGCAAGGGAAACTTACTTTGTTTTCGTTTCCTCATGCTGCAATAGAAGCCCCATAAAGTCCTTTCCTGAACTTCTTGGTCTGGCCCACTTATATTTTATTGAGTGAAAGAAGTTTATTCTGTAAGATTCAATAATAATGACAAAAAAATAAAGTCTCGCTTTTTTTTAAAAAAAATGAATATACTTAACATATAACCTGTGTACATTAAAGGGGACCACATATTAATTTGATAATATATTGCAATGTGATAGCCATGGTAGCATTAGCTAACCGCCTCTATCATTTACATTAATCATTATTTTATATGGGACAAATAAGATCTGTTTCTTAGCAAGTTTTTAAACACAGTGTTGTCCTTTTTTAAGTAAAACTCTAATTCAGTGGTTCTCAAACTTTTTCATCTTAGGAAATTTTACACTTAAAAGTAATTGAGGACCTTACTGTATAGCACCTTAAAGGTGAGTGGCTCAGATGGTAAAGAATCTGCCTGCAATGGAAGAAACCCAGGTTCAGTCCCTGGGTCTGGAAGATCCCCTGGAGGAGGGGCATGGCAAGCCGCTTCAGTATTCCTGCCTAGAGAATCCCATGGACAGAGAAGTCTGGAGGGCTACAGTCCACTGGGTTGCGGAGTCGGAAATGACTAAGTGATTAACACTTTCTTTCACTGTATAGCACAGGGAAATCTGCTTAATATTACGTGGCAGCCTGGATGGGAGGGGAGTTTGGGGGAGAATGGATACGTGTATATCTATGGTTGAGTCCCTTTGCTGTCCATCTGAAACTATCACAACATTGTCAATTGGCTATGCTTCAATCTAAAATAAAAAGTTTTTTTAAAAATTGAGGACACAAAAATTGTTGTTTGAGTCTTATCTGTTGATATTCATATTGATTCATACTGGTTCTCATACCTGCTTTTGTATT
Source organism: Okapia johnstoni (assembly GCA_024291935.2). Taxonomy (NCBI): domain Eukaryota; kingdom Metazoa; phylum Chordata; class Mammalia; order Artiodactyla; family Giraffidae; genus Okapia; species Okapia johnstoni. The sequence goes on from CM044324.1 coordinate 30,949,749, forward strand.
CAACCTGTTGCAAGATGTAAAGGAAACTCAGCCTCACAATATATGTAGTTGGAAAACAGAGAAATTAATAGTCTTTTCGGGCCTCCCAGGTGGCTCAGCAGTAAAGAATCCACCTGCCAATGCAGAAGACACTGGTTCAATCCCTGGGTGGGGAAGATCCCCTGGAGAAGGAAATGGCAACCCACTTCAGTATTCTTGCCTGGAGAATCCCATGGACAGAGGAGCCTAGAGGGCTACAGTCAAAAAAAGTTCACAAAAGAGTCAGACACGACTGAGCCACTAAACAACAACAACTACGGTCTTTCAGTTTGCTGTGGCTATTCCTCTTTGATACTACGCCAAAACTCAACAGATGTCATTCTTAAACGTTAGCGACAGTGTGCAATCTGGAACTATATCAATGAACTGATTATACTCTGTTAAAATCCATTGGTCTGTCTTGCATTTTGAATGGTTCTTTTATCCGTGTGTGTTTCTAGAACTCGCACCCTGGTCATTCGGAAAGTATTGGTTCACTGAGTTAGTTATCAGATCTTCCAAATGTTGACACATCTCATTATACACAATAACCAACAGCCAACCAACCAACAAAACAAAAATCCCAACAAGCAAAAGAGCCTGGACATTCATTAATGTCATTTCCAATCTCATCAAACTTGGGAAGCTTTCAAACGCATGGTAGCAGATGGAAGTTTTCCGAACTCTAATTTTCACTTGAAAGCTCTAATTGTATCACTGGCCACAAACACCAACAGTTTTCTTCCCTTGAAGTGACAGGCTCACTTCATTCACTTGAGAAAGTCATGCCCAAAACTCAAGTCTGAGTGACTATTTTTGTCACGTGCTCTTTTAAGTGAAAGTAGCCAGTCAGTAAGAAAAGTGACCCTGGGCTCACAGCTCAATCGTTTTGAGTGCTTCTCCTGGAGATAACTATCACACTTCTATATGCACACTTCCCCTTTGTCACACGAAATGTTGAAAAGATGCACTCAAGAGTCGAGATTTAATAACATTTATAATTTTGTTGCTTTATCAACAGCAAAATCGGCCTTTTCTTCTTTTTTTTGTACTGAGCTTGCACAGTGGCAGAAAAAAAAAGAGAGAGAGACTGCTGGTCCAGTTGGGAGCCACGCCTTGATTCCTATTTGGGTGCCAGCAGTTCTACCCGCTGCTGCTCTGTGTCATCAGTGCAAATATCAACCAAGTGAAAATGGCAAAGAACAATTCAGCAGTATTATGAACACATCATTTTTGCCTTGTAGATCCCCTGGAAGAGTCCCCAGGGATCTGTGAACAAGACCTGGAGAACGAATATAAGAACTGACACTTGAATTCAAGTGAAAGAATTAAATAGCTCTGTTTACTTTTTTAAAATGATTTTTTAATGGAGTTATCACTCAAAGGTTTATAAAGCGCTCTCACAAATATCCTATGGCAAAACTGAAAGCCAATTCCATTGGCAGCACTATTTGCTTTACTTCCTCCAAAAGAAGTGGGGGAGAGGGGAGGATGAAGAACTGGGAGGCCCAAGGGAGTGTATCAGGCACGCGGAGCCACCCATCAGGTGTGTCACGGTGAGCACACACAGTCCTGGGACCACAAAGGCAAGGGGTGCTGGGAACTCAGGGCCCTCGGTCAGCTTCCCCCACACAATCTCGCTAGCTAGCCACACACCCCTCCACAACAGTCACACACACACACACACACACACACACACACACACACACACACACACACACAGAGCTGCACTTTGCCATGGCTCATTTCACACAACACAAACGACCAGCCTAACTATGGTTACACTCACACACTACAATCATACAGCCACATAAAGCGTCTCCATAGTCAAACACTCAACCTCACTGTGCTCAAAACCAAGTCACACGATTTTGTATTCACAGTTGAAGAATGTCAGTGAGCACACACCCAAGCATCACTGCACTCCAATTATCAGTACGGCCCATGGAACTTTGGGTCACCACATGACCGTGTGTGTTTATTGTTCGCAAGGTGAGAGCATAGGTTTTGGAGACTGGCCAACCTGGGTTCAAGCTCAGGTTCTACCACTTATTAGTTCTTTCACCTTGGGCAAATTATTTAACCTGCCTGAGCCTCAGTTCTAGAAAATGGAGATAGTTCCTACCTTGGAAACATGATGCGAGGAAGGCGTAAACACAGCACTTTGTCTGGACAGATGTGCCCTAAGGATAGGCTGTAACTGCCATGGATGGATTTTGTCACCAGAGGGTACCAGGGCTCCAAGATGTCAGTGCAGGGCTCTGGGAAGACACCCTGCCAGGAAGCCCAGGATTCCTGGGGAGTCTGGAGTCAAGCTCAGACTGGGATGGGGTGGGGATGGGGCTGCACAGATTCTGGAAACCCCAGCAAGGCCCACGCCGGCTGGGAGCTGCTCCTGGGCCAGGTGGGCCCCTGATAGGATCCTGGCCTTCCCTAGGAAGGAGGAGGAGCACCTACTATGTACCAGGCCCTCTTTCTTGCCTACTTCACCCTGCTTAAACCCCACAACGGTACTGTGATTGGTAGCCACTACTGAGAGTCTTCTGTTGAGAACTATTGAGGAAAGTGAGGTTCCCGTTTACCTGGCTATCAAGTGGAAGTCCTGGGCTAAGAATGCAAGCAGCCATGGCTGTCTTGGGGATGCCTCCCACCGTCTTTCTGGGGCTCTGCCAGGGCTCCCTGACCCTGGCTGTCTGCCCTGGAGCTCAGCCAGCCCCAGCTGACCTTTCCCCTCTTCCAACCTGCTCCTGGCCTGCTCCCTGAGCTAGCCCACGGGTAAGAGGCTTACTAGGCATGTGAGGGAGAATGATAAGGCAGGGCCCCCCATGAAACCTTATCCAGCCTTGCCATCCTCAGCTGCTGGGAGTTGTGGGGTGCTGCCAGCAGATGGAGACCCACCACTCGGGCTGCCAGACACCACCCACTTGGGGCCCGGTGTCACTCTCCATCATGTCACAGCTCCCTGTGATGTCATCATTGGTAAGCACATCATGGCTTTGTTCCTCCTCCCAGTCTGAAAGGGTTACTCAGACAGGACCTGTGGAAGCGGAGTCAGACAGGAGCCTTACCCAGGCTCCAGGTCAGTGAGCTGTGTTGGGCTGGACTGGGAGGAGGGGGTGGTGTCTCAGGATTCTCCCCAGGGTGGATGGCCATTTTTGGTGTTGGCTGCTCCACTTATAGCCACTCCTCCCAATCCAAGGAGGCTCTGGGTTCAGCGAGGGCAGGGGCAGTGGGAGGAATCACTCATCCCTCAACAGAACAGCTCTGGGTGTCAGCCTCTAGCCCAGGACTAGCCTCCTGCTCTTCACAGGGAGGCCCGATCCAGCGGAATAGGGGCCTTACCTCCACCCCTTAAGAAAGCAGCGAGGCAGAGACGGCCTGATGGAGAGACATAGTCAGACCCGCTCTGACAGTCAGACACGTCAGCTTGCTGACGGTCTGTGCTCACAGCCTGACATCCACACTCTCGCAGGCCAGCAGCCATTCCTTCTCACAGCCAAGCCCTTGACTCCACGTGGGCCTCAGAGACATGCCGTCTCACAGCGGCACGTGACACAGGCACACGGTCATGTTCCCGTGTAGGAAAGCAGGAGCTCCTCTACTCTCAGGGCTGAGTTTCCAGAAATCAGCACAGTCCCCAGCACAGAGCAGATGTGCATTCATATGTGGGGAGTTCGTGGACATTCACTTACACAGGTCATGTGACCTGGGGTGGGGAGGGACTGGAGGAAAGGTCACCAGTCTCCATCCCATTTCAGGACAGGATGAGAGCATCAGGGAAGCATCGCTGCTGCTTCCAGCACCACCCCTGGCCCAGCTTCTGTGATGGCCACTCCTCAGGCAATGCCAGTCACTGAAGGGACCTGGGTCAACAGGGCCACCACTCCCCCCACTCCAGATTCCTTTCCAGTGAATTGGCACTCTGAGCGCTGGATGTTAGGAACCCCAGAGATCTAGACATGAGGTGCTCTGGGCACGTAGAGCCTCTGGGTGCTGGGAACTCTAGGTTTCGGGTTCGCCGTGGTGTTCAGAGCTCTGGCACCCTTGGCGTTGGGAATCCTGGATTTTGAGAGCTCTAAGGTATTTAGAAATCTGAACACTGAATGCTCTGGACGTCAAGGCTGTACCCCAGACAGGCCAAAGTCAATGTTTCCAATCTCTCCTTCTAATTTTACCTGCAGCTGCTGAGATCCAGCCTGGGCCCCTGCTCTGATTTCTGTAATTGGGTTAGGCTGCCCTCCTGGACCGGGGCCAGAGTAAGCACGGGAGGATGGCCTGAAGGGCACACGGAGCCCCAGAGGCAGCTCTTGTTTCTGGAACCAACCTAGATCCCCCCCCTTGCATTGGGACAGGATAGGGAAGGTGCTAGGCACTGACCACTAGGCATCAAAGGGAGGAAGAATCTGAGAGCAGAGCCCAGGTGGGTTTCTGCAGCTCCTGAGGCTGGGGCTTCAAGCCTGGTCAGGCCAGGCTGTAACTCAAAGCAATGTCCACCCTCCCCCGACTTCTTCGCAGGGTCCCCCAGCATCCCTCCACCAAGCGCCCAGTGCCGCCAGCTCCTACAGTGCCTTCCAGAAGTGGCCCATGTCTGGCCTGATCCCTCATCCCACCAGACACACACCTAAGCACACTCCGTGCTGCCCAACAGAGGCCTTGCTTCTTTGGGCTGATGATAAGTGAAACCAGTCAGCACCAGGGGATCTGACGTGGACCCAGCCCTCCCAGGAAATAGCACTGCAGTGGGAGGCTCCTGAGACATGCCTTAAACACAGTGGGTGGGGCCCGGCTGCTGCCCGTCCTCTTGCTGCCCGTCCTCTTGCTGCCCTGCCCAGAAAGAAGCCAGCCGGCGAGATGTCTGACCCCATCGGTCCTCTCCTCTGATCCCCCTCCTCCCCACGGTGGCTCAGGCTGGCCACGCCCTTCGCATCCTGAGGGCCAGCGGTCTAGGGTGGGGAGCTCACGGTGGGGGTGAAGCCATCTCGGCTCTGACCTGGGCTAGGCCCAAACCTGCCTCCCTTGGGGGCTTATTCTGGCTGGAAGAAAACAGCCGCTTTAGTCTCTGACTCGTAGAAACAGGCGATTTTTCAAACCAGAATCTTTCTCCTAAGCTTTTCCTCAGGACTCACCTCACCGTGCATTTGCTTGGAGCCCTTTCTAGATCAAAATGGGTAAAATGCACAGATCTATAAGTCTCTGTATGTAGGCAAATGTACTTTGTGTGATGTCATCAGTCTAGCAAAACCCATGTGGGCAACACCTCCAACTTTCCCAAATTCCCAGGGAAAATCTATTTCCCCCACCCCATGGGCTAAAGTGTGAGACTGTCTCCCTGTCCCGGGATTCATCCCCAATGCACCTTCGCCCTGACTCAGGAGTGAGTCCTGAGCACTCCTCCCTTTCGCTTCTTCGAACCCCAGCCCACTCCCCACCCCCCACTTCACGTGGAGTCCTTAGAGTGGGGTGGCCATGTCAGTCCCAGAAGCTTCACTGACACTCAGCACTCTCTTCTCAGGGGCCCCAAGCCCCAGTCTACTCCTTCAAGGGGAATGGAGGCCACCCTCCTATTCTTCCTTGTCCCCACTCCACTCCGTGGAGGATCTTCCAGCAGCCTCCACCCTGTCTTCCCTGTGTGGTGGCCCTTTATGACAAGCCCCAGCGAGAGGGGGGGAGGCAGAGATCAGAGAGAGAATTTATGTCCCAGCAGGAGAGGCAGAGGGAGGGAGGGAGGCGTGGATCACAGGGGCCCAGTCCCCAGCGTTGGGCACACACGCACACTGAGACCCAGAGCTGCTTCAGTGCGGTCACTCCCCCCAAAACACAGATCCATCTACACAAATCCACAAGAGCAGGGGGCATGGGAGCCACAGACCGCTCAGGAAGAGGGCACACACACATAAGACACCTGCGGTTGGCTCACAGAACACAAATCACAAACCTGCAAGGCTGGGGGCAGAGGAGAAACAAAAATGATCTTGCTGAAGAGAAGAATGTCTCCAAATCTTCCCGGTTCTGACCAAGCCTCTAATGTGAATAGGGTGTAAGTTCTGAGTGGTTGGGCCCTGGAGAAGCCTGGTGGAATGGACTGGCGCTCCTGGGCAGGAAGTGTCTGTGCCCGATACCTGCTATCTTGCACAGAGCCTCTGTACATTAATAAAGTGGAATCTCACTTGTCAGCTGATCTTGTTTGAGTTTGGCATGCATGAGTCAGCTTCTTGGAGGTTGACTATCCCCAGGGAACAAAGAAAACTGGTTTCCCGGGCAGACAACAGTGAGGACAGACTCAGGGTTCAGAGAAGAGACTGGTCCCCTTCCTGAGCACATGCTGGGGCGACAATAGTCCCTTGACAGCCAGTACTAACTGGCCCTTCTCTTTGAAAGCTGGTGGCTTCAAGACAAGCAAATGTGGGAGCCCCTTTCCACCAACTGCTTTGCTGCTCAGAGGCAGCCTGGAGCAATGTGTTTTGTTTATTTTGTAGGACAGGAAACTGAGGCTCAGCAAAGCTCCCTTTGGCAAAGCCCCCTTTAGCTAGGATTGGAACCTCCGCATGTCTCCCCAGGGCGAGAACAGAGGGCCCAGGTTGGCGTCTGCAGCGCTTGTAATACAACCACCCCTGTGCGTGCTAAGTTATTTCAGTAGTGTCTGACTCTTTGTGACCCTATGGATTGTAGCTCACCAGGCTGCTCTGTCCATGGGATTCTCTAGGCAAGAATACTAGAGCGGATTGCCATGCCCTCTTCCCGGGGATCTTCCCAACCCAAGGATAGAACCCGAGGCAGTGTAGCTGTGACCAAACCAGTGAGATCGTCGGTGGAGAAAGGACCCCCAAGCCCTCCAGTTCCAAGTAGTAGGACCCAGGCCTTACCCAGCTGTGCCCAGAGTCCCCAGCAGCACTGATCCAAAGGGGATGGAATGTGCTCAAACTTCTCTCTAGGGTGAAGGCAGGTGCAGAAGGCCGGGGCCTGGTAGGCTAACTCCAGCCCCAGTCCTCCAAGTGCCCCAGGCCTTTCTGGCTTCATTTCAGCCTAGTCCAAGAGAACAACACCTACTTCCTCCAAGGGCCCCAGCTGGAGGGCAGCGAGGATGCAGAGCAGGGGGCTCCTTTGCGGAGCCCAGTCCCAGGGGTTCATGGGGCTCAATCCTTGGAAAGCTTGGAGCAACTTGTAAATTTATACCCTGCGAGGAGGAGCCTGAGAAGTCGGCCAGGGGTGGGGGGTGGCGGGGGTGGGCAGGGCGGCCAGGGAAGCTGCTCGGAGAGGGGAGGATCTTGGCCAGGTCTCCCAAGCCTTCTTCACTCTCCAAACTTTCACCAAACTCTTGGCCCCCGCCTGCCCGAAACCAAAGCAGAACAAGCTCAGGAGGAGCGACGAGGAGCAACGCGGGGCGGCGTAACAGAGCCTCAAGAGGCTGATGCAACTTTCCCTTTAAGAAAGCCACCTGGGAGCCCCGCGGTGCGGACTCAGCTCGCCTGGGCCGGGGGCTGCGGCCCGAGCCTCGTTCTATCCTGCCGGCGGTCTGGGTGTTTGGGGGCTCCACGGGGCTGAGCCCCAGGAAAGCGAGAGCGCGCGAGCGAGTGTGTGTGTGTGATCGCGCATGCATGCGGGCCTCTGTGGATGAGTCTGGGTGCACGCGTGTGGATGTCTGTCTCTCCGGAAAGGTCGGGTAGGTGCGTGCGTCTGGGTGTCACGGCTGTCACAAAGGAGCTGCAGCGGGCGGAACGGCGGCGCGGGGCGGTGGCGAGAGTGGGGGGCGGGGCTTGCTCCTGGAGGAGGGGAGCTGCGTGACGCGGACGATTTGGTCTCGAGCGGCGGGCACGTGGCAGTACCGGAAGCACTGGACCAGAGCGTCCGTTCGAGGCGCCAGTTGGATCTGCGCGCTGGGGGCCTGCAGACGCCGGGAACCTCCAGCCGGCCTGCCTCCCTATCTGCCTGCCGACTCGACGGGCGGGTGCGGTTTCTGCGCGCCCAAAGGTCCTGGGAAGCCGTGCCAGGGAATCTCGGTGCCCTCGGACCCTTGTCTGCGGCTACCGGCTTTGGGTATCCCCTTTTGGGAAGGGGCTACGGCCGCGGTGTTCTCGGGCGGTTGCTCTCCCGGGAAGAATCCGCGCCATCCCCACCCCAACCGTCAATCCAGGTGCGCTAAGGACGGGCCCGGACGGCCGCAGTTGAGGGTAGGAGCCTAGCAGCCAGGGGCGCCCACCCCCAGCCGGTGCCCCGCACCCCGCAGGGGAGGGTAAGGGCCTAGCAGCCCGGGCGCCCACCCCCAGCCAGTGCCCTGCACCTCGCAGACAAGGCCTGCGGGAGTGGACTTCGAGGATGGGCCCGGGTGGAGAGGGGCTTTCCCGGAGGGCCGGGAGGGGCCCGAGCCGGCCCGGGGGCGGGGCAAGGGGGCGGGGACCTGGGCGCCCCGGTGTTTTCCCAGGCGGGGGGCGGGGTCACCGCTCCCACACCAGCTGAGAGGCCCACACGTGGCGGTTGATGTAATGGCCGCTCCCGACACCTCGCACCCGGATTAAGGCGAAGGCGCCGGCTTCGAGGAATCAGGGCTCTCCAGGCGGTGCTACAGCTTGGAAAGCGACCTGGCCTTTTCCCGCGGTTCAGGGTCCGGCCTCTTCTGGGCGGACCGGCCGCTTCTTAAAGGAGCCGCGTCCCCTTTCGGGCCAGTTCTCTGCAGGCCACGCCCCCTCGCTGGTCACTGAAAGGAGCCGCGTCCCCGTCCCTCTGACAGCTCTCATAAGGCCTAGGTCTGTTTCTTTGCTGAAACAAGCTTGATGCTGCAGCTGCAAGAAGATAAAAGTTGGGGGACCGAAGAGTGGAGAAGGAGAGAAGGGCCTTAGAGGTTAAAGAACCCCAAAGTGAGGGAATATCAGAAGATTGGAGGGTAGTGGGTGAGGGGGACTGGTTCTAGGAAGGGACTAATGGGCGACACCGAGCATGCCCAAGTGTGTCCAAGCACCGCAAGAAAATGCCCCCTTAACTCGGTCTACACTGTGACTGAGACTCAGTGCCCAGCTCTGAGGATGCAGAGGAATCACACCTCTACCCTGGGATCTCTCCAGCTGGTGGGGAAGGCAGATTTGGACACAAGTAACCATGCTCCAATGGCTGCGTGTGAGGAACGTGTTGATCAGATGTACACTGGGTGTAACCGGGGGCACAGTGGAAAGACTGGCTGCAAATGGAAGAGAAAGGAAGGCTTCTTGGTGGTAATGGCTTTGGAACAGGTTTTGAAGATGGGTGGGGTATATACAGATGGAAATGGGGACAAGGGTGCTCAAGGAAGAGGGAATTGCTTAAGCAATGGAATGAAGGCAAGAACCCTCTGGGGATGCTGGATAGTCCCACATGGCCCGCAGGTGGCCATGAGTGGCTGTAGGTAGCTGATTTTGGCGCTAGGCAAAACTAAGGGCCCTTCCCCACTCCCACAGCCCCTCCCTTCCCTCCGTGACAGTGAATGGGAAATTATGCTTCCTCTTCTATCTTTCTACTAAACTGTGAGGTTCTTAAAGGCAGGGAAAGAACCTTGTCACCTTTCCATCCCCACTAAGGACTTGAAGGTTTGGCCCAGATGGACCCTTAAAATTGATTGACCTGAAAATCCTGTTTGGAGGAGAGGAAGACTGAGCAATGAGACAGTAAAGATGGATCAGGTCCTATGACTATCCTCTCCCAATCCTCCCTTGGGTGGCTCACAGGCAGCTTGAACCCAGCTCACCCAACCTAGCTCATCCTCTCCTCACTGCAAACCTACAGCATCCCCAGCATTTCTGTCTCTGGTCTTTGGGATGGGCACTGGCTTCTTCCTATTATACCATTAGAAACCAGAGACCCCTCCTTATCCTTTAAGTTGGCTTAAAACTCAGCATTCAGAAAACTAAGATCATGGCACCTGTCTGGTCCCAACACTTCATGGCAAATAGATGGGGAACAGGGGCAACAGTGACAGACTTTATTTTGGGGGGCTCCAAAATCACTGCAGACGGAGACTGCAGCCATGAAATTAAAAGACGCTTGCTTGCTCCTTGGAAGGAAATTTATGACCAACCTAGACAGCATATTAAAAAGCAGAGACATTACTTTGCTAACAAAGGTCCATCTAGTCAAGGCGATGGTTTTTCCAGTGGTCATGTATGGATGTGAGAGTTGGACTATAAAGAAAGCTGAGCGCCGAAGAATTGATGCTTTTGAAGAAGACTCGAGAGTCCCTTGGACTGCAAGGATATTCAACCAGTCCATCCTAAAGGAAATCAGTCCTGAATATTCATTGGAAGGACTGATGTTGAAGCTGAAACTCCAATACTTTGGCCACCTGTTGTGAAGAGCTGACTCATTTGAAAAAGACCTTGATGCTGGGAAAGATTGAGGGCAGGAGGAGAAGGGGATGATAGAGGATGAGATGGTTGGATGTTATCACTGACTCAATGGACATGAGTTTGGGTAAACTCCGGGAGTTGGTGATGGACAGGGAGGCCTGGCATGCTGTGGTTAATGGGGTTGCAACAAGTCGGACAGGACTGAGCAACTGAACTGAACTGAACCTGGGGTGGATTTGCATAGGCAAAGAAAAGCTGCTCCCTCCTCTTTTCTAGCTTTCCAATGACTTCCTGGGTCTGCGAACTCTTGAGATGGCTGTCAGTGGGGCCGAGTGACACAGAATAGCCTTTGCAGTAGAGTCTACTCCCTGAGAGTACCCAGAGAAGACCCCAGTCCTTCCTGTTACCAGGTCCTATGAAGGATGAATGTCCTTGTCCACCTGACCATGGGTTTTCCTCCCATGAAAGCATTTCTTGCAGCTCTCAAAGGTTGATTCCGTTCCTGTGGCATGTCAAAAAGTACCTTGTCTTCCATCTGCATCTGTCCAACATCAAATCTTCAGACGCCAACAGACGCATGGCCGTGCCTCCTGTCAGTCTGTCTGCTCCCCACCCCCCCACTTCCAGCCCCACTTAACTGTGAAAGATCTCTCCAGCTGACCGGCCCCTGATTCCACGGCCTCGGTGTTATCCATTTCCCTTCAGCTCAATTCCACCAACACTTCCTGCAAGCAGAGCTGGGCACAGAAGGGTCAATAAAACACATCCAGTCCCTCAGGGAACTGCCCAGCCCACAGTTGACAGACAAAAGCAAATTTATAAGAACACTGGTAGCACAGAACACAAAAGAGGAAGCAATTTGTTCCTTCTGTGGTGGAGTGGGGGCCGTGTCAGGAAAAGCAACAGAGCAGAGGTGACACTGAAGCAGGGTCCCAAAGGGTTTGTAGAATTTCACCTGGGGAGCAGGAGGGAAGGTGTTCGGCAGGGGCCCGCCTGAGCGAGGACATGGAGGCGTGCCTGCACATGCTGTGTTTGCTGTGCCCAGAGCTTCTGGTCCAAGTTAGTGATGCAACTCCAGATGCCTGGAGTCCAGGCTGAGCAGCATCAGGATAGAGAATGCCCATCCTGACTGCCTGGCTGGGGCGAGGTGGGGGAGCATGTGCTGATCCAAGCTGACTCCCTTTCAGGGGAAAGGTTGAGGCCATTCACGCAGACGATGAAGGAATTGGACCCTGTCCCAGTTCTGTGTTCTTTTTTTTTTTTTTTTTTTTATAGAATTGGGCATCTGGAGAGTCAAAAATAAACCTTTGCCCATTGGGACAGGAAGCCTGGAGACCAAGGGTTTCCAGGGAAGGGTTGGGAGAAGAGTGAGGTAGGAACTGGATTGAGGGTCATCCAGAAAGGGACAGGACGGGAGGGAAGAGCGGCAGGTGGTCTGGGCCCTGCACTACCTGTTCTGGAAAGCCACACACGTCCTGCCACACATGTCCTGCCCTGCCTTCCCCAGGCCAAATCCTCACCTCATTCTCTGCTGTCTCCACAGCTCTGGAGGCCTGTACTCTGAAAGGTGCTAGAAACAAAGCCTGTGAGTGTGATCCGGGACTCCAGAGCCTCTAACCCACCACCACCAAGGCAGAAAAAGGTGCCAAAGGGATGCTGGTGAGTACAGGGACCAGACTGCAGCGAGGGGGTGGGGGTCATGAGCACCGTCCGTCCCTTGTGGGTCCTGCTGTCAGCTGCTGGCCCCGACAGGAGGGCCTAGGAGGTTCCACGGGGCCCCAAGTCTGGCACTGCCAAGACTCCTGAGTGCTGAGGCTATCGCAGGCCCCTAGCAGGTTAGATACTGCCGCGGTTTGGAGCCCACAGCAGGCAGATTCTGCTACAGAGCCTGAAAGTCATGCTGGGAGGCAGGAAGCACACTCTCCACCCTCATCACAAGATACCCTGGAGATCAGGCTGCAGTCCATCCTGCCAGGAGGGCTGTCCTGTGGCTGACACCCCGGCACCCTCATCCTGTGCTCTGCCTGCTGTGGGGAGCACTCAGTAGGGGCTGATCAAGGAGTCCTCAGAGACTGATTTTTCTCTTCTTCCACTTGAAAAATAACACAGAGCATTCCATGTTGAATCCTCTTGTGAGGTCTTTCGGGAAACATCCCTCTCCCCTTTCCCCAAGTCACGGCTCTTCACTGCCCACTGCCTGAGAGCACAGGAGAGGTGGTGTGAAGCAGAGGGCAAGAGCAGGGCCAGCTCATGGATGGACGGAGCAGGCCAGCTCTGGACTCAGAAGCCAGGAAAATACCCCAAGGGCAGTTGTTGTCTTCCTTCTCTGGGGATATTGCCTCAAGAACCAGTGAGGCTGGGCAGCTGCCCGGGAGGAAGCCAGTGGCTAAGCATGGCCCTTCCCTTGGCTCCTCCCTTCCCCACATGGATTCTCCTGTTGCTGTTCTCATTCAGTGAAAGATGATTGACCTAGGGTCTCCTGCTGGGCTCTCCCCAAACAAGCCCTGTCTCTCACCAGGGACTTCTGGGACTCTCAAGTCCTCGGTCTAGAGAAATGCTGTTGGGGAGGGAGCCAAACAGTTGTGCTCCAGGCTCAGGACCCTCTCTTCTGCCTGGTCCTGAACTTCCAACATCCAGCCCCTCAGGCCCACTCTGGTCTGGCCCACTCCTGACTGGAACAAGTCTGAATTAATTAGGCTTCTCAAAGAATTCCTGAGCCAGCCTGAGCTCTTGAGTGCTCAGATGTGGGCTGAGACGGAGGTCTCAAGACCCACATACTTGCTAGGGGGGAGTAGATGCTATGATAGGATCAAGACTGGCTTCCTTCTTGCCAGAAGTGTTAGAATTGCCATGGGGCTGTAGCAGAAAGTGGAGTGCGGCTCTGCCCGTCCCGCCATGGAGATTCTGAGTCCTGTGAAACTTAAGAAACCCTTTGAGTACTCGCTGGCTGCTCTGCTTTCTCTGGAGTGACCCTGAAAGGACTGGGGCGGGCAGGCAGGGGTGACGTGGGACCCACCTGGGCAGCCCAGAGAGCCTGGATCCCAAGGCCCCAGAACCCCTGCCGGGGCTGAGCTTCCCAGACCCCAGGCTCTGCCGGCTAGCCCGTCTGTGGAAGGGAATGCCGCCTTGGGACGCCTGTTCCCAGCACCAGGATATGCCTAAAGATAGCCAGAGCGTAGTTTCCTTCGTGCCCTTTGACCTTTGACATCTGCCCACTGCTGCTGTGTCTGAGGCTCCATAGCAGGTCCCCTAGGAACCCCCAGTGGTTGCTCGAGATTCTATTCCTGCTTCTTTCTCAGTTCTGCTTATGGCCCTGGGCTCCACTAGTCTCAGGACTCAGTTGGAACCAGTGCTGCCTCCATGTAGCGCTTGTCTCTGAGGCGCGCCATCCCTCTTAGCTAACCTGGGCAGCTGTACCTGGACTTCATTAGCTGCCCATGGTCCCCTAAGGGCAGATCATGAAGGATGCTCCTTCTCTAGAGGCCACGGTGGGGCAGAACAGAGGGAGCTGAGGGCCATGCGTGTAAACCAGGGGCACTTGGACCCTCCCAGCTGGTCTGTGACTTCTGTTGCCATTTGTGTCCTGGTATGGGGAGTAGGCAGCTGGCCCTGGCCACAAGGTCCTCACTTCCATCCCCCTTTGCCCCAGGCTTGGGTGTGAAGACATGGGCCCCCTGGGTCTCCTCAGTGTCTACCATGTGTCATCCTTGGAGCCTCTGCTGGGCTCTCCATGTGGCAGGTGCCCCGTGGAGGGCAAGCCACTTCCCAGCACGTGCCCAGGCCCACATGCCTGCCACACGTGTTCCTCCCCCTACTCCCAGCCCAGATGGTCTCTGCCAGGCCAGCTCAGCTGCCTCCCTCACGCCTAAGCAGCTGCTCGGACAGGGCCATGCAGGAACCCAGCTGGCCAGGGTGCTTCCAAGCCTGGGAGCAGCTGTGATGTTTAGCGGCACCATGGGTGGGGGTAGGGGTGGTTCCTTTCATGGGGATCTAGCGCCTCTGTTTATACACATGTAGGGCTGGGTTGCGAGGGGCTCAGAGGACAGGGAGCTGGTAGAGAGGAACCCAGGACAGGAGAGGCCCACTGGGTCAGCTTTAATCCAGTGGTCTCACCCAAAGTCCAACTCAGTCCCCTTCCCTCCGGGCATGGAGGAGCTCCTGGTCTCAGACTGACACTTCTACAGCCACCTGTGGTAGGAGTCAGTGCATGAGGGCTGCAGAGGCCCAGGAAACACGTGCCAATCCTGGGAGCTTGGTTCGATCTGGGTTTTAGAGTACGAGGAACAGAATTCCAGACAGATACAAAGAGAAGCGCTTTGCAGGAAGAGGGAGAACTACATGCAGATGTGAGTGGAAGGAAAGACTTCATCCAGTGGCCAGTTGTCCCTCAGGCTGGGATAGCCAGGCTGCGAGGACTGGGTTAGAGAGGGCTAGGGACTGAATGAGATAAGTGAGCAGCAGCGTTTTCATCAGTGAATGGTAGCAACTTATGTCGCACGCATCCTTATGAAGGGGGTGATGTCCCCATTTTGCAGGTGAGGATACTAAAGCTCAAAAACGATGATTGACTTTCCCAGACTCCCACACAGTAAAGGGTGGCAGAACCCATGTGCAATCCCAGGCTCCAGATCTCCTTTTAGTACCACCTTGTGTTGCCTTTGTGAGAAAGCACAAAATTGTCCAGGAGAAATGGCGTTTGTGTTCTGAAGGCCTGGGGTGAAGCAGCATGGGAGAGTGATGTTGACTTCATCTGCCAGCAGCTGTCACCGGGACCTCAGCGTCATCAAGGACTATCTAAATGTGTCCCACATTGACAAGGTTGCTGGACACCTGCGGTGAGGCCCCCAAGTGTGTGCAGTGGGGGTGGAGACAGGGAGGGTAGGACTGCAGATGGACCCTGATGTACCACCCCTCACCAGGAGGAAGGTGTCCCCATCTGTTCTCCTTAAGTGGAACAGGGCGTAGAATGAAATGCACCCGACAAGGACAGAACCATAAGAAAGCCAATGGCCTCAGCCCAGCTTGGGTAACTGTACTGGTTGTAGGTGATGGATTCTGGTACTCAATCACCAGGAAGACGAGAATCAACTGCAAAGAGTGGGGATTGGGAGAGGGCATGAGTCCTGCCCAGCCCCACCCAGGCCTTAGGCCTCCCATCAGCACTGCTCCCCTCCCTCTCCAGTTTCCCAGACTAGAAAGAGACATTTCAGGGAGGGCAGGGGTGACATCAACCTTTGGGTAGCAGAAGAAGCTGATGGCACCAGGGGTCTGGGGTATGATGGGCAGGTGGGCACTGTGGAAGGGGAGGGATCTGGCTTCTGGATAATCCTGAAACAGGCAAGAAACTGTTCAGCTGCTTTGGCTCTTGGAAGTCAGTTCTGCTCAAAGATTTGCAGTGGCCCTCCACTGCCTGCTGAATTAAGGCCAAATCCGTGGCCTTTAAGGCTTCAATGGCATTTCCCATCTACTAAGCATTTTTTGAATGTTTCCTCCAGACCTGGGAGCTCCTGGGATTGCATCAGCTCTGGGTCTCCAATGCCCAGCACAGTGCCTGGCACAATCTCATGTGCTGATCTGAACTGACTTATGCAGGGAGGTGGGAGCAATGGGAGAAAGGAAAGGGAGAAGCCTTGCCAGTCTATGGCTGCAGAGACGGCAATGGACAGCTGGGGAGGCTCCGAAGCCTAGAAACCATGTCAGGCTGGGAGTGCTCTCAGAAACCGCTTTGGAAAGAGCCGAGGGACACCAGAGATAAAGCCTGGGGTTGCAGCAACAAAAATACTACAGGAAGCAGAAAGATGGGCACGTGGCTCATGGGCCACCTGGAGGCCCTGGGGTGCTGCTTGCCAGGAGGCCTCAGCGTACGCCTCCCAAGCCTTCAGCCGCATCCTGGAGCTCAGGCCCCGCCAGCCTTTTCAGTGACTAAATTCTAGAAGTCAAGACCCACATCCATCCAAGGGATGCTATGCTTAGAGGAGCTTATAACAAGTTTCCTGAATGGAACTGGAGTCTTATCTAATCTGTAGACAAATTCTTTATTTGAGCTGATAGAAGGATGGAGTTTGTAAAAAAAAAAATCTTTTCAGCACTGAAGAAGTAAAGCCTCCAAGAGAAAGCTAACAGCCCAGAAACACGCGTGCACAGAGGCTGGCATCCTCACCCGAAGGTAATTCCAGCCTGTCTTTCTGAGCACAGAGAGGATGCTGCGGGCTTTGCCTCAGTTTCCTGGAGGCACCGGACCCAGGCTGCCTCCTGCCTCGTGCCCTGCCTGGGCAGTGCCCTGGGTCTCCCCACAGGGCGGCAACTTCCTGGGAGCCCTGGAGGATGAGCTCCTGGGTCAGAGCCACAACCCCCGAGGGCACAGTGCTGGCGGTGGCATCTGCCCTCCCCCTCCTCCTACCGCTTACAGGACAGTTTCACTCCTGTTTCAAAGCTGGGTCAGTGGCCAGAGCTGGTGCCTGTGCCAGGCTTGGGAAGATCCCACACCCTATGTGATGGAAGCCTCAGCCTTCAGGGTCCTTTTTTTTTTTTTTTCCAGAAACATGAGCCAATGTGGAAATCTGGTGCTGACCTCTCTGTGGCCCAGAGGAGCTGGCACAATGGGGGGCACGACTCCAGACACTGCCCTGACCATCGGGCTGACCCCTCTGTCACTCAGAGATGGCCCTGCCTCTTCTCTGTGGAGAGACCATTACACCAGCAAATCTCTCCCCCCCCCCCCCCCCACCCCTGCCCCCGACTTCTCACCCTGATCATAAAGGAACAAAATCAGAAGGTTTGTGGTCCACAGACCACTCCTCCTCCTAAACTTGTTTCTAGTGCAGCATGGGTCCAGCACACACGCTCCACATCAGACCACCTGCTTCGCATGAGAGCTCTGACTCTTAGAAGCTATATAACCTTGGGTCAATTACTTAACATCTCAGGGCCTCAGTTTCCTCATCTGTAAAGTGGGAATAATAATGAAACCATGGAGACTTGTATCACGAGACTTAGTATATTGTTCCTGGTCATGGTGGGCTTTCCCTCCACCACTTCCACTCCTTGCTGGGGGGTCTCTCTTCCAGGTGTTGAGTACTGGTGGAAACCCAGAACTCCCCCTCCAAACCAGCCTATTCCAGGGTGGCTTAGGAGGGTGTCCCGGATCCTGAGCTGATACCTGACTTGCACAGCCTGCTTCTGGAACACGCATTCACACCACATATTCTGAGCACTCCAAGCACCTCGGCTATAAGGGACTAGAGACACGAGCTCAGTGAAGCTGTCAGAGGCCAACGCCAAGGTCAGTTATGATTCCCGAGGCTCCTCTGGGAAGATGCCAGGTGGAAATACCAGGGAGGGAGGGCTGGCTCTTAGTTGCTGCCAGCCTTCTGAAGCTGGGCACTGTCTTCCATTAAATACAGGGCTCTGTGCTCCCTTCCTAACCTAAGGCCAGAGCTTGGGTGGTTCTGAATCTCCACACCTGTCTGACTCTATACAGCTTCACTCAGACTTCCAGTGACCAGAGCTGTAGGTGCGGAGCCCCCAGGGGGAGCTCTGGCCTGATGGTTGGGCTCCTGCTCTTCCTTGGCTGGTTCCCAAGAGAAGGACGCTTGCCACAGGGGCAGCAGGGGAGGGACCAGCGAGGAACTTACAAAGATGATAGTTGGTGAGATGAAGTGCCAGCAGATCTGGAAGAGGGGCGGTGAGAACCCAGCATCATCTGGATGTCCTCGAAGTAGTTCTGGTGCCATGGAGAGAGGGAGGTCAGCAGCCCACAGAACAGCGTGAGCAGGCCAGGGGCTGGGACACGGGAGGCCGTGGAAGCTTGGGCACTTACCGTAAATGTACATAATGGACACACACATGATACAGGAGATGATGACCAAGGAGTAGCTGGCCGCATAGTTGTCCATCAGCAGCAGCCAGTGGATGCCTGCCTACGGGCCAGTGGGCAGCTGAGTCAGGGGTGCCTGAGGCTACAGTCCCCTTCTCTCTGCTGTCTTCCCCCCATACCCTGGCAACTCCGGCCCAGCCTTTCCCTTGGTTCTTACCTGGCTGGTGAGGGGGATGCCTGGAAGGAAGCCAGCCACAGCCACACCCAAGGTCACATAAATCTTTCTCTGCAGGATCCACTCATTCCCTACCTCATCCACAATGGCTGTGACCAGCGTCTCTAGGAGGCAAAACTGCAGGATGTGGCCATCAGAGCAGGGGCCTACGCTTGGCCCCGCCTCCTCCTGGCCCCAAGCCACAGGCCCGAGTCCCGCACCTCAGACCTGAGTGCCCAGCCCTATCAAGATGAGCATGAAGAAGAAGAGCAGGGACCAGAAGGGGGCAATGGGCAGCAGTGTGAGGGCCTCTGGGTATGCCACGAAGGCCAGGCCCGGGCCGTGGTGTGCCATGTGGGACACGTCCGTGCCCGGGTGATTGGCCATGAAGCCCAGGATGGAGAAGATGACGAAGCTGGCATAGACGCTGGTGGCACAGTTAGTGATGCTGATGATGAGACTGTCTCTAATGGGGAGGGAAACAGTGGTCAGGACACGCAGCTTAGTTCCTCCTGCCCAATTTTGGCCAGCAGACTTGGAGACAGGGAAAGTTCTAGGAACAAAAGTATCTCCTCTCTGGTCTGTTCTGGGCCTCTTTAAGTGGGCGTGAGGCTCTTAAGTCCTTACAGACCCCTGGGGCATCACTATCGTCACTCCTCCTCTCTTCTGCCTAAGTGTTCTCTGTTCTGCAGTGACTGGAACCAGACCTGGTATTGCCAGGATCTCAAGGCTGTGAGTGGAAGGGAGGGTGCTGGCGGGCCAGAAGGCTGCACTGGATCTGGTGGGTCAGGGGGAAGTGCGGGTATCTCCTCCATCGCATCAGTCTGCAAGCTCCAGGCGACACTACCGCCTCCCCTGGCTCTCCCGCTCCGGCCAGTCCCTATGCAGCCCAGTGTGGATGCTCTGGGCTGAGCTTCCCAGACCCCAGGCTCTGCTGGATAGCCCATCTGTGGAAGGGAATGCCATCTTGGGACGCCTGTTTCCAGCACCGGGATGTGCCTCCAGAGCATAGTTTCCTTTGTGCCCTTTGACCTTTGACATCTGCCCACTGCTGCTGTGTCTGAGGCTCCATAGCAGGTCCCCTGGGAACCCCCAGTGGTTGCTCGAGATTCTATTCCTGCTTCTTTCTCAGTTCTGCTTATGACCCTGGGCTCCACTAGTCTCAAGACTCAGTTGGAACCAGTGCTGCCTACATGTAGCGCTTGTCTCTGAGGTGTGCCATCCCTCCTAGCTAACCTGGGCAGCTGTACCTGGACTTCATTAATTGCCCGTGGTCTCCTAAGGGCAGATCATGAAGGATGCTCCTCCTCTAGAGGCCACGGTGGGGCAGAACAGAGGGAGCTGAGGGCCATGCGTGTAAACCAGGGGCACTTGGACCCTCCCAGGTCTGTGACTTCTGTTGCCATTTGTGTCCTGGTATGGGGAGTAGGCAGCTGGCCCTGGCCACAAGGTCCTCACTTCCATCCCCCTTTGCCCCAGGCTTGGGTGTGAAGACATGGGCCCCCTGGGTCTCCTCAGTGTCTACCCTATGTCATCCTTGGAGCCTCTGCTGGGCTCTCCATGTGGCAGGTGCCCCGTGGAGGGCAAGCCACTTCCCAGCATGTGCCCAGGCCCACATGCCTGCTGCATGTGTTCCTCCCCCCTACTCCCAGCCCAAATGGTCTCTGCCAGGCTAGCTCAGCTGCCTCCCTCACGCCTCAGCAGGTCCTAGGACAGGGCCATGAAGGAACCCAGCTGGCCAGGGTGCTTCCAAGCCTGGGAGCAGCTGGGATGCTTTGGTGGCACCAGGGGTGGGGGTGGGTGGTTCCTTTCCTGGAGACCTAGTGCCTCTATTTATACACTTGTAGGGCTGGGTTGCCAGGGGCTCAGAGGACAGGGAGCTGGTAGAGAAGAACCCAGGACAGGAGAGCCCCACTGCTGCTGTTGCTGCTGTGTGTGCAGTGAGGGTGGAGACAGGGAGGGTGAGACTGTGGATGGACCCTGATGTACCACCCCTCACCTGGAGGAGGGTGTCCCCATCTGTTCTTAAGTGGAACGGGGCGTAGAATGGAATACACCCAACAAGGACAGAAACAAGGAAGCAGTGGCCTTGGCCCAGCTTTGATAACTATATTGGTTGTAGGTGATTGGCTATCAAGTGCAAAGAGTGGGGGTTGGGAGTGGGCCTGAGTCCTGCCCAGCCCCACCCAGGCCTTAGGCCTCCTATCAGCACTGCTCCCCTTCCTCTCCAGTTTCCTTTCCCTACTGGGAGGTAAGGGAAGGAACACACCTGGAGACCGAGGAGAGTGGGGCTGAGAGGTGGAAAGGGCAGGATGCTGATGAAGTTGCTGCCAGGAATCAGTCAAGTACAGATGCCTACTCAGGCCTTGGCCTGAGGACTTTTATCCTGGGAGGGGGGAAAGAGATGACACACAGAAGGGTTTTTAGAGCAGGGGCAGGGCTGTGATCTGGAGAGAATGGAGGCAAGAGGACCTGCAAGTCTAGTCATATCGTGTAGAAGAGAGACTGCTGCTCCTCAGGGTGGGCACTGGGAGGCGGGCAAGGAGAGAGGAACACCCTGCCCAGGAAGAGGCTGGCGGGGCGGCAAGGCTGTGCTGGAACAGCATCACCCCACCCCTACCCCTGTGTTGGGAGCCCAGGGTGGGGTGGGGCACTCCCCCGGCAGCTGTGCTCATATCTGGGAGTCCTGCAGACGGCTGGAGCCATTACTGCCCACCATGGGAATCTGGGCCTTGTCCGGGTGCAGTGGCTGGAACTCAAGCCCGTCTTCAGGGGATGGTGGGGGCATAGGGCCCTGTTCTGTGCTCCAGGAGGGCGGGACCCCAGTCTCTGCTTGGCTTTGTGGCATTTCTGAATGTTGTGGCAGAGGTAGGCATGGGCGAGGGATGGGCAGGCAGAGTGCATCAGAAGGGAGCCCTGGAGCGCCATCCATCCATCCAACCCCTTCTGACTCACCTGGCTGCCCCTGCCCCCACCCTTCTCCTGGAGGAGGGTGTCCCCATCTGTTCTCCTTAAGTGGAACAGGGCATAGAATGGAATGCACCCGACAAGGACAGAACCATAAGAAAGCCAATGGCCTCAGCCCAGCTTGGGTAACTGTACTGGTTGTAGGTAATCACCAGGTAACTCTATCACCAGAAAGGTGGAAATCAACTGCAAAGAGTGGGGACTGGGAGAGGGCATGAGTCTTGCCCAGCCCCACCCAGGCCTTAGGCCTCCTATCAGCACTGTTCCCCTCCCTCTCCAGTTTCCGAGACTAGAAAGAGACATTTCAGGGAGGGCAGGGGTGACATCAACCTTTGGGTAGCAGAAGAAGCTGATGGCACCAGGGGTCCAGGGTGGGCACTGTAGAAGGGGGGGGGTGTCTGGCTTCTGGATAATCCTGAAACAGGCAAGAAACTGTTCAGCTGCTGTGGCCCTTGGAAGTCAGTTCTACTCAAAGATTTGCAGTGGCCCCCCACGGCCTGCTGAATTAAGGCCAAATCCGTGGCCTTTAAGGCTTCAATGGCATTTCCCATCTACTAAGCATTTTTTGAATGTTTCCTCCAGACCTGGGAGCTCCTGGGATTGCATCAGCTCTGGGTCTCCAATGCCCAGCACAGTGCCTGGCACAATCTCATGTGCTGATCTGAACTGACTTATGCAGGGAGGTGGGAGCAATGGGAGAAAGGAAAGGGAGAAGCCTTGCCAGTCTATGGCTGCAGAGACGGCAATGGACAGCTGGGGAGGCTCCGAAGCCTAGAAACCATGTCAGGCTGGGAGTGCTCTCAGAAACCGCTTTGGAAAGAGCCGAGGGACACCAGAGATAAAGCCTGGGGTTGCAGCAACAAAAATACTACAGGAAGCAGAAAGATGGGCACGTGGCTCATGGGCCACCTGGAGGCCCTGGGGTGCTGCTTGCCAGGAGGCCTCAGTGTACGCCTCCCAAGCCTTCAGCCGCATCCTGGAGCTCAGGCCCCGCCAGCCTTTTCAGTGACTAAATTCTAGAAGTCAAGACCCACATCCATCCAAGGGATGCTATGCTTAGAGGAGCTTATAACAAGTTTCCTGAATGGAACTGGAGTCTTATCTAATCTGTAGACAAATTATTTGAGCTGATAGAAGGATGGAGTTTGTAAAAAAAAAAAAAAAAAAACTTATCAGCACTGAAGAAGTAAAGCCTCCAAAAGAAAACTAACAGCCCAGAAGCACGCGGTCCACAGAGCCTGGCATCCTCACCCGAAGATGGTTCCAGCCTATCTGAGCACAGAGAAGATGCTGTGGGCTTTGCCTCAGTTTCCTGGAGACACCGGACCCCGGCTGCCTCCTGCCTCGTGCCCTGCCTGGGCAGTGCCCTGGGTCTCTCCACAGGGCGGCAACTTCCTGGGAGCCCTGGAGGATGAGCTCCCCCAGGGCAGGTCCTGGGTCAGAGCCACAACCCCCGAGGGCACAGTGCTGGCGGTGGCATCTGCCCTCCCCCTCCTCCTACCGCTTACAGGACAGTTTCACTCCTGTTTCAAAGCTGGGTCAGTGGCCAGAGCTGGTGCCTGTGCCAGGCTTGGGAAGATCCCACACCCTATGTGATGGAAGCCTCAGCCTTCAGGGTCCTTTTTTTTTTTTCCAGAAACATGAGCCAATGTGGAAATCTGGTGTTGACCTCTCTGTGGCACAGAGGAACTGGCACAATGCGGGGGCATGACTCCAGACACTGCCCCGACCATCGGGCTGACCCCTCTGTCACTCAGAAATGGCCCTGCCTCTTCTCTGTGGAGGGACCATAATGCTGGTGGCTAAAAGACAAGGAAGGGAAAAGCCCTCGAAAATAGAACAAAGGAAGGTCCGAGGACTAGAGTGAGGACCTCAGGTAGAACAAGCAGCACTCCTGGCTCGCCCAGTTTACATAGGGCAGGCCCAGGGGGGAGGAAAAATCATCAAAAGAGGAGCCAAAGAGCCAGGGTGCTCTCTTCTCTTGGTGTCTCTGGGTCCGCAGGCCCTCGTGCCTCAAGGATGTATTTTCCTGCTCTTTTCTAAATAAAACTGAGCTGTAACACTGATCTGCCTAAGAGCTATAACACAATCTGTTCAAGACCCAAGAGCTATAACACGGTGTGTCCAAGAGCTGTGACATGCTGCGGGCTTTAATGTCCGTTGCTTCAAATTTTTGTTGAGACGAGATGGAACCGAGATTACACTCGCCTGCCAATAAAAAGTACAAAGAGATCATAAAATATTCCACAAGCTGCACTAAGACTCTGAGAAAACTCTCAAATTCCAGACTATGTTTAAGTGTGAGGGTGAAAGATCATCCCAAACTAGCAGAACAGGCTCAGAAAACCATAAAGTAAGAAGAATGGAGGGTTCAGAAAGGTCTTGGCTTTGGCAAAACTTAGAAACCATTCACAAATATTTTCCTACAGAAGAGGCTCTCAGGACTTCCCTGGTGGTCCAGTGGTTAAGAATCTGCCTGCCAATGCAGGGGACACAGGTTGGATCCCTGGTCCAGGAAGATCCCATATGCTGCAGAGCCAGTAAGCCTGTGCACCACAACTGCTGACCCCACTCTCCTAAAGCCCGTGCTCCAGCAGGAGAAGTCATTGCAATGAGGAGCCCACTCACCACAACTAGAGAAAGACTGTATGCTGCAACAAAGACCCACCACAACCAAAAATAAATTTTAAAATTTTAGAGGTACTAATTTAGGGTGAAAAAAAAAGAGGCTCTCATCTGAGTAGGAATGCAGTGGCTAAGTCTGAGATCAAGCATTGGAGGAAGTAAAGAAAAGGGGAAGACTTTTAAGAGCACTGTTTAAAAAGTGGCAGGGATTGTCTTGGAAGTCAAGGGCAGTATTCCTTGACTGACTGATATTAAGGGAAAAGAGAAGAGATTGGTGGTAGAACTTATTGAAACAGGACAGGATCCAAGAATCATATTTTTTAAAGATGTCAATTACAGCTCCAATAGAGCTCTTGAGCTGAGAAACTGGGAACACAACCCCAATATCTCTCCAGAAAAGACCGATCCATTCAAATATGAAAACCAAAACATGAGTAAAATACAGTATCCACAGAA
The DNA here is from genome assembly GCA_024291935.2 of Okapia johnstoni. Taxonomy (NCBI): domain Eukaryota; kingdom Metazoa; phylum Chordata; class Mammalia; order Artiodactyla; family Giraffidae; genus Okapia; species Okapia johnstoni. The sequence goes on from CM044324.1 coordinate 30,974,155, forward strand.
GATACTAAAACACCAAAACAGAAATGGAAGATTGTAACTTCTCAAAAGAGAAAGAAAATTCACCAGAAACATGCTGTTGAAGATCAAGGAAAACTTAACAACATTCAAACACAAATTAAAAAAAAAAAAAGGAAAACAAAACTTAAGGAAGTAATTGCAGCTTTCACCAATTACAGGAACACCACAGGGCAGACAGAGGAATTCAAAGAAGTTATGTCCAGACAATAGGCTGTGAGTAATAATAGAGGGGAGGGAGGCGAGGAGACAGTGATAAGGGAAACTATAGGGGCTTCCCTGGTGCTAACAATGTTTCAAAGGTCTTTATTCTGTTATAATCCATTAAACTGTGCGCTTACATTCACTTTTCTGTTTGAGTGCTATTTATCACAATAAAAAGGTTTTAACATAATACTGTGAGAAATCCGGATTTTCAGCATAAGTGAAATTATAAAAATCAGAAACAAAAATAATGCTATATTGAAATAGGAAATATTTTATACAAGCACAAATCCCTCATGCTCAGATTTTTGCCTTCAATTCCATTCCTTACTGAAAGGAAGAGTCGGGAGAATTTCCTGACTTCAAGTCTGGAACAAGGAAAGAATAAGTGAATCTGGTGCTTCTTATTGTGCCAGAAAATAAGGGAACTTCCCAAGATAATTAGGACTGTGTCAAATGTACACAGCTGAAGTGACACCAGGGACAATAGTAGGGTAGGGAGCATGAGGATTCACGTCCCTGACTGCAGAATTTGCCTGATGTAATTACTTTGGAACAATGGAGTCTATTAAATGCTTGTGACTTCAAGGGAAGCTGGGAAAGGTATACTGCAGTTAATTACAGTCAGTTTCTGCTCTTAGGTAGTGAGTGGCTACCCCTGAACATCCTGGGTCCCATACCAGAACGCTGTGCACACATTTCTGGCGCAGCCTGCTCAGCTTGTGAGAGTCAGAGTGGGCAATGAAAACCTTGTGTTCCAAATCATGGGTAATCTGTGTTCTAACCACTAATTGCTGCTTTGATCACATGCAGACAGAGGTGGGAAGCCATTGTTGCAACTCCCACTGCAATCGTCACAAACCTCTCCTCCTCCAAATGACAGAACCTACAGGGTATTTCAAAGGACTGGCACCTGTTTCTCTCTCTCTGGCCATGTCGCATGGCTTGCGGGATCTTAGTTCCCAGACAGTGGAAACTGTGCCCGCCCCCTGCAGTGGAGGCACAGAGTCTTAACCAGTGGACTGCCAGGGAAGTCCCTGGCATCTGTTTCTTTCTCCCTTCATTTTTCCCTTTTTCACCTTTTGGGAACCAGACGTTTAAGAACTAGTATACTCAAAAGCTGCTCAGGTGGCTCAGTGGGTAAAAAATCTGCCTGCAATGCAGGAGACACAATAGACAAGGGTTCAATCCCTGGGTTGGGAAGATACCCTAGAGGAGGAAATGGCAACCCGCTCCAGTATTCTTGCCTGGAGAATCCCATGGACAGAGGAGCCTAGTCTGCTACAGCCCTTGGGGTCGCAAAAAGTCAGACACAACTGAAGAGACTGAGCGCGCGCGCACACACACACACACACACACACACACACACACACACTCAAAAGCAACCACATATATGGAAAATTTAGAAAGTCACCACACATACGTAAGAAAAGATCTAGACTCATAAAATATCTGGGAAACCTTAAGCTTACCTCTCAGGCTGATGCTGTCACAGAGACAACATACACCAATTTAAATAAACTATAAACAAATCGGTAAACCCTGAGGAAGAGGAAGAATTTGATTTCCAGAGTTCCTACATCATAAGATTCAAATGTCCTGCTTTCAACAACAAAAAAATCATGAGTCATAAAAGGACAGGAATGTTATGACCCATTCAAAGGGAAAAAAATAAATGTCTAAGAAAGACCAGATGGTGAACTTCCTACACAAATAATTTAAAACAACTGTCTTAAAGATGCTCAAAGAGCTAAAAGAAGATGTGAACAAAGTCACAAAACCGATGTATGAACAAAATGGTAATTTTGATAAAAAGACAGAAAACCTAAAAATAAACTAAAAGGAAATTTTGGAGCTTAAAAATATAACTAAAATAAAACTGACTAGAGGGATTCATGGAGAAGGCAATGGCAACCCACTCTAGTACTCTTGCCTGGAGAATCCCATGGGCGGAGGAGCCTGGTGGGCTGCAGTCCATGGGGTCGAGAAGAGTCGGACACGACTGAGCGACTTCACTTTCACTTTTCACTTTCATGCATTGGAGAAGGAAATGGCAACCCACTCCAGTGTTCTTGCCTGGAGTATCCCAGGGACGGGGGAGCCTGGTGGGCTGCCGTCTATGGGGTCGTGAAGAGTCGGACATGACTGAAGTGACTTAGCAATAGCGGCAGAGGGATTCAAAAGCAGGTTTGAGTAGGCAGAAGAATCAGCTACTTTGAAGATAAGACAATTGAAATTGTCAAGTTGAGGAACAAGAAAAAAAGACTGAAGAAAACTGAAATGAATGCCTAAATGACCTGTGGGACAACATCAAGCAGATCAACATATGCATTGTGGGAGTCCTAGAAGAGAGAGAGAGGAGCAGAGAGACTGCTTGAAAAAATAATGGGTGAAAACATCTTAAACGTGATGAAAGACATGCATATAGCCCTCCAAAGAGCTCGGTGAACTTCAACTAGGATAAAATCAACCAAGGAAATCCACACTGAGACACATTATAATCAAACTGTCTAGAGACAAAGAGAATCTTGAGAGCAGTAGGAAAGTAACTCATCACATATAAGGGATCCCAGATAAGATTCTTAACAGATTTCTCATTAGAAACCTTGGATTCCAAAAGGCAGTGGGTTGATAATATTCAAAATGCTGAAAGAAACTGTCTAACCACAAATCTCATAACTGCAAAAACTGTCCTTCAAATATGAAGGAGATATTAAGTCATTCCCAGATAAATGCTGGAAGAGTTTATTACCATTAGAGCATCTTTTGTTCTAATGAGGGGACTCTTGGTGACCTTCTGGATAGGGGCTGGTCACCAGAAAGACCAAGCCATCATTAGAAGCTTGGACTTTGGGGCCCTATCCCTCATTCTCCAGAGACAAGAGAGGGCCTAGAAAGTGAATTAATAAGTGATGATGTCTACATGATCAAGTCTCCATAAAAATCCCCAAAGTACAGAGCTCAGAGAACTTCTGGGTTGTTGAACATATGGAGGTGCTAGGAGGGTGGTGTACCTAAGAGAGGGAATGGAGGCTCTGTGCCCCTTTCCCATACCTCATCCTCTATGTAGCTCTTTACCTGGCTGTTCAGTTGTATTCTTTAAGGTATCATTTTGTAATAAATCAGCAATAGTAAATAAACTTTTCCTGGGATCTGTGAGCTGCTCTAGAAAATTATCAGATCTCAGGAGGAGGTCATAGAAACTGGTCCCAATTTACAGACAGTTGGTCAGAAGCCAAGGTGACAAGCTGGACTTGTGATTGATGTCTGAATCAGGGGATAAAGACTTCCCTGGTTGTCCCATGGCTAAGATTCAATGCTCCCAATGCAGGGGGCCTGGGCTCCATCCCTGGTGAGGAAACTAGATGCCACATGCCGCAACTAAGAGTTCTCATGCCACAACTCAGGGTCCCACATGCTATAACTTGTATGCCTCAACTAAAAATCCTGCATGCCACAACTAAGACCCAGCACAGCCAAATAAATAAAAATAACAGGCCTTCTCTGGTGGCTCAGTGGTAAAAAATCCACCTGCCAATGCAGGAGACATGGGATCGATCTCTGGGCTGGGAAGATCCCACATGCCATGGAGTAACTAAGCCTGTGCACCACAACTACTGAGCCTGTGTTCTAGAGTCCAGGAGCTGCGACTGCTGAGCCCATGTGTCACGGCTACTGAAGCTGAGCTCCACAGAGCCTGTGTTCCACAACAAGAGAGTCCAGTGCAACGAGAAGCCCTCAAACTGCAACTGGAGAAAAACCCACACAGCAACAAAGACCCAGCACAGCCAAAAATAAATAACATAAATAAATAAAATTGTTTTTTAAATTTAAAACTAAATGTTAAAGAAAAGAGGAAATAAATGGTAGGAAACAGTCTGTGGGATTAAGCCCTTAACCTGTAGGACTGGGCACTAATTCCAGGCAGTTAGTTTCTTGTTGCAGAAAACCCACATACCTGATGTCATAAGTGTTGTGAGAGTGAGAATGAAGGAAAATAGTTTTCTTAGGTTCAGTTCAGTTCAGTCGCTCAGTCGTGTCCGACTCTTTGCGACCCCATGAACCGCAGCACGCCAGGCCTCTCTGTCCATCACCAACTCCCGGAGTCTACACAAACCCATGTCCATCGAGTCGGTGATGCCATCCAACCATCTCATCCTCTGTCGTCCCCTTCTCCTCCCGCCCCCAATCCTACCCAGCATTAGGGTCTTTTCCAATGAGTCAACTCTTCGCATGAGGTGGCCAAAGTATTGGAGTTTCAGCTTCAACATCAGACCTTCCAATGAACACCCAGGATTGATCTCTTTTAGGATGGATTGATTGGATCTCCTTGCAGTCCAAGGGACTCTCAAGAGTCTTCTCCAACACCACAGTTCAAAAGCATCAATTCTTCGGCGCTCAGCCTTCTTCACCGTCCAACTCTCACATCCATACATGACCACTGGAAAAACCATAGCCTTGACTAGACGGACTTTTGTTGGCAAAGTAATGTCTCTGCTTTTAAATATGCTATCTAGGTTGGCCACAACCTTCCTTCCAAGGAGTAAGCGTCTTTTGATTTCATGGCTGCAATCACCATCAGCAGTGATTCTGGAGCCCCCCAAAATAAAGTCTGACACTTTCCACTGTTTCCCCATCTATTTCCCATGAAGTGATGGGACCAGATGCCATGATCTTAGTTTTCTGAATGTTGAGCTTTAAGCCAACTTTTTCACTCTCCTCTTTCACTTTCATCAAGAGGCTCTTTAGTTCTTCACTTTCTGCCATAAGGGTGGTGTCATCCGCATATCTGAGGTTATTGATATTTCTCCCAGAAATCTTGATTCCAGCTTGTGTTTCTTCCAGCCCAGCATTTCTTATGATGTACTCTGCATGTAAGTTAAATAAGCAGGGTGACAATATACAGCCTTGACGTACTCCTTTTCCTATTTGGAACCAGTCTGTTGTTCCATGTCCAGTTCTAACTGTTGCTTCCTGACCTGCATACAGGTTTCTCAAGAGACAGGTCAGGTGGTTTGGTATTCCCATCTCTTTCAGAATTTTCCACAGTTTATTGTGATCCACACAGTCAAAGGCTTTGGCCTAGTCAATAAAGCAGAAATAGATGTTTTTCTGGAACTCTGTTGCTTTTTCGATGATCCAGCGGATATTGGCAATTTGATCTCTGGTTCCTCTGCCTCTTCTAAAACCAGCTTGAACATCTGGAAGTTCACGGTTCACATATTGCTGAAGCCTGGCTTGGAGAATTTTGAGCATTACTTTACTAGCATGTGAGATGAGTGCAATTGTGCGGTAGTTTGAGCATTCTTTGGCATTGCCTTTCTTTGGGATTGGAATGAAAACTGACCTTTTCCAGTCCTGTGGCCACTGCTGAGTTTTCCAAATTTGCTGGCATATCGAGTGCAGCACTTTCACAGCATCACCTTTGAGGATTTGAAAAAGCTCAACTGGAATTCCATCACCTCCACTAGCTTTGTTCGTAGTGATGCTTTCTAAGGCCCACTTGACTTCACATTCCAGGATGTCTGGCTCTAGGTGAGTGATCACACCATCGTGATTATCTGGGTCGTGAAGATCTTTTTTGTACAGTTCTTCTGTGTATTCTCGCCACCTCTTCTTAATATCTTCTGCTTCTGTTAGGTCCATACCATTTCTGTCCTTTATAGAGCCTATCTTTGCACGAAATGTTCCTTTGGTATCTCTAGTTTTCTTGAAGAGATCTCTAGTCTTTCCCAATCTGTTGTTTTCCTCTATTTCTTTGCACTGATCGCTGAGGAAGGCTTTCTTATCTCTCTTTGCTATTCTTTGGAACTCTGCATTCAGATGGGAATATCTTTCCTTTTCTCCTTTGCTTTTCGCTTCTCTTCTCTTCCCAGCTATCTGTAAGGCCTCCTTAGACAGCCAATGTTACTACTTTGTATTTTTGGATTCTTAATACCTAAAGATGTAACTTTGTGACATTAATAACTGAATTGGAATGGGGACAGGACTGGATGGAGCTTTTATTTTAATCACATTAAAGTGGTAAAAATTCAAATTAGTTTTTTGGGCTCCAAAATCACTGCAGATGGTGATTGCAGCCATGAAATTAAAAGACGCTTACTCTTTGGAAGGAAAGTTATGACCAACCTAGATAGCATATTTAAAAGCAGAGGCATTACTTTGCCAACAAAGGTCCGTCTAGTCAAGGCTATGGTTTTTCTAGTAGTCATGTATGGATGTGAGAGTTGGACGGTGAAGAAAGCTGAGCGCCGAAGAATTGATGCTTTTGAACTGTGGTGTTGGAGAAGACTCTTGAGAGTCCCTTGGACTGCAAGGTAATCCAGTCAATCCATCCTAAAGGAGATCAGTCCTGGGTGTTCATTGGAAGGACTGATGTTGAAGCTGAAACTCCAATACTTTGGCCACCTCATGCGAAGAGTTGACTCATTGGAAAAGACCCTAATGCTGGGAAGGATTGGGGGCAGGAGGAGAAGGGGACAGGACTGGATTATATATATTGGGGACAGGACTGGAGAAGGGGACTGAACTGAATTTTGGGAAGTCACATTTAATCCCTACAGTGAACACAAAGAAAATAGTTATATGATATATACAAAGGGAAATAAGAAGGGAATTAAAGTTCCACTACAAAAAAAAATCAACTAAACACAAAAGATATAATACAGGAAACAAGGGGCAAGAAAGCTAAATGCACACTGAAAACAAAGAGCAAAATGACAGAAGCCCCTCCTTATCATTAATTACCTTAAATATAAACAGTTTAAACTCTCCAATCAAGACAGAGGTTGGAAGAATGAATTCAAATAAACATGGTATAATTACATGTTGTTTACAAGAGACTACTTTAGATCGAGAGACAAAAACAGGCCGAAAGTGAAAAGATGGGAAAAGATATTCCATGGAAATAGTAAAAGAGTTGGCATGGCTATACTCAGTTCAGTTCAGTCGCTCAGTCGTGTCTGACTCTTTGCGACCCCATGAATCGCAGCACGCCAGACCTCCCTGTCAATCACCAGCTCCCAGAGTCCACCCAAACCCATGTCCATCACGTCGGTGATGCCATCCAGCCATCTCATCCTCTGTTGTCCCCTTCTCCTCCTGCCACCAATCCTTTCCAGCATCAGGGTCTTTTCCAATGAGTCAACTCTTCGCATGAGGTGGCCAAAGTATTGGAGTTTCAGCTTCAACATCAGTCCTTCCAATGAACACCCAGGACTGATCTCCTTTAGGATGGATTGATTGGATCTCCTTGCAGTCCAAGGGACTCTCAAGAGTCTTCTCCAACACCACAGTTCAAAAGCATCAATTCTTCGGCGCTCAGCTTTCTTCACCGTCCAACTCTCACATCCATACATGACTACTGGAAAAACAATAGCCTTGACTAGTGGCTATCAAATATAATATACTTTAAATCAAAAAAGATTGCAAGAGACAAAGGATATTATATATCAGTATATTAATAAAGGTTCAACACAGCAAAAAGATGCATAATTATAAAGATTTACATTTAATAATAGGTGAAAGCATTTGAAACCAAAACTGACAGAATTGAAGGGACAAATAAACAGTTCTAAGTAACAGTTGGAGATGTCAATGTATCACTCTAAATAATAAATAGAACAACCAGACAGAAGATGAGTAGGGAAACAGAAGTTGAACGACACATAAATCAACCAGATATAACAAACATATACAGAACACTCAACAACAAGGTACACATTCTTTTCAAAAGCACGTGGTGCATTCTTCTTCAGATCAGATCATATGTCAGGTCACAAATTAAGGCTCAAGAGATTTTAAAAGACAGAAATCAATAATGGCAAGAATGCTGGAAAATATCCAAGTTTATGGAGTTAAACAACATACTCTTAAACAACCAGTAGGTCCAAAAAGAAATCACAAGGGAGGTTGGGAAATACTTGGACCAACAAAAATGAAAACAACACTAAAAACCTCGCAAGGTTCAGCAAGAGCAACGCTAAGAGGGAGTTTATAACCGTAAATGCTTATCATTTAAAAAGACCTCAAACCAACAACCTAGTTTTACGCCTTTAAGGAACTAGAAAAAGAATAAAATTAACCCAAAGTTAGCAGGAAAGAAATATTAGAGAACTATCACTGAAATCAAAAGTTGGCTTTGGGGAAAGATGAACAAAATTCCCAAAGCTTTAGCTAGACTGATCAAGAAAAAGAGAAGACTCAGATGACTGGTAGCAGAAAGGAAAGTGAAGACATTAGTGCCAATTATATGGAGATGAAAAGAATTGTACGAATAGAGTACTGTGGACAGCTGCGCGCCAGTAAATTGGACAACCTAAATGAAATGGATAAAATCATAGAAAAACAATACATACCAGCAGCAAATTATGAAAAAGTCGAAAACCTGAATACACCCACAACTAGCAAATCAGTAACCAAAACCCCCCAGTGGTTGCTCGAGATGCTATTCCTGCTTCTTTCTCAGTTCTGCTTATGGCCCTGGGCTCCACTAGTCTCAAGACTCAGTTGGAACCAGTGCTGCCTCCATGTAGCGCTTGTCTCTGAGGCGCGGCATCCCTCCTAGCTAACCTGGGCAGCTGTACCTGGACTTCATTAGCCGCCCGTGGTCCCCTAAGGGCAGATCATGAAGGATGCTCCTCTAGAGGCCACAGTGGAGCAGAACAGAGGGAGCTGAGGGCCATGCGTGTAAACCAGGGGCACTTGGACCCTCCCAGCTGGTCTGTGACTTCCGTTGCCATTTGTGTCCTGGTATGGGGAGTAGGCAGCTGGCGCTGGCCATGAGGTCCTCACTTCCATCCCCCTTTGCCCCAGGCTTGGGTGTGAAGACATGGGCCCCCTGGGTCTCCTCAGTGTCTACCCTATGTCATCCTTGGAGCCTCTGCTGGGCTCTCCATGTGGCAGGTGCCCCGTGGAGGGCAAGCCACTTCCCAGCATGTGCCCAGGCCCACATGCCTGCCGCATGTGTTCCTCCCCCCTACTGCCAGCCCAGATGGTCTCTGCCAGACCAGCTCAGCTGCCTCCCTCACGCCTCAGCAGGTCCTAGGACAGGGCCATGCAGGAACCCAGCTGGCCAGGGTGCTTCCAAGCCTGGGAGCAGCTGGGATGCTTTGGTGGCACCAGGGGTGGGGGTGGGTGGTTCCTTTCCTGGAGACCTAGTGCCTCTATTTATACACATGTAGGGCCGGGTTGCCAGGGGCTCAGAGGACAGGGAGCTGGTAGAGAGGAGCCCAGGACAGGAGAGCCCCCATTGTAGGGTTAGTCAATTTTATCTTTTTCACTCTCTGTTTCTCTAGTCTATTGATACACAATCATGAGCAGAACAGATATGCATCAACTGTGAAATGAAAGAATGAAAAATTGCAAAGAACAAGAAACTGCCCGAGTCTCTTTAAGCAATTAAAAATAAATACATGTGAACTTGCTAGGACATTGGAAAACATCTGCTTTTTATAAGCACACAGAAATACCATACTTGGCAGAGTGCAGAATCTCGTTTCACAGACAGCTGAAGTTTTTGCTGCAGAAAATGCAATCGAAGAATCAAGCCCAGCATCTCCTAGGAGCTGGTCAGAGTCTCAGGCCTCTCCCAGACATACTGAAACTGAATGCACATTTTAATAAAATTCCAGATGACCAAATGCATGTTACAGTTTGAGAAGTATTAGTTCAAGGCATATTTGAGTTGAGGACTCCTCAGAGCTATTGCCCCATGTGTGCTCTGTAGCAGAGAGCTCTTGAGACTAGGTCTGTTCTGACTGGGAAACTGAGGCCCTGGGAGCAGACCCATTGTTGTGGCTTCTTAACAGACAAACACCTCTTGCACCAGGGAAGATTGAATAAGCACTCCCTTGGGCTACCTTTTATGACTCTAAGGAAGAGACCCTGAAACGCTGCTTTGGGGCTGAAAATCAAAAGGGGCTGGGAAGTGCTACCTGGAAAGTCAGTTGTAGGGGCGATAGTGCCTAGGTCCCAAAGCCCAGGTAAGGCTTCGACAGTGCCCTGGAACGTGAAGGCACCCTCCACAGCGCTTTTTCCACATGTCTGCTCTGTAGCAGAGAGGTCTGGAGTCTAGGCCTGGTCTGACTGGGAAACTGAGGCCTGGAGGCAAACCCATTGTTGTGGCGTCTTAACAGCCAAACACCTCTTGCACCAGGGAAGATTGTATAAGCACTCCCTTGGGCTACCTTTTATGACTCTAAGGAAGAGACCCTGCCAGGCTGCCTTTGGCTGAAAATCACAAGGGGCTGGAAAGTGCTACCTGGAAAGTCAGTGGAAGAGGCCACAGTGCCTAGGCCCCGGATGTAGGGTGATTAAACAGATGTAGGGTGCTGCTGTTAACAAGTCTGGAGGAAAGGGCTGGTGTGTGTGCTCAGCTGCTCAGTCATGTCCGACTCTTTGCGACCCCATGGGCTGTAGCCTACCAGGCTCCTCTGTCCATGGGATTCTCCAGGCAAGAATACTGGAGTGGGTTACCATTTCTTACTCCAGGGGATCTTTCCAGTCCAGGGATTGAACTCGAATCTCATGCATTGGCAGGCAGATTTTTTTTTTTATCACTGTGCCACCTGGAAAGCCTTGTTATTAAAAAACTCTGGAGGAAAGGAGCTGGTTACGCTTATGGGGAAAAAAAAGGCATAACCTCACTTCACATCACCTGCATGATCACAAAAGGCTTAAAAGGCAGATGTCAGGAAATAAGTACTACCCTCTTGGTTATCTATATATTATTCTTGCTTTTATAGGGAAAAAAAGAACACCTGAAAGGTAGGGGGAAAGACAAATTCAATGATTTCGCCTGGCACCATCTTTTACTTCTGACTATGTGAGGACAAACAGAAGCTGAGTCAGAAGGTTCTTTCTGTCTGGGCCAGCTGCTCTCACTTATGTGCACATGTGTGTGTGTGTGCACGCATGTGTGTGCAGGGACATCATCACGTACTCTGGATAATTAGTCACGCTCTATGCACGTGATGTTGGAAGTTTATGGGCTTCTTCATCTTCTGGAACGACAGCCAACTTTCTTTTAAAGGCATTTCGTTCTCTGAGAATCTGTTGCCAACGGGACCCTTTTACTCATCAGTTTTGAAACACAGGGAAGATAGATGTAATTAAAATGTATTTGGTGATTAAGGAGTGAATGGTGTAAAACATCAAATAATTGCAGCTGTATAAGGAAGCAGTTGTTCCAGTCCCCTCCCGCAATCCCAGGGGCTGGAGTTGAGTGGCCAGAAGGGAATTGGGGGAGAGTTTTATGGGGGCTACCTTGTAAATAAACCTTTGTGACAAATCTCCATCTCCCAGCATTTGGCTTGCTTCATATAGAGGAAATGAATCTGCCTCTGTAACAGACCTAGTAGATTGCACACCTATTTTTTTTAAGCTTTTTTTTTAAAAAAATATTTATTTATTTTTGGCTGTGCTGGGTCTCCATTTCTGCGCCAGCTTTTCTCTAGTTGTGGTGAGCAGGGGCTACTCTTCGCTTCTGTATGCAGGCTTCTCATTGCGGTGGCTTCTTGCAGAGCACAGGCTCGAGGCGCTCAGGCTTCAGTAGTTGGGCTCACTGGTTGTGCCTCCCAGGCTCAAAAGCACAGGCTCAGTAGTTGTGGCTCACGGGCTTAGTTGCTCTGTGACATATGGGATCTTCCTGGATCAGGAGTTGAATCTGTGTCTCCTGCATAGGAGTCAAATTAGTTACCACTGAGCCCCCAGGGAAGCCCTCAGAATCTTTTTTTTTTTAAATCTCTGTTTATCCTAGTTTTCTTTTTCTGTTTTATTGTTTTGGGGGTTATAGGCTGTACTGAAATGTTCTGTGGCTTTTGGCTGGCTATTCGTAATTAAATGGAAAGCATCACAAAGCTTGGTGAGAGCTGCAGATTCCGGGCAGAGTTTGTGAACTGGTGACCCTCGCAGTGACCATGTCACAACCCGATCATTTCATTGGAGGGATGAAAAATGTGACTAGCTGTGGGACTTTTCTTTTTGGGTCAGGCAACTTCCCCAGAAAAAGTTCTCCAGTGTCCTACTGGAGGTTGCAGGGTGGGATTAAGTCTTGCCAGCACCCTGGGACCTCCAGAGGCCAGGGTCAGGATGCCTGCTCTTACTTAGCCCTGTCTCTCCCTCACCCTGTGCTGTCTGTGTGCTGAGATCGCAGGAACACAGCTCCTTTGCCTCTCTGGGGATAAAGCTGCATTCTTCTCCCTGCAGGCGTCCCAGCCTTGTCCAAATCCTGGACCTCGGCAGATTCTGCACTGGGAATCCACTGCCTGCCCCTTGGCTTTTTGTCCAGCAGTTGCTAAACTCTCAGCTTGTTTAATGCTAAACTCTCAGGTTGCTAAATGAGTTTACCAGCTTCCATAACTGTGCTGCCCGTTATCACTGGCTGTTGTCTCCTCCTCCATTTTCTTCATTCTTATGGATTTGGTGCAGTGGGTGCTCAATCGCTCTGTTGTGTCCAACTCTTTGTGACCCCACAGGCTCCTCTGCCCATGGAATTGGACAAGAATACTGGAGTGGGTGGCCATTTCCTCCTCCAGGGGATCTTCCCAGACCTAGAGACGGAACCCGCATATCCATCGTCTCCAGCATTGCAGGCGGATTCTTTATCCCTGAGCCACCGAGGAAGCCCCTCATACGGATTTATGTCTTTTAAAAGTTTATTTTTTTTAAAAGCTCTTTTCTTCTCATTTTAAGTGAGGCGCTGGTAGGGAGCCCATGCGTGCTGCTCACCTTGTTTCATTGAAACCTGTCGTCAGCTTTTCATACGAATGGACAGTGCTTTTGTACGAGCTAGTTAGCAAAACTAAAAGTAATTGATTCCATGGAGGGCTGGAGTGAAAGCATCTATCCAACCCAGTTATTTTATAAAAAAAAAAAAAAGGAAATTTTTTATCTGAAGGCAACTACCAAGCTATTTCATTGTCAAGCATATTGCCGAGGATTTCTCAAAATACATATTTCCTGGGCACTTCGTCTTTTCCACGTGATCTGAAGGAAAACAAAACAAAACAAAACAAAGCAACAGCGGCTGAAACGCCTGGCTGTTTGCTTGTTTAAATGTCAGTGGAACGTTGCCATGGTGGATGAGAGCCTAGGTCAGCACTATTTACAGAAGAGCACATGGTGTTTCATCTCAATGAGCAGGAAGATGTTTTGTGATAAAATGTGGTAAAAACTTTTGTTTTTTTTCCAACTAAGCAAGGAAAGGAAGTACACAGTGTGAAATGATCAATGAGAAGTTCTGAGTCATCTGTAACATAAGAAAATGTGCAGCCAGGACAGGAATGGTGTTTTTCTGCAGGTTAAAAATAAGATGGGATGTGTTGAAATGGAAAGCCATAATAGCACATCCTAGAAGCCTAAGTCAGTGTGTGGCTCCAAGGCATTTAATGTACTTTGTACTTTTTAAATAGAGTTACTGTGATGGTGGGGACAATGATGTAACGATGCAAACCATGACAATTCTCTTGGACAGCAAGGAGATCCAACCAGTCCATCCTAAAGGAAATCAGTCCTGAATATTCATTGGAAGGACTGATGCTGAAGCTGAAACTCCAATACTTTGGCCGCCTGATTCGAAGAACTGACTCACTGGAAAAGATCCTGATGCTGGGAAGGATTGGGGGCAGGAGGAGAAAGGGACGACAGAGGATGAGATGATTGGATGGCATCACTGACTCAATGGATATGAGTAAGCTCTGGGAGTTGGTGATGGACAGGGAGGCCTGGCGTGCTGCAGTCCATGGGGTCACAAAGAGTGGGACAGGACTGAGCGACTGAACTGAACTGACCTAAGTATTTGTGTACAGGTTTTTTTGTATACATACATTTTCACTTCTCTGGGATAAATGCCCAGGAGTGCAACTGCTGGGCTAAATAGTAATTGTATATTTATTGCGTTGGCTGAAAAGTCCTTTTGGGTTTTTCATAACATCTTACAAGAGAACCCGAACAAACTTTTTGGCCAACTCAATAGTTTTTAAAGAAACTACCAAACTTTTCCAGAGAGGCTGTCTCCAGTTATGTGGGAGTGATTCAGCTTTGACTATTTGTTTTTTATTTTTTGTAAATTTGTGTTAAACTGCTGAAATTGTCAAAGATTTAGTTGGTTTAAAATGTATGCACTTTTAAGAATGTTTTCTTTCTGGAAGTGTCCTGACTAATCCCACTCCAGTACAAAAACTAAGTCACCCACAAAAGGGAAAACAGAAATCCTGCTGGCCTTACTCTTTTCCCCAGAAACTTTCAACGATAGAAAACAACAGAATAATGATGTTTACAAAGTTCTTGGTGGGGAGAGAACATGGGAATCCATGAATATCCGGTCAATATTCTAATCAGCCGACTCACAGACTAAGGAGGTCTTGGAACAGAGGACCAGCCCCACCGGGCCCCTGGAAAACAAAGCAAAGAGTGAAAAGGAAATACTAGAATGAAACCCAGCCAAGCCATAAATGAATCAAAATGAAGAATGGAATGAGGAAATTGTAACAAAAAGTGGCAGTGAGCATGATATCCACTCAATTTCAGACTGAAGAAATCAAGCAACTGGGAGATGCATAGGTGTAAACACAGCTGTATGTATGAAAGTTCGGAAAAGTAACAATATTACAAGCAACATAATCAGGAGACTAGGGCAGAAGGGACAAAGACCATGACAAAGATCATTATATCTTTCATTACAAAGAGACAGTAGTGCCCTAAATGGAAGCTTATAATAAAAAATACTTCTCAGTGATTTTCATTAAGATGTTGAAAACATATTTACTATATATGATGTGTGTGTGTGCTAAGTTGCTTCAGCCATGTCCAACTCTTTGCAACCCCAGGACTGTAGCCCTCCAGGCTTCTCTGTTTATGGAATTTTCCAAGCAAGAATACTGGAGTGGGTTGCCATTTCCTCCTCCAGAGGATCTTCCCGTATATGATGTAATATAATATACATCTTAAGCATAAAGGAGATCTTTGGGTACTCTTATTTCTTTGGTGCTCAGTAATCTCTTTAGCTTTAATTCAGTTCATTTGGAAATTACCAAAAAAAAAAAAAAAAAGACTCGGCTTCCTGCCAGGTACACGAATCCAGGTTAACTCTGTAAGCTGCAGGAAATGGACAGTAATAAAAAGGATTCCTGTCCACAGAAACACAAATGCATGGTACATGGCCAGGAGATACAGTAAATAGACCAGCTTTACGTCTATTTATAAACACATTTCAGCTTTCCTGATTGCCTTCTGCGGTTTAAATTCTCCTTTTAACCCATGGTAACATGTTAGTGGTTCTTTCATAATGAATGAGTTAAAATCTTTTTTTGTGTGTGCATTTTATGTTTGTATGAGAATCACAATTTTATCTTTTTTAAAAGGCTACTTGAAAACTTAGCATGGTTGGAACAAGTTGGGTATGTAAATCCACTTTTTAATCATACATTTTATGAAATCTAAATACAAGACAAGAATTTCCTATGGCAGTTTAGGTCCTGAGTTGAAATATGCTGCGAATATAGAATACACACCGGATTTCTAAGGCTTAGTATCATAAAAAAAAAAGTTAAAACATTCTATTAGAATTATTTTTAATTGATTACACGTGAAACAATATTGTTTATATACTGGGTAAAATAATAATGCAGTTAATTCCACCTTTCTCTTACGTTGTGAAATATGATAGAAAATTTGCAGTCGCATGCACGGCTGGCATCACTGGGACAGGGCGCTCTGGACCATGAATTCTCCTATCCCTCTCGGCTTCCTTCCTCACATGCCAGGGGGCACAGAGTGATCCTAAACCCTGCTTTTCTGCCTTGGGTTCCTAACCCCTGGCAGCGTCTTGTTTCTTTCTTGGGGGCTCACAGTGAAGATCCTCGGAAAACCCCAGACTTTACAGGCGTTTCCGGCCTCGGCCTCCAGAGGGCGCAAAGTCTCTACGCCGTTGCCGAGCAACTCGTGGCCCGGAAGTGGTTCTCTGCACCGCCCCCTCCCCCGCCCCGCCCCGCCCCGTTCCGCCCCAGGGCATCCGCGCCGGACAACTTCCGGCGGGGCGGGTTCTGAGGTTCCGCGAGCCGGTTCCCTCGGCCGCGGCGACGCGATGACCACGCTCCGGGCCTTTACTTGCGACGACCTGTTTCGCTTCAACAACATGTGAGTGAGGCCCGCTCGGGCCCAGCGGCGGCCGGCGCGTCCCCGGGGACGCGCGGGGAGGGAGCCGGGCGGGACGTCCGGACGGCCCCGCTGACCTTGGCCGGGTGGCCGTGTCCCCGCAGTCCCGGCCGCAGTGCGGGCGCCTCTGGGGGCCCGGGGAGACGCCGGGCGAGGGTCGGGGGGCGCCGGGCGAGCTCCCTTCCACTTCCTGCTGGCGTCCCCCTCTGCATGGCAGCCGGGGCCCGGCGGCGGCGCGGTTACTTTGTATCCGCGCGGGGTAACGCTGACCGCCGCCTGGCGCGGCGCCTTTGTTCGCCTTGTTACTGTTGCTGCGCGTCCCGGCGGGGGTACCACTTGTTGCTGCGGGATGGGGAAGGGGGTCGGGGGGCGGTCCTCGGGGTGCCCTGTCCTCCTTCGTCCGACTTAAGTCAGGCTCTGTGACTTGCAGGTTTCACTGTTTTTTTCCCCTAACTTTTATGAAAATTTCTGAGCTGTTAAAAGCTTGATAGAATTTTACCGTGAACACCTGTAGGCTACCAGCTGGACTCCCACTTTTTTACCATTTCACTCCTTTGGCTTCATCCCATTTCCTCCTATCTTATCCACCCACCTCACCAGTCCCAGACCTACTTTTAAAGATCCCGAGGCAATTATTTGAAAACTTCAAGGACCAGGTAGTTCAGGTTCAAGTGTCAGGAGGATGGAAAGAACCTGAGAAGAGTTCGCTAGAAACGTTCACAGAGGGGCTGAGTCTCAGAATATGGGTAAGTGTCGACAGTGGTGAGGAAGGAGGTGCTGGAGGAAGAAGCCGTTGCCCTGGGGGGCCGGCCGACACTTGGTGGGCGGAGTGACTGTAGGAGCGGGTTTCTGTAACTCCGGGGTCAGAGCAGCTGGTGAGGCTGGACTTGTGCACCATTGTTGGGGGCGGAGGTGGTTTCTGGGGGCCTCTCTCAGTCGGAGCAGAGTAACTGAGGCTACTGCTTGCGGTCTCGCTGTGCCTGGCCCCGGAGTAACTCCTTAGTAGCTATAGTAATAGTAGTGTTAGTCGCTTAGTCGTGTCTGACTCATGGCGACCCCATGGACTGTGGCCAGTCGGGCTCCTCTGTCCATGGGATTCTCCAGGCAAGAGTACTGGAGTGAGTAGCCTATACCTTCTCCAGGGGATCTTCCCGACCCAGGGATCAACCCCCCTCTCTTGCACTGTAGGCAAATTCTTTACCATCTGAGCTACAGGGAAGATCGGAGTAGCCCCTTTCCTCCTCACACCTCTGTGAAGTAGTTGCTCTTCTCATCCCCATTTTTTGGTGTGAGTCAGCTAAGGAACTGAGAGCTCAGAGGAATGGTCCAGGTGGAAGAGCCCTGTGTGGGAGTGGGCAGAGCAAGGAGACTCCTTAAGGAGACTGGCCCCAGGCTGGTGGTTCTTAAGAGCAGTCACTGAGCACTACTTTTGCAAATGCTCATTCCTGGCTGCCCAGGACCCCTAAGCTCTCCGCTGCAGGGCCGTGTGTCTAGGGGTGACTGGAGAAGGTGTACCTGGCAGGTAAGCCATTTAGGAGGTCTTGGCAATGGCCCAGAGATGATGACTTGATGAAAGCTTGGGTTTCAGAAGCACAGACCTGGAAAATGACAGTGTGCTTTGACGCTTCAAGAATGGATGAGGCAAAGCTGCCTAGAAAGTCAGTTTTAGCCGAAGGCTGAGGAAGGGCCAACACTTTTATATGGAAATGAATAGAACAGAAGGAAAATAAGCGTGACCATATATGTACAACAAAACATCATCCTGTCCTGTTAACAGGCAGAGAAAAGCAACACATATTTGTTTAATTTCCACATTGTATAAGTCACCATGCCTTTATATAACAAAAAAGGTATATATTCAAAATTACCGTTAAATAAAGATTAATTATGAGGACTTGCCTGGTGGCTCAGTGGTGAGAAGTCCGCCTGCCAATGCAGGAGATGCCGGTTTGATCCCTGGGCCAGGAAGATCCCTGGAGAAGGAAATGGCAACCACTCCAGTACTCTTGCCTGGAGAATCCCATGGATAGAGGAGACTGGTGGGTTATAGTCCATGGGGTCACAAAGAGTTGAACACGCCTCAGTGACTAAACTTAGCAAAATGTTGGACACTCTGAGCAACTTTCACTCACTCACTCACTCACCAGAGGTTCTAGTCCTTTTCTTTACATTTTGGTTTTATCCTGGGGATCAACAACTACTGGTGACGTTTTTGTTTGTAGAATGGGGAGGGATGGAGGACTGATTTCCACGTTACTGTCCCACTACTCAGGTAGGACATTTAGGCCCCCTTATTTCAAATGTATTAATTTCTCTGGTAGCAGATGGTAAAGCATCTGCCTGCAATTCGAGAGACCTGGGTTTGAGCCCTGGGTTGGGAACATGCCTGGAGAAGGAAATGGCAACCCACTCGAGTACTCTTGCCTGGAAAATGCCATGAATGGAGGAGCCTGATAGACTACAGTCCATGGGATCACAACAGTCAGACATGACTGAGCAACTTCACTATCACTTTATCAGCTAAACAACAATGTGATTTCAGAGTCATCTAACTTGTTAAGGCCTCTTCAGTCTATGCCAGTGGGGGACTCCTCTCCTTCCTCACTTCCTTCTGTTTCTCACTTTGATTAGGGTGCTTCTGTCAAGAACATGGAGAATCCCTGGGGTAGGGTGTTGCAGTAGTAACTGAAAGAAGCAACAGATGTGGAAACATTGCCTTTAACAGCATATATTTTATCCTTGGAAAAATATTTTATGCCTGCCAGTGCTGAAGAGACAGTAGTGAACAAGACAAAAAATGTTATCTTTATGGAATTTACAATTTATTTGTTTAAATTGGCCACACCACACAGCTTGTTGGTTCTTGGTTCCCCAAGTCCAGGGATTGAACTCAGACCCTAATCCCAAGACGCTGTAGTTGTACATAACCATTGCATTGCACTGCCAGGAAATTCCCAGAATTTACATTTTAGAGGGGAAAGTAAGATAGAACTTAGTGTTCAGTAAACAAGGAGAAATGAGAGCAGGAAAGGGAAATAGGAAGTACATGTGGATTCGGCTTTGGGTGAGGTGATTCTGGGAAGGTGTCACTGCAGAAAGATGGGGGTGGAGAGAGTGTGTAGGCTTTGGGGGCATGGGTGGTATGGACAGAGTAGTATGGGCACTGGTTCCTGTTTCAGACACGAAGTGGGGGAGGCGGAGGCGGCCGCCAGCGTGCCCCAAGCAGCGAGTGGGAGTGTGAGAACACCAGGTCGGAGTCAGAGGGCTTAACCTTGGAGAGGCCAGCGCTGGACATGGGCTTCTCTGCAGAGAGTGCTCAGACCCCCAGGTAGAGAAGTCAGCCAGGCATCTGGACATGGGAGTCTCAAGTTTAGGTCTGGGCTAAAAATAGAAACTTGGGGGTCAACACTGCATGGATGGTGTTAAACCCAGGTGGCTCGGTGACTTCAGTGATGAGTGCGGACAGGAAAAAAGGCTCCAGGATGGCTCCCAGGGCATCACGTGGTAAAGGAGATAGTGGCCTAGTGAAGCAGGAGGAAACCCTGCTGCTGGGTCTGGAGGCTGAGAGAGGACAGCATGTCAGGGGGACAGAGCTGTGGACTGTGTCATGTGTTCTGATGGCCAGGTGTGCAGCCCGTTTGTCCGTTTCTTTCCGGGGAGCGGGGTGCTGGATCCTGAGGTGGTGGGACCTGCTTACCTGCACTCCAGGCCTGGGTCCAAGGCAGCAGGTAGAGAGCAGGTGGGGTGGGTGCTGGAACCTTGGCGAAGCTTCTTATTACAGTTGTGTTTTCTTCCTGAAATCAGAAGCAGCTGAGCTGGAAGAGGGAGCATTGAGGAGACAGGAGAGGGTATAAAGTAGTCTTGAGAAGGGCAGAGAGTGAGTCCTATACTGGATTAGAGCAGTGATTCTCTAGGTGTGGGCAGAGGTGCCTCAAGATTGCTTGGGGGGGTTCTGTAGGGTCAGAGCCATTTTCATGAGAAAACTAAGGTTTTTTGTTTTTTATTGCTTTTCTTCACTCTCATTCTCTCACTAGGGCACAAGTGGAGTCTTCCAGATGTGTGATCATCTAACAGAAAGCATAGGAGACACAGAAATGAGAAATCAGCTGTTTTCTATTAAGCCAGACATTAAAAAGATATGTTCAGTTCAGTTCAGTCACTCAGTCGTTTCTGACTCTTTGTGACCCCATGAATCGCAGCACGCCAGGCCTCCCTGTCCATCACCAACTCCCGGAGTCCACCCAAACCCATGTCCATGGAGTCAGTGATGCCATCCAGCCATCTCATCCTCTGTCGTCCCCTTCTCCTCCTGCCCTCAGTCCTTCCCAGCAATTAGGGTCTTTTCCAATGAGTCAACTCTTCGCATGAGGTGGCCAAAGTATTGGAGTTTCAGCTTCAACATCAGTCCTTCCAATGAACACCCAGGACTGATCTCCTTTAGGATGGACTGGTTGGATCTCCTTGCAGTCCAAGGGACTCTCAAGAGTCTTCTCCAACACCACAGTTCAAAAGCATCAATTCTGCGGCACTCAGCTTTCTTCACTGTCCAACTCTCACATCCATACATGACCACTGGAAAAACCATAGCCTTGATTAGACGGACCTTTGTTGGCAAAGTAATGTCTCTGCTTTTAAATATGCTATCTAGGTTGGCCATAACTTTCCTTCCAAGGAGTAACCGTCTTTTAATTTCATGGCTGCAATCACCATCAGCAGTGATTCTGGAGCCCAAAAAAATAAAGTCTGACACTGTTTCCACTGTTTCCCCATCTATTTCCCATGAAGTGATGGGACCAGATGCCATGATCTTAGTTTTCTGAATATTGAGCTTTAAGCCAACTTTTTCACTCTCCTCTTTCACTTTCATCAAGAGGCTCTTTAGTTCTTCTTCACTTTCTGCCATAAGGGTGGTGTCATCTGCATATCTGAGGTTATTGATATTTCTCCCGGCAATCTTGATTCCAGCTTGTGTTTCCTCCAGCCCAGCGTTTCTCATGATGTATTCTGCATGTAAGTTAAATAAGCAGGGTGACAATATACAGCCTTGACGTACTCCTTTTCCTATTTGGAACCAGTCTTGTTCCATGTCCAGTTCTAACTGTTGCTTCCTGACCTGCATACAGGTTTCTCAAGAGGCAGGTCAGATGGTCTGGTATTCCCATCTCTTTCAGAATTTTCCACAGTTTATTGTGATCCACACAGTCAAAGGCTTTGGCCTAGTCAATAAAGCAGAAATAGATGTTTTTCTGGAACTCTCTTGCTTTTTTGATGATCCACCGGATGTTGGCAATTTGATTTCTGGGTTCCTCTGCCTTTTCTAAAACTAGCTTGAACATCTGGAAATTCACGGTTCACGTATTGCTGAAGCCTGGCTTGGAGAACTTTGAGCATTACTTTACTAGCATGTGAGATGAGTGCAATTGTGCGGTAGTTTGAGCATTCTTTGGCATTGCCTTTCTTTGGGATTGGAATGAAAACTGACCTTTTCCAGTCCTGTGGCCACTGCTGAGTTTTCCAGATTTGCTGGCATATCAAGTGCAGCTCTTTCACAGCATCATCTTTGAGGATTTGAAATAGCTCAGTTGGAATTACATGCAAAATTGTCCAAATAATGACATTCTTGTCACTAAACTTTCTGCTTTTGAAAATAGTGTCTTTTGGTTTAAAAGAGGTCATTCACATTAATGTGGAACTGATTTTTTAAAAATGAACAAATAACTTACACTTTTAAATATCAATAGATTTAAGTCTTGGGGTCTTCAGTAATTTTTGAGTGTAAAGGGGTGCTAAGATTTGCTGGTCTCCAGAAATGCACTGTGACTGTTGCTATTGCTAAAGGTCCTGAGGAAGAGCTTGACTGCATGTGTGAGAGAGGAGTTGAGGGCGCTCTTCTGGGGTCCCGCAGGATTGTGCTTCCACTGACTGAATAGGAAAGTGAGGGGCAGAGCTCTCTGTGGAGGGAGGCAGGTGTGGAAATGCTGATTTGGGAGTGTTGTGGTCAGACAGGCTGGTGAGGCCGGTGCTCAGCAACTCCAGAGCCAGGTAAGGAGTCTTCCTCTGAGAGCAAAATTAAAAGTATGAGAATGGGGGCAGTGGGGAGCAGAAGCCCCAGGAGTGAGAGAGCCCACGTTTAGAGGGTGGGATAAGGCAGGGACGGCCCTTGGCACATGCTGCAAAGCTGGTGTAGCCCTATCTGTGATTGACACCCCAAGTTGGTCACCAGTTCCACTTATAGTTTACTGTCAGTTAGAAGATGGAAAATTGTAGGGAATTGCCTGGTAATCCAGCAGTTGCCGTAGCGCTCCAAGAGCATTAGGGCATGGGTTCAATCCCGGGTTGCAGAACTAACATTCTATAAGCCACAGTGAGGCGTGGCCAAAAAAAAAAAGATGGAATGTTTTGATGATGTATTAACTGTAAAATAATTTGTAAAGACGCAGTTAAATGAAAATGTACGGGTGCTTTATAGTGACTGTAATGATGGCTTAATATGGTCATTAGGTAGGTTAAACCATCTTTCTTAGTTGAAAAGTTGGTTTTAAAGTTGTGAATTTAACGTGTTCTGTTTTCCCTGTGCGTGTTATTTTTAGTTGGCATATATTTAAACTGATTTTGTAAACACTGCTTACTGTTGACATTTCTCGTTTCTTTTAGTAACTTGGATCCACTTACAGAAACTGTATCCTTTTTTAAAAAGTTTAAATAAAGGCTTCTAAGAGTAAGGAAAATAGAGAAAAGGAAAGAAAGATAGACTTGAATACTGAAAATGTTTAAGACTTGGAGGTCAGGAAACATCATAAACAACATTGAAGGCAATTAAGAATAAAAGAAACTAAAAACTGGGAACGCGAGTTATCTTACATCTGCTGGCAAACTGCTAATATAATGACCTCATAAATCAAGAACAGTACAATCCCCTGCCCTCCCTGCCCCTCAGTAGTAAGCATAGCTGTGAGCAGCAGAAAGCTGTGACTTCAGCAGGAGGGGCTGTTTCTGTCTGGTAAGAACAAAGCCTCGAGAGGACGATCAGTGCCGGGCGGTTCCATGATGTCCTAGCCACCGGGCTCTGCCCTGGGACCACTCTCTCATCCGGGGGACCCTGGCTTCCAGACTCTACGGCATCTCATCTGCGTTCCTGGCAGGAGCGTCGATCAGCAGAGGGGAAGCCAAGGGGACCTCTGGGAGGTGTAATGCAGCCCTCTGCACCCTGTAGACCAGCACCTGCCTCGAGACACACCTATCTGCAACAGTCTGGGATGAGCCTGGGGTTTACATTCAGGCTGGTTGCTAAAGGGGGGAAAAATGATTTTAGGTAACAATCAGCAGTATCTGTCATGGTCCCCAGTAGAAACATGGGCAAAGATGTGTGAAGTTAGGGTCCTCTGACCTGAATAGATAACTCCTACATTCTCAACAGCTTGAAACACAGAGTTGGATTTCTGGGTTATGTGCCATGTCCACTGTGGGGTAAGAGGGTAGTATTAATTGATCATTTAACCAAGAGGGCATATAGGAGGCTATGAAAATTTCAAGAGTTCAGTCTCACCAATTAAAAGACATGATAATTAAAAACAAAATGAGGTACCATGTCTTATCTATCAGACTATCAAGGATTTCAAGCAGTGATGAAGCTCAAGGTTGATGGAGGTGAGGTGAGGGGAGTATTCTCATAAATTGCTAATGACAGAGCAGTTTATGAGAATGTTCAGAAGCTAGTCTTTTGAAGGCACTGTACTCATGAATACCTGGTAATTCAGTTTCCTGGAACCTGAAAATAACAATAGAGGCATTTATGTCAGGGGTGGGCACACTAACATGCATGGGCCTGATTTTGTAAATAACGCTTTACTGGGGAATAATTTACACACTGTCTGTGCTCTAGTCCTTGACTTTCACAGTTCTTTTTTTTTTTTTTTTTTTAATTGAAATATAGCTGACTTACAGTGTAGTGTTTTTTTATGGTAAGAATGTATAACAAGCTAGAAGTAGAAGGACTTTTATTAATTTGGTAAAGGTTTTATATTTTAAAACTTTTAGCAAGCATTATATACTTCAGTGAGAAACTAAGATACATTCCCTTCAAGATTGGGCAAAAGATAAGAATGCCTACTGTCACTGCTGCTGCTGCTGCTAAGTCGCTTCAGTCGTGTCTGACTCTGTGAGACCTCATAGATGGCAGCCCACCAGGCTCTGCCATCCCTGGGATTCTCCAGGCAAGAACACTGGAGTGGGTTGCCATTTCCTTCTCCAACGCATGAAAGTGAAAAGTGAAAGTGAAGTCGCTCAGTCGTGTCTGATTCAGCGACCCCATGGACCACAGCCTACCAGGCTCCTCCGTCCATGGATTTTCCAGGCAAGAGTACTGGAGTGGGGTGCCATTGCCTTCTCTGCTACTGTCACTACTACCCTTTAACATAGTTCTAGAGGAACTGAACTCTTGCCTGGAAAATCCCAGGGACTGCGGAGCCTGGTGGGCTGCAGTCTAGGGGTCGCTAAGAGTCGGACACGACTGAGCGATCTCACTTTCACTTTTCACTTTCATGCATTGGAGAAGGAAATGGCAACCCACTCCAGTGTTCTTGCCTGGAGAATCCCAGGGACAGCGGAGCCTGGTGGGCTGCTGTCTATGGGGTCGCACAGAGTCGGACATGACTGAAGCGACTTAGCAGCAGCAGAGGAACTGACCAAACTTCCAGAAGGAAGGAAGAAGTATAAGGATGAGAAAGGTAGAAATAAAACTGTCATCATTTATAATTGATAGTACGATCATCAGTCTAGAAAAAAGAACAACCTGTTAAGAATAAGAACGTTCACCAATGTTAGAACCAAGGTCAAGTTTTGAAAAATCAGTAGCATCTGTACACTGGCAGTAGAAATCAAGAATATGTGCGTGTGTGCGTGCATGTGTGTGCGTGTACTTTTTTTTGTAGTAAAAACTTTATTAAGACTTTGAAGTCAAAAAATAAAACTCTTGTTACAATTTTCTGAACCTTCAGGTCAGTTCAGCACAAGAAAATAATTGAATATTTAAAACATGTATATCTACTTAAAGAACATAATAGTAGAATGGAAGCAGGTTTTTTAAATATCTAAAACTGACAGTGAGTATCTGTAATATATATTAATAACAATCTTTATTGTTTTGTGACCTTTTAAAAAATGCGAGTATAATTGATACACAATATTGTGTTAGTTTCAGGTATACAGCAGAGTGATTAGTTACATATATAAAACCATTCTTTTATTAGATTCTTCTCCCATATAGGTTATCACAGAATATTGAGTTGAGGTCCATGTGCTATACAGTAGGTCCTTATTGGTTATTTACACACACACACATTTTACATATAGTAGTGTGTATGTTAATCCCTGACTCCTGATTTATCCTCTTATCCCATGTTTTCCCTTTGGTAACCATAAGTTTGTTTTTGATATCTGTAAGTCTGTTTTATAGGTAAGTTTATTTGTATCAGTTTTTAAAATAGATTCCACATAAAAGTGATAGCATATGATACTTGTCTTTATCTGACTTACTTCACTTAGTATGATAATCTCTGGGTCCATCCGGGTTGCTGCAAATGGCATTATTTCATTTCTTTTTATGGCTGAGTGATATTCCATTGTATGTGTTTACCACATCTTCTTTATCCATTCATCTGTCAGTGGACATTTAGGTTGCGTCTGTATCTTGGCTGTTATAAACAGTGCTGCAGTGAACACTGGGATGCATGTATCTTTTGGAGTTACAGTTTTCTCCTGATACATACAGAGGAGTGGGACTGCTTGATCATATGGTAGTTCTATTTTTAGTTTTTTAAGGAACCTCCATACTGTTCTCCCTACTAGTTTATATTCCCACCAATAGTGTAGAAGGGTCCCTTTTCTCCACACCCTATCCAGCATTTATTTATTTTTGAAGATGGCCATTCTGACCACTGTGAGGTGATACCTCATTGTAGTTTTGATTTGCTTTTCTCTGATAATTAGGGATATTGAGCATCTTTTCATGTGCTTTTTAGCTATCTGTATGCCTTCTTTGGAGAAATTCTGTTTATATCTGCCCATTTTTTGGTTGGGTTGTTTCTTTGATACAAAGTTGCATGAGCTGTTTGTATATTTTGGAAATTAACCACATCAGTTACTTCATTTGCAGATAGTTTTCCCCCATTCTGTGGATTGTCTTTTCATTTTTTTTTAATGGTTTCCTTTGCTTTGCAAAAGCTTTTAAGTTTAATTAGGTCCCATTTATTTTGATTACTCTAAAGGATACTGACATGATTATGTAAAAAAAATTTTTACCTGCGTTTTCTTCTAACAGTTTAGTATCTTACATTTAGGTCTTTGATCCATTTTGAGTTTATTTTTGTGTATAGTGTTAGAGAATGTTCTGATTTCATTCTTTTACATGTAGCTGTCTAGTTTCCCCAGCACCACTTACTGAAGGGACTGTCTTTTCTCCAGTTTATATTCTTGCGTCCTTTGTCATAGATTAGTTGGTCATAGGTCCATGGGTTTATCTCTGGGCTTTCTATCCTGTTCCATTGATCTGTATTTCTGGTGTTTTGTGTGTGTTTGTGCACCAGTACCATACTGTTTTGATGACTGTAGCTTTGTAGTCTAGTCTGAAGTCAGGGGGCCTGATTCTTCTAGCTCTGTTTATTGTTCTTAGGATTGCTTTGGGTCTTTGAGGTCTTTTGTGTTTACATACAAATTAAAAAAAAAAATCTTGTTCTGTGAAAAATGCCATTGCTAATTTGATAGGGGTTGCAGTCGAACCTGATTGCCTTGGGTAGTATAGTCATTTTGATTCTTCCAATCCAAGAGCTTGATGTATCTTTCCATCTGTCTGTCATTGATTTCTTTCATCAGCATCTTATAGTTTTGATGTATCTTTTCATATTCTGTCATTGATTTCTTTCATCAGCATCTTATAGTTTTCAGAGTCCAGGTCTTTTGTCCCCTTTGTAGGCTTATACCCAGGTTTTTTTTTATTTTCTTTTCGATGTGAATGGTAAATGGCATTGTTTCCTGAATTTCTCTTTCTGATTTTTCATCATTAGTGTATGGACTGTAAGAGATTTCTGTGTATTTTGTATCCTGCAGTTGTACCAGAATCACTGACGAGCTCTAGTAGTTTTCTGGTAGCATCTTCAGAATTTTCTGTGTGTAGTATCATGTCATCTGTAGTGACAGTTTTACTTGTTTTTCAGTTTGGATTCCTTTTCTTTCTCTCTGCTGTGGCTAGGACTTCCAAAACTATGTCGAATAAAAGTGGTGATAGTGGACATTCTTGCCTTGTTCCTGATCTCAGAGGGAATACTTTCAGCTTGTCACCATTGAGAATGATGTTAGCTATGGGTTTATCGTATATGGCCTTTGTTAGGTTTAGGTTGCTGCTGCTAAGTCACTTCAGTTGTGTCCGACTCTGTGCGACCCCAGAGATGGCAGCCCACCAGCCTCCCCCGTCCCTGGGATTCTCCAGGCAAGAACACTGGAGTGGGTTGCCATTTCCTTCTCCAAGGCATGAAAGTGAAAAGTGAAAGTGAAGTCGCTCAGTCGTGTCTGACTCCTAGAGACCCCATGGACTGCAGCCTACCAGGCTCCTCCATCCATGGGATTTTCCAGGCAAGAGTGCTGGAGTGGGGTGCCATTGCCTTCTCCTAGGTTTAGGTTACGTTTCCTCTATCCCAACTTTCTGGACAGTTTTTATCATAAATTGGTGTCAGATTTTGTGAAAAGCTTTCTGCTTCTATTGAGATGATCCTGTGGTTTTGCTTCAGTTTGTTAATGTGCTGTATCACACTGATTGATTTGAAGCTATTAAAGAATCTTTGCATCCCTGGGATAAACCCACTTGATCATGGTGTATGATCCTTCAATGTATTGTTGGGTTTGGTTTACTAGTATTTTGTTGAGGATTTTTGTGTCTGTGTTCATCAGTGATGTTGACCTGTAATTATTTTTTTGTGGTATCTTTGATTTTGATATCAGGGTGATAGTGGCCTCATAGAATGAGCTTGGAAGTGTTTCTTTTTCTGCAATTTTTGGGGAAGTTTCAGATAGATAGATACTAACTCTTCTTTGGATGTTTGATAGAATTGACCTGTGAAGCCATCTGGTTCTGGATTTTTGTTTGTTGGACGTTTTAAAATCACTGTTTCAATTTAAGTACTTGGGTCTGTTCATACTTTCTTCAGTCTCAGAAGATTGTTTCTAAGAATTTGTCCATTTTATTACCATATAGTTGTTCGTAGTAGTTTTTTATGAGCCTTTGTATTTCTGTGGTGTCATTGTAACTTCTTTTTCATTTCTAATTTATTTGAGCCTTCTTTTTTCTTGATGAGTTTGGGCTAAAGGTTTATCTATTTTATTGTCTCCAATAACTAGCTTTTAGTTTCATTGATCTTTTCATTTATTCCTTTTCTGATCTTTATGATTTCTTTCCTTCTACTAACTTTGAGGTTTTGTTTTTCTTTCTCTAGCTGCTTTGTTTACTTGAGATTTACTTGTTTACTCTAGATTGTTTACAGAGGTTTTTCTTGTTTTCTGAGGTAAGACTATATTGCTATAAACTTCTCTTTTAAAACTGCTTTTGATATGTTCCATCGGTTTTGGACCATCATGTCCTTACAGTCATTTGTCTCTAGGTATTTGTTGATTTCCTCTTTGATTTATTTAGTGATCCATTGGTTGTTTAGTAAATATTTTTCAGCCTCCATGTGTTTGTATTTTTTGTTTTTTCTGTATTTGATTTCTTATCTCATAGTGTTGTGGTCAGAAAAGATGCTTGATTTCAACTTTCTTAAATTTACCAAGGTTTGATTTGTGGCCCAGTATGTGATCTATCTTGGAGAATGTTCCATGTGCACTTGAGAAGAAAGTGTATTCTGCTTTGGGATGGAATGTTCTATAAATATCTGTTAAATCCATCTAGTAAAGTGTGTCATTTCAGGCCTGTGTTTCCTCATTGGTTTGTCTCTGTCCATTGATGAAAGTGGCTTGTTCAAGTCACCCACTATCATTGTGTTTTGTTGATTTCTCTGTTATCATTTGCCTGTTATAGTGAGGTGCTCCTATGTTGGGTGCATATATACGTCTTTTTGGATTGATCCTTGATCATTATGTCTCTTGTAACAGTCTTTAAAGTCCATTTTGTCCGATACGAATATTGCTGCTGTAGCTTTCTTTTGATTTTTCATTTGCATGTAATACCTTTTTCTGTCCCCTCACTTTCAGCCTGTGTGTGTTCCTGGAGATTGGAAGTGGGTCTCTTGGAGACAGCATATATATGGGTCTTGTTTTGTATCCATTCAGCAAGTCTGTATCTTTTGAGCATTTAGTCCATTTACATTTAAGGTAATTATTGACACATATATTCTTTCTGCCATTTTCTTGTTTGGGTTTGTTTTTGTAGGTATTTTCTTCCTTTCCTTTTTTCTTCTCTTGTGGTTTGTTGTCTCTGTTTAGTGTTGTGTTTGGATTGCTTTTTTGGGGTCTTTATTGCAGATTTTTGGTTTGTGGTTTCCACCAGGTTTAGATACAGCAGTCTATCTATATACATACAGGATTGTTTTAAGTTGCTGGTCTCAATTTCTGATGCATTTCCAATATCTTGTACTCTTCTCACGTATGTTGGTTTCGATACTGTATCTGTGTGTGGAGGATTTCCTACCTTTACCTCTTTTGCCTGTACCCATGAGCTTTCCCATTCATACTTTTCTTGATCCTATTTGTGGCCTTTTCCACACAGGGAAGTTCCTTTAGGATTTGTTGTGGCTTTCACAGTAGTCGCAACAGAGACCATGTGGGTCACATAGCCTTGAATATTTACTCTCTGGCTCTTTATAGGAAATGTTTGTTTGCCCCTGAGTTATGTCAGTGGAATAATAACAGCAGTAAAAATCAACTATAACGGGTGACAGTAGGGCTGAATATCAGAAACAAAGTTGAGTGAAAAAAGCAGAAACAAAAAAAATCTCAATTTTCATTTGTATTGAAAAGATTATGACCTGTTCAAGACCTGTGTTTAAAAAGTGAAAGGATTTTGAAGAATTCTGAATGACAGAAAATTTTTCACTGAATATTAGGCAAAGTATTACAATGCAAATCAGCCTATAGGATATGCTTTCCATTATATGTAAAGTTTTTTGGCAAAAGTCCCATAAACCAGGTGAGGCGCCTGCCAGGGCTTCGTGGTCCATAAGTTAGTGCCTGGGGCTCCTTCAGTAGCCAGAGAAGAGATGGTTATGGTGTCAGTGGCTGGATGGCAGAAAGACTTGTGCTTCCATGTTAATGGTTATGTTTTAAGAGACAGAATAAAGGCTGTCCTTCAGAGGAGAGTTTGAAGAATTTACAAAAAGATTTTCTAGAAAGTTAAAAAAAAAAAAAAAAGGCTGATGGTGTCCCCTTATACTACTGCATTTCCAAGTTAATACTGAGAGTATAGAAATGAGTACAACTCAGCAGGACATCAGGGCTGAAGAGCTAAGTAATGAGCAAAGTACTCAGGCATTGACTTTTACATCAGGTTTTTATTTTTTGCATTACTAGAAATGCAGAATTTGAATCCGTGGACTGGACAAACTGGGTTTGTTAAGTAGCCTTTGGAAGTAAATTAAGTGATTTTCATTGTCCCATGCCTGAAGCTAATGAAGGCACTAGTCATTCATTTCCTAGTGCAGAAAGGGAGAAGTAAACATACTGAGCTTGCACTGTGTGCCCAGCACCAGGGAGCGAGGGCAGGTGACACTCACACTGTAAGGGGACAGTAAACACAAATGTCAGGTGATGGGGAAGTGCCGTGTGGGGGAGGGGGGTCTAGACATAGTATGAGCAGTGGGGAGACAGGCTGCAGAACTTGGGAGTCCTGGTTCTCTTGGATGGTATGTATCCATTCACATCTGAGGGTACGTATTCGGGCAGTTTTCTTAAAACTTAGTGCTAACCTAAACATTTCATGTAATGAATTGATTGCAGAAATCATACATATGGCTGGGGATAAAGGAACAATATGCTTTTTAAAGGAAACTTCAAAACATGTTTTGTGAAGAACTCTCTGACTGTCGGTCTTTTGCATCCTCCTTAACGAGTCTCTAGTATGGGATTCCTTTTTACCTACAGTACCTCGCCCACTGGCCAGAGTACTTCATCGTTGCAGAGGCCCCTGGAGGAGAGTTAATGGGTTATAGTAAGTATAACACTACTAGTACTTTTCTGGGTAAGCAGTTAAGATAAAAATAGTTTTTAACTCTTAGACTGATCACAGAACTGGAAATATAATCATGATGCCTGCAATTTTCTTTTCAACTATTTGACAGGTTACTGATCTCTCTGTCTTAGGTACTGTGCTAGGCGCAGGGGATACAGCAGTGACCCAAACAGACCTAGTCATGTTACTGATACAAGTTTGAGCTGTAGATTGTCGGTTGTGTGCACATACACACATACATACCCACATGAAATGTAGGTCGTTTAAAAAATACATATCAACTAAGAGCACTAACAACAATTAGCTAGATGGCTTTAAGTAGCAGTCCCCAAACTTTTTGGCATCAGGGACCAGTTTCATGGAAGACCAATTTTCCGGTGGGGGTGAGGATGGTTTTTGGACAATTCAAGCACATTACATTTATTGTGCACTTTATTTCTATTATTATTATGTCAGCTCCACCTCAGATCATGTCCCCAGAGGTTGGGGACCCTGGCTTTGAGTGTTACTTAAAAATCAGAGCTTGGTCGTTTCATTTATGATAACAGTATACCACACAGTATTTCTCCACGTGTAAGTTGTCATGTTTAGTTACTGGATGTGGTCTTTCATTGGCAGTCATGGGCAAAGCAGAAGGCTCAGTGGCAAGAGAAGAATGGCACGGGCATGTCACAGCTCTGTCTGTTGCCCCGGAATTTCGGCGCCTTGGTTTGGCTGCTAAACTTATGGAGCTATTAGAGGAAATTTCAGAAAGGTAGGAGCCTGTTTTTCAAATAATCGTTGAACTCTAACCATTTGGTTTTTCTCTTGGTGAATATTTATCAGTTGTTTCCTTCAGGTTGAATGTTGTCTGAATGTTGTCATGATGAAGTTTCATAGGAATTTCATGTTCAGCCTCTAATAATCCTGACAACAGTTCTGTCACATATTCATAGTGGTATTATTGTCCCTGTTTTGCCACTGAGGAAAATTAAAGCAGAGTGAATGATGTTCTGTAGACTCTTGAGCTGGGTAATTGGTGGAATCAGAATCTAGCACTCAAGGTCTCTGTTACTGTTCTTGCCACTGTGGCAGATATTCCCCAATTCTTTGTTAACTTTGCCCTTTGCATCTCAGTAATTTTTTTCATAGTGTCCTAGGCTAAAGAAAAGTTTATAGTTTTAAGCATTAAAACTGAAAGAAATATTTTCATTTCATTGTTAATCACTGTGGTTACCTCCTAATGAGACGCGCCTGCTGGGCATTGCATGGCTTCTCAAACCTTGGAATCTTGATTCTGCAGAACGACCTGCACTCTTTGGTTCACATTGATTTTCATGTGGTCCTGGGGCTTTTTAATGACAGGAATTGCTAAAATCCTGGCTTCATAAAGACATTGTGTCACCAAAAGAAATACAATGTGATGTGTATTTGTGAACTATACAAAGCCAGTAGTTTGCACGTGTCCAGCATGTAAGGCTTGCCTGTGTTTTTCCAAAATGTTTGAAATATTCTACAGCACCTCCATGAGTTTGGACCACTTGGGAGCACAGTTTGAACAGCCAACATTGTGGCTTTTTTTTTTTTTTAAAGACCTGTTTTATGTATCAGACATTTGTTATGTGTTACTTTTATTAAATCCATTAAAGTGGAGTGTTTTACAGAAGTAACCATGGCCTCAAAAGTCGACTTGAGGCAAGTCAAGGGCAAGAGGGAACTTGATTGAGCTCATTCTTGTTTAAGCTGTAAAAGAAGTCTAGTCCTTAAGAATTTTAAAATTCCTGTCATTAAAAAGCCCCAGGACCACATGAAAATCAATATAAAACAAGAATGCAGGTGGTTCTGCAGAATCAGGTTCTCCTAGACTGAACAGGGAAGAGGAGAAAATTTTTAGGAAGATTGTAGTTTTACACACAAGAATTAATGGCATGCATGTCTTGTTGAAAAAGTTATCTGACATTATTATGGTGGACAGGGAGTTCGGACATGTGTTCTAATAGCCATGACCTTACACATAAAATTTATAGGACAGACTATCTTTTAGAGCAGAAAACTACATTTCTTTCCTTCTAGTTCCTAAACCTTCATTACAGTAGTTGCTAAGATTTAAGTGACCTATATTTGTACAGAAGTGTCTGTGTACCTATACATATACACATACATATATACATGTATGTATTAAATGTACACTAAAAATAGAAATTATAGTTTCCAAAGAAAAAATTGACTAATAAAAATCAAAAAGGAAACTAAAGTGGCAAAACAAAAAGCATGACATGAGGTGGTAGTCATAAATCCCAGTATAATTAGGTAAGTACAACAGTGAATGTTAAGGAACTAATAATTGCCAGTTTAAAGACAAAGATATTATGCCAAGTGAAATAGGCCAGTCAAATACTACATGATACCACTCAGAGACCTAAAGTAGTTAGATTCATAATGAGTGGAATGGTGGTAGTGGGGTGGGGGAGGGGGAATGGGAAATTACATTTACAGTTTACCAGTAGGGTGAACCTCATGTTTAGTGTTCTTAGGACAGTAAGATTAAAAAAATGATACTGTCACAGCTGTACTCTATTTACAGGAAATACATGTAAAGATACAGAAAGATTAAAAGTAAAGAAATTTTCTAAATGGGGCTTCCCTTTTGGCTCAGCTGGTAAAGAATCTGCTGGCAATACGGGAGACCTGGGTTCGATCCCTGGGTTGGACAGCAGATCACCTGGAGAATTCCATGCATTGTATAGTCCGTGGGGTCGCAAAGAGTCGGACACGACTGAGTGACTTTCGCTCACTTCACTTTTTAAATTATGCAAATTCTAAAGCAAAAAAAAACTGAAAAGCAATTAAGGGTGTAATTAAGTCACATTATAGTTCAATTATTACTAGAATAAAAAACAGTCACTGCATATTGGTAAGAGTCAATCAAAAGTGTTACATACCTAGTGACAAAGTAAAAATGCAACTGACTAAACTACAGGAAGAAATAGATCATCATATTTAGAGGTATGAACAGGCCTATTCCTAATTAGAACAATCAGAAATTGATTTAATTGTATAAAACAAGGGTCAACAAACTTTTTCTGGGCCACCAGAAAGGGTTCACAAGGCCACTTGAAGTCTCTGTTGCACATTATAATTGATGTATTCTGTAATGTTCATCCTTTTAAAATGTAGTTTAGTGGGTTTCATGCTTTCATTGTATATATGTCACCATACTCCATAAAACTTCTTGAAGACAACATAGGCAAAACATTAAAATATATTTCTAAATATTTAAGGGTTGTCCCTTCAAAATTGTAAAAAAAAAAAAAAAAAAAAAAAAAGGATTCTTAGCTTGAAAATGACCAAGTCCAATTTTACACACAAAAAGGGAACTTATTTTTTAAGGCTAAGATAATCTTAACAAAAACCTGACAAGCGATACGAGAAAGAACATCTCATTACAGATGCACAAGTCCTGGAAAAACTTAGCAAATGGACCTAAGAATGTATTCTACCAATTAACAGACTGAAGAACATTTTTTAATCTCAGCAAATGTAGAAAATGCTTTGATAAAATACAGTATTCACTCTTGATTAAGCAGTATAGGATACAGAAAGGGAAAACTTTAACCTGCAAAAAGTATTTACTGAAAACCTGTAGTAAATATTAGACGTGATGCATGGAATGCTTTCCGGGACAGGACAGGATGCCTAAAGCCAGCTTCTCTTAGTAATTACTGGAAATCCTTGACCATACAGTGAAGCAATTAAAAAAAAAAGGGTATGAGGATTGAGAGGAAACATAACTGTTATTTGGACAGATAAGAGTGTACACGTAAAAAACCTGTAAGAATCTAGTTTGTTGGGTATAAAGTGAGTCTAAATCCAGCTGCGTTTCTATACAAACAGTAACATTTAGAAGGATGAGATCTGCATTGGCATCAGTCCACGAAGGCTTTAGGAAAAATCTAGCAAAAGCTGTGCAAGACCTCTCTGAAGTTCGTACAGCTTTATCTGGAGACAGTAAAGATGACCTGTGTAAATGAAGAGAGGAACTACTCATGCCAGTATTGTTTTCTAGGACTTCTCCCATTCTGATTTTTTTTTTTAATTACAGAAAGGGTGGATTTTTTGTTGATCTCTTTGTAAGAGTGTCTAACCAAGTTGCTGTGAACATGTACAAGCAGCTGGGCTACAGCGTGTACAGGACAGTCATCGAGTACTATTCGGCGAGCAATGGGGAGCCTGATGAGGATGCTTACGGTGAGTCCCCACTAGTGCAGCGTCCTGGAGGAAGGGACGTTTACATGCATCCTACAGACCAAAATACTCGGCTCTTTCAATACACTTAAAACAATCATATTTAAATTTGAGCTACAGTATTTAAATCTCCTGTAAGCTACCTTCATGAACCTACCACTAACTAACTTACATTAACTAACCAATGGTTAATTACCATCAATTGTTGTTTTGCTGTTACAGACATGTTACTAAGACTTGGTCAAGAGAACATTTGTAGGAAGAGCTGAATCCCAGCTAGGGTTCGGTTAGTGTTTCGTGTACTCCTGCTTGGGAGTCTCACTTATAAATACATTTCTCTTAGAATCTGGTAAAAGTGGGAGAGTAGGGGACAAAACCGCTTATGGTTTTGGTGTTTTTTTAAACACCTGTACATTTTAAATCTGATATAAAATTATACTCTGACATTTGGGTACTTACATTAAACTTTGCTTCTTAACAGATATGAGGAAAGCACTATCCAGGGACACTGAGAAGAAGTCCATCATACCATTACCTCATCCTGTGAGGCCAGAAGACATTGAATAACCATGAGCAGTGGTTCTTAGGCTGACGATGCTCCAGATAGAATTATGGACAATATTATTTTCATTAGATGACCTTGGAGCTCTATTAGGAGAAAAGGGGATCATTTAGCTCTTAAAGACTTAAAGAAAATACAGGTTATCAACTTATTTTAAGTCTTCTTGTTTCCTGTTAGCAATATCATACCTTCTAAAGCTGTTCATTGTAATAAAATCCAACCAAAAAAGGCAGCTAGGTGAGAAGGAAACATTCCACTGTTATGGCTCATAACACACTATTCACGGTGTGCTAGGGAAAATGATTGCTCCAGTCTCCCCCTAAATTCTGTGCCTGAGAACCACTGCTGCATATACAGTTTTTATTTTGTATTGAACTTAAGCTTTAAAAGCATATATGAAATGTATAAGTCTAAGATGTATAATAAAATGCACTGTTGACTCTATGAATGTTTTCTGGAAGTTTGATGGTCATTTATAAACCTAAAGTTAGCAGGA
The DNA here is from genome assembly GCA_024291935.2 of Okapia johnstoni. Taxonomy (NCBI): domain Eukaryota; kingdom Metazoa; phylum Chordata; class Mammalia; order Artiodactyla; family Giraffidae; genus Okapia; species Okapia johnstoni. The sequence continues at coordinate 31,011,019 of CM044324.1, forward strand.
TTGAGAAAGGTCATCACTTAGGGTTTCATTTTTCATTTACATACAAAGCATTATTTAAATGCTTACATGAACAGCCCCTCTCCGGCACACTTAAGCTTCCTGCTTATTGCAGACTAAGTTCTTCCCAGATACTTGTTTCCACACTGCCGGTCTCAGGTCTTTCCTCTGTCTAGTTTCACAATACTGTATTCCTGCCTTTCAAAATATAAAAAGATGATAAAGGGAGAACAGACCCTAATTTCTTTTAAAAAAAAAAAAAAGGTCAAACAATTAGATCACAGGCTAACCGCTTATTTTCATGTGTAGTTTTCATCATTTGTAATACCAGTGAGTAAAAGTGGCTCAAGAAAATGGAAAAGAATCACAAATGATTGTTCAAATCCTTTACTTTTGAAAGGACTTATTTTGGTGGAGGTGAGAGAGAAGTGATACTCTCCCAATAGAGTAACTTCTTCTTTCACGCATTTTACACAGGCACGGTATGTGCCTGCAAACAGCGTTAGTTTACACAAGAACTTGGCTGGTTTTTTTTCCTTTCACACATGTGCAACACAAACATGATTATGATTCGTCACTTACAGTAGCATCTGGCCAGTTTTCATCTCACCTGTGGCCCTGTGCAACTTAGCCAGTTCAGAACACGGCACTCCTCTGAAGCCCCTGCTCAGACCTTGGGACTCAGAGCCTATGACTCCAGCAGCCAATGCCAGTCTGGTGACTGAAGCAGTGAGGTGGAGAACAGGTTACTTTTACCTGCTGGTCCTATTTCTTTCTGCTCGCAAACGTTCCTATTTTCGAGATAGAATTTAATAGCGTAACAACTAGCTTTTACTCCCTTGGGTGACTAACATACTTGAAAATGTAATAATACATTTGCCCAAGTAAATTTGCTAATTGTCCTTACAGGTAAAGAAACGCACAGATATGCTTCCAGTCAAATAACCTTGGCAGTGAAGAACAAAAAAATAGGCTTGAGAATACAGGCTAGATTAAAGGAAACAATTTCTCAGATTGGTTAACTAAGGCAAATGCTTTTTTGCTTGAGAATATAAGCAATGTATCACCCAGCAAATACACCATCATCTTGCGTTGCTTTGTGTCATGACTTAGTTACCTCAGGTGTTTTTCACATTCTAAATCGAGGCCAGGTTGAATGAGTCAAGTTTTACAGGTAGACAGTCTCTGCTGCAGCATGCTGGGCAGTGTTTACTGGTGCTCTTGGTAGAAATGGTTTCCTTGTTCACTGTATTTTAGGAAACATGGCCAGGCCTTGCTGCTGAAGATTCATAACATACAGGAATGTGTCAAGAGCCCTGAGAAGCCTAAGTATGAAGAGACTTATCAGCAAGGCTTAACCTAGGGTTTCCCACACTCAGTGGAGCATGGGACATTGTTCTTCACAGCTCCTGAATTACTGTTCTTTAAACAAGCCACTGCAGAACTCAGCCAGTTTGGGAAACTGATTATGGTATAACTGAAATTTTACTAAAATGTTCTTGGTTTAAAAAAAAAAAAAACGCCTTGTGCAGAAATGTAGTAACTGTAAATTATTTTCCAACTGGTGTTTTCATAAGCATTAAGTATAAATGGCCATTAAGAAGGTACAGTTATTTATAAGTTAAAATTAATCCAAGCACTTCCAATTCCTCAAGGCATGAACATTTGACTGAGTACTCCCTCTGTGCCAGGTATACTCCTTTTCTAATTTAATCTTCAAAGTGAGCTGGCAAAAGTCATAAACTGAAAGGTTAGGTTATGTATCACTAAGTGACAGAGCTGGGGATGGAACTCAAGTCAGTGACTCGAGATGTGAATAAGTTACAAGTTTCAGATGAATGCATAAAATATCTTTATGAAGACAACCATGAGAAAGTGTAAAAGTTACTATGGAATGTAATTGACAACTTTTATAAAAAAAAGACTTTCAAAATTTTGCAGTTCCATCTAAAATAGATGAATTAGATTTCCTTATGAATGATGGAGACAAAATGTTTTAGACTCAGATAAAGAAAACCCAGCAGTTAAAGAAAAATTCCTTTACTTACAAACCCCACCCCCAACTAACCCAAGAGCATTTTAAAAATAATTCAAAAGTAGTTGTCAAAAGATCCCCATCAGTTTATCACTGGTGGGATACCCAAAAACTTATAGGAGTCGCAAGAATTCCAAACTATACATTTATAAAAATAATATAACATCTGTCAATACGAACAGGAGGGCCCAGCTTCCCGCTCAGCAGTGTCTGTGTCTGGGTCCTGCTCTCCAGCCTCCTTCTCCTGCTGCTGCTTCTTCCACAGTTTGGCCATGGCCAGGAGCTTGAGGTTGGGTTGGTTGGCTGCATCTTCCGGAAAGATGTAATCATAGTATTCTTCCCAGCCTGCATCCGACTACAGGGACAAAGAAAAACAGAAGATAAGCTAATCTGTGGCTGAAATGCATTTTTCAGTTAAAGCAGAGAATTGTCACTGTGGAGCCCAGGGTTCGTATTCAACTTACAGTTACTGTGCAAAACAACATCAAGGCCTACTTTGAAAGTTCTACTTTCAAGGGTAGGCCCTGGAGACCAGGAGTGAGTAACTTCTGCTGGATGGGTGTTGTTGCAGCTGCTGCTCACTGAAAGCAACAGTGTGGTGGGAAAAGTGCTCAAAACCTACGCACCGCTGCTCCAGTCAACCAGGAGACACGCAGTGTCCTCCACCCCACCTTGCAGTCCTGTGTGTGAGATTTTGAACTTCTGAAGATTTACTTGACTTTCACCTCGCAGTGAAGCCATAGACTTGGGACTCCTGGCTCTCTGCCTGCCCCTCCCACATCCAGTCGGCCCCTGACTGCACTCCCCATGGGTGCGCTGTCCCCGATTCCAGCGCTGCCTACCAGTCTCCTGAAAGACCCTCTCCAACCAGGCCCCCACAATCCGCCCACAAGAGACGCCAATTGCGTCAGAGCTCTGGGGGCTTTCCTACGGCCCACGGAGCCTCCCCTGGATTAGTTCCCACCTGGAGGCTGAGCTTCAGTGCCCTCCACCTCCTGTCTAATGTTCCAGAAACAACACACTTCAGACAGTTCCCGGAACCAGCAGTGCCAGGAAGACCCTGTGCCAGCCCTTCTCTGGGCTCCACCCTGGGTGGACCGTACACCCTGCCGTGTTCCCACAGTAACCAGACTGACCGGCTCCTTCCCCAGTTGCTGCCCCCGTATTCAAGGTTGTGCACGTGCCACGCAGTGTACATGCATTTCAAAGTCTGGGGCATTTCTGCTCGGCTGGCATAGAGGACCAGCGCCAGGGGCTCAGTCCTTACCCCGTCGTCAGCCTGGACCTTTCTCCTCTTCTTGACCTTTTCAGGCATGAGCTTGTCCACTCTCTCCTTATCTGACACTGTTCCAAATTCGTCCTCAAAGCTTCGCCATGACTCCAGCAGCATGAGCCTTTCTTCCTTTTCCTCACAGTTTCGCATGGTTTTGTTAGCCTCTTCATAAATTTGTCTGCACTTGGCCAAACTTCCTTCTTTCCCTGAAGACAACTCAAACTGTGCAAAACTGATCCATACCTTAGAAAGAAATTGTTACCAAACCAAATTAACCATGTCACCGAAGAAACAATAATGTAATAATAAAGCTAATTTCTCGTTGACAACATCTGAACATACCTACTGTATTCATCTCGAGTATTCTAAAGAATGTAACCTATTGACTAGCTGCTTCTGTATAGTAATGGTGAAGAAGTCTGCTTTTATATCCAATTAGGTGTCTGAAATAATCTTAATATTCTGAAAAAAGTTCTAATTTTTATTCAACCTACAATATCCAAGTTACTCACATGCAGTATAAATATTGGCCTGGTATAAGCTTAACATTCCAAAGTCTTGAGACTCACAAGCTCTCTGTAAAAGGAAGTGACTTAAAATATATTAAGAAAAAAACCTTAAAATATAGAAATACACTATGTCTTCCAGACTGCTGATTCGAGCAAAATCAAAGGTAGCCCACAAATCACAGGATACCTTGACGTGCTGTGTCCGCTGAAGCAATCTTCGGTAAAGATTTCGTGTTCTTTCAGTTTCTTCCTGCTCAATTTCAAAATCAATATATGATTTCCAAAGCACCTGAGAAAGACAAATTCATAGGTCAGTCTTGACATTTAAAAAGCAACATGCTCTTGTTTGAAGCATAGCCTAACTAGCATCTCAACCTAGAACATCCAGGAACCTAGAACTTTCTAAGGAACACACGGTATGTGGATACAACGACTAATGCTATTATTTATGAGCTGGCCAAGATTTGGCTAAGAGTCTACATTATGAGAAAAAAGACCTTGGATTTATTTCCAGATTCTCTTTTGAAATTTCCCAAATGCTGGACTTAACAAGAAGAGCAAAGAAACTTAAACTACCCAGCACTATCATAAGCCTGCCACATTCGAGGAACTTGTGCAGAGAAAATGCGCCTAGGTCAGTCAGCGTACACTGTTTCTGCCATCACTGTAAGTTCCCTGATGCATATGAATTCAACTCAAAAAGCATCCAGGGACCAGCTGCCCACTTGCTCGGTACAGCCTGTCAGAGCACAAGGACAAGAAAGATGTAGCCTGGACACCTGGGACCGCAGTCTGTGGAGTAGCTAAGGCCAACGGATGGGACCAGTGACCCAGAAAGCCCTGCCCAGTGCAGTCAGTGGGGCCTGGTAAACCACCAAGTGCAGACACCCCAGAGCAAGACTGACAGAACACTTGAGCAAGCCTGGAGGTTCCCATTGTCCAGGCTGCAGTTTGGCGCCATCTGGCGGCTCGAGCTTATCCCATAGCCGGCCAGGCCAGGGCAGTGGTGCCTCCAGGAACATCCTGATTTGGTGAGGGCCTAATCCAGGCAAGTCTGTGCCAGAATAATCCCTCCCCTGTATTCCATGTGGCCTTGACTGCACTGCCCTGGCCACCCTTTAGTCTTCTGTTACAGAAAGGGAGGAAGAGCCCACCTGTAAAATCCCAATTCATCCTGGTGTCACTGTGGCAGGGCTGAGCCACCCGCTAGAGAGGGCTTCTTCCCCACCTCTCTGTCTCTAAAACAAGTCCTGATCTTGGTGAAAGACTATAGGTGATATCGTCTCTATGCTCTAAAAGGCACACACACTTAGATGGTTATCTAAGGTAATGCTGGGCAAATGTCTGAAATAAAGCCACAGTTAACACGAGCACCTCACCTCTGGCATGTCCAAGCGTGGCTGACTAATGGCTAACTCGTAGATCGCCCGGGCTCGCTCAATATCGCCGAGGATTGTCTCTAATTCTGCAAATTTAATCCAAGAAGTACAGTTTTCAGGCCCAAATTCCAGGAACTTTTCATAAAGCTTCCGGCATCTGTCAAATTCCCGAAGCTGTAGCTCCAGTTCTATGTAACCTTTAAATAACTTGTTCTTTGGACATTTGCCTATGGATGTTCCCTGGAAAAGAAGACACCGAGGTGATGCCTGAGTGGGTCTGACTTGTGCCGACATCCTTGGCCTGGCCGAGAAGCTGTTACTCCACTGAGCAAGAGCCTTGGTGCATCAATCCGGCGAACCGCCTGCTCCCTCTGCAGTACCGCACTGCTCTACTGGCTCCTGACAGAGGCCTAAGGAAACCCTCCAGCTCACTCAGCTGTCAAGTGGGCCTGTTCAGTAAGAGGTGGGTTTCCTGAAGTGCCGGGAAAACTATTTTGAATCTCACCTAGTTTCTCGGGATCTCTTATGGAATGCAGATGTCAGAGGAGAACACTTCCCATGATAAAGGGGTTATCAATGAACGAACCCTGCTGCCCACAGCCAGGGGCTTATCAGAAGGACAGCTGCATCTGATCCTATTGAGAAACTTTAGAATACTTGTCAAGATGGAGGTGCATTTAATACACCAAAAATCTTGCACAAGATCAGACTACTAACAATTTCAGGTCAAATCTCGCTAGCCGCAGGAAAGATCTGGTTAACAGGTAGCTGTAACTGTCCATTGTTGACAACAGAATAACTTAAGCATTATCACCCAATCTTTCCTCTAAGGCCCAGCTTTCGAAAACATGCCTCAGGTTATAAAGGTACAGTATTTCTACTGCCTTCTTAGTGGGGGACTGGACAACCTGTAAAAGCTAAAATGTTAATTTCCTTCTCAAAGGACTTAATGATGCAACATGATCCTTTATTTACTCACCAAAGCTCTTCTGGCAAATGGTAAATTTTTCTGTCTTATTTCAAACTGTGCATATAGTAACCACATTTTGGCAAATGTAAACTAGAAAACAAAAGCACAAAAACTCACTTAAGTTACATTTAAATTAACACAAGGCCACAAGTGAATTTCCCTAAAGCTTCAGGGCTAGGACAGACGTATTTTCTCATTTATAAGCTAAGCTGACAATATCTGACAGAAATCATGAAGAGTAATCTGGACACTTCACTGTAATGCAGGGCTCTCCAGCCCCCACTGAGGGCAGCTTTGTGGGTGTGGGGTGAGCAGGCAGAACACACCCCTATGTTCCAGAAAGTAATTTGGTCAACATCGCTTGCTATCTCTACTGTCAGGAAATAAAGCCAACTGCCCAGAGTGGGCAAAGACCACGTGTCAACTGCTCCCAGAACACCCGTGTTCCTGTGCCTGTGGACATCCACATAGGTGCCAGCAACCTGCTGGCTGTCCCTGTGCAAGCTGAGTGCACTCTGCTCAGTCTGTTCCCATTACCATCCTCTCGGGATTTCTCCATTAGTATCTGTATCAGTCACTGGTCACTTAAAGGCTGTCCATTCAACTAGACTGGAAGCTGTTTTCAGAGGCCAAGAGCATACCTTGTTCTTATTTGTTTTCCAGGGTGCTTAGCACAGGGAAAGAGCTCATCAACAAATACAATTCCATGGGTTTATTTCACAAGTAACAGATGTAGGATTTTCATGTGTTTACAACAGAATGCCTACAGCAAACATACCTTTTTATGAGGAATGAGTTCCAAAGAGGCTTGGTAAACCTGTCTTGTCCTCTCGGGATCCTACATTAGGATAAGAAATTTGCACAAAATATTCATGTCCAATACTAACACTAATTTTACCATTACTAACAAAAAAGTACACCCCCAGCACCCAGTATGTTTCCACAAGCTGTTATTTCCATTTATGATCAAAAGCAAACTAACTTTGGGCATCAAGCTTTGATCAAAGACCCACCCACAGCACTGAGCCACCAAGTAAGAGCTTCTCAGTGGAGAGGCTTTCTTGTGTGATAGCAGGAACAAAGATGTTCTGCAGTCTTCAACCAACAGGATTCGTCTTTTCCTATTAACTTACACACAACTAATTTCTGAAAATTCTACTTAAAAGCAAGAATGTGCAATCCAGCTGTGATCCCTAGTTATGAGAAAACCCTGGCAACTATAAATAATGAAACCAAGGGCTGGTTAATTATTCCTTCAAGTGACTCAAGGTATAAAAAAAAAAAAAAAAAAACACACATAAAAACTAAAAGCCACCTTGCCTATGCCCACAACAGGTATAGAGAGTTTAAAATGTGGCAGAAAGAATGTAAATGGCTGCAGGGAGGCCTGTAAGAATATAGAGCGAAATTCCTGTGTGGTCAAGGCTCCGCGGCATCAGTTCCCACCCGCACCAGCCAGCTGCCCAGGAGAGCAGCCAGCCCCCCGCTGCCAGGATCCGCTCTGCACCTTGGCCTCCAGCTCCTCATAGAGGGCGTAGTTGATCCACAGGTAGATGTAGCGCTTCCAGTGCCTCTTCTCCTGCACGGGTGGCACGTTGGCGATGGCACGCTCGTACACTTCCCGCACCGTCTCGGCTTCTGCGTCGCTCTCCACCAAGCGCAGGTAATCGAACCACGCGTCGTAGTTGTGCGGGTTAGCCTGGAAACACCAGGTTGGATTAAACAGAAACCGAACCCAGAGCTGCACCTGCTGGACTAGGCAAGCTGACGGAAGGCACCAGACTGACTTTCTATACTCCAGCAGCTTTTTTTCTAGACTTTACACTATTTCATTGAAAAATACCATTTTTGAGATTTTATAAATAGACAGGGAAAAGGAGAGAAGACAGACTGTTACCCAGGGGTTCCCCAGCAAAGCTCCTTTCACCTACAACAGCCTTTTTTTGGGGGAACATCCCCGTTTTTAAGTTGGGTTTCCAAGGTTGTGCCAGGGGTAAAGAACCTCCCTGCCAATTCGGGACATGGGTTCAAACACTGGGTTGGGAAAATCCCCTGGAGGAGGGCATGGAAATCCATTCCAGTAGTCTTGCCTGGAGAATCCCATGGACAGAGAAGCCTGGCTGGCTATAGTCCATGGGGTCATAGAGTTGGACACAACTGAAGCGACTAGATCTGATAGACAGAATACCTGAGGAACTATGGATGGAGGTTTGTGACACTACAGGAGACAGGAATCAAGACCATCCCCAAGAAAAAGAAATGAAAAAAAGCAAAATGGCTGTCTGAGGAGGCCTTACAAATAGCTGTGAAAAGATAGGAAGCGAAAAGCAAAGGGGAAAAGGAAAGATATACCCATCTGAATGCAGAGTTCCAAAGAATAGCAAGGAGAGCTAAGAAAGCCTTCCTCAGTGATGAGTGCAGAGAAATAGAGGAAAACAATAGAATGGGAAAGACTAGAGATCTTTTCAAGCAAATTAGAGATAGCAAGGGAACATTTCATGCAAAGATGGACTCAATAAAGGACAGAAATGGTATGGACCTAACAGAAGCAGAAGATATTAAGAAGAGGTGGCAAGAATACACAGAAGAATTGTACGAAAAAGTTCTTCACAACCCAGATAATCACGATGGTGTGATCACTCACCTAGAGCCAGACATCCTAGAATGTGAAGTCAAGTGGGCCTTAGAAAGTATCACTACGAACAAAGCTAGTGGAGGTGATGGAATTCCAGTTGAGCTTTTTCAAATCCTGAAAAATGACGCTGTGAAAGTGCTGCACTCAATATGCTAGCAAATATGGAAAACTCAGCAGTGGCCACAGGACTGGAAAAGGTCAGTTTTCATTCCAATCCCAAAGAAAGGCAATGCCAAAGAATGCTCAAACTACCGCACAATTGCACTCATCTCACATGCTAGTAAAGAAATGCTCAAAATTCTCCAAGCCAGACTTCAACAGTACGTGAACCATGAACTTCCAGATGTTCAAGCTGGTTTTAGAAAAGGCAGAGGAACCAGAGATCAAATTGCCAGCATCCGATGGATCATCGAAAAAGCAAGCGAGTACCAGAAAAATATCTATTTCTGCTTTACTGACTATGCCAAAGTCTTTGACTATGTGGTACACAATAAACTGTGGAAAATCCTGAAAGAGATGGGACTACCAGACCACCTGACCTGCCTCTTGGGAAACCTGTATGCAGGTCAGGAAGCAACAGTTAGAACTGGACATGGAACAACAGACTGGTTCCAAATAGGAAAAGGAGTACGTCAAGGCTGTATATTGTCACCCTGCTTATTTAACTTGTATGTAGAGTACAACATGAGAAACGCTGGGCTGGAGGAAACACAAGCTGGAATCAAGACTGCCGGGAGAAATATCAGTAACCTCAGATATGCAGATGACATCACACTTATGGCAGAAAGTGAAGAAGAACTAAAGAGCCTCTTGATGAAAGTGAAAGTGGAGAGTGAAAAAGTTGGCTTAAAGCTCAACATTCAGAAAATGAAGATCATGGCATCTGGTCCCATCACTTCATGGCAGATAGATGGGCAAACAGTGGAAACAGTGGCTGACTATTTTTCTGGGCTCCAAAATCACTGCAGATGGTGACTGCAGCCATGAAATTAAAAGACGCTTACTCCTTGGAAGGAAAGTTACGACCAACCTAGACAGCATATTAAAAAGCAGAGACATTACTTTGTCAACAAAGGTCCGTCTAGTCAAGGCTATGGTTTTTCCAGTGGTCATGTATGGATGTGAGAGTTGGACTATAAAGAAAGCTGAGCACCGAAGAATTGATGCTTTTGAACTGCGGTGTTGGAGAAGACTCTTGAGAGTCCCTTGGACTGCAAGGAGATCCAACCAGTCCATCCTAAAAGAGATCAGTCCTTGGGTGTTTATTGGAAGGACTGATGTTGAAATTGAAACTCCAATACTTTGGCCACCTGATGCAAAGAGCTGATTCATTGGAAAAGACCCTGATGCTGGGAAAGATTGAGGGCAGGAGGAGAACGGGACAACAGAGGATGAAATGGCTGGATGGCATCATCGACTCGATGGACATGGGTTTGGGTGGACTCAGGGAGTTGGTGATGGACACGGAGGCCTGGCGTGCTGCAGTTCATGGGGTCGCAAAGAGTTGGACATGACTGAGCGACTTAACTGAACTGAAGCAACTTAACACACAATTTTTAAGTTTTTTAAAAGAAAGTATAAATGGAAAAATGACTTAGAGGCAAATGCATAAAAACTGATTAACAATCAGTTTTGTTTTTGTTTTAAATAAAGCAGCAATTGGTAATTTGAGCACAGCTCTGTGCTGAGTGATGCCCTGCACACCTCTCCTCCACAGAAGTAAAGGGAGCCAGGGCCCCGCCTTCCCGCCCCCTGGAAGCCACTGCACTTGGCAACATTAAGGACCCCTGTCGGAGAGTGGCTAAGGCGGGTGGGTGACACAGAGATGAAGGACAGAGGGAAGTGGTTTGTGGAAGTGCTTTCCATCGATGGGTTGATCATTCCCAGCCAGACTGAAATGTGACTGTCCCACCTTCTTCTTCAGGACGCTCTGCAACTGGCCTGATTCCTGCCCACTTTCCAAGCCTCCTCGTCCAGCTTCCTACCGATTCTGCAGAGCTCCTAGTATCTACAGCCATGAAAATAGATGTCTGTTCTCCTAAGTATCTGTTTATGTATGTGACTCTATGTCTAGATTTAAAACTATAATGGGATTGTACCACTCTCACAACTGCAGAACCTGTCTTGTCATTTACATATTCCGCTGACCTCATCTACCACCACTTAGTCCTTTATTTGAAAATATCTTAATTAATTTGACCAGGCAGAAGTATTTTAAAATACATAGTAGAGCAATAAAGGCAAACACTACTACCTTTGAATTCAAATCAAAACAGTATGTTAGAGAGAGAGATGAGGATGGAACTGTAACTACAATAGTCTTGCCCAGGCAGTTAACCTAAAGGGTAATGTATAAAAATGGTTTTTTTAGGTCAGTCTCTGACTTTTCCATCTTCTTTAAACAATGAGCTCAAACGGGTTCCAAATTTCCTTCACTCAAGTTGTGTCCAGTTAGCAGCCAACACTGTGACTTCCGACACTCGTGAGGCAGAGCAAGTCCAAGTGCTGTCTGCTTGCCTTTTCCACCTGCCCTGTTTACCTCCCCCTTCTGGAGTGACTGCTGGTTTACTGCAGACACAGGGTGGGGAGAGGACTGGCTGGCAGGTCTGTAGGTGCCACCCCACAACACTCACCTTCACCTCCTCCTCGTACTGGAACCTCCGCTTGCTCACAATGATGTCTTCGATGCCCCGCCTGTCACCAAACTTCTTCTCAAAGATGGTATAATTTTTAAAGAGTTCCTGGGCCTCCTGCTTCGAAATTCTATCGAGGGCATACTTGTAGATCACGCGCACCCTCTCAAACTGAAAGCAGACAGGATGGTTACTCTTCCAGAACACAGCACTCTTGTTCTAGCCACAACACGGAAAGCAACTGACGTAAAACATGACCTGTAAGTTAGACTGTGAGGCCTCAAAGTGTCCAAAGTACAGTTTTCCCTCTCCCTTTTGCTGAGGTACTTCAGTCAGGATGGACAGACACTCCAAGCCCCACATTTAAGTCTACCTAACCTGCCAGCTGGACATCGTCCTTGCATCTCGGACTCATCCGAGTCCCGCCCAGCTGGGTCGTTGTCAGACTCCCCATGCTGGTCTTGATCACGCACCTGCTCAGTCAGGGCCCTCCCCCCGCCCCCCACCTCAACTCCTCTCTCCCCTGCACCCCCACACTCCCTGCTTCCAGTCCACCCCTTCTACCTCAACTCAGCCCTCCACTTCTTCCCCCTAGGTCTCTGCCGACCCACTTCCATTTCTCCGTGGACCATGTGAAAAGCCCCCATCCCACTTCTGCCACCCTCCCCTTATACACTCCCCACGAAGCAGCCACAGGCCCACCACACGGCACACAGACGACATCCGACCACTTCCTGCTTAAGACCCTCCACACCTCCCACTGGCCTGAGGACAGAAACTGAACTCACCCCTGGGGCCTGTGCAAGACCCCGCACTCAGACCTCAGCACACAGCCCTCCCCATCCCGGATTATCTGAACTACGTCAAGGGATTATTTTCCACACATACTGCGGGAGAACACAACTGACTTATTTGTGGGGCCATCTTTCATTTCAAATTCTGTTCTCAGTACTGAGGACTCTACGCCTTTTGTTTCCCAGGCTCATTACTTGTAAAGCCCTTTAATCAGAGTATCAAATGACTCTTAGTTTGTAGATAATATTCTCATTCTAGATTTAAAGATTTATTTTCAAGTAGAACACACAAAATTAAGACAGTTGTAATACAACCTATAATCACTCCCAACCTGCAGATTAGTGACATGCACTGTTTTCCTTGAGAAATCATGTTTTTGTATTTTGAAATTATTTTCTCCAAGCATAAGTGAGAAACTGTAAATGAACTCAACGTGCACAAGAAGTCATCTTTTCTAAGCTCTTTTGCAACATAATCGAGTTCCTTTAATTTTACCTACTTCTTTCTGATTTTCCTCAAATTTGGCAAAGGCAACATAAAGGTGTTCGTCCATATGTTCGTCTCCAAAGAATTCGACAGCCCTCTCATACACTTTCCGCGCGTGGGCAAAATAACCATGCTTTTCTTCAAAGCGGGCGTACTTAATCCAGTTCTTCACATCAGGGTGCACGAGAACAAGTGAGTTGAATGAAGGAAAAACCAGGCAGAACAACGTGGCTTAAAAACCAAAGCCTAAACCCAGAACCTCAACAACACTCACTATGGCTATGGGGGTGATTGGAGACCCACTAACCTTTGACTCCCCGGGGGGCAGTATCTTGGTTCTCTGGCCTCCTCCAGTGCTTCTTCAGTATTTTAGGAGTAGTACAAAGAGGAGTTTGGAGTCACGAAAAGCTGAACCCTGTGACTAGCCGTGTGATCTGGGCAAGTTCTTACCTTATCTAAGCCTCAGTTTTATCATCTATAAATGATAAGAAAATAATAACAACCAACCTCATTTAATGATTGTCAACTATAAATGAGAAAAAAAGTGTAGAAAGCTCTTTGCAATTTCAGGCCAAAAGAATGTGCTCAACAAATGGCACCTGTTGTGGTATCTGCTTAGTAACAATATCTGAATTACTGATTAAGGAAAAAACACCTGAGAGGACTCTGGATGGCAGAGGAGGACTGCAGCTCACCTCTCCCCACAAATACACCAAGAGTCCAGCTACACATGGAACAGTTCTCACGGAGCACCTGCTGAACACCACCAGAGGACCTCAGACACCTGAAAGAACAAGAAAGATGCCCACGTATCCAGGTAGGATGAAAGAAAGAAAAACAACAGAGAACAATACGTGGGACAGGATCTGCACCCCTGGTGAGGAACTGAAGGAGAGGAGAGATTCCCGCACCTGGGGAAGCCCCCTTATTGCTGGAGAGATCACCTGTAAGATGCTGATGAACAAAATCAAAGATGACATAAACAGATGGAAACACATACCATGTTCCTTAGCTGGAAGAATCAATATTGTCAAAAATTACGATACTGCCCAAGGCAACCTACAGATTCAATGCAATCCCTATCAATAGCATTTTCCACAGAACTGAAAGAAAAAAATTTTTAATTTGAATGGTAATACAGAAGACCCCAAGTAGCCAGGGCAATCTTGAGAATCAAAAACAGAGCTGGAGGAATTAGGCTCCCTGACTTCAGACTATACTACAAACCTACAGTCATCAAAACAGTATGGTACTGGCACAAAAACAGAAATATAGATCAATGGAACAGGACAGAAAGCCCTGATATAAACCCACACACTAACCTATGACAAAGGAAGCAAGAATATGGAATGGAGAAAAGACAGTCTCTTCAATAAGTGGTGCTGGGAAAACTGGACAGCTACATGTAAAAGAATGAAATTAGAATACTACCTAACACCATACACAAAAATAAACTCAAAATAGATTAAAGACCTAAGTGTAAGGCCAGATCCTCTTAGAGGAAAACAGAACACTCTCTGACATAAATCACAGCAGTATCTTTTTGAATCCCCCTCTTAGAGTAATGAAAATAAAAACAAAAAACAAACAAATAGGACTTAATTAAACGTTAACAGCTTTTGCACATCAAAGGAAACCATTAACAAAATGCAAAGACAACCCATAGAATGGGAGACAATATGTGCAAACAAAGCAACCAACAAAGGATTAATTTCCAAAATACATCAACAGTTCATGCAGCTTTGTAACAAAAAAGACAAACAATCCCATCAAAAATGGACAGAAGATCGAAACACACATTTCTCCAAAGAAGACAGACAGATGGGGAAAAAACATAGGAAAAATTGCTCAGCATAACTAATTATTAGAGAAATGCACATCAAAACTATAAATATCACCTCACACTGGTCAGAATGGCCATCATCAAAAATCTGTGAACAATAAATGTTGGAGCAGACACAGAGAAAAGAGAACCCTTGTACCCTGTTGATGGGAATGTAATTTGGTACAGTCATTATGGAGAACAGTATGGGAGTTCTTCAAAAAACTAGAAATAGAATCATCATGTGATCCAGCAATCCAACTCCTAGGCATATATCTGCAGAAAACCCTAATTCAAAAAGACATATGCACCCCAATGTTCACTATTTTAATCTGCAGCACTATTTACAATAGCCAAGACATGGAAGCAACCTCAACGTCCATCAACAGAAGAATGGATAAAGATGATGTGGTGCATACATACAATGGAATATTACTCAGCCATAAGAATGAACGAAATAATGTCATTTGCATCAACATGGATAAACCTAGAGTATCAAAAATAACCAACAACCCAATCAAAAAATGGACAAAATATCTAAGTAGACTTTTCTCCAAAGAAATGCAGTCAGTCATACTAACTGAAGTAAGTCAGACAGAGAAAGACAAATACCGTTCATCACTTATAGGTGAAATTTAACAACAACAAAACATGACACAAATGAACTATTTGGCAGAGAGAAACAGACTCACAGATCCCAACATCAAATTTACGGTTGCGGAAGGGGAAATGTGTGGGGAAGTGATGGACTGGGAAACTGGAATTAACATACAAGGAATACTGGGCTTCCCTGGTGGCTCAGATGGGTAAAGCAGCCACCTGCATTGCAGGACACCTGGGTTCGATCCCTGGGTCAGGAAGATGCCCTGGAGGAGGGAATGGCAATCCACTCCAGTGTTCTTGCCTGGAGAATTTCATGGACAGAGGAGCCTGGTGGGCTACAGTCCATGGGGCCGCAAAGAGTCGGACACAATTGAGTGACTAACACACACACACACACACACACACACACACACACACACACACACACACACACACACACACACACACACACTACTGTACATAACATAGATAACAGGGACCTAGTGTATAGCACAGGAAACACTTCTGTGGTAAATTATATGGGAAAAGGTTCTGAAAAAGAATGGACATACATATATATATAAAACTTAGTTTGCTGTACACCTGAAACTAACACAACACTGTAAATCAACTGTACTCTAACAAAGGTTTAAGGAAAAAAAAAAGAGGAAGTTCCTGGTGGTCCAGTGGTTAGGACTCAGTGCTTTCACTACCATGGCCCAGATTCAATCCCTGGTTGGGAGAACAAATATCCTACAAGGTGTGTGGCATGGCCAGAAAATCAAGAGAGAAAAAACATGTCACGAAAAGAAAACTACTAATCAGAGCCAACAGAGACATTTTTGATTACAATTTTTCTTCTTCATAGGATGTATTTTTCATCTACCTTCCTTGAAGAAATCATTAAGTTTCCAAGTAGTAACACATTCCAATAGGGCAATGATTAGAGAGTACACAGTCCTTGGGGTCGCAAAGAGTCGGACACGACTGGTGACTGAACTGAACACGTTCTGTTAGGGCAATGATTAAGCAGCACCAGCTCTGAAGCTGACTGGCTCAAATCCCAGTTTCACCAACACCTGCGAGGTGCTATCCTGCCTCAGATTCCTCATCTGCAGAAGGAAGCAGCTCCTGAATTGAGGGCTGTCACAGGGATTAGATGACAGTATCGGTAAAGCACTTAAGAATAACGCATGGCACAGAGCAGGTGCGATACACGTTTTTGTTAAACTAGTAATATCAAAATGAGTAGTCACAGTTAAGATGTTAAAATTACATAATAAAGTTGAGTCTTGTATCTTGTGGTACTTATGCTCTATGAAGTCACTCTGCCTGAAGAATACCAAATCGCTACTCCCAGAAGAAATATGTATGTATGATACACACACACATACACACTATATATATCCATATATATGAATACACACACATATCTCACATAGACTGTGATTTTAAATCTTATAACGTTGGCAAATTCTTTTATTTTAGAAAAGAGAAAAGAAGTCTCAGAAGTGTTAAGTGACATGCCTAAGGCTGCCCACTAACCAGTGCCAGAGAAGGAATTCGGTCCTGTTCAGCTGGCCCAGAGCCGGGGCATCTCCCTCCCCTGCAATGCCCCTCTTGCTCCCTGCCCCGGTCAGTCCTGCAGGAAAGCAGAGACAGGAAGGCAGATGGTCTTCTTGTTTGTCCTCCACTGGGACCAAGTGCCTCGGGTGATGCAAATTTTTCATCACTCTGGGCTTGCCTGCAAATGACCGCCAAAGTGCCACAAATACTGATTGTGGATTTATGAATAAACGCTAGCAAGTAGGAGATAAACCAGCACAAGAACAGTGAAACAAGAATCAAGCACTGCTGAAGGTGCTTTCCCGTCACCATCTCCTTCCTCCTCACAATCAGCCCACAGCGGGGACTTTTACCTCCCTTCTTAAGATGGGGGAGCTTCTCCGGTGGCTCAGTCGTAAGGAATCTGCCTGCCAACACAGCAGACACTGGTTCAATTTCTGATCCAGGAAGATCCCACATGTCATGGAGCAACTAAGGCCATGTGCTACCGAGCCTGTGTTCTAGAGCCCGGGAGCCGCAACTATTGAGGCCTGCGTGCCTAGAGCCGGTGCTCTGCAATGAAAGAAGCCTGCACATCTCAACTAGAGTAGCCCCCAACTGCTACAATGAGAGAAAAGCCCGCATAGCCAAAAATAAATAAGTAAATAATTAAAAAAATAAAGATGAGGAACCTAGGGTCCAAGGAGTGACCTGACGTGTTGAGATCACACGGCTAGTAAACAGCAAACCTCTGGACCAACTCCAGTACTGGTGCCCATGACCAACATACACCCGACAGCAAACAGGGCCTTACGGTATTAACTTCCACAAGGAACCACAGCGTTAATGCCAAAGTATAAACAACCTCAAGCCTCCCTGGAAAAGACACAATTATCCACACCACAAACTTTGTGTCCTGAACAACTATGTCCCTAGAAAATATAAATGCAACTTACGAAGCAGAAGTTGACTTCTGGGCCAATGTCAGTGACTACGTGTCCCAGCCAGACCACAGCCCCCTGGCAGTGCAGCAGGCAGACCCGTCCAAAGGATATAGCGCTCATAGATGGTGCGGGCCCGGTCCACCTCCTTGTATCTCAGCTCGAAGTTGATGTATGAGTGCCAGGCCTGCTCCTCCGGCCGCCACTCCATCCAGCGCTCGAATACCTGCCGGGCACCAGCGATGTTCCCGAGCATCTCCTCCATGTATGTGTACTTGTACCTTCAACAGAATCATCTGAACTTATCAGTCACGGTCAAAATGACTTTGGATAAAAAACGGTCTTTGGCAATCTCTGGCTCTAACTTTGTTAACACATGAAGAGTCAGGGCTTTATCTTCCCAAAAGGTGAAGTCAAATATGTTCTTCCTATTAAAATATAAATCTGAAAAGGATCAGACATTGTAAAAAAAGGATTTTTCTCCTCAAATGTTGCTTAGTTCAACAAAAAGATTCTTCTGTATAAAAGATTGCAACCAAAATTTCAGTTTTGATTACATAGCAATTATACATTGGGATTGGATGCAAGATTTAATACTTATGATTACAACTATAAATAAAATAATTACACAGGGACTTCCCTCATGGTCCAGTGGTTAAGAACACCTTCCAGTGTGGGGGACATGGGTTTGATCCCTGGTTGCACAACTAAGCCCATGTGCCACAACTACTGAGCCTGCGCGCTCTGGAGCCCCCGTGAACCACAACTAGAGAATAACCCATGCATCACAATGAAGACCCCACATACTGCAACTAAGAGTCGATGCGCCCAAATAAATAAATAAATATAAAATAAACACATGTACACATACACACAAAAAGGTGGAAATTTAGTCTATAAAAAGCCATTTCATTAGATCAGGAACTTACCAGAACTGGTTGACTCGAGGCAGAGTCGTTATGGCTCGGTCCCAGATATTCCGGGCGTGGTTGACCTGGCGATTCTTCATTTCCATTTCGGCATATTTCAGCCATAGTGTAATATTTCGGTAGTCCACATCCAAGGCACGTTCGTATATGGATCGAGCCCTTGAGAAGCCAGATTTGGAGGGTATCAGTTACAGCACGTGCAACGCACCTGGCAACCACCTCAAGGCTCTGCTATTTTGTCAGGTGTTTATTGTGAGTGAGGTCTGGGCATAAAAAGGTGAAAAGATATGATGTTCTCAGAAACCTTACAAGTTTTAGAGAAAGACTGACATGCATGTAACTGCAATGCGATGTTACAGTGAAGGTCTGCACAAGGAAGGAGAGGGGAAAGAAAGAAAAATGTCAAGTGGAAAAGTTAGTCAAGGGGTAGGTGAGAACCTGGGGAAAGTTCCCAAGAGCAAGCAAGGGGGCGGGGGGGGGGGCGGTCCCTGCAGGCGTCAGGGTGAGGAGACTTGATGAGTCCTGGGCCCGGCCAGGGCAGGGGGGCATACTGGGAGGACACAGGAAGGTGGGACAACAGGAAGGGTCAGGTCATGATTTCATTTTGTTGGCCACTGGTTTTGAGCGGAACAATGTTTCTTAAAAAAAAAAAAACAACAAAAAACGAATTTCCCAATATGGAGAAAACGGATGGAATCGCACTTCTCTGGCTGCAGAGTGTGCGCTGGTGACAAGACCCACCTGGAGAGCCTCCTCCACTGTTCCCCCCTAGGACCAGCCCACCACAGCGCTCCTGAGGCCCCTCAAAGGAACCCTAGGGTCCCAAGGAACAAACTCTGAAATTTTTTATTTTATTATTATCAGAGGCACACGATTTTACACGTGCTTTAACTTCTATGTTTTTGTATCTGGTAACTTAAGAATTTCTATTTTCGCAGTTACATGCTCAGTGACTTTACCTCTGAATCTCCTTTAGACTCTCTTCCCATTGCGCGTATTTTATCCAGTTACTAATCACAGTCCTGTTTTTTCTTATGTTATCTTCGAAAGTCTGGCAAGAGGCAAAAAGGGTCAAATTAAAGGGAAAATAACTAAACATGACACTGTCTTTTGTCTATTAACCCTTGTACTAAGAAATTTATTCATTTTGCTCTTATTTAAGAGAAATTACATTCTGGAATCCTTGAGAGATAAGAAACCCACTGAAGAAGGTTAAAGTCACAAGTGTTTCTTTAAAGTCTTACAGGCAAACAAAAAGAAAACTTTAGATAAAGAGAATTAATAGTATAATTGCTGACATTTTCTCTTATTGCTGGTAACAACTAACTGGTACTTTAATATACTCTACGTGTTACTAATGAGAAAGTGTTTTTGACTGTTTAAGTCCTCTCAGTAACGTCTCAGACATTATTGAGGATAACTAAATAGGTAGATACAACAGGACGAGCAACAGGATTTTTTAAAAAAATAATCCCACATCCTGGGGTGGGGGAATTCAGATCAGATCCCCGGGTCCTCTCTCCGCTCTACCCTAGGTGTTACCTCTCAGCACAGAAGGCCGCTACAGACAGAAGAACATGACCACAATCTCACTAATTCTACCCCTTCTCAGCTGTCAGTTGTTCTGCCTGGTAAACACCCACCCATTTTTGTTTCAGCACTAAAAATTCTGTCTGTCGTGGATTTAATGTAGACAGACAACTCGTGGTGTATTTTATGAAATTTAGTGATAACGTAACCACTTGGTGAGCAGAAGTTACATTACCCAGGTGGCCAGAAACATTAAACTCTTCTTAGTTTATAGTCTCTCCAATCAGTGAGGAACTTTTCAAACTCTGGTCTATAAATTCTTCATGATATTGACAGACTAAAACAGACCACACGGACCAACCTTCCTCTTCCGTAGTTTGTAATCGTTTAACTCTTCTTCATCTGTGATCTTCTGTTGAGGGGGAGGTGGAAGAAGCTCAAGTTCTCTCTCCTTAGCTTCTCTTAGCAGTTGCTCCGCAGTGATCTGTACTTCAGCTGGGGCTTTGTTTTTCACCTTTTAACACAGGAGACACTTCCACTTTTAGCAGATGCTTTTCACACACAGTTTAAGAAACAAATGAACTTTTTTTTAGAATGTGAACTTTATAAATGCTATTATAAGATGCCCCCTTTGCGTGACGTGCTCCCATTTCTCTATGAAACTAAAAAAGAAACAAAAACTTTTTTATTTCATGTAAGGTATTTATCACAAAGCCATAGATGAAAGTCTCAAGAGGAAAGGTAGCAAAAACAACATTTCTCTTTTAGACTAGTATAATAAATTTTGAGGCTGCCTAGGTAAAACTCTCACCAGAGGTCTTATCAAGATGTGTGCCATGCGTT
This sequence comes from Okapia johnstoni, assembly GCA_024291935.2. NCBI lineage: Eukaryota > Metazoa > Chordata > Mammalia > Artiodactyla > Giraffidae > Okapia > Okapia johnstoni. The sequence goes on from CM044324.1 coordinate 31,031,923, forward strand.
AGCTAGCATTTCAACCTCTATTTACAGAATCCTTCAATTTCTGCTTTGGCCTCAGGTGGATAACCGTCTTTGATTTTTCATGGCATTTCAAGTCAAAGACATATTCAGTAAGTTCCTATCATTAGACTGTAAGCTTCTTGAGTTCTCAGAGCTGTGCTGTCCAACACAGCAGCCATGAATCACATTTGGTAAGTTCAAATTGGGCTGCAAGTGTAAAACACAAAGGGGTTTCGAAGACTTAGTATGGGGAAAAAAAAAAGAATAAACTATCCAATTAAACTTTTTGTATTCATGACATAATGGAATGACACTATCTTGGCTACACTGGGTAAATAAAATGTATAATTAAAATTCATGTCACCTGTTTTGACTTTTTTTTTTTTTACTATAGCTATGAGAAAACTTAAAATTATCTATGTGGCTCACATTAAATTTTTATGGGATCTGTGGAGCCCAATAAAATTTTATGGAACTAAACTATAAGAAATACTAAGTATTTAATGCCACGTGTGCAATGACGATGCTGAGGGCGCCTAATGAACATCAAGTGCCAGAAACTGTGCTGTGTGCTTTCTATACTCTCTGGGAGTCATCCAAACGGGTACCTAAAGGACAGGCTCCAGAGAGTCATCTGAGCTGGAGAAAGGAGGGAGGGAAGAGTACGTGCAAACCTTCAGGACAAATGCTGTCACATATTAAGCATTCGCTAAGTATTAACCGCCGACGGAAAAAGTCGTATCAGCCAAAGCACAGCCCTTGTCATCTCTTCTTCCACTCTCACCCGGGGTTGACTCCTATTACCGCCTTCAGCACAGCTTAACCATCACCTCCTCGGCAAAGTTTGCGCTGGAGAACCCTCACACGAGCCCAGGAGGCCACGGCATATTCCCCTGGGGCTCAGGAGCCTTTGCAAGGCTGCAATTCTACCCTAACGGAGGACAGCACTTAGCCCGCTCTACCCCGAGCCCCAGCGTCTAGCGAGTATCTGGTTCAGCGGGTCTGTGCTGAAGGACCTCTCTCCTCCCCCAGATAAACACCTTCTAACACGACGACCACGCGGACGCGGGGGTGCCCCCCACACCCGGCTGTCCCTCCCGGCCCGCGGTCCCCGCTCAGGGAGGGAGGACCAGCTCCCTGGACCACACGCCTCCCTCCCCGGGCACCACCGAGGCCGGGCCAGCCCCATCCCCGGCCTCCTCCCACAAGGCCCCGAGCCGCCCACCTTGGCCACTTTGGGGATCCTTTGTTTTCCGGCCGCGGTGGAGGCCGCCATGGCTGCAGCGGCGACCGCGGGCGAGCCCGGGACCACAGAACACCGTCCCCGAGGGCTCGCCCACACCGCGCAGCTTTCCGACAACAAGCGGGATCCCGGAACCGGAAGCGGAACTGGCTGGGCGACTTTTGACCTCTTTCCCGTGCCGTGACGGAGTCAACGTCGTTTCTGTGGTAACCGAGCTGCGCGTCCTCTTCGGAGCCCGTGACTTTCTGGAGTTGAAGGTGAGGTGAGGAGTGCTGGTTGCCCGCCGAGAGGCGGGCAGAATCCGGGGCGTCAGGGGCGTATCCTCAGGTCGCCTCTGGGATTGGGGTGACCGTGCGAGGACGGGTGGATCCGTGAAGCCACGGTATCAGGCAAGGGGACAGGAACCCGGCTCCCGTGCGGATGCGCGAGGGCGGGGGTAGGGTAGAAAACTACCATTCCCGGCATGCTTAGCGGCAAGCTGCTTAGCTCCTCGGCAGTCCTGAGCTGCGGTGCATTCTGGGCTTTGTAGTCCAGAATGGTCAACAGGCCCCCCCCCCCCCGTTTTCTGGACAGTTGTGACCAAATAATTCTATGGCTTATCAGTGAAAGTAACTGAAGGAATTTTAAAGCCAAATAACAGAAAAAAAGTGAAAATAAATCATCAGAGTTCTAGCAAATAATCTAGCCTTATGATATCAGATAAACAGATAATTAGAATTTTCTGTCATTGTGTCTTAATGTCAATTTTCTTAGCGCCAGTGCACTTAGCTTTTATTGTTGATATTGAGTCGTGAATTCAGGTCCAACTCTTTCCGACCTCATGGACTGTAGCACACCAGGCTTCTCTATCCTCCACTATCTCCTGTAATTTGCTCAAAGTTATGTCCGTTGAGTCAGTGATTCTATCTCATCATCGCACCCTCTGCCACCCCTTTTGCCTTCAGTCTTTCCCAGCATCAGGTCTTTTCCACTTACTCGGCTCTTTGCATATAGTGGCCAAAGTATCAATCCTTCCAATGAACATTTAGGGTTGATTTCCTTTAGGATTGACTGGTTTGATCTCCATGCAGTCCAAGGGACTCTCAAGAGGCTTGTCCAGCACCACAACTCGAAAGCATAAATTCTCTGGTGCTCAGCCTTCTTTATGGTCCAGCTCTCAAATCTGTGCATGCCTGTGGGGAAAACCATAGCTTTGATCATACAGACATTTGTTGGCAAAGTGATATCTCTGCTTTTTAATATACTGTCTAGGTTTGTTATAGCTTTCCTTCCAAGGAGCAAGAATCTTTTAATTTCATGGCTGCAGTCATCATCCTGCAGTGATTTTGGAGCCTGAGGAAAAAAAATCTGTCACTGCTTCCATGTTTTCCCCTTCTATTTGCCACAAAGTGATGGGACTGGATGCCATGTTTTTTTTTAATGTTGAGATTCAAGCCAGCTTTTTCACTCTCCTCTTTCACCCTCATCAAGAGGCTCTTTAGTTCCTCTTCCTTTCTGCCAGTAGAGTGGTATCATCTGCGTATCTGAGGGTACTGATATTTCTCCTGGAAATCTTGATTTCAGCTTGTGATTCATCCAGCCCAGAATTTCACATGATATACTCTGCATGGAAGTTAAATAAGCAGAGTGACAATATACAGCCTTGTCATACTCCTTTCCCAATTTTGAAACAGTTGTTTCATGTACAGTATTTTTCTTGACCCACATACAAGTTTCTCAGGAGATAGGTATGGTGATCTGATATTCCCATCTCTTTAAGAATTTTCCACAATTTGTTGTGATCCACACATTCAAAGTCTTTAGTCGTTAACTATATGACATAAATAATATCTATTTCACCAGGATTAAAGAGAAAATCTATGTAAGTTCCGTTCAGTCGCTCAGTCGTGTCCGACTCTTTGCGACCCCATAAATTGCAGCACGCCAGGCCTCCCTGTCCATCACCAACTCCCGGAGTCTACCCAAACCCATGTCCATCAAGTCAGTGATGCCATCTAACCATCTCATCCTCTGTCGTCCCCTTCTCCTCCTGCTCCCAATCCTACCCAGCATTAGGGTCTTTTCCAATGAGTCAACTCTTCGCATGAGGTGGCCAAAGTACTGGAGTTTCAGCTACAACATAAGTCCTTCCAATGAACACCCAGGACTGATCTCCTTTAGGATGGATTGATTGGATCTCCTTGCAGTCCAAGGGACTCTCAAGAGTCTTCTCCAACACCACAGTTCAAAAGCATCAATTCTGCGGCACTCAGCTTTCTTCACCTCATGGGCATAGGAGCCACCTCTGGAAGTCCCTTGCAAGCCATGTCTCTTACACTTATTTGGCCACAGACCTCTTTTCATCTTAGGACTTCCCAGGTGGCTCAGTGGTAAAGAATCTGCCTACCAAGCAGGAGACGTGGGTTCGATCCCTGGGTTGGGAGGATCCCCTGGAGAAGGAGGTGACTCAGTAGTCTTGCCTGGGAAATCCCATGGACAGAGGAGCCTGGTGGGCTACAGTCTATGGAGTTGCAAAGAGTCGGACATGACTGACTGACTAACAACAACTCTTTCAACCTCAAAATATCTCCCAGGACTGCCGCCCTTTGGGCTCTGGTGTGGGGGAATTCTGTTTGCACAGTGGGCGGCGTCTGTATTTCCCCTCTAACTCTTGACCATGGTGGCTGATTAAATATGAGGACCTGAATCAGTAAATAATTCCTTTCAATGTTTGTCAGTCCTATTGTTTGAATATTTTTAAAGCAGCTTTGTGGAAAACAAAAAATACCGTTGCAGTCATTTCTAGCCAGGCCAATTCTCAGAAACTTCATTTTCCTGGAGAGACACATGTCAGCTAGTTTTGGGGGACAGTTGTCATAGCCTATGCCCAGGGGAGGTGTATCCCACCAACTACGCTCACTCTGACCACACGAAGACTGAAGGAATGTCCCATTTTTGTAAATATGTAGCTAGACTGGCTCATCATCTCAGGCTAACAGTGGGCTGTGTTTCTCTCTTTTGGGGACAGGATCAAAAATGTCAGTACTCACTTCTCCAAGAGGAAAAGTGGAGGTGGTACATTGCCGAAGAACAGAGTCACAGGATATTTATTGTATCAAAAAACTCGTTAGAAAATTTACCCAGAAGCTCTTCGGAAATCTTAATGTCATCTATCTTCTGTAAGTATGTAGCCAAGGGGCTCCACTCCTTTGTCCTCATGGGGCTTATGGCAAGGAAACGGACAGCAGGAAAGTCTGCCCTACTGAGCAGAAGGTCTCTGGGAACAACTATCACTAAGTCCCATAACAAACATAAAAATTGGAAAGATTTCTCACTGCTTTTGGATTCAGGCAAACTTGAGTTCAAATCTTGACTGCTTCACCTACCAGTAGAGTCACTTGAGGGCAAGTTAATAATATTAGCTACCAGTATTGAGAATTTATTTTCCTTCAGACTCCATGCTTTGCCAACACCATCTTGTTTAATTCTGAGGTAGCCGCTGTCATGCCCATTTTTACAGATGAGAAAGTGGAGGCCCACCCAAGGTCCAGCAGTTAGTAGGTGACAAAGCCTAAATGTGCTCTCAGCCACTTCTGTTGATCTGTTCTTCTAAACTTTGAATTAGGCATAATTTTTTTTTTTTTAGAAAAGATCTTTTTTCTCCCTGTTTTGTTTTTGGACACTAGAATATGAATATAGGGCTTCCCTGGTGGCTCAGATGATAAAGAATCCACTTGCAATGCAGGAGACCCGGGTTCAATCTCTGGGTTGATAAGGGAATGGCTACCCACTCCAGTGTTCTTGCCTGGAAAATCAATGGACAGAGGAGCCTAGTGGAGTACAGTTCATCGGGTTGCAAAGAGTCAGACATGACTGAGTGACTAACACATAAAAATATCCTATAATCGGCTCCTCGTTATTTTTATTAAGCATGTTAAGAGATAGCTTAGTATCTTGGATCTTATAAAGCTTCAGATTAAATGCAATCGAAATGTTTAAACTAGGCCAGCCTAAGACATTAAAATTCACAGTTTCTGATCACCACACTGATGAATATAATCTAAATTTGGCATAGTTTTGTTGGAGAGCAGTAGGGCAATATGTATAAAAGCTTTAAAAGTATGTATAGCAATGAAATTATTTCTCTTTTTTGGCATTATGGTGGGTTAAACACCATAATGATATCCTCTGGATGGAAACATGTTGATATGCGCGCGTGTGCGCGTGCGCGTGCGTGCACACACACACACACACACACACACACACACACACAAACACATACAAAGTAAGGACTATGCTGAGAAAGTTGTCAGAATGAAATCAGAAACTTCAGGACAATAGCAGGAACCCATGCCACTTTCTCCTTGAGGATTTTTTGCTACATTCTAGAAACCTCACACTTCTGTTTTGACAGGTTTTCAAGGAACAGAAGTTACATACTCTCTATACTTAAGGAGGGAAGTATTAGATTTCTTTGTATAAAATTATATTGTTTGTAGGGATGAAGGAGATATAAACCCACTGCATAAAAGTAAGGAAACTTGGCCATTTCAACCTCAGCATGAATGAAAGGGTTGGGGGGAGGGATAAAGCTCCCCTGCACAAGCTTCAAAACTTTCTAAATAATGGATGCATTTTCAGACAACCAAAACTAAGTTAATTTACCCATAGACTGAATAAAGTAAAGGCAGTGGAAAATTTGATTAAAAGTGGTTACAGGTTAGTACTGTATCTAGGAGACTGCTGAAATAAATGCAGATCAAGTCTGAAAGGGTAGAGCTTCAGCTTAGACTTCAACTAATACTCACAGATAAGGTTCTAAGGAACATACACTCGCAGCTAAAAATCACAACACAAGTACACAAGGAGACAGTCACCGTTAGTGAGAATCAAAGACAAAAGCTATACAGGAGAATCAGACTCAAAGACTTCAGATATTAAGTCACAGAATATAAAATAACTATACTATGTCTAAAGTGAAAAGGTATGTTTAAAAGACCATAAAATGAAAAATGAGTATTGACAATGTCTAATAGACCATCTAGAAAGAAATAGAGTTAAAGTTAAAAGCTCAGTAGATGAATTAAGCATCATAATAGACACAGGTGAAGACAGAAGTAGTGAACTGGAGGATCAATAAAAATAGATTACCTGGAATTCAGCCCAAAGAGACAGAGACAAAACATAAAAATGGGATACTTAACAATTAGGTATGATCAGACTTCTGAGCAACTTCCCTTTCACTTTTCACTTTCATGCATTGGAGAAGGAAATGGCAACCCACTCCAGTGTTCTTGCCTGGAGAATCCCAGGGACGGGGGAGCCTGGTGGGCTGTCGTCTATGGGGTCGCACAGAGTCGGACACGACTGAAGTGACTTAGCAGCAGCAGCAGACTTCTAGAAGGACATAATAGAAAGTGGAAGAGTCAGTATTTGAAGAGATAATGGCTGAGAACTTTCCAGAATTGTTGAAAAGCACACATTCTTACAGAAAACTCAATGAATTCCAAATAGGAAAAAATGCACAGAGAATTCTACAACTAACCACATCATAATGAAACAGCAAAACACCAAAGCTAAAGAGAAGATCTGAAAAATACCTGTAGAGGAAAAACAAGTTGCCTGCAAACAACTAAAAATTAGTCTAATGATAATTCTTACTAGCAACAATGGTACCCAGAAGACAGTAAAATGTTGGAGGGTAAATAACATCAAACTAGAATTTATACCTAGTGAAACAATGTTTCAATACTTAGGGAAAAATTGAACGAATTTTTTAGATAAACAAAAACTAGTTTATCAGTTACTTTACTGGTAGGCTCTGAATTAAGGAAATTCCTCAGAACATACTCTAAGCAGAAGGAAGAATATATCGTCTGGAAAAACCCAAGATCAAAGAAGGAAAGTAAACAAAAATATGTATAAATATGAAAAAAAATCTAGCTTGTATGAAACAGTAACATTAACAATGACTAATCTAATATAGATACTAACTATAAATGGTAAGTTATAAAATATCAATAATGAGCTAGATAAAATACAGGACAAAAATAGCTGATAAATTGGGGGGTCGTGTGATTAAATTGAAAGTAGCTTTAAGGATTTGTTGAGGAGGAGGGTGTGGTAGGTAGTATTCAGAGGTGTTCCCCCTCCCTCCCACTAACCACATGCCCTCCATCAAGTCCTTTTCTAGTCCCTTCTTGCCCTGAGTCAGGGCTGGCCCTGTGTATAGACATCAGCAACAGGGATGCTCTATGACTCAAGTCTAGACCGTAAGAAGTCTGCAGCTCCCACTGCTCTCTGAAATGCTCCCTCTTGGAACCCAGATGCCACACTGTTAAAGGGTCAAGTCACAGGGCTACACGCAGGTTGTCTCACCTGACAGCCTTGGCCGAGCTCTTAGCCAATAACCAGCACCAACTGTTAACAGTGTGAGTGGAACGATTCTAGACGTTGGATTTTCAGTGGACTCCAGCTATCAGTCTGCCATCACCTGAGAGACCTCCACCGAATACTGCTCAATCAAAACCAGCTAGCCCACAGAACCATGAGAAATGATGAAAAATCGTTGTTTGGAGCCTAGGGGTGGTTTGGTACAGGTCAGTTGATAACTGGAACAGAGGGTAAAGACTTTGTTAGCAATATGTGTTAGCTTGGGCTAGTATAATCATTAAAGGATAGGCGTAGAGATTATAACTGCTGATCTATGGAGGGGAAAATTGAACAGGAAATTAGTAAGAAACCAGAATCTAAAAGAAGGCAAGAAAAGAGGAAGAAAAAAGAAACAGAAAGCATAGAACACATTAAAATCACATATCATAGGAAGATTGAAAAAAATTCTGTATATCGGTAATCAAAATAAATGTATCTGAACAAAATTCTTCAGTTAAAATATAAAGATGAATAGATTGGCTGAAAACAGAGCAAAACGAAGAGCAGTCGTATTTTACATATGAGACATACCTAAGGTATAAAAAGTCACAGAGGATTTAAAGTTGAAGTATTGGAGGAAAAAAGGGACATGAAGCCCTGTTTCACTCTCACTGCTTAACGAGGCAGAAAATGGGGACCCTTTTTCACCAAGATTTTCACCAAATACAGTTAAGTAAAACAAGTACTGGCTGAACTTAAATTCCTGAAACCTATTGAATAAATGAAGCACTGCTCTAATGGAAAGAACTCTAATTTCTATTGCTGGTAACATCTTTGAACTTTAATATGTTTTGATGAAATACATGTGCACATGTATGTGTGTGTGTGTGTGTGTGTGTGTGTGTGTGTGTGTGTATTTTTTAAGGGCTCTTTTGGCTTGGATTTGGCTTATTACAAAGGATAATTTTAAACCAGCTTTAAAAGCACACACCTCCCTCTACCTTATCCCTCCTCCCACACTCTCGCTCCCACAATGATTTTTATCTGTCCTATAGAGGACCTATTCGCTAAGCAGTAATAAGTGGAAATTGTATATATAAAATGATTTGCTGCCGAAGTTACTTTTTGCAGTCAGGCTCTTTGGAAACTGTAATGTGTTTTCCCATTGAAATAAAGTTATTGGTGGCTGGCTTCCCAGGCCACCTCAGAAAAGCCTATTTAATCTATACTGTGTGTGTGGTATAGCACTGTGCTAGTTGTGCTGCAGAGCACCACCACCACCCTAGGTTCCCATGGATAAGTGCATTTCAAGTTCTAGTTGGGATTTCAGGAATACCTTTCCTTTCCTTTGCTGAAGGGATGGTGGCTGCTCGGTCCCAGATCTTGCCCACTTCCTCCTCTACCACCTTCATCACCACCATCACTGATGCTCAGTGATCAAGGTCCTGATCAAGGTCAAGGTCAATGGTCCTGTGCCCTTGACCATTCTCATCCGGGTTAGAGTGAGGACTCTCAGTGTGAAGTCATAGGTCATGGCTCTGGGAGCCCGGAGCAGGGGAGCCCGGAGGACAGGAGCTGGAGGGAGACTTGCAAAAGTAGAATGAGGGGCAGGGGCTTCAGTGAATTAGATGGGAGAAGCTGGGGGGCTGCCCCTCCTGCTAATGAACGTCCTGTGTAGATCCCATGTCCTCAATACCTGAGGGCAGCCAGATGCAGAGCATGGGCCAAGGGCACCCTGCTGGGAGTTCCCTGTGGCTAAGCGCTGTGACTTCCTGTGAGAAGGGATGGTGGCTGGAGGTGCTGAGATTGATGTCCCAAGAGCAGTGTCTTCTTAAGGTGCCCACAGCTCTGGTGGTACCAGATTTGACTCAAGTGATTTGACTCGAATCATGTAGAGCAATTTTTGTGTTAAATGTTGTATCTTCATTTCTATAGTTTGCTTCTACTTATAGGAAGGGATACTGGTTTTCCTTTTTTGATAGTAATGTAAAACTTGTTATTGAAATAGACTCATTTCAGCCAAAAGTGAACTGGCTTAAAGAAAATAATGACGTGTAGGAAGTGCATGTGTGTGAGAGATTCACAGGGGTCAGTTGGCCATCCTAAATGTGTGTTTTGGCCAGCACGATGAAGCTGGCAACATGGAGAGTATGCAGAGGTCTGCATTCAACCTTTCCCCCACCCGTCTCCAAGGGAGGATACTGGGCATCTTATATCATAGACATAGCACCTTTCTCAGGAAGTGTAGCTTTCTGTAGAGATGTGGTTGATAGCTGTCCTGAAAGATGTTCCACAGATGCTGCCTCATCACTGCCACCTCTTTGAAAGGTGGTCACACCTGACACAGTGGGTGCTGAACTCCAGGAGCCCAAGGTAGGAGAAAATGACACCTCTTCCTCTCATGGTTGGTACCTTCTTCATGTGTGCAATTCTAACCATTTCCACAGGGAGAAAGCAAACCTTGCCATCACCCTCCACAATGACCAAGAGGAGATCATGGCCCAGGCCACCTTCCTGGATTACCCCAACTGGAATATCGCCATGCAGGATGATTGGGTGTCTGTGTTCCGGGAGCTGGACAGTGACATACCGTGCACAGTGAGTGAACTCGCGTGTCATTTGTGAGAACAGCCTGAATTTCTGAGGGAAGTCCTGTGTTTGTGTGTGGATCACCTCAGTTTTCAGACTGAGCAATTCAAAGGTCACGACAGAAAGTATGTGACATCGTGACAGACAGACATAAACGTAGTTGGTGGAGAGAGAAGGGGAGTCTGGGAGCAAGTGGCCTCTGAGGAGGACCTGGGGGAGCAAGGAATTAGCAGAGCAGCAGAACTCTGCTTCCCACGTCTCCATGCTCTGCTCCCAAGCCTCTGACCTGCCTGGTGGGCACCTGCCATTTACACCATCTCCTCCTGAAATGGAGAAGGCAATGGTACCCCACTCCAGTACTCTTGCCTGGGAAACCCCATGGATGGAGGAGCCTGGTAGGCTGCAGCCCATGGGGTCACAAAGAGTCAGACATGACTGAGCGACTTCACTTTCACTTTTCCCTTTCATGCACTGGAGGAGGAAATGGCAACCCACTCCAGTATTCTTGCCTGGAGAATCCCAGGGACGGAGGAGCCTGGTGGGCTGCCGTCTATGGGGTCGCACAGAGTCGGACACAACTGACGCGACTTAGCAGCAGCAGCAGCTCCTGAAATACTGGCAATAGAGTCTCAGGTTCAAGTCACACTCTGTAATTTTTAAAGTGCCCTCGTGGGCTCTGGCTCATTTGTCGTCTTTCAGTTGTGGACGCAGGATACCATGTGGACCCACGGGAGCCCGGCTGGCAGGTCCCAGGGAAGTGGGGCTTTGGGAGGGGTGCCCAGCCTGAGCTGACCCTGCCTCGGCTGCCAGAGCCAGGCCCACGTCAGGCCCCAGCTGCTGGGGAGAGTCAGAAGCTGCAACCATGGAGTTCAAGAGTGTGTCCCTGGAGCCCTGGGGAACAGCAGTTGCGTGCACGAGTGGATTGGAGCACTCGCGCAAACACGCCCAGCCAGCACGTTGGCTACCCAGCATCTGTCCATCCAGATGCCGCCTCCCCCTCCATCCCCTGTGGTCCCCTCTGCCCACCATTCTGTGCTCTCCTGGTCCCCACCGTCAGGAAAGTGATCTCAAACTTGGAAATAGGCTAAAAAGAGCTGCTCGGTCAGGGCTTGTACCTTTGATTGATTTTCTATTGACTGAGCTATTTTCCAGTTCTGCAGGAGCAGTGATTAGCTTGTAGATTTGGGTCCATTTGAGATGTAAGTCACTTCTGTCTGGTGGAAGAGATAACCTCAAAGGTCACCATTTCTGACCCTGCGGGACAGGAACTCTTTGTATCTAGCCAGGCAATCTTCTAACAATTTCCTCATTAAACTGCCTAAAGACAGCTTCCCAAGTGCAACGAATCATTTTTTTTGTTGTTTTTTTGTTTTTAATCATCTTGCTGGTTGCTTTCTGAATTGATGCATTGAATCAATCTCTTATACTTGCACTTTGTCTTTGCATTAGGGTTGTAATTTTACCTTCTCAAAAATTATAAAGTAACACGATTCTTCATAAATTCTTTCCCTTTCTATTCCTCTTCTTGTTCTCTTAAGATTGTTTTCTTTTTCAACTGCTTACTTCGATAGTGTCAGAGCTGAGTTTTCCTGTATGGTACTCCAGCCATGTGCGGCTACTGGGAACCTGAAATGTGGCTAGTTTGAATTGAGATGAGCTATGTGTATAAACAGCATATTAAAAAGCAGAGGCATTACTTTGCCAACAAAGGTCCATCTAGTCAAGGCTATGGTTTTTCCAGTAGTCGTGTATGGATGTGAGAGTTGGACTATAAAGAAAGCTGAGCACCGAAGAATTGATGCTTTTGAACTGTGGTGTTGGAGAAGACTCTTGAGAGTCCCTTGGACTGCAAGGAGATCCAACCAGTCCATCCTAAAGGAAATCAGTCCTGAATATTCATTGGAAGGACTGATGCTGAAGCTGAAACTCCAATACTTTGGCCACCTGATGCAAAGAACTGACTCACTGGAAAAGACCCTGACACTGGGAAAGATTGAAGGCAGAAGGAGAAGGGGACGACAGAGAATGAGATAGTTGGATGGCATCACTGACTCCATGGACATGAGTTTGCAAACTCCAGGAGATGGTGATGGACAGGGAGGCCTGGCATGCTGTAGTCCATGAGGTCACAAAGAGTTGGACATAACTGAGCGACTGAACTGAACTGAACTGATGCATATAAAACATACTCTGGACAACAAACACTCAGTAGGAAAAAAAAAAGAGTGTAAAATACCTTATTGAGAAGTTTTATACTGACTGCTTCTTAAAAAGGTAATAATTTGAGTATATTAGATTGAATAAAATATATTAAAATTAGTTTAACCTGTTTACTCCTTTTTAAAAAATATATCTAATAGAAAATTGAAAATTACTTATGTACCTAGCATTTGTGGCTTGAATTATCTTCCTATTGTTTAGCATGGGTATAGACCCTTATGGCTTAATGTATTACAGATACCTCAGGGGTATCTGTAACTAAAATAATGATTTTTATCTTAAAGTTGAGGAATAAATATTGAACTGTAATATTCTTGATGGAAGAAAGAATTTGGGAAATACACCAGCCAAGTGAGAAGCCACGTACCGTAAGCCGAGTTCTATTCAGAATGTAGAAGATGCCGTGAGGTTAGGCGAGTCTGTGCACGGGAAGTGCTCACATTGTGACGTGACCTTGTCACTCACTATTCCTGGTGGTATCTGGATTCTGGAGTTTGCGTTATTCGCCTTTGGGGAATTTTCAAGCTCATGAACTAAACTCATGATTATTATTTCACCATTTTACGCCTGATAAGCTTCTTCTGAGTGTTCTAAGGACACGTGCCACCCAACAGGAGGGGAGACCAAGGCACACAGACGTGCCAGTGGTCTCCTAAGGCCACCTATGAAATTGCTCAGGAAACAGAAGACGCAGAAATGCTGCTGTGTATGGACTGAGGTGCAGGCACTGCCTTCCCCTCACCACTCAGCTGCCTCCCGTTTGCATCATCTCCAGAATTTGTGCCAGTAAGCACAGGGGTACAGAGTCAAACAGACCAGTGTGGGATGCACAGAACACTTGAGAAGTCTTCAATACAACTGTGCTGTACAGGAGAAATTGATGCAGCATTGTAAATCAACTATGTGCTGGCTCAGTCGTGTCTGACTCTTTGTGACCCCATGGACTGTAAGCCACTGGGCTCCTCTGTCCATGGGATTTTCCAAGCAAGAATACTGGAGTGGGTTGCCATTTCCTCCTCCAGGGGATCTTCCCAATCCATGGATCGAACCTGAGTCTCCTGCATCTGCTGCATTGCTGTCAGATTCTTTACCACTGAGCCATCAGGGATGCCCCCAAATCAACTATACATTTTGATAGATTTTTTTTTTTTAAGCTATGGGGCAGAGCTCTTTAAAAACCCTAAAATCTTAACCTGAGAGTCGTAGTAGAATCTTTGCTGCTTTGTTTTCCCCTCTCAGGTTCTCTGGGTCCTGGGAGTAGGGTTAGATTCTGAGTCTGGGAATGTGGAACGAAACAAGTTGTCAGATTCATAACCGGGGCATCTGCCTCCCACCCTGCAAATTTGGGAGAGACTCTTTCCCTCGGGTGTCACCTGAATAGAGCAGCAGCTGCTGACCCACGAGCCCCAGGATTGTCTTTCACTAGGCAGCAGCACCCCAGGACAAGACCACAGTCGGTTTCACTCCCCTATAGGTGCGCCCTTTACACGTGGCCAGAAGGGCAGGAAGAAGGCTCTCCAGTTCCTTGAATAATTCCAAACTAGGAGGATGGAAAGCAGCTTGAACCCTGCCTGGGTGTCTCCTCACTTTAAACACAAAGTTTCATCCACCGGTAGCAGGCAGCTCTGGGCCCTCCCCCCACCCCACCTCCCACCCCTCCAGACCCTGGAACTCCACCCCCCCACCTCCCACCCCTCCTCTTCCTCTGACTCAGCCTCTAACCATGTCCTCTTTCCTTCTGCAGCCTCTGAACACACTGTTCATGCACCTCTTTGTGGCTGTGGACGAGTATTCTGTCGGCTGTTGCAAAGAGATTATTCGGTGAGTGGCCACGGCATGGCAGATGGTGACGTGGAGCGCTGGTAGCAGCACTGCAGAGAAGACTTGCTCCTGTCTCCATCGTGTCTTTAAGTATCTGGATAGTTCAGAAATATTTTTTTAAACTAAAGTTTAGGTTGCTTTTTTTTTAACTTTTTATTTTGTATTGGGAGTATAGCCGATAAGCAATGTTGTGACAGACTTGCCATACACATACATGATAGATAGTTTAAAAATATTTTTAAAGGTCCTAATTCTTCTAGGTGTTCAGTTTGCTTTCCGGCTCTAGTAAAGCATTTCCTCTGAACAGCGGTTTAATTCCTGAAAGAAAACAATCCTTCCTTTAAATGGATGCCTTTAACTGCCACCACTGGAGGCAAACAGGTCGGACCGTCCTTTGGGAAAACATGGATTTGGGGGAAGAAAGCAAAGAAAAAGGTCACAGGCTTGGATGTTTGTAAAAATAGTTTTCCCCAATCTTATCCTGAGACATGTTATTAACAGGACAACCGGCAGAACATCGTGAGTAACAGGTCATGGGGAAACATGACCCGCTGAGTTCCTGAGGTACCTCCCTGACATTTGGGGGTGGTGGCCCCTGTAATGTCACACCAGGACCTCCAGACGCCAGGGCAAAGGTTAATCTCAGCAGAAATCTGGTGCACTGCGTGAATGTGGTGCCTTGGTTCTTGCCATCTCCACGGAACAGATACAAAAGGGGGCCTTTTAGAATCTAGAGAAAAGCAGAGGAGAAAAGAATTGTAGGCTCCCTTTGCCTGTGGGGAGCAGAGCACCCGAGTGCGTCTGTGACTGTCTCATTTTTGAAGTGAAGGCGCATGTCTCACTCAGGTGCTGATCTCAAAGACACAGCAGTCAGCGGTCCTAAAGAGAGATCTTACTTCGTTCCCTGCCCAGGAACTGAACCTGGGTAGCCTGGATGAAAACCAGGAATCCTAGCCGCCAGACCCCCAAGGGGCTGGAGGCTAAGAAGCAAGAATGTTTCAAGGAGGCAAAAGCTGTAAAGATAGGTACAATGTTTATTGCTAAAGAGGGCAGCATAACATGTGGGAGAGCACACAGAGAAACAGTTTGTTTATTGAAGGCAGAAACAAGGCAGGGGCATACCCGGAGAGCAGTCCTGAATGAGGAGAGTAGTAAAGAGGTGCTTTGAAGCACTTTCAATGGGCAGTCCTTCCAGATCTTTGTTCACAATTGGCCAATTACCGTGTTTCTTTCCTCACTCCTGACCGGTCCTAGGACCCTCCCCAAGATGCGTGTGCAGCTTTTTTCTAAAATAGATCCCACTGCAGAGGCCGGGGGTGCATCTTCCCTTTTTGACCCCCTTTTAGAAGGCTTCTTGCGCATGTGGGAACAGGGAAGTTTTCCTTGACCTCGGGAGTGGTCATCTTTTTACTTCAGCAGAGCTCAGCTTCTGCCACTAGCTTTGTCCTTGGAGTTCTGGGTGAGGACACAGGTTGAATTTTACTCCGCTTGACAAACACCAGCTGTCCGGCCCCGAGGCCCATCTATCTCCTCCCTCAGTGCCGGCTCATGAGGTCACCTTGCTGACACCCTGACCCTCTCTTACCCTCACCAGGACCGTGTTCAAGGCGGTGCCGGACCTGCACTTCGTGTTCCTCATCGTGCCGTCCTTCATGAGCCTCGGTAAGGCCTCCTCCTCCACGTCCCAGCTCCAGGAGCTGAGACAGGAGTTTCGTGCTTAAAATGGGGCATCGAGGATGGGACATAAGAATAGACTCCAGGTCCTTGAGACGTAACATGCCCATCTGATTATAACAATTAAAACACATGTTACATATATACGGAATCTAGAAAAATGGTACTGAAGACCTTATTTACAGGGCAGCAATGGAGAAACAGACATAGAGAATAGACTTAGGGACGTGGGGAGAGGGGAGGAGAGGGTGAGATGTGTGGAGAGAGTAACATGGAAACTTACATTACCACATGTAAAATAGATAGCCAACGGGAATTTGCTGTGTGGCTCAGGAAACCCAAATAGGGGCTCTGTATCAACCTAGAGGGGTGGGATGGCGAGGGAGATGGGAGGGAGGTTCAAAAGGGAGACAGCATATGTATACCTATGGCTGATTCATGTTGAGGTTTGATAGAAAACAACAAAATTCTGTAAAGCAATTATTGCTCAATACAAAAATAAATTCAAACAAATAACACATATTAGAATGAAAACTTCATTTTTCTCGAAGCCCTAGAGTTACTTCTTGGTAAATCAGGCCTCATTTCTTTGTCTCTGGGATTTAGGCTCCACTCTCATAACCGTGTTCAGCCAAGTGGGGTATGTCCCGAGCCTGACGAATGACGAGGACTTTGCCGTGCATGTGTGTCACAGGCAAAACCACTACCCTCAGCTGCACATCCGCAAAGCCAGGTAAGGCTGGTGCCAGGCCTCCTGTTACCTAAGCATTTACCCTGACAGTTACCTTGCATGCATGCGTGCTCAGTGGCTTCAGTTGTGTCCGACTCTTTGCAACCTCATGAACTGTAGCCCGCCAGACTCCTCTGTCCATGGGATTGTCCAGGCAAGAATACTGGAGTGGGTTGTCATGCTCTCCTCCAGGGCATCTTCCCAACCCAAGAATTGAACCCGCATCTCTTATGTCTCCTGCAATTGGCAGGCGGGTTCTTTACTACTAGCGCCAGCTGGGAAGCCCAACAGTTAACTTGCAGAGAGTTTAAAGATCGCCAGTTCTTACTGTAAGTAATTATAGCTTGAATGAAATTGCTTTAGAATACCCAGGAGCTTTCATTCATTTGGAAGTGATTACGGTTCCCCTTGATGACATAATAGGATTGCGTGTTTGAGAGTCATTGCATGCATGATTGAGTCATTTTGGTGCCATGTGGTCAGCAAAGCTGTGCATTTACTACTTAAATGTTTCTAAAGACAGACCCCAGAGAAGGCAATGGCACCCCACTCCAGTATTCTTGCCTGGAGAATCACAGGGATGGCGGAGCCTGGTGGGCTGCCGTCTATGGGGTCGCACAGAGTCGGACATGACTGAAGCGACTTAGCAGCAGTAGCAGCAGCAAAGACAGACCCCATATTTAACTTTCTTTTTTTAGATTTTTTTTGATGTGGAACTTTTTTTAAGTTTTTATTGAATTTGTTGCAATATTGCTTCTGCTTTATGTTTTGGTCTTTTGGCCGGGAGACATGTGGGATCTCAGCTCCCCGACCAGGGATCAAACCCGCACCCTCTGCATTGGAAGGCCAAGTCTTATCCACAGGACTGCCAGGGAAATCCCACCATATTTGTGGTTTTTGTTTGTTTTTTGCATTTTTCCATTGCTTTGTTTGTTTGTTTGTTTATGGTGTTGCCCAGCTGTATATGGGATCTTAGTTCCCCAGAAAGAAAGTGAAAAAGAAGTTGCTCAGTCATGTCGGACTCTTTGCGACCCCATGGACTGTACCTGCCAGGCTCCTCCATCCATGGGATTTTCCAGGCAAGATTACTGGAGTAGGTTGCCATTTCCTTCTCCAGGGGATCTTCCCAACCTAGGGATCAAACCTAGGTCTCCTGCATTGCAGGCAGACTCTTTACCATCTGAGCCACAAGGGGGCTTCAGGGATCAAACCCTCACCCCCTGCATTGGAAGCATGAAGTCCTAACCATTGGACTACCAGGAAGTTCCTGTTTGGGAAGGGGTGGTTTGGCCACACCGTGTAGCTTTCAGGCTCTCAGTTCCCCAACCAGAAATTGAGTCCGTGCTCCCTGCAGTGGAAGGATAGAGTCCTAACCACTATACTGCTAGAGAATTCCCATCATTGCCATATTTGATAAGTACTCAGTTTCTTTAGAAAGTATAAAGTCTCAATTTTTAAAAAGCAAGAGTCTCTTCGACTACAAGGAGATCAAACCAGTCAATCCTAAAGAAAATCAATGCTGAATATTCAGGGAGAGCCTATTTACCAGGCATGTAGTATTATGAATTTGTAATAATGACATCAGGTAGATATAGATCTTGATCTTGGTTTTACACTTCTCCAGATAAGTTAACTTAAACAAGGAATTGGGCCTCTGCAGGCCTTGTAGATACTGGGTGTGAAGATATTGTATGCCACGTGGGACTGTTGTAGTGATGGGATGAGCTGACAGAAATCAAGCACTCAGCACACTGCCCATTACATGTAGGTGCTCAAGGAAATTAAACATTATTACTGATATTAGAGTTAAGTGGGGAGACAGATCCACTTACAAGTTGTAATGCTTCATAGCTTGGAGGAGGGAAGGACAGAGAGGGATCAAGACAGCTTCATACCACCCCCATGCTCTCCGAAATCTAAATGTCCACCAAACTGCTGTCCCTCTGTGCAATGGATACTACTCAGCCATGAAATGGAATAAACTACAGATATACACAATAGCGGGCTTCCCAGGTGGGTCAGTGGGTAAAGAATCCACCTGCAATGCAAGAGACACAGGTGATGTAGGTTTGATCCCTTGGTTGGGAAGATCCTCTGGAGGAGGGCATGGAAACCCACTCCAGTATTCTTGCCTGGAGAATTACATGGACAGAGGGGCCTGGTGGGGTACAGTCCTTGGGGTCACAAAGAGTCAGACAGGACTGAAGTGACTGAGCGCATACACATACACAATAGCATGGACCAGGATCAGAAAGTTTATGCTGAATGAAAGAAGACAGACATGGAAACAAAGACTTTATGCTGTTTGTATGATGTACAAAATGGCAGAAGCCAGATCAACAGATGTCTCTGGCAGAAGTGATAATATGGTGGAGGGACAGGGTGGGGAGACTGTGCTCTGTGGATTGATTGGGGTGCACGCAACTGTCAGAAGTCATCAACTCTTAATACCTGTGCATTTTACACTATGTTATTATACCTCAGTGGGCGAAATGTAAAAGAAAAAGAGGCTTCACAGAAAAGGTAGCCTCTGACTCTAGTCAGTGGGTATGAGTCAGAGTTCAGCCAGATGGGCAGGATGGGCAAAGGCATGAAGGCAGGAGAGCATCAGGCAGGTGGGCAAGTGTGAGGAAGCACACAACCATGATGAGCAGATTTCAACTTGGAGCCAGCAGGGAGCACTGAAGAAAGAAGTGGTGTGGACTGTATGTCAAAGAATAACTGGTCTTCCTGTGGTCAGGTCTTGCAGGGGAGGAGCTCAGGACAGTCTGGCCAGGAGTGATGCTGGCTAGAATTCAGGCAGTGACCAGTCAGAGGTCCAGGTCGGGGGATAGACCAAGGCAGGTGCATAGATGCAAAGAAATGATTGAGAGAGAGGGTGCAGTTTGGTTGCCAGTTGTATAGAAAAGCTGAAGAATGAGAACGAGTTGATGGTGATGCTGGATTTTCAAGGTTAGTGGGGGATGGTGTATTCTTGCCCTCTTCTTAATATCTTCTGCTTCTGTTAGGTCCATACCATCTCTGTCCTTTATTGTGCCCATCTTTGCATGAAATGTTCCCTTGATAGCTCTAATTTTCTTGACGAGACCTCTAGTCTTTCCCATTCTACTATTTTCCTCTATTTCTTTGCACTGATAGAGGAAGGCTTTCTTATCTCTCCTTGATATTCTTTGGAACTCTGCATTCAAATAGGTATATCTTTCCTTTTCTCCTTTGACTTTGGCTTCTCTTCTTTTCACAGCTATTTGTGAGGCTTCCTCAGACAATCATTTTGCCTTTTTGCATTTCTTTTTCTTGGGGATGGTCTTGATCCCTGCCTCCTGTACAATGTCACGAACCTCCTTCCATAGTTCTTCAAGCACTCTATCAGATCTAATCTCTTGAATCTATTTCTCACTTCCACTGTATAATCCTAAGGGATTTAGGTCATACCTGAATGGTCCAGTGGTTTTCCCTACTTTCGTCAATTTAAGTCTGAATTTGGCAATGAGGAGTTCATGATCTGAGCCACAGTCAGCTTCCTGTCTTGTTTTTGCTGACTGTGTAGAGCTTCTTCATCTTTGGCTGCAAAGAATATAATCAATCTGATTTCAGTATTGACCATCTGGTGATGTCCGTGTGTAGAGTCTTCTATTGTGTTGTTGGAAGAGGGTGTTTGCTATGACCAGACAGAAATGGTATGGACCTAACAGAAGCAGAAGATATTAAGAAGAGTTGGCAAGAATACACAGAAGAACTATACAAAAAACATCTTCATGACCCAGATAATCATGATGGTGTGATCACTCACCTAGAGCCAGACATCTTGGAATGCGAAGTCAAGTGGGCCTTAGGAAGCTTCACTACAAACAAAGTTAGTGGAGGTGATGAGATGGTTGGATGGCATCACCAACTCAATGGACATTAGTTTGAGTATACTCTGGGGGTTGGTGATGGACAGGGAGGCCTGGTGTGCTGCCGTCCATGGGGTTTCAAAGAGTCAGACTCGACTGAGCAACTGATCTGAACTGAGGGGTGGTGGATTCATTAACCAAAGGTAAAAATAATAGTGCTAGATGTAGAGGAGAGAGTTTGAGGAGATCATGAGAACAAAGGATATAGTTTAGGGGGATATTTTAAAATAAAAAGCAAAGAATTAGAGTAGAATTTTGAAAGATGAAACTCTTAACAATAATACAGAAAATTGGAAGAGAGTCACAGAAGTCAAAGACTCTTAAAGTGGCAAATCAAATAATTTGTAGGGAGATCAAATAATTTGATTACAAAAAAGAAACTGTTGGATTTGGCAATTTAAAAGAAACAGATGAGATGAATAAAATTAATGAACTACTAGCCAAACTGATCAAGAAAAAAGAAAAAGAGACTAGACTTACTACCAGTATCAGGATTGAAAGAGGTGATATTAGTACAGATCCTACAGACATTGAGGGGCTTCCCTGATAGCTCAGTTGGCAAAGAATCTGCCTGCAATGCAGGATACCTGGGTTCGATCCCTGGGTTCGATCCCTGGGTTGGGAAGATCCCCTGGAGAAGGGAGAGGCCACCCACACCAGTATTCTGGACTAGAGAATTCCATGGACTGTACAGTCCATGGGGTAGCAAAGAGTCGGACACAACTGAGTGACTTTCACTTTACAGACACTGAAAAGATTCAATTCTATAAATTCAAAAATTTAGGTAAAATGCTTATCTGAATTGTTTAGATCTAATCATCTAAAATGTTTCCTATTCCATGAAAAACACAAACTACCTACCCTCATTGTAAAGATGGTAATAATTGAATAATTCTATATCCATTAAAGAAATGTCAGGTGAACCTTGGGTAAGAGGAAGGGTGGCTGTGCCCTGACAGTAGCCTCTCCCCCAGCCTCCAGCCCCAACCCACCCCATCCTGGTTTGTCTTCTTTTCCTCCTGGTGTGGCTCTGTACACTGCCTCTTCCAGAACCTGGGCCTCAGCTTTCTCCCAGGCTCAGCCCTTTGGATCCTCTATACCAGTCTTGGCCACTCAGTCCAGTGCTCTACCTCTGGCCACCTGGCAAATTGTTAATTATGTTATGAGAAAGTTCCATAAATTAATTTCTTAGGGTCTTATAATGCAAAAGTAGGAAGTCAAGAAACACCTGGTGTAACAGGCAAATTTGGCCTTGGAGTACAGAATGAAGCAGGGCAAAGGCTAATAGAGTTTTGCCAAGAGGACGCACTGGTAATAGCAAACACCGTCTTCCAACAACACAAGAGAAGACTCTACACGTGGACACCACCAGATGGTCAACACCGAAATCAGATTGATTATATTCTTTGCAGCCAAAGATGGAGAAGCTCTATACAGTCAGCAAAAACAAGACCGGGAGCAGACTGTGGCTCAGATCATGAACTGCTTATTGCCTAATTCAGACTTAAATTGAAGAAAGCAGGGAAAACCACTAGTCCATTCAGGTATGACCTAGATCAAATCCCTTATGAGTATACAGTAGAAGTGACAAATAGATTTAAGGGACTAGATCTGATAGACAGAGTGCCTGATGAACTATGGACAGAGGTTCGTGACATTGTACAGGAAACAGGGATCAAGACAATCCCCATGGAAAAGAAATGCAAAAAAGCAAAATGGCTGTCTGAGGAGGCCTTACAGATAGCTAGGAAGAGAAGAGAAGCGAAAAGCAAAGGAGAAAAGGAAAAATATTCCCATCTGAATGCAGAGTTCCAAAGAATAGCAAGGAGAGATAAGAAAGCCTTCCTCAGCAATCAGTGCAAAGAAATAGAGGAAAACAACAGATTGGGAAAGACTAGAGATCTCTTCAAGAAAATTAGAGATACCAAAGGAACATTTCATGCAAAGATAGGCTCGATAAAGGACAGAAATGGTATGGACCTAACAGAAAGTGAAGTTGCTCAGTCGTGTACGACTCTTTGTGACCCCATGGACTGTACCAGGTTCCACCATCCATGGGATTTTTCCAGGCAAGAATACTGAAGTGGGTTGCCATTTCCTTCTCCAGGAGATCTTCCCGACCCAGGGATTGAACCCAGGTCTCCCGCATTGTAGGCAGACGCCTTACCGTCTGAGCCACCAGGGAAGCTGGACCTAACAGAAGCAGAAGATATTAAGAAGAGATGGCAAGAATACGCAGAAGAACTATACAAAAAAGATCTTCACAACCCAGATAATCACAATGGTGTGATTACTCACCTAGAGCCAGACATCCTGGAATGTGAAGTCAAGTGGGCCTTAGAAAGCATCACTATGAACAAAGCTAGTGGAGGTGATGGAATTCCAGTTGAGCTATTTCAAATCCTGAAAGATGATGCTGTGAAAGTGCTGCACTCAATATGCCAGCAAATTTGGAAAACTCAGCAGTGGCCACAGGACTGGAAAAGGTCAGTTTTCATTCCAATCCCAAAGAAAGGCAATGCCAAAGAATGCTCAAACTACTGCACAATTGCACTCATCTCACATGTTAGTAAAGTAATGCTCAAAATTCTCCAAGCCAGGCTTCAGCAATACGTGAACCGTGAACTTCCATATGTTCAAGCTGGTTTTAGAAAAGGCAGAGGAACCAGAGATCAAATTGCCAATATCCGCTGGATCATCGAAAAAGCAAGAGAGTTCCAGAAAAACATCTATTTCTGCTTTATTGACTATGCCAAAGCCTTTGACTGTGTGGATCACAATAAACTGTGGAAAATTCTGAAAGAGATGGAAATACCAGACCATCTGACCTGTCTCTTGAGAAACCTGTATGCAGGTCAGGAAGCAATAGTTAGAACTGGACATGGAACAACAGACTGGTTCCAAATAGGAAAAGGAGTACGTCAAGGCTGTATATTGTCACCCTGCTTATTTAACTTATATGCAGAGTACATCATGAGAAACGCTGGGCTGGAAGAAACACAAGCTGGAATCAAGATTTCTTGGAGAAATATCAATAACCTCAGATATGCAGATGACACCACCCTTATGGCAGAAAGTGAAGAAGAACTAGAGAGCCTCTTGATGAAAGTGAAAGAGGAGAGTGAAAAAGTTGGCTTAAAGCTCAACGTTCAGAAAACTAAGATCATGGCATCTGGTCCCATCACTTCATGGGAAATAGATGGGGAAACAGTGGAAACAGTGTCAGACTTTATTTTTGGGGGCTCCAAAATCACTGCTGATGGTGATTGCAGCCATGAAATTAAAAGACGCTTACTCCTTGGAAGGAAGGTTGTGGCCAACCTAGATAGCATATTTAAAAGCAGAGACATTACTTTGCCAATAAAAGTCCGTCTAATCAAGGCTATGGTTTTTCCAGTGGTCATGTATGGATGTGAGAGTTGGACGGTGAAGAAAGCTGAGCGCCGCAGAATTGATGCTTTTGAACTGTGGTGTTGGAGAAGACTCTTTGAGAGTCCCTTGGACTGCAAGGAGATCCAATCAATCCATCCTAAAGGAGATCAGTCCTGGGTGTTCATTGGAAGGACTGATGTTGAAGCTGAAACTCCAATACTTTGGCCATCTCATGAGAAGAGTTGACTCATTGGAAAAGACCCTAATGCTGGGTAGGATTGGGGCAGGAGGAGAAGGGGACAACAGAGGATGAGATGGTTGGATGGCATCACTTACTCGATGGACATGGGTTTGGGTAGACTCCGGGAGTTGGTGATGGACAGAGAGGCTTGGCGTGCTGCACTTCATGGGGTTGCAAAGAGTCGGACACAACTGAGCGACTGAACTGAACTATAATCTCACAGTTGCTGTACTTTAATCTCAATTTCATTTAAAAATTAATCATTTTTTCTTGCCATTTGCTAACTAATGTGGGGCATGGGCTCATTTAATAAAACAAATTATATTTTCCAATCATAAAAAGCTTAAAAATTACTCCTTGTTTCATTATTCTATGTGAGTATATAATTGTACAGACACATGAAAGTGTTACGTGTGTATTCTCTCTCTATATATACACATGCATATATGTCTATAATCATGATAGTATGTTTTGTTAATTGTATTTTCCACTCAATATAGCAGCTCATCCACCTTCCAGATCTGTTTTGTTGTTTTTTGTGGCTGTGTGGCATTTCATTGTGTGAAATGCCACATTGAGTGGCTTTACTAAAGTTCATTGAAGTATTCCTTGTTTATGGAAATGTGTCCTCTTTTTCTCTATAGCATGTAATACTGTGGTAATGCTATTTTTGTCTGTAGTGTAGCTACCTAGAAGTGGAATTTCTGGATAAGGTTGCGTTAAATACTAAAAATTTAAAATAGATACTACCAAATTATTCGACCAAAATAATCACATCGATTTATATCCTAACCAACAGTCTCATTTTCTTGCATTCTTGCTAATGGCGGATGTTTCACTTACTAAAACTGTCTGCAGTACAACAGTAGTTTGTTATTTTAATTTGCATTAATCCAAATATTTGTGCCATTTTACAGGGTCCATATTCAATGAAGAAAATAGTTGCGTTTAAAATAATTTCTAGTTTAGACAGATGATTAAACATGTACATTGAAAGCAGACAGTTCTTTGGGGGAGGTTGGAGGGGAACGGTCACAAATGAATTAGCACATTTTTAAGTCTTTTCTTTTTTAACTTACTAGATGACCAGTTTGTTATAAAAGGACATGACCCAGTACAGCCAGATGGACGAGATGCACAGGGCAGGGTGTGGGGAAGGGCTCAGGGCTTCCACACCTCCTCCAGTCTCCCCAAACCTCCACACGTCGAGTTCTCTTAAAACGTACATGAAAACTATATGGAATTTGGATTGTGTAAATTGTTATTTCTTTGGGGAATTTTAAAGTTTATGTTTTTTCGATATAGATATTCATCAAGACGTTATTGTAATGGAAAATTACAGATAAATCTAATGCTGACATTGACATATACGGAAGCTGCCTATCTCAAAATCCCCTGTTTCTGGTGTGTGTGTGGGGGGGAAGGGCGGGGATGAGTGGAGTAAGCAAGGGAGATTAAGAGGTAAAAACATCCAGTTACAAAATAAATGAATTATGGGGGAGAAAAATCACCTGTTTATTCCACTGTGTAAAAAGTAAGTGGCATCTTAGCTAACTCAGTGATGTGGCTCCTGCCACTTCGGGACACAGGTGGCTAGAGAAACCAGGTGTAGGATGTGCCCCGCCCAGTGCTGGCTCCTAGGAGCACATAGGAACCTAGGGGTCAGGAGCTGGTCTCCCCAGTTCTCGTCTTCCCACCTCCTTCTTCCTTTCTTCCTTTTACTCTTGCAAACTTGAGGGTTACGAATGGTGACCTTCCCACGGACAGGCTGTCCCTGACATGAACTAAACCTCCCATTTCCTTTCCCTGAGGTCTTGCTTATTTAGCCTCCCTTCGAGAGTGAGCTGTCCAGAAAATCTGCCAAAAGCAGTTCACGAGAGGAACGTAGTCCTGGTGGCCAAGAGATGACAGGGGGTGCTTTGTAGTGAGGAAGGGATGCTTGTAAGAAGAGAATTTGGGGTGTAGCACTGAAATGTAGAGGCAATTATGGTGTCATGAGAGTTGGTGTTTTTGCTTGTAGAGGGGGTGGGTGACACATCTTAGGAGGTCCTCCATCCACAGTGTCCCAATTCTAGTTTTGACACCTGCAGACGTAGGACTTCAGCTATCTGGAAACACACTCCTGTGGCAAGCTCCCTCCTTAACAGGGAGCTTAATGATGCAGGAAAAAAACCATTTTGGAGTCAGATGGGTATGGCCACGCATCCACTTAAGCTGCCTCATTTCTCATTTCCCCTACATTTATTTTCTGACATCTGTTTCATCTGCTGTTACTTGCACTGATGGTTAATGGTAAAGAACGCAATCTTTAAGACACCAAACCAGTGAAGGGTTTGGGGATATGATTATACTTCTACTGTTTACCTAGCAACATATTCAGAGCCAGCGCACTGACATGGTCATCCCTAGTCCCGTTTCTTTGACTCACCCGTGTTGTGCTGTAGTGTCCCCCTATACTTAGAAACTAATTATCAAAGTTACTGTTCTGTATTTTGTGTAATATATGAAGCAAAGCGCAGCTGCTTCTAGACACACCTTTATAACCTGTCATGGACTTGATTCATCACTGCTGGTGGATTTGAGATGTTCTCAGATGTAGAAACTATTGAAATGGGCCTTCTTGGAGGAAACCTACCTTTTTCAAGTCCTCGTGGGGATGGGAGAGTACTTATGGAGGAAAGGATTATAATCATGCTGTCAACCAGGGTTGTAAAGTAACTTAAAGTTTCCTTAATATAGTACTGCTTTTTTTTGCTAATAACAGAAATTAAGTTAGGTCAGCATTATTGCTATTTAAAATAGATGAAAAAATTAGGACTTTTAAGATTGGTGTTTTTAAAATGCTAACTTTTCACCTTTTAAAGCAGTTATTTTTATTAAGCATTTGATAGTCTCATGATTTTTTAGGAATCCACATAAGCTTGACTTCTAAGCAATTTCATGTAAGTAAACATTCTGATTTTTGAGTAATAAATATCCTAAAGTGTTCAAAAAGAACATGTGGAGCAGTTTGGAATTTCCCCACTGGTCTTCTTGGGTCCTGATAAGTGACCCAGCAGATAGAATTTGGTTCACAATCCAACTGGAGCAGAGATGTGCCAGCGTATATCAGATTGTAGTGATGGAAGTTCAGGAGCCTCTAACTGGCCTCAAATGTGCTTTGAAGTCATCCCAAAGTCCTCCGCAACTTGTTAAAATCATGACATTTTCCAATGAGCAGAGGCTAAATGGTTCCAAAACCCATTTTAAAGTTTTGAATGGAATATACAGTTTAGAAATGATGGATTTGATTCTTCTAGAGAAGACCACTAGAGGTCACAAGAGATCTTGGAAAGAAAAAGGTGCTTTGTTTTACACATCTGAATAAAAAGAAAAATCTAGGTGCCAAGTTGGCACCTACTGTAGGTTCTCCAACTCCAAATTAAAACCAATTGTGTTAGGGGTTGGTTTAAGCAAAATACATGGCATTCTTTAGCACTACCACTAAACTGGATTCTCTGAATTTTTCTGTCTTCACTGATTTCTTAAAGAATGTTGTTGTTTAGTCACTAAGTCTTGTCCAACTCTTTGTGACCCCATGGACTGTAGCCCTCCAGTCTCCTTTGTCCATGGGATTTCCCATGTAAGAATACTGGAGTGGGTTGCAATTTCCTCCTCCAGGGGATCGAACATGCATCTCCTGCATGGGCAGGTGGCTTCTTTGCTGCTGAGCCACCAGGGATGCCCCCTCTTAGAGAATATTCACACATAGATGCATGCACTCTCAGGCTTGAAGAAATACAATATTTATTGCTTTTAAAGGGATCAGAATCCCTTTTCCAATGGCACATTATCAAGTCTTGCTAATGACATGCAGATCCTCTCCGGTTGTGGCAGATGCCTTCAGATAGCAGAGATGAGGCCGTGCCAGTATCCTGAACACAAAGGTGGGCTGCAGCCGTCGTTTACAGCCCGTAAGCATGAGCTTTCCATCTATGCATTCGCAGCGGTTTCTTTGCTGGCAAGGAAACAATGTGTACCTCCCTGTCCAGGGAAGCCTCCTGAGGGCTCTCTTCCACACTTGTGATGCCACAGAAGAGGGGTCAGGATGCTGAGGGAGCCACCTGCCACCAAGGGACCATGCCAGCAGCTGGGCAAGTCGCTTTGCTCCTTGAAAGTCCCCCTCGCTAACACTGAGGAGGTGGGAAGTGAGCCTGTTCTTCCTCCTCACCCCCTCCCAGGAAGCCAGCTAGAACCCCCAGGTCCCTGTTTTCCTTCACTTTGCCTTCTCCTGGGCTTCCGGGACACCAGGCCCCAAGCCCGGTGTCCTGAGAGGCTGTTGATTTTCTTCAGCTTTGGATTCTACCCCGCTTTCATCTGGCATGGTTCTCAGAGTCTGATGGGCATTTAGGGGCCTGAGGAATCAAACCAGTTTCTATGGGAAGGACCTTTTGTTTCCTCCAAACAGGTTAAAATAAAATAACTAGTAACTAGTTCCATAGCACAGGCATCGTCGTCTCCTCCAAGCCTTGTAACGGCTGCAAGCTCTAAAGGAAGGTTGCTCCTTACTCAGTAGCATCTTCCCGGTGTATCAGTACTTTGTGTTGATCAGTTGTAACCTTCAGAGTCATCACCACCTAAACACTGGTCATGCAGGTGCTGGCCACGTGGCCCTGCTATGCCCAGTGGCTCCACAAGAAGTGGCTGTCCTCCTATCTGAGTGGCAAAGTGAAAGTGAAAGTTGCTCAGTCATGTTTGACTCTTTGCGACCCCATGGACTGTAACCTCCCAGGCTCCTCTGTCCATGGAATTCTCCAGGCGAGAATGCTGGAGTGGGTTACCATTTCCTTCTCCAGAGGATCTTCTTGACCCAGGGATCAAACTCGGGCCTCCTGCATTGCAGGCAGAGTCTTTACCTTCTGAGCAGGCAGTACACAAATTTAAACACTTTGCTGAATGAGTTGTTTTCGGTAGCTGGGGTGTCTTGTTTCCAAGGGGCTAGACTTTGTCACATGCCATTTGAGACTATGTGAGGCTGATGTCATACTTTATCATTAGCACCAGGGCTGATGCAAGAGCATAAACCATCGATTACCCCAAGGAACGTGCCTGCAGAACAGGTTCCTCTTTATCCATTTTGGGGACAGGCTTAAGGGAGAGACTCGTCGGAGCGCCACAACTTGGATGTTTTCTTCTTCTTTTTCCCAGAAGAATAAGTACTGTGGTGTGATTATGGATCACTTTGTTCACAGGCTGCTGAGGGCTCATGATTAGGCATTCGGCCCTAGGTCTCTCTGAGCCTTTATTCT
The DNA here is from genome assembly GCA_024291935.2 of Okapia johnstoni. Classification (NCBI taxonomy): domain Eukaryota; kingdom Metazoa; phylum Chordata; class Mammalia; order Artiodactyla; family Giraffidae; genus Okapia; species Okapia johnstoni. Next base: position 31,061,342 of record CM044324.1, read on the forward strand.
TGATTTTTATATCATGAAGTAGTGTTTTTTTGTCCAGCATATGGATAAAAGCCCATGGTACACAGTTGATTTTGGAGTTCTCTTGAGTGATAGCTGTCTCAATCCTCTTAAAATGACTAGGATATTGAATTACTTTCACATAATTTAAAATAATTACCTCTTGGAAGAAAAGCTATGACCAACCTAGACAGCATATTAAAAAGCAGAGATATTACTTTGCCAACAAAAGTCCATCTAGTCAAAGCTATGGTTTTTCCAGTAGTCATATATGGATGTGAGAGTTGGACCATAAAAAAAGCTGAGCGCTGAAGAACTGATGGTTTTGAACTGTGGTATTAGAGATGACTCTTGAGAGTCTCTTGGACTGCAAGAGCAACCAGTCCATCCTAAAGGAGATCAGTCCTGGTGTTCATTGGAAGAACTGATGCTGAAGCTGAAACTCCAATACTTTGGCCACCTTATGAGAAGAGCTGACTCACTGGAAAAGACCCTGATGCTAGGAAAGATTGAGGGCAGGAGGAGAAGGGGACGACAGAGGATGAGATGGTTGGATGGCATCACTGACTCCATGGACATGAGTTTGAGCAGGCTCCAGGAGTTGATGATGGACAGGGAAGCCCGGCGTGCTGCAGTCCATGGGGTCGCAAAGAGTCAGGCACAACTGAGAAACTGAACTGAACTGAATAAATACTGGGACTTCCCTGGTGGTCCAGGCACTAAAGATTTTGCAGTCCCAATGCGGGGGGACCCAGGTTCAAGCCCTGCTCAGGGAACTAAATCCCAGATTTTGCAATTACGAGTTCACATGCGGCAACTAAGACCCAGCACAGTCTAAATAATAAATCAATGTTTTTAAAATTCTTAAAAAAATTATTGGTGGGGACTTTAACTTTTGGCAAGATATTTGAAAATGGATTTGTTGTCTATTCTCGCCTAGAATCTTTTTTTCTTTTTTCTTTTTTAAAGCACTATCATTGAGGACTCTGTTTACAGAGAAAAGCCACCTCTGTTAGCAGTGCCCTTTTCCAGGCTGCGGTGTGGGGAAGGGAGGGGTGTCCTGAACGCAGCGGGGCCTTCTTGGCTCTCCCAGCAAAGGGCTTGGGCACTCAGATGGAGGTCACCGGCAGGGGTTTCAGAGTGTGTCGGATGGTGGGGCGGGGGTGGTATGTGAAGTTGTTCATAGCAGATGCTGCCAGGGGCTGAATGCCTGTGACAGAGTAACCTTGAGGGTGTCCCTGTGTCTGCACACTGTACCCCCCAGCTCTCCTTGTCTCTGCCCTCATGCAGGTGAGACCCCCAAGGCCACACAGTGAGGAGACCTGGGCAGAGGTCTCAGCAGGGGAGTCAGAGGCCAGCTGGAGGGCTGGGGCGGGATCACTCCCCAGAGGGCTCCCCTCGGACCACATGGCCACTCCTGGCAAACAGGCCTAGCGATGGCACCCCCAGGGCAGTCAGTGCCTGTGGGGGGGGGGCCCTTCTATGTTGGCTGTCACTGTTGCCCCTGGGCTGTGGGCTCCAGGGTGTGCAGACATCAAAGGTCAAACAAAGTGGGACTCTGGTAAGGACAGATTTTAATCCTAAATAACCACTGGGAGAGAACTCCATTGGGAGTGCAGTCCAGGGTGGACCAAACTCAGCTTTCACTTGTACAGAGGTGACTGGGGCTTCTGAAGTGAAAATACAGGAAAATAAAACACGAAGAGAGGAAAGGAAGGGAGGAAGGGAGGGAGAAAGAAATCTGGAATTTATGTGATCAGTTTATCCTGGAGGAATTTAAAGCATTGGATCCAAGAGTTATTCTTTCGATTATATATTGTGATTTACAGAAAGGGCAGACAGTCTGCTTGTATCAACAAGGGAGAATAAAAGGAAGAATCAAGTAACATTATCAAGATCTCACAAGAAAACTGAACTCTGCATCATCTTTTAAAAATTCAGACAGTGTAATAATTTGAATTCTGAGGGTATTGTAAAGATACATCATAGAGATACAGGTCAAGAAAAATTATATTTTAAAATTGCATTATAGCTAATAGTTGGAGTAAAATAAAGCAACTTAATGTTATGATGATTGCTTCTCATAGAAGCGTTTTTATTCTAAAAAGATTTTTTTTATAATGACAAATTATGCAGTATCTAAGAGAAGAAGAAAACTGCATAGAAGACCCAAAGGAAAAAAGACTGAAATTTAAATTCAGGCAGTGATCTTATTCTTTAAGTTCTTATTTAGAATCAATATATTGGTATTTTCTTTTAATATAAAATAGCAATTATGACTGAGAAAATTATTATCTGGTGTTGTCAGGGAGTGAACTATTCTGCTGTATTAGATATTTGACTAAAACAAACCAATTATATGTTACGAACTCCAAGGTAGCAGACATTACATACAATAATAGATATATATTAGCTACAACGTAATTTAAAATCTGTTGAAACAGAAATGACTGTGTAGTATGCTTGTGATCATATCTAATGAACATCGATTAACCTGTAGAAGCAAATAGAAGTCATTCCAGGCAAAAGGATATATGCTCATTAATATCAATCTGTAGTTGTATAAAATAAAATGGGCTTTATCAAAAATTTTTAAAAAAGAGAAAAAGAGAGTGAAAATGAGAGAGCCCCTGTGAGACTCGTCTGAGTGTGGAAGCCAGGCTGCAGCCCGCCTACAGATGTTGGGAGATGGGGTAACCACAGGTGTGGGCTGGAGGAACAAGCTGGAAATTCTCCTGGCAACCTGAGCTTGCTCAGGCAGGCACTTTAAGGCAGTCTCACATCATTCTAGGGACGTGGCTTTGAGCTGTCCTTACTAACTGCTAGTGTTTGTTCAGATATTCAGGCCAGGGCTCAGGCTTAGTCAAGAAGAGACTTTGAGTGTCCCAGGTCAGAGTCTGGTCAAGGGGACAGTCTTTGTCATTCATTAGATGGAGCTGCTAGTAACATCAAAAAGAACATACTAGAAGTTAGAGTGGGATGTCTTCCCGACCCAGGGACCAAACCTGCATCTCTTATGTCTCCTGCATTGGCAGGTGGACTCTTTACCACTAGCGCCACCTGGGAAGCCCCATGAGATGGCAGAGTAACGAAAGAAGAGGGGGGATAAAGGCTAGTAGCCAAATCAGTTATATGAGAAAAGCAATACAAATATGGAACATTTTTAAAAGAAAAGGACCAGGAAAATATATAAGAACATCCTAGACAGGAAAACTAGAACAGCGTTAATCAAGAATCTGCTGCAGAGAAGAAACAAACATGTAATATGGCAGCAAAATGAAAGCCAACGTCCAGCACCACTGTGCTGCCATAAACTTGGTTCTTGGGTTTCCCATCCCCGCCCACACTGGGGGTTAAGGTCACGGTAGGCAGTCCTGGGAAGGAGGCTTGAGGTAGTTGTGCCCAGGGTAGGGAGCAGAGCTTCGTTACTTGCAAACCAGCATCTCCTCCTCCATGGAAATAGGCATCTCAGGAGTAAAGGGCACCGTGGGCTCCTTGAAGGAAATAGTCTTTATCATAGTCATTCCCAGAACCTTTACATCTTACCTGTGATAATCCATGAGGCACCCTGTAGTGGAAGTGTTTTTAGACGGTGGTTTTCTTCTAAGGGGAAGAAAGGGGTGCTGGGAGCAGTGTTGTAGAAGCGGTACTCCTTTGAACACACACGGGAGGTGCTGTGCCAATCTTCCTGTCCTTTGTCTCACAAGCGATGCTGCCCCTGCAGTCTGCACCCAGCTGGTGAGCGTGTCCCTTCTGCCTGGAACAGCACCTCCAGGTCTCGACATAGCTTCCTCCCCATCTCTCCATTCAGGTCTCACTCACGTGTCCCATCCCTGACCCCTTAGCCCCATCACTCTCCATCCCAAAGCAATTGGTCGCACTTTGAAATGTTCCAGGAGACTTGTTTGTTACATTCTTTATTCCCCCCATTACCATGTAAGTCCATTTCTTGGGCGTGTTGCTCTATCCCTGGCATTTAGGTCAGGGTCAAAGGGGCAGATGGAGGAACCAACAGTGATTTAGGCCTTTCCTTTGACAGGGTGGAAGATCACGACGACCTCATGCCAATATTCCTGCACTACGACACTATCCTGAAGCAGACGTACGGCGAGTACTTCCTGGCTGAGCTCATCGAGGCCCAAGACGAGGAGAATCACACTGTCGTGTGTGAGGTGCGTGATTACTCACCTGGGGCCCACCCGGGAGAGGGGTGAGCGGAGGGCAGCCTTGGTCCTGGTTTGAGAAACATCCTTGGAGCCATGATGTCACCCGCTTCCCCAGGGTTCCCGCTTTAGGTTTTTCAGGTTTTAGGAGGCCCTCCCAGATGCTCAGTCTTAACAGGTTCGAGCCTGAACTAGACCCGGCTGACTCCAAGTTCCTGGACAACAACTTGGGCAAACATCTTATCGTTCGGGCTACGTGCCTCTTGGCGGATGTGCAAGTCATTTGTATGGACAGCAGCAGTTAAGGCGAGCTTAATCAGTGATGGCGGGACCCGGGTGTGATGGATTTAACTGATTATTACCCTCAGGTTCAGACGGTGAATTCTATCTCAGAAAAAATTCCTGATGCCAGGTTGCAGTCAGAACAATGAAATCAATATTTCGAGGGTAGAGCATATCAGTATTTTGAAAACGCTCCCCGTATACTTGCCATGTGCAGCCCAGGTGGTGAAACATCGATGTACATGATGGAAGAAGACACATCGGGAGAAGGCCAGGATGGCGACTTTCCCTGGTGGTCCAGTGGTTAAGACTTCACCTTCCAGTGCAGGGGATACAGAGTCAATCCCTAGTTGGCAAACTAAGATCCCATATGTCTTGAGGCCAAAAAACCCAAACATAAAGCACAAGCAGTATTGTAACAAATTCGATAAAGACTAAAAACGGTCCACATCCCCCAAAATATATTAACATCTTAAAAAAAAGAATACGATGAGTTTAGATGTTCATAGAGGTTTAGTTTCAGGTGAGAACTGGCCTTAAAAATTAGATTCAGATGTACTAGTCCATTGTAGTTGTTTCTTCTGCATTGAAAGACTTAATTTTTTTTTTTCATATTTAGTTTTGTGTGTTGTCTTTTAAGGACGTTTGTTCAAATATTGTCATTTGACCTTTGGCTCCAGGCTAGTGACAGAAGGAAGGGTCAGGAAGCATTTGGGCCTAGGAGCACCATTTTGAAAAACCACTTCTTACACAATGAGTCAAAAACTGTGTGTGTGTGTTTGTGCTGAGTTGCGTCCAACTCTGCAGCCCCACGGACTATAGCACTCCAGGTTCCTCTGGCCATGGAATTTTCCAGGCAAGAATAAGAGAGTGGGTTGCCATTTCCTACTCCAGGGGATCTTCCCAACCCTGGGATCGAACCCCCATCTCTTGAGTCTCCTGAGAAGACTCAAGACATTTACCACCTGAGAAGCCCTGATAGTTTAAATGATTCATACAGACCCAAATGAGCTTTTAATGGTCCCACTGTACCCATCCAGTTAAGTCAGTTCTTTGTTTTTTAGAGAAGGCATTTATTTATGTATTTATTTTTCCAGCTTTATTGAGATGTAATTGACATATGACATTGTGTAAGATTAAGATGTATAGTGTGTTAGTCTGATGTACTCATTTTGCAAAATAATCACCATCATAGTGTGAGCCAGCACCTCTATTATGTTACAGAATTATTAATACCATTTTCTTTTGTGGTGAAAACATTTAAGATCTACCTTTTAACCACTCCCAGGTATATAATACAGTGTAATCATCATGCTGTACATTAGATGCCCAGAACTTATTCACCTTATACCTGGAGATTTGTATCCCTTGATCAACAGCTCCTGATTCAGTCTAGGTAGCTTGTCTGTTTCTGGGAATTTGTCTGTTTCTTTTAGGTTATCAATTTGTTGGTATATAATTAATCATAGTAATCTCTTATCCATTGTATCCATGGAATCAGTTTTAACACCTACTCTTCCATTTCAGATTTTGAGTGTTCTCTCTTTTTCTTAGTTAGTCTAGCTAACAGGTTGTCAATTTTGTTTATCTTTTAAAAATACAGCTCTAAGTTTTGCAGATCTTTTTGATTACTTTTCTAGTCTGTATTTCATTTGTTTCTGCTCTGCCCTTTGTTAATTTCTTCCTTCTGCTAATTTCGGGCTTCTTAATTTGTTCTTTTTCTAGTTCTTTGAGGTTGTAAAGTTAGGTTGTTTATTTGAAATCTTCCCTTTTTTTGATTAATGTAGGCATTTACTACTATAAACTTACCTCTTAGAAATGCTTTTTGCAGTATCCTGTGAATTTTGGTTTACTGTATTTCCACTTTTGTTTGTTTCAAGGTATTTTTTGATTTCCCTTTTGATTTCTTCTTTGACCTCTTAGTTGCTCAGGAGTATAGTATTAAATTTTCATATATTTGTGAATTTTCAGCTTTCCTCCTATTATTAATTTCTAGGGTAATACCATTGTAGTTGGGAAAGATACTAGGTGTGATTTAAATATTTTTAATGTGCTAAGACTCATTTTGTGATCTATCATATTCTGCATCATGGAAAATGTTCCATGTGTTCTTGAGAATGATGTGTATTCTACTGCTGTTGGATGGGATATTCTGTACACATTTGTTAGGTCAATTTTGTCTAACATATGCATCGAATCTAACGTTTTCTGGTTGATTTTCTCTCTGTATGTCTATCCCTTGTCAAAAGTTAGCTATTGAAGTCCCCTGCTGGTATTGTATTGTTGTCTATTTCTCCCTTCAGATCTGTTAGTATTTGCTTACCATAGTTAGGTGCTCTGATGTTGAGTATATATATTAATATATTTGTGATTGTTATATCTTCTTTTTTTAAAAAACGATTTATTTATTCATTTATTTTTGGCTGTGCTGGCTCTTCATTGCTTTGCGTGGGCTTTCTTTAGCTGTAGTGAGTGGGGGGCTACTCCTTCTTGCAGGGCACGGGCTTCTCATTGCGGTGCCTTCACTTGCCGCGGAGCACAGGTGCTAGGTGCGCAGGCTTCAGTAGTTGCAGCACTTGGACTCAGTGGTTATGGCACATGGGCTTAGTTGCTCTGTGGCACGTGGGATCTTCCCAGACCAGGCAATGAACCTATGTCCTCTGTATTGGCAGGCGGAGTCTTATCCACTGCACCACCAGCAAAGTCCTATTATATCTTCTTGATGAATTGACCCCTTTATCATTATAAAATAACCTTCCTTGTCTCTTTTTTTTGGCTTAACGTCTGATTTGTCTGGTATAAGCATAGCTACCCATGCTGTCTTTTGGTTTTCACTGGCATGGAATATATTCTTCCATCTCTTCACTTGAAAATGATGTGTATCCTTAAAGGTGAAGTGAATTTCTTGTAGGCAGCAAATTGATAGGTCTTGTTTTTTATCCATCTAATCACTCTGTGTCTATTGATTGGAGAATACAATTCATTTACAATTAAAGTAACTATAGGTAAGGACTTACAAATGCCATCTTACTGTTTTCTGGCTGTTTTGTAGTACCCTTGTTCCTTCCTGCCTTCCTTTATGAATTGATGATTTTCTGCCGTGAAATGGTTTGACTCCTTTTTATCTTTTGTGAATCTACTGTAGATCTTTATTGCATGGTTACCATGAGATTTACGTAAAACAGCTTACAGACATAACAGTCTATTTTACACTAAAGACTTAATTCAATTGCACACAAAAGTTTTACCCTTTTACTTCCCTATGTTTTTAATATCACAATTTATCCCTTTTTATATCCCATATTTACTAACAAATTATTGTACCTATAGTTATTGAAATATTAAATTGTCATCCTTTAATCTTTACACTAGAGTTAAGTGGTTAATGCTTTGCCATATTAAAGTTTTATAGTATCCTGAACTTGACTGTATACTTGCTTTTACTCTTGTGTTGTGTGTTTTTATATATTTTTGTGTTATTAATTAGCATCCTTTCATTTCATCTTGAAGAACTCCTTTCAGCATTTCTTATAGGGCAGGTCTAGTGGTGATGAATTTTCTTAGCTTTTGTTTGTCTAGGAAAGTCTTTCATTTCTGAAGGACAGCTTTGCTGAGTCAAGTATTCTTTATTGGCAGTTTTTTTCTTTCAGCACTTTGAATATATTATCCTGCTAATTCCTGGCCTGTAGGGTTTCTGCTGAGAAATCTGCTGACAGTCTTATGGAGGGGTTCCCTTGGAAGTCACAAGATTTTTTTCTTCTGCTGCTTTTAAGATTCTCCTCTTACCTTTGATTTTTGAGTTTTATTATAATGTGTCTTGGAAAGGATCTTTTAAGTTGATTTTGTTTGGTGACCTATAGGTTTCATGAACTTGGGTATCTATATCTCTCCCCAGATTTGGGATGTTCTTGGCCGTTATTTCTTTAAATAAGCTCTCTGCCCCCTTTTCCCTCTCTGCTTGTCTTGGAACTCTGGTGATTCACAAATTGGTCCTTAGAATAGTATCTTATAGATCATACAGACTTTCTTCAACTCTTTTCATTCTTTTTACTTTGTTCTCCTTTGACTTGATATTTTCAAAGTTCCTGTCTTCAGTCTCACTGATTCTTTCTTCTGATCGATCAGGTCCACTGTTAGATGCTTTGTGTTGTATTTTCATGTCATTCATTGATTCTTTGGCTCCAGGATTTATGGTTGATTCTTATGGATTCTCTTTCGCTAAACTTCTCACTTTATTTCTGTGTTGTTTTCCTGATTTTGTTGAACTGTCTGTGTTTTCTTGTAGCTCATTGTCTCCTGAAAACAGCTTTTTTAAATTATTTGTCTAGTGAATTGGAGAGTTACCATTTGTCCTTGTTTTTGGGTTCAGTTATCAGAAGACTATTGTGACCTTTTGGTGGTGTCATATTTCCTTGATTTTTCATGGTCCTGGAGTTTTGCATTGCTGACTTCACATTTGAATAGCAATCATTTCCTCCAGTCTTTGGGTGAGAAATACCTTCTCTCAGCCCTGCTAGAGACTCTGAGGTATCCTTTTATGGGTATACCTCCTCTATGCCTCTTGCTCTCTTTCGTGGTAGAATTTTTAAGTTGTTTATTTTCTACGGACCCTCCAAAGCACCAGGTTGAATGTTTTGTCTTCCCAAAGGTGACACTAAAGCTCAAGTTTGTAGTATCTTCCTAGACTACAGATCAGGCCGATTTTCTCATTATGCTCCTTAGCCGTCTGCCAGATCTGCTCACACCACTCCTGGGAGTGTACATGAGAGCTGCCACAAGGTGGGCTGGTGTGTAGATAAGGCATGTAGAACATTCCTGGGCCAGTTGGCAGGATCCGTGGGTGGAATATTCCCAGCAGCTCATGGGTGGGCTTCTTGATGGAATCCATGATGTCTGTTAATGTCCTCTGAGGGTCCTACCTGCTGCTATCTCAGACTCCTTCCTCCCCCACCCCCCAACCCAGTCATGAGCTCGTAATTTAGTACTCTTAAGTCTGGCAAGAGAGAAATGAGTCCCTCTGGCAGCATCCTGCATAGCTAGGGAAGCCAGGTGCTCCCTAACATGGTCTCCCTTACCCCCGTGGGACAAATTATAGGAATAAATCTTGACTTAAGCTGTACTGCCTTGGAGGATGGGTGTTGTGGGGAAAGGCAGACTGTTTGTCTTATCTACTCTAGAACATCCAAACTGGGTTTTGTTTGTTTGTTTTTGTTTGTTTGTTTGTTTGTTTTGCTCCAAATGGAGCAGAATCTTCTCCTCCGGAAGTTTGAACTTCATCAAAGGCTCTCACATCCATGAGTGATTGTCTCAGGCACTGTTCTCAGGAGCTCCTGGACCGAGGCTCAGAGGAGCTAGAGTCACTTCATGGGCCTCTGCAGGGTCCACAACCACGACTGAGGTCTGTCTGCCTATTTCCCAATGCACAGGCAGGTGAGATTCCCCCCAGGCCCCTTGGTGGATGGTGGTGGATCCCACAGCTCCCTCAAATGAACTTTTGTTCATGCATGGAAGCCAAATACCTGCTGCTGAGCAGGAGACAAAACCAAGGGATGTCTTATCACTATGATACTGATAACACTCTGGAGAAGGCCTTTAATTATTTGATTTCATGATGCAAGTTTGAACCCAAATCTCTTGAGTTTTAGTGCTTGTGAGGAGCAACTGCAGCGGCCTCCTCCCTCATTTCCTTCCCCCTCCTGTCATGTGTTACAAGCTTTCAGTGTGTGTGAACATCAAAGCAACATTGCCGTCTGAAAACTGCACTCCCAACCCTGCAAGGATCCTTTGGTATCTCTAAAGACACAAACGGAGTCCAGTCTGATCTCTGCATGTTCCATGGAGATGTGACCACAAGCCTCAGTCTTACATGGAAGGTTGGGTGGAGGACCTGTCCATGGCGAGCAAGCTTACCTAGGATCTGGGAGTGAGTCTCTGGTCTGCACCAAGCCATATTGGGTATCTCAGCCTCTTTTGGGTTCAAGACCAGTGCAGTCACCACCCCTCCCGGAGTCTACCCAAACTCATGTCCATTGAGTCGGTGATGCCATCCAGCCACCTCATCCTCTGTCGTCTCCTTCTCCCCCCGCCTTCAATCTTTCCCAGCATCAGAGTCTTTTCAGATGAGTCAGTTCTTCGCATCAGGTGGCCAAAGTATTGGAGTTTCAGCTTCAGCATCAGTCCTTCCAGTGAACACTCAGGACTGATCTCCTTTAGGATGGATTGATTGGATCTCCTTGCAGTCCAAGGGACTCTCAAGAGTCTTCTCCAACACCACAGTTCAAAAGCATCAATTCTTCGGTGCTCAGCTTTCTTTATAGTCCAACTCTCACATCCATACATGACTACTGGAAAAACTATAGCCTTGACTAGACGGACCTTTTTTGGCAAAGTAATGTCTCTGCTTTTTAATATGCTGTCTAGGTTGGTCATAACTTTCCTTCCAAGGAGTAAGTGTCTTTTAATTTCATGGCTGCAGTCACCACTTGCGGTGATTTTGGAGCCCCCCAAAAATAAAGTCCGCTGCTTCTTGATTCCAGCTTGTGCTTCATCCAGCCTAGAGTTTCTTATGATGTACTCTGCATATAAGTTAAATAAGCAGGGTGACAATATACAGTCTTGATGTACTCCTTTTCCTATTTGGAACCAGTCTGTTGTTCCATGTCCAGTTCTAACTGTTGCTTCCTGACCTGCATACAGATTTCTGAAGAGGCAGGTCAGGTGGTCTGGTATTCCCATCTCTTGAAGAATTTTCCACAGTTTGCCATGATCCACACACTCAAAGGTGTTGGCATAGTCAATAAAGCAGAAGTAGATGTTTTTCTGGAACTCTCTTGCTTTTTCGATGATCCAGTGGATGTTGGCAATTTGATCTCTGGTTCCTCTGCCTTTTTTAAAACCAGCTTGAACATCTGGAACTTCATGGTTCACATACTGTTGAAGCCTGGCTTGGAGAATTTTGAGCATTACTTTACTAGTGTGTGAGATGAGTGCAATTGTGCAGTAGTTTGAACATTCTTTATCATTGCCTTTCTTTGGGATTAGAATGAAAACTGACCTTTTCCAGTTCTGTGGTCACTGCTGAGTTTTCCAAATTTGCTGACATATTGAGTGCAGCACTTTCACGGCATCATCTTTTAGGATTTGAAATAGTTCAGCTGGAATTCCATAACCTCCACTAGCTTTGTTCATAGTGATGCTTCCTAAGGCCCACTTGACTTCACATTCCAGGATGTCTGGCTCTAGGTGAGTGATCACACCATCGTGATCATCTGGGTTGTGAAGATCTTTTTTTGTACAGTTCTTCTGTGTATTCTTGTCACCTCTTCTTAATATCTTCTGCTTCTGTTAGGTCCATACCATTTCTGTCCTTTATTGAGCCCATGCAAAGATGTGCTCAAAGGCCATAACTTTGTCATTATTTTACTATTATCTTGAAGTCACATATCTGTGGTCTCTGTGCAGTGGAATTACTGTAATTATGGCTACTGGGCATCTTTTCCCAGTTTTCCTCTCAGTGACATCATACCAGGAACTAATGACAGGCCACAACATGAGTATTTACACCACAGAAATTGGCAACAATTATGAATAAGCTTTTCCTGCTTATTTGTAACTGCTGCTTAGGAGTTACCCAGCACGCTACACTTTTGGGTGAGCAGAGAGAACAGGACACAGTCCAGCAAGCCTGCCCCTTCCAGATCCATCCATGGCAGTCACAGGCCGTGTGTGTGGAAGGCCTGAGAACTGTATCTGCACTGTGGAAGCTGTGGACTAAAGGGTTTTAACTGTGAGCGTTTTCTTTGACTTCATGGACACTTTGGAGGAGTTCTGAGTCAGCAAATTTGCTTTTTATAACTTCATCCCGGCTTACCTTGACATCTGGTGTTTACTCAAAACTGAGATTTCAGGGCAGGGTGGTTGGAGGCCAAGGGCGGCTCCTGGAGACAGATGGGCAGAGTGTCTGCCTTGGCAGCATCCGCAGCGTGGGCAGCAGTGGTCCAAGGAGGCACCACTGACTTGCGGGTGTGCAGAGCCTGCCTGCCCAGCCATGCCTCTGGCATCAGGCTGGAAGGATCAGAGCTGATAGTTGTCACAATGAGGGCAACCTCACTGTGGAGTATGGTCACCCAGAAAGGTGGGTGATACAGGGCTTTTTAGATGGAAGTGTGAATGATACGTTGCACACGGGCCTATTGATGGACCTGCTTATGAAGACTCGGTGACCGAATGTGTGGTTTATGGTGATCTTAGCCTTGTGCATTGTCGTATGGATCCTCATGGGAAAAACAAGCACAGCAACAAACTCAGTTTTGCTCATAGTGTGAGATAATGAAAGCCACCTTTGGAGTGGAAAGTACTTGTTACCTGGAAGACAGACAGGAGCCTGCAATCATTATCTTTTCACTGTACAAGTAAAAAAGAAAACATCCATCAAATCAGCTTTTTTTTTTTTCTGGAAAACACACATGCACACAAAGATGCATTTGAATACTCCCACAAATTCATATTTAAGAACAGTGTTTTTCAGGTCAGAACGGTAATCACAAAGGAACCCAAAGGGAAAAAGCGGGCACGTCCACAATATATCGTTGCTGTGTTGGGTCCATCATCCTTAACTTTGTGAATTGTCACAGCCCCGGGATGAATGACGAGAATATAACAGGTTGCAGAATTGGAGAACGTGAAATCTTTGTTCCTAATGGCAAAACATGTTTTTCTCATTTTCATCAGAATGTGTGATCCATGCCATTTGAAATCAAATTCCAAACACGACGAGCCATTAGTGTAATAGCTCATTACTAACAGCGGTCTTATAAATAATACATTCTTATCGTGCGCATGCAGCTCACCACGAAGCCAGCAAAAGGTATTTCAGGCCATGGAAGTTGCACTGCGCCAGCGTGGCTGTAGATGAGAAGGACATCTCCATGTGAACCAAGATGGATGCCAATTTTCCCTGCCGAGAGGGAGGCTGGCCGTCTCTCCCTGCACATATGGTAGATGGATTGGTTAATCAGTGTCTGCTGAGTCTCGGGCCTAAAATTACAGAGAAGCCAGACAACTGCGGCTATGCAGCCTTTGTTCACGCATGCAAACAAGACAAACAATCACTTGTTATTTGGGAAAAAATTAAAATGTTTATTTTGGACTTTTATTGAAGTGTCGATGGATTTGTAAAACAGCTGTGTGAATCCAGCCTTTTGCAGCTAGTATTTGGGGGGGCCTGTAAAGAAAAGAATATGCATGGAAAAAAAATTCATTAAAAAAAATTCCTCTTGTATCCTAGCATTTGGGAGAATTACAGGCAATCTCATATTTACTTTTCAAATACATCTTGGAGAACGAACAGTTTTAAGCCAGAAGATACATTTGAGAACAAATAGCTTAATAGCTAATTTTTTTTTCCTCTGATGTTTAAAAGAGTGTTGTAGCTTCTTACTCTACTTTAGGGAGTTTTAACCATTTTATCCAACTGGGCATTTATGGAATGATGTCGCATTCTTAAGATCTGGGAATTCCAACAATTGTTGAGCTCTTCTGACTGAATGGTTGTCTCAAGAAATAAAATCTGAACTCTAGAGGGCTAGAACCCACCCAGTAAATGCTGTTTTCTTTTAAGAGCTGTCAGAGTCAAATCAGTTACCAGAATTTGGTTAGAACCCACATAAAGATCAAAGGAATTATTTATGCGAAATGTGTTTATTTTTCTTCTTCCTAATTTTATTGAGTTAGAATTGATATATAACATTGTATAAGTTTAAGGTGTCCAACCTAATATTTTGATATATGTACATATTGTAAAATAATCACTAAGAGTGAGAATAGTTAACCTGAGAACTCTGTATTCCTTCTTACCTCTTTTAAAATTTTAAATGCTTTCCTTGCTGAGAAGAGCGAAATCCAGAATTACTAAAGGAACATAGTAAAGAATTTCAGTCACAGTCATTGGTCAATGTGGCATTAAAATTTGATAGAATTAAAATTTGTCGTTAATTTATAATATGTCAGTACCAGTAATAGGCCTAGATCAGCTAGTCACTCATAAAAAGATATGTTGTTTCTTCTACTCAGAACACTTATGATCCCAAATGTGTTGCATCTTTCCCACACCAGCCAACTCTCCAGCTTTTAGTCACCAGCTGGCTGTCTTGCAGTCTAATTCACTTTCTGCTACTGCTCAGCCTTAGTGCAGACCCCACAGATTTAGGGCTCAGGCCCACAAAACTGCCCCCATCAAATGCCATTCACAAGCCCTAGATTGTCCCCTGTGCTTTTAACTGACCAGCGATAACTCATGGGTTCCCATGACCCCCTTGGTTATGTTTGAGAACCTGCTGGAAGGGTTCACAGAGCTCAGGCGACTCTTTACTTGCCATCATGGGTTCACTGTAAAGGATACAGCTCAGGAATAGGAAATGGAAGAGATGCATTTGGCGAGGAGGGGAGAGCAGGGGGAGCTTCCATGCCCTCTCTGGGCCCACCACTGCCTGGCATTTCCATGTGTTCACCAGCACAGAGGCTTGGGAACCCCATTGTTTAGATGTTTTTCTAGTTTTCCATTAACAGTTGATTAAATCTTTGGCTGTGGTGGCTGCACTCACTCTCTAGCTCCTCTCCCCTTCTCAGAGGTTGAGGTGCTGTGTGCTTAGTCGCTCAGCTGTGTCCAACTCTTAGAAACCCCATGAACTGCAGCCCACCAGGCTCTGTCCATGGGGATTCTCCAGGCAAGAATACTGGAGTGGGTTGCCATTTCCTCCTCCACGGAATCCTCCCAACCCAGGGATTGAACCCAGGTCTCTCACATTTCAGGCAGATTCTTTACCGTCTGAGCCACCAGGGAAGCTCCGGAGGTCGAGGGAACAGGGTTGAAAGCTCCAACCCTCTAATCACATGGCTGATTCCTCTGGTAACCAGTTCCCATCCTCTGAGAGTGACCTCATTAGCATAAACTCACGTACCATTGAAAGGGGCATACTATGAAGAATAAAAGACTCTCAGGAAATTATGAGTGTTTTATGAACTTTGAGCCAGGAGTGAGGGATGAAGACCAAATATTTTTTATTATATCTCACTGTCACCCTCATCTTCCCACTGATGTATTCCTCATCAAAGGCCTAAAATGATGAGGGCCATTACAGGAGGTTTAGAATCAGTAGGATGCTGAGAGGGCTTCTCTGGTGGCTCAGATGGTAAAGAATCTGCCTGCAATGTGGGAGACCTGGGTTTGATCCCTGGGTTGGGAAGACCCCCTGGAGGAGGGCATAGCAACCCACTGTAGTATTCTTGCCTGGAGAATCCCCGTGGACAGAGGAGCCTGGCGGGCTACAGTCCGTGGGGTTGCAAAGGGTCAGACACGACTGAGTGACACAGCACAGCACAGCACAGGATGCTGGGAGGTGATTATGTTGTAGACTAGACACAACTGGTGAACAGGTGCAATGAGTTTATTTCTCTCAGAACTTTCCACTAAACCTCCTTCCTCTCATCTCCTCCCCATGAGACCATCCAGTCAAATATATGTTCAAGAAAATGAAAGAAATAAGTCTTCCCACGTGGCGCTATTTGTAAAGAATCCACCTGCCAATGGAGGAGACTTAAGAGACACAGATTCCATCCCAGCATTGGGAAGATCCCCTGGAGAAGGAAATGGAGACCCACTCCAGTATTCTTGTCTGGGAAATCCTGTGGACAGGAGGAGTCTGGTGGTCTACAGTCCATGGGGTCACAAAGAGTTGGGCACAGTTGAGCTCGTGCACACACACAACACACACACACACACACACACACAAGAAAACTGAAGAGTAACTACCTGATGAGGAGCGAATTAACTTGTTCTAAATTGTGGTCAACCAGATGGCCACTGGAAATAATGGCCGGTTTTCCTTGGGACTGCATGGTGGAGGGGAGGAAAGTACACAGGAGGGTTGGGCTTGCAGTAGGGAAGTGAAAGGATT
Source organism: Okapia johnstoni (assembly GCA_024291935.2). Classification (NCBI taxonomy): domain Eukaryota; kingdom Metazoa; phylum Chordata; class Mammalia; order Artiodactyla; family Giraffidae; genus Okapia; species Okapia johnstoni. The sequence goes on from CM044324.1 coordinate 31,077,738, forward strand.
TAGGGAAGGCAGGGGTATTGTTTGGGCAAAGTTTCCCCTCAAGAACACCATGACAGCCTCCCTAAGTTCCAGACCCATCTCTAGGATTGTCATCCATGATGGATTGTCCTCCATCCAAGGTGGTCATCCACGACATCGTGTTTTGAGCCTGTCATGTTGCTGTGCACTGCGCCTGACCGTAGGGTGCTCCCTCCCTCATACTGCTCCCGGTGCCCACGGGCAGGGGCTCATGGGAGTTTCATGGTGCCCATTCACCTGAGGTCAGATGGTCATGAGATATCTTGGACATTTCAGGTGGAAGGTGTGGCTGTCGGGTTCATGAGCGTTTGCTCACAAGTGAACCTGCAGCTCCTGCACGAGTGCTTTGACCTGGGACCCTTCCATGGACTCTGCATCCCGCATCATGACGACATCCTAGAACCACCCCAGGAGTTCAGCATCCACAAAAGTTCAGGTACAGTGGCTGTCGCAGGAGCACGCCGGGGATGGAGCTTTGTGCGCTGTGCTGTGCTTTTGACTCTGTGCTGGAACTGGGTGGTGGTACCTGCTGGGCAACTCTGTCCCCAGTCCCCTTTCAGGAGTGGTTCCTGGTGCATCACAACCTTGTGCCTGTATCTGTGAGCACAGAGGGTCAAGGGGCATGGCCCTGGGTAGACACCACGGCCTTGCCGCTGAAGGTCTCCTGAATTCAGAACGTCTATCTTCAGAAGTTCACTGTTAGAGTAGAGATAAGTTGTGGTGAAATAATTAATAGCATTTCAGGATTTTACTTGCACACACACATAGAACCCAAAACCTAAATATGATTGAGTGAATCTTTTAAGTCAAGAACTAGAGAAATTCTGTATGTCCTTAAGTTTTTTATTTTATTTTTTTTAATTGAAGTGTAGTTGATTTGTAATGTTATGTTAGTTTCAGGTATACAGTAAAGTGATTCATTTATACAAATATGTATATATTCAGATATATGTATATATGTCTTTAAGTTTTAACCCCAACAATTAGCACTTCTGTGTTTATGTCATCAACAACTTATTATGTAATACAGGCCTATTGCAAGTAGTCATTTTAAACTTGTTTATTTTTAGCCATCTACAATATTGGAACTGATTTTAAAATCATGTCTATATTAGGATTTTCACCAAGTGAAACTGGGTCATCTCAAACTTTGGTATTTTAATTTAACAAAGTCTCCCTGCATCCATGAGCATCTTTGAGGTTAAGTGTTTTGTTTCTTAAATCAGGGAGATGCAGCGGGGTGTGTAAATCTAGGTCTCCAAACCTAGGTTTCCTCATTTGTGAAACAGGAAGAGTAGTAACACCTCCCACGAAGGGGCATTGTGGGGTCTGACTGACATCACTCAGGTCCAGGGCTTTACTCAGCATCTCCATCAAACTTAGTGCGCCATCAGCATGGGTCCTCATTTCGAGCAGTCATTATTCATCACTTTGTGGTTGGTCTTTCACCTACATGAGTCGTCCAAGGTTAACATCAGGGCATCTTGAATTTCTCTGCTTTCTCAGAGAAAGCAGAAAGTCTGTATCAAGATTTTGCTCTTGTCTGCCACTCTGGGCTCCATTTTTATGTTTATTTTTGAAGACAACTGTTGCATCAATGTACTGTTACTTGGCATTGTTCAGCATAGGTAATGTGTACTTTCTGTGTACATATATTTATATATAAGTTTTTTTTGCATAAAATAAATGCCTCTAGATGTCAAAAAAAAAAAAGATTGTTCAAAAATAGGTAGAGGAGCATGTTGGGAGCAAGACTGACAAGCAGAGAACTTGTTGATCTAAACAACAGCAGGTGTTGGTTTGGCAGATCTTATCCACTGGACAGGAAACTAAATGCATGGAGCTGGTCAGAACATTCACACAGGTCACAAAGACCTTTCAGATCTGTAGCTGGAGAGGGAGATCCCTTCTGTATTAATAAGAGCTTTGAGGTCTTTATTGTTTCATGGTGAAGGCTGGCTTGCCCTTGCTTCTCAGCTAAGACATACCGGAGTGTTCTGAAGGAACCTTCAGCATGAGGCAGTCTTGAATAATATGTTATCATTGTCACTTTTGAATGTATAAATTCTTCTTGAAGGCAGCATTCAATAGGTTTTATGGCTTAGTTTTCTCATGCCTAAAATGGAGATAAAAATAGTATCAAAACCAGAAAGTCATTGGGATGGTTAAATGTTAGAATCTACATGATGACCGTAGCTCTCTGCCGAGCATGGAGTAAGTTCTGAAAAAATTAAAGTTGTTTTTCCTCTCCCCTTGATTGTTGTCATTATTAAAAACAAGTTGAGGGACTTCCCTGGTAGTTCAGTGGTTAAGACTTCACCTTCTGGAGCAGGGATATGGGTTTGATCTCTGATCAGGGAACTAAGATCCCACATACCTCTCAGCCAAAAAACTATAACATACAGAAGCAGTACTGTAAAATATTCAATAAAGACTTTTAAAATGGTCCACATAAAAAAAATCTTTAGAAAAATATTGAAAAGATATGGTTCCCTTTCAATGTGTTTCTGAGTAGCTCTGAAGTTACGTAGAATGACTGAGAGATTCCTATCTTAGAAACTTTATGGGCAGGAACACAATTCAAAATTTAGACCGAACCCGGGACTTAAAAACACATAATCTGTTTAGCCAAAGTGTGTCTGTTTAGCAAAAGCCCCAGAGATATGGAAACTGAAAGAAGTCTTACTACTCTCTCTACCACTTTTAATATTTTTACCTAAAATTAGTTTATCTAGGACAGGATGGTAGCTAAAGGAAATAGGAAAATTTCTCTTGTCATTTTGTGTGTCTTGTTTATTTTTGAAAATCCAGCTCCACTAATAAAAAGGTGATTATGAAGTTTTGTTACCAGGAAACACTACTGTAGACTTCCAAATAACTCAGGGATGGATTTACGAATCAACAGCTCATTATATTCCAGAAAAGAGTCATTGGCACATTTTGCTGCCCCCTTCACATCGACAGCAGCAAAGAATGAGACTCCAGAGAAAACTGGAAATGTGTTATGATCCTGTCCTTTTTTATCTGATGAAAGTCTCAAGTTAAAGGAAATATAATTTCTCTAAAATACGAGCTAAAATTCTTGTTTCAATGGGCACACACCATTGTGCCTTATGCTTTCAGTTTTGTTTATGCTTTTTACCTTTCAAAGGATTTTCGTATATATTGTCTCATTTTATCCTCGTGACTTGATGTACAAGAGCTAAGAAAGGTGCATGCATGTGTGCTGTGTTGCTTCAGTCATGTCTGGCTCTTTGCAACCCCATGGACTGCAGCCTGCCAGGCTCCTCTGTCCATGGGATTCTCCAGGCAAGAATACTGGAGTGGGTTGCCACGCCCTCCTCCAGGGGAATCTTTCTAACTCGGGGATCAAAACCACATCTCCTGGGTCTCCTGCCTTGGCAGATGGGTTCTTCACCACTAGCACCAACTGGGAAAGGTGACCCCTGCTGCCCAAATTCACAAAAGGTGTTACAGTTCAGCAGGGGCTGACCTAGAACCCAGATCACCCTTCCACTTGACTTTTTGTCTAGGGTGGCTGTGATCAAAAACTCCAGTGGTGGGTCTGCTATACAAATACATGATCAATTTGTTCACTTCAATGAATTATTGAATGAGTTACCACTTTTAGGAGCTCTCAGTGACATGTGTGTGTGTGTGTGTGTGTGTGTGTGTGTGTGTGTGTGTGTGTGTGTGTGTGCACGCTTTGGACAACTCCCATCTTCTGGAATCTTCACCTCTTGTGTCTATGGGATTTGCCAGGACTGTGCACGGCCAATCTGTCCTGTGCCAGAGGTGGGCAGGAAGTACCAGGATATTGAGACCCCAGGAGCAGCCTCTGATTCTCTGTTTCTTTTTTAAAAAATATGTATTTATTATTTGGCTGTGTCAGGATCTTAGTTGCAGCACATGGGATCTTTCGTTGCTTAGTTGCCCTACAGCATGTGGGATCTTAGTTCCTTGACCAGGGATCGAACCTGAGTCCCCTTCATTGGAAGGTGGGTTCTTAACGGCTGGACCACTAGGAAAGTCCCTCAGCTTCCCTGTTTCTTGTCCCTGCTCCCCTACTGATATCTTCTCCATCAGCTCCCAGATAGACAGTTGTGCTCGAATCCTTGACTCAGGGTCTGCTTCTGAGAGAACCCACCCCAACACACTGCTGGTCTAGTCTTTCCCCACCAGCTGTGAAAAACATTTACTTACCACAACTGAAAGGAGTTGAAGTGTAAATACCTCAGCTCCCTCACCCCTGGGTGGGATAGCTTTGAGACTTGAGTTTTGCATTGTTTCTCAGAGCTCCTTCAGGAGATGAAGTTCCAGCTGGTGATCCATGTGATGACATATGTTTCATTAGCTGCCTTCCTTTCCCTTCTCTCTTCCTAACCTCCCTACCATGCTTCCTGAATCATCTCCCGAATAAACTGCTTGTTCTCAGGTCCTTGACTCAAGGTGAGGTCTGTTCCCACCAGCTGTGAAACTCACAATTTCATGCAAACCTCCACCCCTCCAAGCAGAGTGACAACATCATGGCTTAACATTCCACAGCTCGTACAGTGGTCCCCATTCTTTATTTTTTCCAACCAAATTATTTATTAAGCAAAGAAACAAAAATGCAGTTTGCTAGCTTCTTTAGGTAAAGATCTTAAAATATTTAAATCTTTGTAATATGATGCTGATTATTTCTAATGATTTAACAATATCAAAGTTACATGATTCACTGTATTTCTGAATACAGAATCCATTTAACCTATATGGAATTTAGTTATCAAGTTCCTCATTCTTTAGCTACTGTACATATTGTGATCAGCTGCCATCTCATCATTTCAGCTGTGTCCGAAGTTTCCATAGGATCTGAAAATTGTAACCATGCACATTCACTTTGCATTTTACTTGAATAATTTGTATATGATCCCGTTCTTTTAGCCACTGGTTCTTCATCTATAAATTATTACACACACTTGTAAATTTGGGTTTTTAGCTACTAAACCTTGAGACTAAATTGGGACCAACGGGAACAAAGTCTGAGGATGTAGATTTTGTCTCAGTTTAAGGAAAATCTAGTAAAAGTTAATTTTTTATTAAGTGGAGTACCTTGTTTAGAAGTAGCCAAGTTCCCCAGACATTGGAAAAATTCATGAATAGCCATAAGTCTCAGGAAAGGGCTTTCTACTTGTATGGGAGATTGTACTGAAAGATCCCTCAAATGCCAGGAGTCTGAAAGCTGAGGGAACAAGCATCAGGATGCTCCCTCCATATGCTGGCAGTTTATGAATATTTTCCTTCAGTGACAACAAAATGGCTCAAAACAATATGTATTTTTTCCAGTTGACTCCACTGCTGGCCCGGCCCAGCGATTGCAAATCAAGCTGTGTCTTTTGTTCCCTGCATCATTACAATGAAGACTTTGGAACCAGAAGTGAGCTGGCAATTTTCTTGATGATGCATAAGGCAAAATAGGGCACAGCCTGCATTTCCGCAGCTGCCCTGGCATCGACACATTTACCAGTTAAAATAAAAACAAGCAAAAGATGAAACTTTTGTTTGTCATGCAGACTGGTGTGACCTGGGGAGTGAAAGTCTTGGTTTTGAAAGAGTCCTGCAAAGCGAATCTCAATACATGCACAGGGGCCAGCACACGTAGGCTCCAAGGACCTCGATGTGCCCTTGGCCAGGAGAGATACAATTTCACACAACAGAATCGTGGGTGTTCTGAAGAATAACCAATGCAGCCTCTTATAACCAGCCCACCCAGGAAAAGTACTGCTTACTCTACATTTAAAAGGCCCTTCAAAATATAATTTTCACAGCATCTCCGTATAGCCACGTTGCCTTTTAAATGAAAGAAAATCGCTCATTGTCAGGAAATGTTCCCTTATGTCTTATTTAAATTTCTTTTATTGTACTTACATTTGCTTCTTACTCTCAGTCTCTCCTCTGCAGGGAGAAGGAATATGGAGGGCTGAGAAACAGCGGCTAAATCAAGTCTTATTTAATCAAGTAGCCCAGGTTGTCTAGCCTCTCTTCCTAAGGTTCTGTTTTATATGTCTGGGTTGCTTTCTGTTTTATACTTTATTATTCTTTTAACATGGATTCCAAATGTGGATGAAACACTCATCTACAGAGCCTAGCAGTATTTCCACCAAGATATTTGGATATTGTATCTCAGACCATGTATTTATTAACACCAGCTAGTACGGTCTATGATTACTGAACTAGTGACCCTCTTGGACTCTGTATGCATTTGTTCAGGCTGTCATAGAAGGGTCCCACAGAATAGGAGGCTTAAACAACAGAAAATCATTTTCTCACAGTTCTGGAGATGAGAAGTCTGAGATCAAGGTGTCGGCAGGGTGATTTCTTCTGAGGCCTCCCTCCTTGGCTTGTAGATGACCATCTTTTCCTTGTGTCTTCACATGGTTTTCCCTTCTGTTCCTGTCTGTGTCCTAATCCCCTCTTCTTATGAGGATACATAGTGGCTTAAGGGCTCACCCATCTGACCTCATATTACTCTGTCTCTTTCAAGGCCCTTTCTTAGAACTTCCCTGGTTGTCCAGTGGTTAAGACTTTGTTTTCCAATGCAGAGGCTGCAGGTTCTGGTTGGGGAGCTAATACCCCACATGCCTGGTGGCCAAAAAACCAAAACATAAAACAGATGCAATATTGTAACAAATTCAATAAAGACTTTTAAAATGGTTGACATTAAAAAATCTGAAAAATAAACTAAAGGCCCTTTCTCCAGATAGTCACATTCTGAGGTATTAAGTGGTTAGGACTTAAAGCATGAATTTTGTGGGAACATGATTCAACATTCAGTGACACCTAGGATCCTGTGTCAGTGGTTCTCTGGAGCCCTGTGGCCAAGGCTGCAAGACATGGAAGTAATGTCCCCTCTACCTGATGCTCATACAAAGTCTAATATACTGACTCATATTTGTCACAACTTGAATTTCATCTTTTTAAAAAAAAATAGCAAATGTCTTTTTGGTATACAAAGGTAAGAAAATTGCATTCTTCTGAAACTTTAGCCACTCTTGCCAGCTCTAGTTTAAGTAACAATGTGAGTTCTAATGGTGTGTTAAAGAAATTGACAAAACAAATAAATAATTCCAGGCTTATGCCCAGGCTGACATGATTGTCTTCACGGTGACAGTGCTGATGAAAAATTAAGCAGTCAATCTAGTAAAGAAATGGGAGATTTTATTCGAGCCAGATTGAGGGTTTTAACCCAGGAACAACCTCTCAGACAGCTCCGAAAATGGTTGCACCCGTTAGAGGTCAAAGCACAGTTGTATAGATTTTTGAGGCAGAGGGCTGTACATTCAATGATGTAGCTAGTTTTCACAATCCAGAGTAAGTACAAAGTGGTTCAGTTCAGTTAAGTTGCTCAGTCGTTTCCAACTCTTTGTGACACCGTGGACTGCAGCACGCCAGGCCTCCCTGTCCATCACCAACTCCTGGAGTTTACTCAAACCCATGTCCATTGAGTCAGTGATGCCATCCAACCATCTCATCCTCTGTTGTCCCCTTCTCCTCCTGCCTTCAATCTTTCCCAGCATCAGGGTCTTTTCAGATGAGTCAGTTCTTTGCATCAGGTGGCCAAAGTTTTGGAGTTTCAGCTTTAGCATCAATCCTTCCAATGAATATTCCGGATTGATTTCTTTTAGGATGGACTGGTTGGATCTCCTTGCAGTCCAAGGGACTCTCAAGAGTCTTCTCCAACACCACAGTTCAAAAGCATCAATTCTTCGGTGCTCAGCTTTCTTTATAGTCCAACTCTCACATCCATACATGACTACTGGAAAAACCAAAGCTTTGACTAGACACACCTTTGTTGGCAAAGTAATGTCTTTGCTTTTTAATAAGCTGTCTAGGTTGGTCATAACTTTTCTTCCAAAGAGCAAGCGTCTTTTAATTTCATGGCTGCAGTCACCATCTGCAGTGATTTTGGAGCCCCCCAAAATAAAGTCTTTCACTGTTTCCACTGTTTCCCCATCTATTTACCATGAAGTGATGGGACTAGATGCAATGATCTTAGTTTTCTGAATGTTGAGCTTTAAGCCAACTTTTTCACTCTCCTCTTTCACTTTCATCAAGAGGCTCTTTAGTTCTTCTTTGCTTTCTGCCTTAAGGGTGGTGTCATCTGCATATCTGAGGTTATTGATATTTCTCCCAGCAATTTTTATTCCAGCTTGTGCTTCATCCAGCCCAGCATTTCTCATGATGTACTCTGCATATGAGTTAAATAAACAGGGTGACAATATACAGCCTTGATGTGCTCCTTTCCCAATTTGGAACCGGTCTGTTGTTCCATGTCCAGTTCTAACTGTTGCTTCCTGACCTGCATACAGATTTATGAAGAGGCAGGTCAGGTGGTCTGGTATTCTCATCTCTTGAAGAATTTTCCACAGTTTATTGTGATCCACACAGTCAAAGGCTTTGGTGTAGTCAATAAAGCAGAAGTAGATGTTTTTCTGGAACTCTCTTGCTATTTTGATGATCCAGCGGATGTTGGCAATTTGATCTCTGGTTCCTCTGCCTTTTCTGAAACCAGCTTGAACATGTGGAAGTTCACGGTTCACATACTGTTGAAGCCTGGCTTGGAGAATTTTGAGCATTACTTTACTAGCGTGTGAGATGAGTGCAATTGTGCGGTAGTTTGAGCATTCTTTGGCATTGCCTTTCTTTGGGATCGGAATGAAAACTGACCCTTTCCAGCAAAAACAATACCCAGTTGTGGATATGACTGGTGATGTTAGGGGAAGCACACTGATTAAAACTGCCTACCCTGGCCAGGCACCATAGTAACCATTTGTGTGAGTTGTTTTACGACAGGAGGTCCTGCTAAGGAACAGGGAACTAATAAGCCACCACCAACTGGAAGAGTTTGGGAAAGGTTAAAAGGAGACACCACATGTCTGACCACCTCCCAGAATCCTTCTCTCTGGCATCCGTCTTGGCTGAATAAGGTGAGCACCACCAGGAAGGACTCTGAGTCAGAACGATTGGCTAAGGACAGCCCGGAAACTAATCCCCTCACCATAAAACCTGAGACTGCAAGCCATGTGGCAGAGCTGTTCTCCTGGGTTCCCTTACCCTACTGCTCTCCATCTCGGTGCTCTTTCCCAATAAAATCTCTTGCTTTGTCAGCACATGTGTCTCCTCGGACAATTCATTTCCAAGTGTTAGACAAGAGCCCAGTTTCAGGCCCTGGAAGGGGTCCCCCTTCCTGCAACAGTGATGGAAGTAAAGTCCGATGCTGTAAAGAGCAATATAGCATAGGAACCTGGAATGTTAGGTCCATGAATCAAGGCAAATTGGAAGTGGTCAAATAGGAGATGGCAAGAGTGAACATCAACATTTGAGGAATCAGCAAACTAAAATGGACTGGAATGGGTGAATTTAACTCAGAGGACCATTATATCTACTACTGTGGGCAAGAATCCCTTAGAAGAAATGGAGTAGCCATCATGGTCAACAAAAGAGTCTGAAATGCAGTACTTGAGTGCAATCTCAAAAACGACAGAACGATCTCTGTTTGTTTCCAAGGCAAACCATTCAGTATCACAGTACAAAGTGGTGGCTCATCATAAACCCTTACAAGGTCAAGAATGAATATTATCTTTATTTATTTTTCTGGCAGTATTGCATGCCTTGAAGGATCTTAGTTCCTTAACCAAGGATTGAACGTGAGTCCCCCACATTGGAAACGTGGAGTCCTAATCAGTGGGCCACAAGGGAATCCCAGAAATGTTTTCTTTTAAGGAGTTGTTCTGTGGATACTGAGAGAATGTTGCTCTACATAGTTGACCAGGTATTTCTACTAATGAGGACTTTGGTCCATGCGTAACACAGAAGAGAAGAGAGAGGAGAACAAGGGACATAGAAAAATGTTTATGTTTAGATTTTCCTTGACTTGCCTTAGAATACAAATTTTAACTTCATTAACAGTATAAATGCTTGCATGGGTTTTCCGGGTGGAACCCTTGGGCTGGTAACATACCAGGAAGGAGGCAGTCAGGGCTGGAAACCAGTCTTGTTAGGGTCATTGCCCCGGAAAGTCTTTTGATTACTCATCCGTCCTCATTCAGGTACTGGTTTCTAAGCCCTTTTGGATGCCTTTAAAAACAGCGGTGACAAGTGAGGGTGCCCTCTGAAGACTCCCCAATTCTGCAGGGAGCTAGATGGCCGGGAGGAGTGGTCCTACCCCCCTCATCAGCACTGGGAGCCACTAGCTAAGTGATGACTCTGCTGCATTCACCAGTCAGATCTGTTTCTCAGTGGTTGAAATACAAATGCATTTGTACATAGGGCCTTGAGGTCTTTGAAAGAAAAGTGGTTTTATTTATATTCGTTATGATCATTATGTACTGGGATTATTTTCTCAGTAGGCAACGTGTCTTTTGCCCATATTTATGAAGCAGGGGAGAAGGCATTTAATGAATTTCAAGAGTGTGTTTGACTGTAAAACACATCTCTCTTACTACATTCACATGTAAATAGCCCTTTTATTTGTTCTCTCTGGTGACCTTTCTTCTTTTGGGGGTAGATCACAGTTTGTTGTTGTTTTCCATTTCCAAATGGGAGGCTGAATGATAATAATGAAAGATTATGCAAAAAATCCATGTTTAAAATAATGTTGATATGGCACTTGTGTTGCAGGATAATTATAGTAATTTGGCCATTACACTATATGGAGTCAGGAGTTAGTTGCTAGAAAACACGGTGATAGGGGTGATTCAGAGGGTTTTCATCCCAACAGGCTGTTTGATCCTGCTGACTTTTCTCTTGAAAATCAATTGCTTACGATGAATACTCTGAATTCTCCCTTGATTAAATTGGCTGGCAGTGGGCTGTACCCATTGCACGAGGGTCACCAAGAGTTCCATGTCTGTTTACACAGGAGTTTCGACAACTCTTAAAATATCACAGAGCAAATTTAATCCAAGCGAGCAAACAGCTAAGGAGGCAGTTGCTAAAAATCACAGTCTTTGCTCATGGAAGCAAGCAAAGGAAGATGTATTCATTCTAAGCCCAACACGAAGCCAGTTATTTCGCTGCAGGTTGCAAGCCTTTTCTTCACTGCACGTTGCTCTGGCTCTGGGCATTTTCAGACTTTCAGGAACATGTGGGCTTGCCCAGTGGAAGACCGGGGACAGTCACCTTGGAAGCCGGCTTCTGACTTCAGGTTCATGACTGACAATGTTCTTTTTCCCCTCAAGGTTATCAACATATTCAGATTTTCTATTTCTTTCAAATCAACTTTAGGAAATTAGATTTTTCTAGAAAAGCATTGTTTAGTATATGAAGGTTTAAAAATGATTAGAGTACAATTGTTGGTATATATATATATATAGATAGATAGATATAGATATAGATATATATAGCTCCAGTGTGTGTGTGTGTATATATATATATATGTATATATGTACATACACACAAACACACACATATACTGGAAGATCCCCTGGAGAAGGGAATGGCAACCCACTCCAGTATTCTTGCCTGGAGAATTCCATGAACAGAGGAGCCTGGCAGGCTACAACCCACGGGGTGGCAAAGAGTTGGACACGACTGAGCGACTAACACGCATACAAAATGATTAAAGGAGACAATTTAGGTGATATAAATAAACTTTAATACTTCATGAAGTGGATGGCCTCTTTCAGAGAACTGCAAAGTGGACAAAAAGGCAGGGAGCTTTTATAGGATAAAGAATAAGGAAGAGAAAAAGAGAAAATATCTGGTTGGCCAGGTCTCACAGTCACCCTGGTTTGGGGTAAGAAGGCCCAGAGTTGAGTTGGCGTTTGAGGATTGGCTGACAGGATCGACTACATTTTTGCTTGAGTGTAGCATTTACAGGAACGTGAAAGTTACCCAAGTTTCAGTTTTCTGAGCTGCCCCCCACCAGGCAGGAGCGGCTGCATCTCGGCCCTCGAAAGTTATTTATTAGTCCAAGAACCTCCCCTGTGTGATTTTAATCCTTTACATTTTGTTGAGCCTATGGTCAATTTTGGTAAATGTTCCTTGAGTCCATGAAAAAAGTGTATATCCTGTAGTTGTTAGGTACAGGGTTCTATATTTAGGAATATGTTTGATAACAATGTCAAATATTTTATTCTTTTGACCTCATGAATTGTTTGATCAATTCATGAGAGGTCTGTTAAAATCTCCTGCTTTGATTGTAGATATATAAATTTCTACTCCTATCTATCTTTGTTTCATTATATATTTTGAGTCTGTGTTATTAGGTGCATGATTTTTAAGTCATTATGTCTTCCTTGAACTTAAAAAAATTGGTTATAAAGTGTTCTTCTTTATCTCTGGTGAAAGGTTTTTACCTTAAAGTCTACTTTTTCTGATTTTAATGTGGCCATGCTTTCTTTCTTTAGCTCATATAGGCATGCCATATCTCTTTCCATTCTTTTATCTTCATCCTTCCTGTTTTCTCATATATCAGGTGTGTCTTTTGTAAACAGCATAAATTTGGTTGTTGTTTTTGCCTAGTGTAACAGCTGCTGTCTTTTAATTTTAGTATTTAATTCATTTTATTTTCTTATGGGTTTATATCTACCGTCTTACTTTATAGATGTTCCCCATGTTTCTATGTTTTATTCCTGGTATTTTTCTTGTATGTCTTTTCCTTTCTTAATCTCACCAGTGTCAATTCTATTTTTCAAAGAACCAGGTTCAGGATTGTGCGGATTCTCTGTATTATGCTTTGTGACTGTATCAATAGTCCATTACCACAAGAATGCTCCTAACAAACAACTACAGAAGCACAGTGGTTCCCTACACTCACATAGCTGGGGTCAGCTAGACAGCTCTACTGACCATGGCTGGGTCTTCCCACCTGTCTTGGGGTTGGTTGCCTGTTGGCAGATCTAGGCTGGCCTTGGGTCCACTCCATGTGCCTCTCGCAGGCTGGATGGGACATGTTATCATGGTGATGGCATGTGTGGAAACACACAAAGCCTTTTGAGGTCTGGGCATTGAACTAACACATGTCATTTATCCAAAGCAGATCCCAGGCTGAGCTCAGAATCAGAGTGGAGGACACTACATGCTACACTACACGACAAAGGGCCTGAATAGAGTAAGGATGAAAGACGAGCGTCATGACTGCAACCCATGCTCACAGAAGAAGAATAATGCTGGTGATTGTTGTCATGGCCTTCTTTCTCCTGTCCTCCAGAGACGCAAACTCCAATTTAGCCTGTTTGAGGCTAAAACCTATAGTCTCATATCAAGACAGTGAGCTCAAGTTCATCATGCTATATGGCTTGGAGGCTGCCCTGCAGTCCAGAAACGAAGAGTGTCCTTGAAAAATATGGAAAAGCTTTTTGTCTTGCTCTCATGGGGTTTGTTGAGTGTTTTCCTTTGTATGGACTTTATCCTCAGCTTCCTGCCAGTCACTCAGCCAATACGGAGTATATCCCATATACTAGCCTTTGGGAGCCTGATCCAGTATGTGGCGAGCCCCACCTGGCCTAATGGTAAGATAAACATGCAAGACAAATGAATTTACAATCAGAGAATTGTTTTGAAGGAGAGAAAATTGTGTTGAGATCCCAGCAGAATTACACCTAAGTCATCTTGGGAACATCAATATAGGACTTCATAGAAAGAAAGCTTTTGAATCAGAACTTCAAAAACAAATTGGAGCTTTGTAGGTGAAGAAGCAGAAAGATTTTTGACAAAGGAAAGACACTGCACATGTGCAAAAATGAGGAGGTGTTAAGAGACCAGGGCATGTGAGGGGAGAGCACCAGCTCAGTGTTGTTGGAGCAGGAAGGGAGGGGGCAGCAGGAGGGAGGAAGTAGGACAGGAAACAGAGGGAGGCGAAGCAAAGAATCTATATTCTTCTTAGTCATGGCATGTCTGATGAGCAGCCTGGGAATGTTGAACTAGAAAGGGACACACCATCAACTTCTAGTTTTCAAGAAGAGTTCGCAGGGGCCACTAGAGTGTGCAGGAAAGAGATGAGAAGGGGCTGAACCAGAGCTGTGACTGTGAATGAACTTGGGAGATACTTTGGAGAATTAATGGAACCTGATATTTTACTGCATGTGGGGAAGGAGGGTGGTGGAAGAGGGAAGCCTCAAGGATGTCTTCAGAAGCCAGGTGGATGATGGAACCGTCTTGCCAGATGGAAATAAAAAGTGTGAATGAATCATTTGATGGACACGCTGTGACTTCTGATTTGGACAAGTTCAGTCTGACCTTCCCGGAAAGCCCTTGAGTAGATACAGAGCATCCAGGCAGCAACGGGTGCTTCTGAGGTTAGATGGAAACGTGACCGCCCAAAGGACATCCTCACCCTAACCCCTGGAATGAGTAAATGCTGCCTTCATTTTGGTAAACTGTCTTCCTCAATGTGATAAAGGATCTGGAAATGAGATTATCCTGAAAGAGGGAGCTTGGCCCTGCTGACACCTTGACTTCTGCCCAGAGATACTGATTTTGGATTTCTGGCTTCCAGAACTCTGGAAGAATACATTTCTGTTGTTTTAAGCCACCACATGAGTGGGCATTTGTCACAGCAGCCACAGGAAACTAACACAGTTATAAAGAAGAGCCAAGGGCTGGAGGCAAAGCAAGGAAGGAAACAGGTCAGGAAGTAAGGACACCCTCACTCTTCAGCAGTTCGTGAACGTGCTGTCTGCTCACTGTCTCCATCCTCTTACTGTCTTGAGGCTGCTTCTCATCCTTTAGATCTTAGTTTACACGTCCAATGGGCTTCCCTGGTGGCTCAGATAGTAAGAAGTCTGCCTGCAATGCAGGAGACCTGGGTTCAATTCCTGAGTTGGGAAGATCCCACGGAGAAGGGAATAGCAACCCACTCCAGTATTCTTGCCTGGAGAATCCCATGGACAGAGGAGCCTGGTGGGCTACCAGTTCACGGGGTCACAAAAAGTCAGACACAGCTGAGACCCTAACACTTTCACTTTCACTTTACATATGCAATAGACACTGACTCTCAAACTGAAGCGGCTCCCATGCTCTTGCTTTCTACACACCATCTAGCACAGCTTACTATTTCTTCTTCTCTTACTGACTTTATTTGGAAGGGCAAGTTAGTCTCATTTGCTGCCGAATCTTCAATGTCTAGTTTGTTAATGTGCACCAGGTGGTAGGTATAAAATATAAATTTTTAAATGAATGAATGAATAAATAAGTGAACAGTGTGCTTTGTTCATACCTCTGCTTTAGCAACTTCCCTACTGCAAGGTAGTTAGGGGTGTATGTCAGGGGAGGGGGTTGTGAGTGTGTGCATGCACACCCGCCTACCCTGATCACTTGTGAGCCTCTTAGAGCAAGGACTACCCCTGTCTGGTTCTTGGGTACTGCTGGGTACCTCATGTGACTGCAACTCCTCGTTCTCCACTGAACTTCAGTTGAATGAATGTTTTAACTTGAACCTTTAATTTTTCCTCTTCTTAAAGGTGAGGACTTAAATTCATTTGTCAGTCATTTCTGAAATCAGCCATAATATTAAAATACTAAACAAAATAACCATTTTGTAATATTCTGAAATGAAATTACCCTTATAATTAGACATTTTTGGGGGGATCTTAATTGAGTTAATGCATGAAACTGTCCTCCTTTAAAAGGTTAGGATAATGCAGGTAGAGTTGAATTCCCTTGGATCAATGTCCCAGCCTAGTTCTCCCTCTCATTCTCAGAAATGGCCGTTGTTGTAACGTTAGTAGGCATCCATCCAGCCTTCTTTTTATGCTTTTATTTGAAGTCCATGTGTTCATCGAAAAAAATTCTACCATTTTGTGGTAGTGGTTTTTTTTTTACATAAATGGCACCTTTTGGGTTTGCAAAGTTCTGAAATTTGCTTCTTCACTCAGCCCTTTGAGATCTAATAGTGTCGATAAGCTTACGTCTGGCATGCTCCTCTTATCTTCTGGATAGGATTTCACTCTATGAAATGTGCCACACTTGTCCTCAGATGGACGCAAATTGTTTCCACTATTTCATATCGCAAACTGTGCTGCAGTAAGTATCCTCACACACATCGCCTTGGGCCCCTTGCGAGCATTTCCACAGGCTGTGTTCCCAGAACTGCTCTTGCCGGCCTGGAAATATACCTACTGTGGCCACAACAGTGGCCTTCCTCCCGAGCCTCTCTTTAGTTCTCCAGGACTGAGTGTTGTCAGCACATTTAAGTTTTGCCAGTATGATAGCTGTGAAAGGAGATGTCATTGTTTAAGTGTCATTAAAAAGTTGGACACTTTTTAAGTGTTTATTGGTCATTTGCATCTCCTGTCCATTTTCTTTGCCTGTTGGTTTTTTTCTCTTCCCCTAGACTTCAGTTCTTGGTCTATTATGTGTGTTGCAAATACTTTCTCCGTGTATCTACTTATTTAAGAAACATTTTAGGGTTCTTTCGATAAAACTTTTAAATTGTGATGGGGTCAAGTATGTCAATACTTTTCTTTTATGACTTCTGCCTTCTACATTTGAGAGGAAAGATTTGTCCACCCCTAAAATAATAGAGAGATCTCTTATATTTTCTTCTCATAATTTAAAAGTATTTAAAAAAAAACGTTAAGCTGCTAATGTATCTGCAAATGATCTTTGTGCATTATATGAAATAAGGACCCAAATTAACTCTTTTCCCATTTGATTAGCACTGTTTATTGTATTGTTTATTCTTCCGCACCAATGCTACCTTTACTGTATATGAACATTTAGGCTCTTTTTTGGATTCCGTTCTGTTCTGTTCCTGCTCCCAGTAACCTGCTGTTTTAATAACTATGGCTTTATAACATGTCTTAATATTTGTTAGAAAATTTGGACTCTTTGTTCTTATTCCTTAAAATTTTGTTGACTAACTCTTCTTCCATTACTCTTTTAGAATCACTTTACTTCATTTCACAAAAAGAAAAATCTTGTAGGATTTTTGATGATTACTATTTTTAAGTTAAAAACTGCCAGATTTTATACTGTTGCCTTTTCCTAAAGCCTTCAAAATGTATTATTTAGTTTTCCCTATGTATTTTTCCTGTTAGGTAAAGGACTTCCCTGATAGCTCAGTTGGTAAAGAATCCACCTGTAATTCAGAAGACCCCGATTTGATTCCTGGGTCGGGAAGATCTGCTGGAGAAGGAATAGGCTATCCACTCCAGTATTCTTGGGCTTCCCTTGGGGCTCAGCTAATAAAGAATCCACCTGCATTGCAGGAGACGTGGGGTTCGATCCCTGGGTTGGGAAGATACCCTGGAGAAGTGAAAGGCTACCCACTCCAGTATTCTTGCCTGGAGAATTCTATGGACTGTATAACCCATGGGGTCACAAAGAGTTGGACACAATGGAGCTACTTTGACATATTTTTTCCTGTTAGATAAAGTGCAGGGCAGAACCAGGTCTGGTGGGACCTCGGGTTTATACAATTTGGGAAGTCTCTTTAAGAAAAAGAATACGAAGTTAGGAATGCAATAGTGGGTGCTGTCCCTTGGGATGATAATGTGATGTTTTATTCATATCATGGTAACCCCTCCTCAGAGTAGCCCCTTCTCAGTCTCACTCAGAGAGAAAGTGCCAACAAATGGTGCCTTCCCTCCAACTAGAATAAAGCCCTGGTCTGTGACTTCCAAACTACTTAGGTGATGTAAACAAATAGAAGAACAATTAAATATGCAGCTTCAGTCGTGTTTCTAGCTGCGTGTCATATAAAACCACTGCCTGACTTTCCCTGGGACAGCACCTCACGTCTGAGGATCTCAGGGCACATTAAGAACATTAACTAATTAAACCCCACAAAACCCCAGAGACATGGGAAGGGGAGATGTGGCCTCACCTCGCCCAGTTCTGAAATGCAGCCACCTCTGGGGACGAGCATGGCAGCTGCTTTGGAATAAGCGGCAGCACCCATGACACTTTAGCCCAGACAATTAGTCGTTGTCATTGGTAATTGTCTTGTAAGCATTAGCCTGTCAGACAGTGAGAGCTCCAGGATTAATTGTTGACTGCGAATCTAATCCAGTCCCTGAAATTTCTGGCTTTTTAGTAATTTTGTTCTAATTAAAATGGGCTTCCCTGGTGGCTCAGGTAGTAAAGAGTCCTCCTGCAATGCAGGAGACCCAGGTTCGATTAGTGGGTGGGGAAGATACCCTAGAGAAGGGAATGGCAACCCACTCCAGTATTCTTGCCTGGAGAATCCCAGGACAGGGGAGCTTGGTGAGCTACAGTCCATGGCGTCGCAAATTATAAAGTAAATTCAATACATAAACAACATGGACCTACTGTATAGCCCTGGGAACTCTACTCAATATTTTGTAATAACCTGTAAGGGAAAAGAATCTGAAAAAGAATATACACATATTCACACATACACATGGGCTTCCCTTGTTGCTCAGCTGGTAAAGAATCTGCCTGCGATGTGGGAGACCTGGGTTCGATCCCTGGGTTGGGAAGATCCCCTGGAGAAGGGGCTACCCACTCCAGTATTCTTGCCTAGAGAATTCCATGGACTATACAGTCCATGGGGTTGCAAAGAGTCAGACACGACTGAGCAACTTTCACTTTCACACACACACACACATACACACACACACGCACACACACATATGCATATATAGGTTGTTGTTGTTTAGTCACTCAGTTGTGTCCGACTCTTTGCAACCCCATGGACTGTAGCCCACCAGGCTCCTCTGTCCATGAGATTTTCCAGGCAAGAATACTGGAGTGGGTTGCCATTTTCTCTTCCAGAGGATCTTCCCAACCCAAGGATTGAACTTGAGTCTTCTGCATTGGCAGGCAGATTCTTTACTGCGGAGCCACCAGGGAAGCCCTGATATACATATAAAACTGACCCACTTTGCTGTACACCTGAAACCAACACAACATTACAAATCAACTATGCTTCAATAAGTAAATGAACAGGGGAAGTCTAGTTTTCTTTTAAACTAGACTGTTTTTGGTAGTTCTTAAAATTTAAAGCTTAAGACTATCTTTTTCATTAAAATATAAAGTACAACTCAAAAATAGGGAATTTTATATATATATATATACACATATATATATATATATACATATATATTTAATTTAAAAAACTTTGCTTCTGAGCAAACTGAATTGGTGATGTTATAAGTCAGACCAGCTGCTACCTTTAAAGGGTGTGTTGGCTGGGCAGCAGGTGAGGGAAAACTTTGGGCTCTGGAAAAGCTTTAGTATTCATTTAAGTGATTATTACATGGGAGTTGATACATGTAGAGATTCATGTGCACTCTACTGCACACAAGTTGTATCACCACAACAAGCTAAATTCACCTAAAAAGCCCTCTACTCTTGCCAGCCTGAGAACACTGGAAATGCTGTACAGACGACTGGAAAGTTCTGCAGGGAGCAGGATGTTTCCAGGTGCTAGGGACGGACATGCTAGTGTTCATTGTCCCCAAAGCATCTTTCTTCAGAGCAGGGATTCTGAGTCCCTTGTCCTCTCTCCTGTCACTTGCTCTCCATGTAGAAGAGCTTCTCGCTCTGCCAGGGTGACATTCTCTCATGGTAACTTCAACATCATGTACCTCTTCATCTCTCCCCTTCCACCTCTCTGGGCAGCTGACTTTTCTCGTACTTAGAATTTCGTTCTATTTCATTCGTCTGTGTCTTTGCCCGAGGCAGTGTATAGGGTGTGAGCCAGCGCGGATGAGGGGTCTAGAGGTAATCTGCAGGACCCGTTGACTCTGGCTGCTGCTGGAGGAAGCAGAAACAGTGTGAGAGGGGGACACAGAGAGGGCCGCAGGCTTTGGCCCCATCCCGTCTGCTGTGATGCTTGGAGACGGGAAGATGGGGCAGCAGGGCACACTGGCAGCCCAGTGTCTGGGGCCTCCTGCAAGCCCAGGGCCCCTCCTGTGTCTGTGCGGACAGTTCTTGGGAGGGGCAGCCCCCAGGCAGAGCATCCTAGGGCTGGAAGGAGCTGAGGCCCAAAGGCTGCGAGCAGGGGTCAGGGCGGAGTCCCTCCGTGGAGCAGACACAGAGGGAGCGAGAGAGGATCGGGTGGGGGAGTGAAGGGGGAGACACAGTAGGAGAGGAGAGATGCAGGGGGTGAAGGGCTGGGGTTGGGGAGAGAAAGACAGGAAGAGAGACAGGAATAAAGAAAAGAGCAAAGGAGGAGGAAGGAAAGGAGGGGAAATAGCTTTTCAGACACATGGGAAAACTTCTGCTCTATTTTTTGGTGAACATTACAAACACGTGAACACTGCATACATGAACACCGCCCTGATTATTGACTTTCCGCAACATATTGAAGTGATAACGTAAGCTCAGCTGTAGTTCTTGCTTAGAAAGTATAAATGTGAGTGTCATGGCCACTTTCAGATGCCTGTTCACAGTATTTCCACGTAGAGAGAAAGCAGCCCTGGGCTCATTTGTGTCCTGAGAGCCCGGACACGGCCGACTGCGGTCTTATTCCCCATTCCGTCAAAATCATTTCAAAACCTGCCATCCAAGAGGGTGATAACCAGTTAGTTGCTTGCAAACCTCAAAGGGGCTCCCATGAAAGAGTCACAGAGCTCAGTCACTGGCAGCCCACCAGGCCCACCCTGGCCTCAGTTTATTCCCACAGCTCCCGCAGGGCCGGGTACCACTGGATCCCATTGTGTGAATGTGGCACGGAGAACTCAGAGTCCAGGTGGGCTGCACAGACCCCGTTCTCCCCCCACCCTCCTCGCAGTGCTGCCCCCAGCAATTGGATCCTTCAGATGTGCTGCAGTTTAGAAACACACGACCACGCTGCTGCCAGTGTCCTGTGCTCTGTGGATATCAATCATCTCTTTTCTGTCCTTGTGTCACTTTTTCTCCCAAAGACTCTGAGCTGGAGAACAGCAGCAAGGAATCCCAGAAAATAGTCAAGGAGCCGCAGGAAGCTGTGTCGCAGGAGACCAAGATGAGCCTCCAGGTAAAGGAGATGATCCACCCAGCTGGAGCCCGGGGTGGGCCTGGGGCTGCTGCACCATCAGGTCAGGCGTGCTCCTGGTGCTGGAGTGACTCCTGAGCAGGGAAAGGTCCCCCTAGCACTAAGAGCTGGGGACCAGGGCAGGGGCGAGACAGGCTGCGTGTTCATAAGACATCTGAACATCGCAACATCTTCAAGAGTTCAGCTCAGAGTGGAATCCCGTCCCTTCTTCCCCTGCCTCCTTACTCCTCCCCTGGTTTCAGGAGGCTGACATGGATGAAGCCAGTAGAAAATACACCTTGTCCACAGACTCCAGTAGGCAGCATCTTCTCCCTGCCTGACTGGGCCCCTCAGGCTGTAGAAGCACCCGCCACAGCTCCCTGGCCTGCCTTCAGCCAGATCCCTCTCCACCTCACCCCACCTCCTGCTCTATGAATGCTGCTGCCCTGACCGTTCGTTCAGTCGCCAAGTCCTATCCGACTCTTTGTGACCCCACGGACTGCAGCATGCCCGACTTCCCTGTCCCTCACCATCTCCTGGAGTTTGCCTAAGTTCATGTTCGTTGCATTGGTGATGCCATCCAACCATTTCATCCTCTGTTGCCCTGTTCTCCTTCTGCCCTCAATCTTTCCCAACATCGGGGTCTTTTCCAATGAGTTGGCTCTTTGCATCAGGTGGCCAAAGTATTGGAGCTTCAGTTTCCACATCAGTCCTTCCAATGAGTATTCAGGGTTGATTTCCTTTAAGATTGACTGGCTTGATCTCCTTGCTGTCCAAGGGACTCTCAAGAGTCTAAAGGGGAGCAAACCCCACACTGAAGCAAACCCCACACAGTCAGCCACGTCATAGAGGACATAGGATTTGGGGAGATGGGCCGGGGATCCAGTCATCATTCTAGCTCTGCCACCCTCTGACCACTGATGATTCCCAGAAATAGAAATGCCCATATAGACTGGGCTCCGGGTCCTCACCTGCTCCTGCAGGACCTTGGGGCAGGTCCCTGTGTCCTCTGGAACAAGCCTCACCAAAGAGATGGGGAGGACACATAGGCTTACCTCTGGCTACCATGAGCAGCAGCACTGCATGTGGCCAAGGTCCCAGCAGGTGTCCCATGGCCCAGGCCCTTCTGCTTCTGGTCCTCCTGAGTCTTCCGTCTATGTGAGACCAGGATGGGGGCTCGTGCAGTGTCATTGCTTCCTGGACTCCAGCCCCCAACTCCCCCCCTTTTTTTTTCTCCTTTCCAATCTTGGACAAAATAACGTTTCCCCTGCCCATCAGCTCATGCGAAGAAGGTCTTGGGAAGAAAAGGAGGTAGGGAGGACCTTTATCTCAGCACTAGGCCACCTGGCTCACCCTGCCTTCGTTGTCTCTATGAAAAATGCCTTCCTGTACCACAGACCACAATAGGACCCAACCTGTAGCTAGGTGGGTGTTGTATTTTGAAGACTGATTTTATCTCTGCACAGAGGTTGGACACAAATAACCGCTGAACTCTCTGTTAGGGACTGAGGGTGCTCATGGGGCTAAAACACAGCCTCAGCCTTCAGGAGATGGTACTCCATGGGAAGAGGAAAGCCTGCTAGTTCAGGATGTGGAAATGAGGGTGGAAAACCACCCAGGAGGGAGTCCTGAGGGACCCTGAAGCTTTTAAAGAAGGTTTTATGGCATGGACTAGAGTGTGGGAGAGGAAGCTGATGAATGGAAGTGATAAAAAGAACTTAGTAAGAGGGATTTCTGCTTCTGGCAAAGATGGAGTGATAGAGACTATAGATTTACTTCCCTACCTGAAAAAGCATTGCCAAAGTTTATGAAGTAAGTTTTAAGACTGCTCATCAGGTAACAAAGGAGAGTGATGCTTAAGAGGTGGGAAACAACTCTGTTGAGCCCTCTGACTGTGCTGGCCTCCTGCCTTGAGAGAGTTCCTGGCCATAGCACAGGGCAGGAGGAATGTATGTGTGCATGCGTGCTGAGTCACTTCAGTCGTGTCCGACTCTGTGTGACTCTATGGACTGCAGCCTTCCAGGCTTCTCTAAATTAAAACAATAAGAAGAAAGTCACAAATCAAATTCAGAAAGTTACATCTAATAAGCCTACAAAGAGGTAAAGTGGAATTATAAAAATATATAATTAATCCAAAAGACAGCAAAAAAATTTTTTTAAAAAAAGGAAAGATTGAATAAAGAACAGATAGGACGAATAGAAAACAAACAGCAAGATGACGGACTTAATCCTACACACATTAATAATTGCATTAAATGTAAAATGGTCTTTTTGTTGTGGTACATATCCCAATTAAAGAACACATAAAGCAGATATAGATTCAATTAAAAAGCAAGACAGTTATATGTGGGTCACAAAAATGCACTTTGAGTAGACAGAATAGGTTCAAGTGAAAAGTATGCATGTAGACACACCATGGTAACACTGATCAAAAGAAAGCTAAAGTAGCTTCATTCATTTCAGACAAAGTAGATTTCAGAGCAGGGAATATTACCAGGGACAAGGAAAGTCAAGAGGACATGACAGTCTTAAATATTTATGTACCTAATCATAGAACTTCACAACACATGAAACCAAAACTGATAGAACTGCAAAGACAAATGAATAAATAAGCAACTATATTTGACGACTTCAGTATCCCTCCCTTAATCACAGATAGAACAAGTAGACAGAAAATTAATAGGAGTATAGAAGATTTTAAGAACACTATTGACAGTTATACCTAATTTGCACTTAATAGAACACTCTACCCAATTTGACCCCATTTGCACTTAATAGAGCACACTACCCAGCAGATACATCTTCTGACATCCATGTGGAATATTTACCAAGTTAGATCATATTCCAAGCTAGAAAATAAGTCTCAAGATATTTAAAGGATTCAAGTTATCTAAAGTATGATCTTTCCCAACAGACAACATTACAGGAAAATAAAACTTCAGATCAATATCTCTCATGAACATTGATGGAAAAGTTCAAATAAAAATCTTGTACTGAATCTGAGTATTAAAAGGACAATACATCATGACCAAGTAGGGTTTATTCTGGGTTACAAGGTTAGAAATACAATTATAAGAAGATCAATGAAGGTAATTCACCATATTAACATTCTAAAAAGGATTACCTGTATGATTATCTCTTAAATATTGGAAAGGTATTTGAAAATTCACATTCATTCCTCATAAAACTCTCAGAAAACTAGGAATAGACGTTCTTCAATTTGATAGAGGTTATTTTTGAAAAGCATGTGGCTAACATCATCCTTAATGGTAAAAGACTGAATGCTTTTCCACCAAGGTCAGAAACAAGAATGTCTGTTCTCACCACTTCCATTCATAATTATTCTGGAGGTTCAAGCTGGTGAAAAAAGGCAAGAAAATACTTTAAAAGGCATCCAGATTAGAAAGGAAGGATTAAAACTGTCTTCAATTTGCAGATAACATAGTCATCTAGAATCTATAAAACAGCTACTAGAACTAATAAGTAATTTAATAAACTGCTAAATATATGCAAAATTAATAGGCAAAGTTCAATTTTATCTATGCATACGAGTAATGAACAATGAGAAATTTAAATAAATACTATTTACAATATAGCATGCTCAGTCACATCTGACTCTTTGCAGCCACATGGACTGTAGCCTGCCAAGCTCCTCTGTCCATGGAATTTTCTAGGCAAGAATATTGGAGTGGATTGCTATTTCCTTCTCCAGGAGATGTTCCTGACCCAGGGATTGAACCTGTGTCTCTTGGGTCTCCTGCATCGGCAGGCAGAATCATTACCACTGCACTACCTGGGAAGCCCACCATTTACAGTAGTACAAATACACAAAATAGGCAAATCTGACAAAAGATGATCAAAACCTGTATACTAAAAACTACAAAACATTTCTGAGAGAAATGAAATAAGACCTAAATAGGTGGAGAAATATCCCCCATACATAATTTTGAGGACTCGATATTTTCAAGATGTCAGTTGATCAATGAAATCTCAGCCAAAACTAATTTTTGTTGTTGTTCAGTCACTAAGTTGTGTTTGACTCTTTGTGATCCCATGGACTGTAGCACACCAGGCTTCCCTGTCCTTCTCTATCTCCCTGAGTTTGTTCAAATTCATGTCCATTGAGTCGGTGATGCCACCCAACCATCTCATCCTCTGTTGTCCCCTTCTCCTCTTGCCCTCAATCTTTCCCAGCCTCAGGGTCTTTTCCAATGAGTTGGCAGTTTGCATCAGGTGGCCAAAGTATTGGTGCTTCAGCATCAGTCCTTCTAGTGAATATTCAGGGTTGGTTTCCTTTAGGATTGACTAGTTTGATCTCCTTGCAGTCCAAGGGACTCTCAAGAGTCTTCTCCAGCATAATTCGAAAGCATTAATTCTTCAGCACTCAGCCTTCTTTATGGTCCAACTCTTACATCCATACATGACTACTGGGAAAACCATAGCTTTGACTGTATGGATCTTTGTTGGCAAAGTGATGTCTCTGCTAATATACTATCTAGGTTTGTCATAGCTTTCCTTCAAAGGAGCAGGCATCTTTTAATTTCTTGGTTATAGTCACTGCCCTCAGTGATTTTGGAGCCCAAGAGAAATGAAAACTAATTTCAAAATTCAGATGAAATTGAGAAGGACCTAACACAGCCAAAGCAACTGTGGACAGGGAACAAACTGTAGGACTAATGCTGCTGATTTCAAGATTTATTATAAGGTTCTTGTAACTGAATTAGTGTGGTAATGATGTCAAGGTTAATAATAGATGAGTCAAACAGGATAGATAATCCAGAAGTAGACTCAGCATACAATCTACAACGACGAAGCAGATCATTGGTTTCCTATGGTTGGCAGAGTGGCCCCGGGTTGGGGGGAGAGGCATGTAGAAACACATCACTTTTTATTGTGACGATATTTTTATGGGCACCTACATAGGCTTCCCTGATGGCTCAGTGGGTGAAGAAAACCGCCTGCAATGCAGGATACACAGGAAACGTGGGTTCAATCCCTGCGTTGGGAAAATCCCCTGGAGAAGGAGATGGCAACCCATTCTAGTATTCTTGCCTGAAACATCCGATGGACAGAGGAGCCTGGCAGGCTACAGTCCATAGTGTTGCAAAGTCAGACACGACTGAAGTGACTGAGCACGCAGAGCAGTTAAAAACCCTAGTGCAGCTTTCAAATTACATAGAAAAATGAAAGCAAAGGAAGGATAAGTATTAATAGCATCTGCAGAGAGTTCGGAGGTAACTGAGCATCTCTCCATCCACGTGTCCTGACTGTGTCCTCAGACAATCAGACGAGGCAGGTGGTGCTCCTACCCGCTTTATATGAAAGAGGAAACTCTCTCACTTCGTGAAAGTCATGTGGCTGGTAAGCAGCAAGGCCAGGATTTGACCAGAACTCAGGCTCTGAACCACTGCAGGTATTGATTAATTCTCACGTCTTGCCTTTGTCGTTTGCAGAGAAAAGGCACAGAAGCCGCAGTGGAGGAAGCTTTGTCACCAGTCACAAGTGAGAACGCTGGTGAAGTGGAGGTAAGGCTTTCAAGGGCGCTGGAGTGGTTGGTGCTGCCCCCCACCCCCATGCAGCTCACTCTTCTCTACCTGCATCCCTATGCCCTGTCCTCCCCAGGCCTCCCACCTCCCTCTCCCATTTCAGAGCTGCCTCCTTCCTTAGGACCTGCTCCTCAGGTCGCCCTTGATGACCCTTGTTCCACTGAGATTAGGCCTTTTATTCTGTCTCCCTCGCACAACTTGGTCCTAGAAGTTACACTTTCTACTTTGATAATTTGCAACCATTTCAATAGATAGAATCTTTCTCCTCTCCCCATTGTCTAGAGAGGAGGCTCCTGATTTTCTTTATAAGTTTTAGTGCTAATGATGATTTTAATTTTTATTGTACCATACACACAAGGGGCTTCCCTCGTGGCTCATGTGTTAAAAGAATCTGCCTGCCATGCAGGAGACCCAGGTTCCGTCCCTGGGTTGGAAATATCCCCTGGAGAAGGGAATGGAGAATTCCTGAAGAATTCCATGGATCCTGGTGGACTACAGTCCATGGGGTCGCGAAGAGTTGGACATGACCTAGTGACTGACACTTTCACTTTCAACATTTCCTCAATGATGAAGTTAAAACCTGGAGCCTGTATCAAAGGCCATCCGAGAACATTCATTTTCTGACCTTCCCAGGAAAACTGGTTCCCATCCTTACAAGTTTTGAAATCTCATTAAGAACATCTCCTTAAAGCCAGGCCTGGCTCGGGATGGTTCATCTCAAGTGAGTCAGTCACATCTGTCCCAGGAACAGTGTCATGTAGAGACGAGGCAACCACTAGCCCATTAAGTTGCAGAGAATGAATGGGTTTCCCAGTTGGGTTTGTCCTCTCTCCTTGTTGCAGGACTCAGAAAAACTCAGTCAAGTGAGCAGTATGGTTTACATGGGTTACTACACCAGCCATAGGAGCTCACTGTCCCTGTCTCTGCCCGATGACACCAGCAGTTTCCGCCCCATCTACAGGGGTGCCTCCACCGCCTTCTGCATCCAGCTGTTTTTTATCGACGAGAAGTACGAAGCAAGGCAAGTCCCGGCCCCCAGCTTGTCTGCCGTGGGAAGAGCTTCTCTTGGCCTTGTTGACCTGATACTTTCATCTCACAGAGTCAGGGGTTTCCAAGCCTGGCTTCCCATCCTCATTTCTGGGGAGTTTTTTTTTTTTAAACTACAGATTCCTAGGCCCCATTTCCAGACTCCAGCCCATGAAATTCCAGGCTGCGAGATCATACCTTCCCAAGCCACGTGCTGCTCCTCATTCTCTAGAGTTTGCATTCTGGGGAAACTTTGGGTTTAGGTTGTCTAGAATCTTTTAGTTGCAAGTGACAGAAAATCCACTGAAACTGGCTTTGGAAACAGGAACAAAAACTGCCACATAGAAGAAAGCGTAATCCGCTGGAGGGACTGATTTTTGGTGTGGCTTGACCTGGGATTTGGATAACCCGACCACAGACCAAGCTTCTCTCTACCCTTCGGCTCTGCCGGCCCCATCTTCAGAGAGTGTCCCCACCTGGGGCCACAAGAAGTGGCCTCAGCATTGCACTACAGCCAGTGAGGAGGACAGTGTGGTTTGGGCCAAGCTCTCAAAGCCCTACTGGGCCTGGTTGGACTGTGTCCTCTTTCCTAAGCTGATGACTGGGGCCAGGACGTGTGGACAGCTTTGTCACTTTCCTCATGCTCCCCACTGACTTGGGGCTGGAGTCTCAATCTGAGATGGGGCTAATGGGACACCAAACAACAATCCAGGCTGGCTGCTGGAAGGAGGAAGCCTGGTGCTGGGCAGACACTCCATGTCCACTGCTTGCTGCCCCCTGAAGTCTGGATGTGGACCCCTGCCTTCCATACCTAGAGTCCACAGCCCCTTTGGGGTGCCCACCCACTCCACATTCTGTCAACAGAACAGTGTTGAAGAAGGAAGGATTGGCACATTTTCATAGACTGGAAGGTTCTAGAGTATCTTTGAGATGACCAAGAGTGCCACTGGCTACTCCCTTCTTGGAGGGTGTGTTTAATTACATCCCATTCTCCCAGCCTTGCTTAGAACCATGCTTTAACTTGGACTTTTTTTCCTCTTGAATTTTCAATTTCTTTGAAATTGCAATTCAACTGAAAGATTAAAAAGGGAAACCTTTTTATTCTAATTATATTACAAACATCTAAAAAGCCTGTAAAAAACCCTTCTAGATCTGTTGTGTATATTTATTTTCCCTTGCTCGTGATAAGATAAGAAATGTGCTTTTTGAATTTTCAAACAGAAATTTTATGACCCATTATGGTTCGCATGCAAATAGGCATCTGCCGCTGGTCAGAAAATCTTTTGCATATAAAAGAGAAAAAGATCAGAGTAGCTTAGAATATGCACACGTCTCCCCACAGCTCCTCCAGAAAGGAAGGGAGGGATCCTGTTCACAAAAGGACTGTCTTGCTTTTTGAATGTGTAGAGACTATTAATTGCTGTAATAGTATCTTGAATATAGGCAAACGCTTTATTACTGACATTTGAAGCTTCTGACTTCTGCAGTTGATTACTGTTCAGCTCGACACACATTCTGAGTAGTGATTGGCTAATCCTTGCCTAAGGGGTTGAGAGCCATACATCTCTTGGAAGGTACACGGATGCTGCACTTGCTTGGAGGTCAGTGACAGTTCTTATTGTCTGTTTACAGGTCACTGGACTTTATGAATTTTGTTTTCCATCTTTTCCGCGTAAGTACACGTTGAATTTTGAGTAATATAATTGGTTTTATAAGCTAGAAAAGTTATAGAGAACTAAGATACCATACTCATTATCCAAACATATCTGGTATGAATACTGAGGTGGGGCCACTTCTCTGTTCTGAAAAAAAAAAAATTCGAGTAATATATCATGAACTCTTCAAAGGAGGAAAGATTGTCATTTCAATAATTTTTCAGTCATGCTGTTTTAATATTCTTGCAATGCATAACTTCTTTTAGAGAGTATTTCACTGGTGTTTTATTATCAATAGAATCAAATCATGGACAGAATGCTGGTAGCATCTGAAAATGTCAGGAGTTACAGTGAAGTTAGTCTTTTGTATTTCTTTATAGTTTGTGTTGGCTCAAAGAATTCTGACACCAGTATACTGCATTTCTGAGGGTAAGAAGGTGGGAACTTGAGGTTGATCTTCTGCTTGGCATCTCCTGACATGTGGGAGCCGCTTGACCCTCTACTGTTGGTTGGTGGACGGCCCCAAGCAGACACCCAAGCGCAAACAAGATTCTTTGTCTCAGTGCGTCTGGGCTGCCGCCTCCATTTTTGTTTCACGGTTGTCAAGGGATAGAAATCCTGACCAACCTCTTGTTACCTTATTGGAGAGAAGAAAGTGGGGAAGGAAGACAATTAGGTTCCTCCCTGGATTTTTATGGCTTTTTTTCATGGCTGGCCTGTCAGTTAAGTCAGGTCAACAACCACACTTCTTCAGACAGCTAGTATAGGCAAGATGTCTATTGTTTTAATTTTCCTTGATGCTCTTTATCCTGAGGCTAAAAAACCAAAGAGGCTTTAATTCTGTTGCATGAAAGCTATGTGATCATAGAGTGTCTCTCTTCATTTCGTTAAGATCATGAAGCCTTGGTGCTGATGGTCTCCATCATAATTTTTTTGAATTAATTTTAAGGCATTTTGAAACTCGGAAACCACTGTAGTGACCCTGAGAGAGAATTTGCAAAGCTGGCTTCCCTCAGAGATGCCCCAAAGTAAATTCACTAAGTTCACTTTGTTGCTATTTTAAAGTCCATGCAAAGACAAGTCTTCAGTATTATGACAAAAGCAATTCTGGCTTTAAAACCATAGAAGACATGTTTACTTTTTATTTATTTTTTGGCTGTTCCAGGTGGCATGTGGGATCTTAGTTCCCTCTCCAGGGATCAAACCCATACCCACTACAGTGGACCCCTATGGGATCTTGACCACTGGATAGCCAGGAAAGTCCGACATGTTTACTTTTTAATTATTTCACAATACGGGAGACAGGAGCAGAATATCATCATTACTTCATCCTTAATCCTTCCCATCCATGGTGAAGCAACTCATTAATGTCTCCTCCCAGAGGAAGCCCCCGGGACATGGCACTCAGTCCTTCTTCTCAGCTAGAGTATTTCGACAACTTGACTCAGAAGTCCTCCAGAAGGAGCTGTTATTTTGTTAGAAAGAAGGAGGATAAGGTCAGAGAGTGACTCACTCCTTTGAGTTGCACGCGTGTCCCCAGAGTCTTGGATTAGCTCAGGCAATGCCTTCACAGGGTTCAGCAGGAGGCGAGATCCCACAGGGACAAATTAGCTCTGGGAAGAGCAAGCTGCTCTGCAGGCGCCTGGCAGAGGGTCTTGGGGGACGCGCAGAGCAGAGATGGTCCACAGCAGCACTGTCCCATGGACACCAAGTTCCAAATGTTCCAGCAGATACATTATTGGTTTTTTTTCTTTTTTTAAATTTAAATTTATTTATTTTTAATTGGAGGATAATTGCTTTACCGTATTGTGTTGGTTTCTGCCATGCATCCACATGAATCGGCAGTGGCTATATGTATGCCCCTCCCTTGTGAACCTCCCTTCCCCCGCCCACTCCAGCCCCCTGCTCTGTGTTGTCACAGAGCACCGGATTTGAGCTCCCTGAATCATACAGCAAATTTCCACTTGCTATCTAATTTTACATACAGTAATGTATATGTTTCAATGCTACTCTCTCAATTCGTCCCACCCTCTCCTTCCCCTGCTGTGTCCACAAGTCTGTCCTTTATGTCCAGCAGACACATTATTAAGAAAAAAAAAAAAACTAAAAAGACACAGGTGACATCAACTTTAATAATGTATTTTACTCATTGTACTATGTCCAAAAGTTAATCATTTCAATATGTAATCAGTATGAAAAATTATTAAGGAGATCTTTAACATCCCTTTTCTCAGTTTTTAAAATCTGGTGTGTAGTTTACACTTAGGGTACATTGCAGTACAAGCGCTAAATTGTCATCTGAAATCCTTGATCTGCTTTTAGATTTCCTAAAATTTATACTTGTCATCAGAACTCCTTGATCTAGTTTTAGATTTCCTAAGATTTATAGTTGAATGAATAGATTCATATACCCAGTTGTTCTAAACAGACATGCAAATTTTCCAATAACAATTGAGTTTTTATTTTATTATTTTTTTCTTTACCATTATGCTTTATTGAAGGGTATGGACTGTAGTTCCCTGTGCTATACTGTAGGATCTTGTTGCTTATCTATTTGATATGTGATAGTTTGTGTCTACTGACCCCAAACTCCTACTCCATACCTCCCCCACTCCCCTTCCCCTTCACAACCCATAAGCTTGTTTTCTATGTCTGTGAGTCTGTTTCTTTTTATAAATAAGTTCATTTGTATCATTTTTTTTAGATTCCACATGTATGTGATTATATGGTATTTGCCTTTCTCTGTCTGACTTACTTCACTTAGTATGATAATATCTAGTATGATAATATCCATCCAGCTGCAAATGGCCTTATTTCATTCTTTTTTATGGCTGAATAATATTCCATTGTGTGTGTGTGTGTGTGTGTGTGTGTGTGTGTGTGTGTGTGTATACATATATACACGCATCTTCTTTTCCATTCATCTGTCGATGGGCATTTAGGTTGCTTCCATGTCCTGGCTATTGTGAATAGTGCTGTTGTGAACACTGGGGTGCATGTACCTTTTTGAGGTGTAGTTTTCTCCAGGAGTGGGATTGCTGGGTCATATGATAGTTCTATTTTTAGTTTTTTGAGGAACCTTCATCCTGCTCTCCATAGTGGCTTTCTCAGTGTACATTCACACCAACAATGTAGGAGGGTTCCCAAGTATCAGTTTTGAAACTTAAATTTAGATTAATCAAAATGAAATAAAAGTAACAATTGGGTTCCCCCCGTCACACTAGCCAGGTTCCAAATGCTCGGTGGCCAGAAGTAGCTCCTGGCCAGCACATTGGATAATGCAGACACAGGTCAGGACACGCAGATCTCACTGCTCAGGTTAACCTGCCCTTAGATTTCATCACTGGCAACCCACTCCAGTACTCTTGCCTGGAAAATCCTATGGACAGAGGAGCCTGGTAGGCTGCTGTCTATGGGGTCGCACTGAGTCGGACACGACTGAAGTGACTTAGCAGTAGCAGCAGCAGATTTCATCACACAAGTAAGATCACATCCTGATAAAATACACAGACATCCATGCCTGTGTAATCACAGGACTTTCGAGCCGAAAAGGCCTGAAGCACCACCCTCTCACCTCATAGAGGAGGGAACCACGACTGGCACAGCATCACTTGGTAAACCTAGGCCTTTGCCATGACAGTGCACTGCTTCATTCACTCCTGGATACAAGTGAATTTGCAAATGCAAACATCCTTAGTTTAAAACGCTACTTCCAAATATACAGCCGTACCAAATGGCTTCCATTGTTCACAATATTCTTTTATGTAGGTTTCAGTCAAACACCAGAAATTTTCTCCATATTATTACAGTTGTTTATCTCCCTGAATTTTCTGATTATTTTCCAAATGTTAGGAATGTTTAACTTGAATACCGTCTCCTTCACACATTTTACTCCTCTTTTCTTTAGTGTTTTACAGCAGGAATTTGTTTAGTGATTAATGATTTCTGGTTTCCAATCACATCAGGACAAGGACTTCTGCATCATTTCTGTGCCGCATCTCACCCCTGAGTTTGCCCTCATCCAGAGCTTCGTGAAGGTGGTTCCCTTCAACAACTGCACCTTAGACCAGGACCTGTACGTCTTCCATCGGGCGGGGTTGCTCAAGTAAGCGGATGCTTGGCGGGCCAAAAGACAGTCCATGAATTTATAAAAGGAGAATGGAACAGGAACTCCCTGCCATTTTAATTTAATAACTTATTTTTAAAATCATCTTCTTGATGGAGGGCTTCATCAAGTGATTTTTTACCAATCTAATTAGGGAAAGAGTCATAGTGACAAATTACTAGTCCAGTCAGATATTTAAGCATAATCCAACTCCAAGATAATCAAAACAATGTCATCTGACCATTTCTATGGGTAGAGCAAGGTAACACAAGAAAGAGTCCCACCACAGACCCCAAGAGAGTAAAAATCGAATGTGTGTGTGTTTAAAGGTATATAGATGAATGTATATGATGGCATTTATTTCACAGTGGTGGGAAAAGAAAGAATTATTCTGTAAGTGATGGGATAAAACAAGAACAGAAATGTTCTTCATGTTCTTCAGTAAAATAAATTCCCACATGATTGAAGAGTTCAGTGTAAATATTACAATAGGTCCAAATTAGAAACTGTGTCTACAGTGCTAGGTTCCGGGCCAGATTCTGAGAATCCAGCAGTGAGCAACCTACTGATGTGTCCCCTGTCCTTTCAAAGCTCATAAACACTGAAGTAAAAGTAAAG
The DNA here is from genome assembly GCA_024291935.2 of Okapia johnstoni. NCBI lineage: Eukaryota > Metazoa > Chordata > Mammalia > Artiodactyla > Giraffidae > Okapia > Okapia johnstoni. Next base: position 31,111,611 of record CM044324.1, read on the forward strand.
CTGTAGCTGTGACAAGGGTACCAGCCGTGGGTCTGTGGGACCACGGAGACATGTCACTGGAAGAATCAACCCAGTCAGAGGAAGCCCACAAAGAATGTGAGTGCAGACTGATCCTTACCATGTCTCAGGATGGGGAAGGTCTTTTTAGAACATGCAAGAAAAAAAATCAAGATTTGTTTTTAATCTTACATACATAAGAGACATTCTAGAAAAGTCCACAGGACTTTATTAACCTTATGTGCCTTTAGGAAGCAAGATGGGGATGTGGGGGTGTACATAGCAGTGTATTCTTTGCCCTATATCTGTGGGCTCTGTTTGATTTTTTTCATTAATAAATTTTATTTTCTAGAGCAGTTTTAGGCTCACAGCACCATTTGTACCATCGATGAACCTATAGGGACTCACCATCGTCAACCAGAGTCCACAATTTACATAAAGGCTTGCTCATCAGTTACACCTTCTATCAGTTCAATTCAGTTCAGTCGCTCTGTCATGTCTAACTCTTTGTGACCTCATGGACTGCAGCACGGCAGGCTTCTCTGTCCATCACCAACTCCTGGAACTTGCTCAAACTCATGTCCATCAAGTCAGTGATGCCATCCAACCACCTGATCCTCTGCCGTCCCCTTTTTCTCCTGCCTTCAGTCTTTCCTGACATTAGAGTATTTCCCAAGTCCTTTGGATCAGGTGGCCAAATTATTGGAGCTTCAGCTTTGGCATCAGCCCTTCCAGTGAATATTCAGGACCAATTTCCTTTAGGATGGAGTGGTTGGATCTCCTTGCAGTCCAAGGGACTCGCGAGAGTCTTCTCCAACACCACAGTTCAAAAGCATCAGTTCTTTGGTGCTCAGCTTTCTTTATGGTCCAGCTCTCATATCCATACATAACTATTGGAAAAACCATAGCTTTGACTAGATGGACCTTTGTTGGCAAAGTAATGTCTCTGCTTTTTAATATGCTGTCTAGGTTGGTCATAGCTTTCCTTCCAAGGAGCAAGCGTCTTTTAATTTCATGGCTGAAAGCACCATCTGCAGTGATTTTGGAGTCCAGGAGAATAAAGTCTCACTGTTTCCATTGTTTCTCCATCTATTTGCCATGAAGTGATGGGACCAGATGCCATGATCTTCATTTTCTGAATGATGAGCTTTAAGCCAGCTTTTCACTCTCCTCTTTCACTTTCATCAACAGGCTCTTCAGTTCCTCTTCGCTTTCTGCCATAAGGGTGGTGTCATCTGCATGTCTAAGGTATTGGTATTTCTCGAGGCAATCTTGATTCCAGCTTGTGCTTCATCCAGTACAGCATTTCTCATGATGTGCTCTGCATATAAGTTAAATAAGCAGAGTGACAATATACAGCCTTGACATACTCCTTTCCCAATTTGGAACCAGTCCGTTGTTCCATGTCCAGTTTTAACTGTTGCTTCTTGACATTCATACAGATTTCTCAAGAGACAGGTAAGGTGGTCTGGTATTCCCATCTTTTTAAGAATTTTTCAGTTTATTGTGATCCACACAGCGAAAGGCTTTAATAGTCAATGAAGCAGAAGTAGATATTTTTCTGAAATTCTCTTGCTTTTTCTTTGATCCAACGGATGTTGGAAATTTGATCTTTGGTTCCTCTGCGTTTTCTAAATCCAGCTTAAACTTCTGGAAGTTCACGGTTCACGTATTATTGAAGCCTGGCTTGGAGAATTTTGAGCGTTATGTTGCTAGCGTGTGAGATGAGTGCAATTGTGTGGTATTTTGAACATTCTTTGGGATGGGAATGAAAACTGACCTTTTCCAGTCCCGTGGCCGCTGCTGATGGGTCTGGTCAAATGTGTAATGACATGTCCTCCATTATAATTTCATATAGAGTAGTTTCTAAAACTCCTGTGTACTCCACCTGTTCATCTCTCTCTCCTTCCCCCCCATCTGTCAGCCACTGGTCTTAGCACCATTTCCATAGTTTTGTTCCCTGTAGCTCAAACGGCAAAGAATCTGCCTGCAATGCAGGAGACCAGGGTTTGATCCCTGGATCGGGAAGACCCTCTGGAGAAGGGAATGGCAATCCACTCCAGTATTCTTGCCTGGAGAATTCCATGGACAGAGAAGCCTGGCGGGCTACAGTTCGTGGGGTCACAAAGCATTGGACATGACTGAGCAACTAACACACACACAGAATGTCATAGCTGGAATCATACAGAGTCTGGCCTTTACAGATTAGCCTCTTTCATTTAGTGATTAGTATTTTCAAGTTCCTCCATGTCTTTTCATGGCTTGATAGCTCAATTCATTTTGGCCCTGAATGGTATTCCTTTGTCTGGATGGACCACAGTTTATTTATCCTCTCACCTACTGAAAGACCGCTTGGTTGCTTCCAAGTTTTGGCAACTCTGAATAAGGCAGACTACAAAGGCAACTACAAACATTCATGTGCAGGTTTTTGTGTGGACGTTAAGTTTTTGACTCATTTGGGTATAAACCAAGGAGCACAACCGTAGATTGTATGGTAAGAATATTGAGTTTTGTAAGAAACTACCCCCTTGTCTTCCAAAGTCCTCCACCATTTTGCATTCCTACCTGAAATGAATGCAGCTTCACATCCTCACCGGCATTTGTCAGTGTTCTGAATTTTTGCCATTCTAATAGCTGTATTGTGGTATCTTGCTTTAATTTGCATTTCCATACTGATTTATGATGTTGAGCATCTTTTCATCTGCTGTCTGCAATCTGTGTATCTGCTTTGGTGAAACGTCTGTTCATATCTTCTGCCCTTTTTAAGAGTGGGTTGTTTATTTCTGTGTGATTTTTTTTTTAATTATAGGCATGCATTATGTCTATAATAGAAAATGAAGTTAATTTTGTATCACTGAGATTTTGAGTTTTATTATGACTCAAGTAAAACTTTGATTAGAATGTTCTTTACGCTCTCTACATTCTTGCATAGAGCATATTGGTGACATTTTCTCATGACTTCCGATGCTACTCATGAATAAACACACTGATGACAGCAGCCAGATGACACACAGTCAGGATTGGGCCCTGGGTCTGCCTGTGGTCGTGACCTTGCTCTTAGTTGCTTAATTATTTGATTCATAGTCATGTTGCTTTCTTGTACACTTCCTTTTCTTACTATGAATACGTATTTCTTTTATTAAAAATTAAGTTTAATTTTTTAAAGCAATGAGACTTTCAACATGCATCTGGAAATTAATCCTGGTAGCAGCAGGGCCCTAGTTTTTCTTTGTAACCATTTGCAATGTCAGCTTCATATTTGCTTTGTTCTAATCACTTACATATAAAGGTGCAGATCGTGTGCGCCTGGGTTCTTTTCTGAAAAAGTTAAAGACTCTCAAGCAGAAATAGTTTCTGTGTCCTTAAAAAATCATGATCTTTGTCACTGTTCCCCTCTGAGCCCTCTTTGGGAACTTTCCTTTGTTGCTCTGAGTTTCATTGACGACCCACCCACCACTGCTCACCCATTTCTCAGTGTGTCCAGTCTTTTGGCTCTTTTGCACTTTTACTCTTGTTCCTGACTCCTTGCTGCTTGGAATCTGTGCTTGTGTGTAGGGGAGATGTCCCTCAAAACCCATGTGTGTGTCACCAACTGGGGATGTCTCTCTTGTGGCTATGGCAGCGAGTCATTGTTTTCTAGAGCAAACCTAGATCTTTAATTCTTTAAATTCTACCTGGATTCCAGGTGGAGAAGGAAGATACAAACGAAGGGGAGTGAGAGGATACGGACTGGGTAGTGATGAGGGTGAATGTGAAGAGGCATGAGACATGTGGGGGCAGAGGGCAGGAGGCAGCGGAGCAGCCATGTGGGCACAGCCCTCCACTGCCCCACTTTTTGAGCCGTGGCTTTAAATACATCCGTGTTCTTCCATTTTTTGCTTCACTTCTCTTGACATCTGGGATGGATTGTTCTTGCCCTTAAGTTCGGTTACTCTAAATTTCATGACCTCCTGTCCTCGGTTCCCACCGGATCGCCTTCCTCTTCCCTTGGGAAATTATATTTATGTCTGTCACCTGCCCTCTGGCCATGTTGCTGAGCACAGGGACAAATCACTCGGTTGTTAGCGGTGTCACCTCTCTGTCAACAGATTCCACGAGGGGGCCCCTTTTGTTTCATTTGTGGCTACTGGTCTTTGAAAGGACATTTCCCAGCATTTATGTTAGCTTTCACTTTGGAATATGCATAAACTGAATGCTTTTTAACACTCTCCTTCACCGAGTGATCTCAGGGTTATCTGCTCATATAACCTGAGGGGGTGTGTGTGGTATGAGGACCCCTTTTCCTTTCCTCCGTCTGCCTGTCTTTCACCATTGTGTGTGTGAAAGTTGCTCAGTCGTGTCTGACTCTTTGAGACCCCATGGACTGTAGCCCGCCAGGCTCCTCTGTCCATGGAATTCTTCAGGCCAGAATACTGAAGTGGGTAGCCATTCCCTTCTCCAGGGGATCTTCCAGACCCAGGGATTGAACCCAGGTCTCCCGTGTTGCAGCCACATTTTTTACCATCTGAGCCACCATTGCATGGGCTTTTCTTATTTTTTATTCATGACCAGAGGACACGTTTGCATGAACCAACTGCTCATTCCATCTTCCTGCCCTTCCAAAGCATGTTTTTCTGAAATTTGCCATTTTTTTCTTTTAATTTGGGAGATTAGGTTTCAAACTTACTCATCCAAGTGATATATGTATATATTTTTGGTGCCAGAAATGATTTTCTATGAATAAACATTGACCTCTAAGTTGAATCATACTACTTATTGTCAACTTTGCTCAGAAAATAAAAATGCCCTTAGGAGTTGGTTTTTAAGTGGTTCCTTCCCTCAGTGTTTTTGCTTTATATGCTTTTCCATGGGTGACTCACTCATGCCTGGTGGTCATCTTTTTTTAGCATGTCACCATTCTACCTGTTTCAGACACATGTTGCCACCGAGAGTGATTTAGGGCTATCAGTCTTTCTGGTGCTTTTAACCAGCTTCCTTGAATAGAAGCCAAGAAAAACTTTATTTTGTGGTTATCATTTTGTTTTGGTTTAAACTGAAATCCTGATAGCTGTCGAATTATTTTATGTTTCTATTACATAGATCACTCCTTTGAAACGCAGAAAGATTCAAATTACTTTTTCTTCTTTCCATCGTTTAGTTTTAATTCACTGGCATCAAAAAACCACCCTATATTCTGCAAGACTGAGTGATGACATACACGTTGACTGCTAGGTGTCTAAAACCATTCATTCATTCAACTTGAAGATGAAAAACTAACTGTTAAAGCTTTTTTCCTTCTACTTTTATGTATGATTTTCTGTTTTGTTATGCATGCAGTCTGATTAAATGATATAAAATCTGACCTTTGAGGCCAGAATGCGCCAAAAGCAAGAGAACAAAATCTCTTGTGAAACAAAACTTTCCAGATCCAAGAAGGGACCAGTGGGCGAGGATGACATCATTTCTTCGTGGAGAGGTGACATTTCCTGAACATCCAAGTTCAGCAGAGGAGGGACGTGTGAAAGTGGAGTGACCTGGGGAGGCAAAGGGCCACAGGGAAGAGTTAGGAAACCAGGGGGCCCCATGTAGGACCCCCTTGGGAGAACTTGCTTCTTCTATGGCTGGAGGAAACCCCATGGATGGGTGGACAACCATGGCTAAGCTCCTCTCTGATTCAAAGCAGCTCTAGAACCACAGGTGAGCCCTTGAGGAGAAAATGCCTAAACCATCTTGGTGTGAGCACGTGTTCACTTCTGGGAAGGTTGTGCAAGGTAACCTGCAGAACAGGTGGTGGGATGGGGGCGTGGTCTCCTTCCCGGTTCTGTGCCTGGTTGTGGGACAGAGGAAGGGACCCGGCACAGAGCTGATAATGAAAGAATGATGATCCGAAACTCCTCATTCCAAACTTGTGGAGAGATACAAGTAGGAACATCTGAACTAGATTTTGGCACAAGGTGACCACGTCAGAACCATGTTCTTATCTTTCACTTAAAAATTGCTCATGCTGTTTCTATTATTCGGTTCAGTTCAGTTCAGTCACTCAGTCATGTCTGACTGTTTGCAACCTCATGGACTGCAGCACACCAGGCTTCTCTGTCCATCACCTACTCTTGGAGCTTACTCAAACTCATGTCCATTGAATCGGTGAGGCCATCCAACCATCTCATCCTCTGTTGTCCCCTTCTCCCCCCACCTTCAATCTTTCCCAGCAACAGGGTCTTTTTAAATGAGTCAGTTCTTCACATCAGGTGGCCAAAGTATTGGAGTTTCAGCTTCAGCATCAGTCCTTCCAATGAATATTCGGGACTGATTTCCTTTAGGATGCACTGGTTGGACCTCATTGCAGTCCAAGGGACTCTCAAGAGTCTTCTTCAACACCACAGTTCAAAAGCATTAATTCTTTGGCACTCAGCTTTCTTTATAGTCCAACTCTCACATCCATACTTGACTACTGGAAAAACCATAGCTTTGGCTAGACAGACTTTGGTGGCAAAGTAATGGCTCTGCTTTTTACTATGCTGTTTAGGTTGGTCATAAATTTTCTTCCAAGGAGCAAATGTCTTTTAATTTTATGGCTGCAGTTACCATCTGCAGTGATTTTGGAGCCTAAGAAAATAAAGTCTGTCACTGTTTCCATTGTTGTCCCATCTATTTGCCATGAAGTGATAGGACTGGATGCCATGGTTTTAGTTTTCTGAATGTTGAGTTTTAAGCCAACTTTTTCACTCTCCTCTTTCACTTTCATCAAGAGGCTCTTTAGTTCTTCTTCACTTTCTGCCATAAGGGTGGTGTCATCTGCATATCTGAGGATATTGATATTTCTCCAAACAATCTTGATTCCAGCTTGTGCTTCATCCAGCCCAGCATTTCTCATGATGTACTCTGCGTATAAGTTAAATAAGCAGGGTGATGATATACAGCCTTGACATACTCCTGTTCCAATTTTATTATTATTCTATTATTCATGTGCTGGCAATTGATTGGGGCTTCCCTGGTGGCTCAGTGGTAAAGAATCTACCTTCCAGTGCAGGAGATGCAAAGGACGTGGGTTTGATCCCTGGGTCAGGAAGATCCCCTGGAGAAGGAAATGGCAACCCACTCCAGTGTACTTGCCTGGAAAACTCCATGTACAGAAGAGGCTGGCGGGCTACAGTTCCTGGGGTCACAAAGAGTTGGACATGACTTAGAGACAAAGTAATCGATCATTTTTATATCATCTAATTATAGATGTAGGTTGTTCTTTACAAATATGCTGCTTTGCCCATAAAACAGAAGCAGACATTAAAACATAAGCACAAATATTCACTACAGTTGGAAGCAAAGTAGGTTAGAGTATTTTACTTTATTAATAGTAGGAGGAGTAGCCTTGTCCTATTTGATAGTAACACTAATAACCCCCTAATTGCCAAATTCAGACTTAAATTGAAGAAAATAGGGAAAACCACTAGACCATTCAGGTATGACCTAAATCAAATTCCTTATGATTATACAGTGGAAGTGACAAATAGATTTAAGGGACTAGATCTGATAGAGTGCCTGATGAACTATGGACAGAGGTTCATGACATTGTACAGAAGACAGGGATCAAGACCATCCCCATGGAAAAGAAATGCAAAAAAGCAAAATGGCTGTCTGAGGAGGCCTTACATATAGCTGTGAAAAGAAGAAAGCAAAAAGCAAAGGAGAAAAGGAAAGATATTCCCATCTGAATGCAGAGTTCCAAAGAATAGCAAGGAGAGATAAGAAAGCTTTCCTCAGCAATCAATGCAAAGAAATAGAGGAAAACAACAGATTGGGAAAGACTAGAGATTTCTTCAAGAAAATTATAGATACCAAGGGAATATTTCATGCAAAGATGGGCTCAATAAAGGACAGAAATGGTATGGACCTAACAGAAGCAGAAGATATTAAGAAGGGGTGGCAAGAATACACAGAAGAACTGTACAAAAAAGATCTTCATGACCCTTTGCATGGGTCCATGGCTCCATCCCGTGGCAAACAGGCATTCAGATGCCCTGCATACCTAGGTATGGGATGGGCTGGAGCTCTACACTGAGTTGCCAGCCTAACATACTGTGGCACTGCCTGCCCTGGGTGTGAACAGCCACCACCTTGCTCTGATTAGAGACTGCAGGGACACAGTTTGATGCTGATCCTCCCCAGGCCCATGTCCAGGACCCCAGCGAGGGTGGGGCTTCCCCATTGATGCACCCAGTTGTCATCCTGGCAGAGGATGGAAGCCATCGCGGGGCAGAGATGGGGGAGGCGCCAAAGGCAGGGCACAGGTGGGGGAGAAACCATCCTGGGAGCTGGACGAGGTGGGTATCACGCGCGAGCCAAGGCATCAAGCCCCGGACGTGCTCCATTGTCCTGCTAGACTTCACATAGAAACACGAAATCAAAGATAAAGTTATTAAATTTAAGACTCATGAAGCCAGCCTGGGTTCAGTGTAAGTTCTTAACTTCTTAACATACTTTATAAATGTGATGAAGAATTTGGCTTTACGTGTGAAGCAAATGTGACATAAGTTTTAAATGAAATAAATTTAAAATTTGACTTTGTATGGTTTGGTTAATGGTTACAGTCAGTGTTGTTTTCTTTTTCTTTTAACCTTATTCTTCGCACTTTTTAAGTGAATGTTTTCCATGTTTTCTAGAATGAAGAGTTACTTTTTAATTAAATCCCAATGTTATATAAAAATATTTTACTGGGTATTATTTTATATAAGTGTGATCTGTTACAATCTTGTCTCCATTTGGGGGACAGGGAGAATATGTATTTTAGTACTTTAAGCTGAAAAAGAAAATGTGTCTCTTCTTACCCAGGACCATTAAAATAAGATTAGCTACCCTCTCGGACACTCCTGGTGTTGAAAAACTCGTCAGCACCCTCATGCCCTGTAAAAGCATATTGGAGGATTTGAAGCAGTACAACGAGGCTCGCAGGGACCCTGTAAGTACCTGCTACTTCCAGACTGGCTTCCTTTCTCCATGCTTTGGTACCATTATGAGCTGTGTAGGTTCCATCCCAAAGTTTTCTTGGGCCTTGTTGGAGAATTTGGTGGTGGGGAGCAACAGAGGTGGGGTTGGGAGATGGCAGGGAGAAAAAAAGAACCAGGAAACTGAGGTTTAAAGAAGTTTGGGACTGTTTTTCTCACTAGTGGCCCCATGGAGGCTGATCAGATATGCCCTAAATCCTTATCTCAGGCATAGAAAATTTGAACTTGATCTAGGCATTGTGTAGGAAAATGAGACCCCAGTGCTTGGAATAGGCACATCTGAGTCTGGTTAGAGGATCCTTGGGTCCCTGGTGCCCACCCCAGCAGCACCCATTTTGCCCTTCTGGATGATGGGTTGGTCCATACCTTTTTGTTGAGCTGGCTGCATCCTCAAGGATCAGATTGGCTGGGAAGATCCTGTGTGACAAATTTGGGGCTCTCTTTCTAGTACAGTAAGTATATTATACATTTGTCATGACAAAGGGCAAGCTAGCAGTGGTCCTTACATCATTGCTGCCTTCTTAAGGACCATGCCAGTTACCTTCCTCCAGATGTGGAAGAATGCGTGTGGTTAGGAAAATGCTTCATTACTGTTTTGATGAATTTTATTTAAAAAAAATTTCACTGAAGCATAACCAATAAAAAAAAGTCCGATGGATTTCACAATTTGAACACGCCATGGAATAAGCAGGAAACAGACTAATGCCAGCCCACCAGAAGTCCCTTTCAAGTTCTCGTTTAGTGACTCCCCCCTCCCTCCAGGTTAGTACTACCTTTGCTTCTAAGATCATAAATACCTGGCTTTTGAGCTTTATTTAAAGGGATCAGACAGTATGTTTTCTGACACCAAGCGTCTTTTGCTCAGCCACGTCTGTGAGGTTTATCCACACTGTGGTGTACAAAGTACTTCATTGCTTGAACATACCCCAGTTTATTCATTCCACCTCTCAGGTCATCTGGCAAGTTCCCAGTTATGGGCTCTTTTGAATAAATCTTTCAGTCAGTCTAACGCATCAAGAGGGAAGCAACAAACACAAACATGGTGAGAGTTTTAATAAATATAAAGGCATTGAATTAAAATAAAACTTCCCTTCAGCACATGTTTTTCTGTTTCGGTTTGTCTTGGTCTCTTTTGGTCTTGGTTTATATATTTTTTTTTGTTCCTTCCCTCGTGGCTGGCTGACCCAGTATGATGTAGTGGCCTAGTTCTTAAAGCGGGTTCTAAGGAACTCTAAGGGGTCCCCAAGACATGCAGGGAGTCTGTGAGGTTAAAACTATCCTCCTAAGATGAGTAAGAAATTATTTTCCTTTTCTGCCAAATTGATATTTGCAGTGATGGTGCAAAAACAATGGTGGGAAAAACCTCAAGGACCTAGGTGTGGATCGGGGGTGGGGCAGCAAACTTGCCAGTGGTCACCGAGTTTGCGGCTCTGTTCCCACAGCAGCGACAGAACAGAAAGCCCATGATGGGAGGTCAGTGCGCACCAGCAGAATGGCTAAAACTAAAAAGAGGGACACCCCTTGGTGCTGGCAAGGATGCTGGGAAATTGGGTCACTCCTCTGTTGCTGGTGGGGATGTGAGATTCTATCCCTACTCTGGAGAACATTTTGGCTATTTCTTAAAAAACAAACAAATAAATACAACAGTCATGTGACCTGGTGATTGCACTCTTGAGCATTTATCCCAGAAAAAGGAAGATTTGGATACAAGTGTTCACAGCAGCTGCAGTCAGACCAGGTGTCCTTCAACAGGTGGATAAGCTGTGTTACCTCCATGCCACTGAATAGTGCTCAGCAGTAGCAAACGATGTACTGTTTTTTTGTTTAAGTATAGTTGAGTTATAATGTTGTGTTAGTTTCAGGTGTACCACAGAGTGATTCAGGTAAATATATATATATCTATACAGTAAGTCTTTGTTGTTTACCTGTTTTATATATAGTAATGTGTATCAGTTGGGCTTCCCCAGTGGGTCAGTGGTAAAGAATTCTGCAATGCAGGAGCCGAAGATGTGGGTTCATTCCCTAGGTCATGAAGATCCTCTGGAGGAGGAAATGGCAACCCACTCCAGTATGCCTGCCTGAAGAAAATCCCACGGACAGTGGAGCCTGGTGGGCTACAGTCCTTAGGATTGCAAAGAATCGGATACAACTGAGTGACTGCATCAGCCAGTCAGTATATCAGTTAATTTCAAACTCCTAATTTATCTCTCCCATCACCCCTTTCTTCGTTGGTAACTGTGATTGTTTTCCATGTCTGTGAGTCTGTTTCTGTTTTGTAAATAAGCTCATTTGTATCATTTTTTGTTAGATTCCACAAATAAGTGATATTATGTGAGATTTATTTTTTTTTCTGTCTGATTTACTTCACTTAATAAGATCATCTCTGGGTCCATCCATGTTTGCTGGAAATGGCAAATTTCATTCTTCTTTACAGATGAGTAACATTCCATTGTATATAAGTATCACATCTTATTTCTCCATTCCTCTGTTGATGGATATTTATGTTGCTTCCATGTCATGGCTATTGTAAATAATGCTGCAATGAACATTGGGGTACATGTCTCTCTTCAAATTAGGGTTTTCATCTTTTCCAGATATATGCTCAGAAGTGGAATTTCTGGATCATATGGTTGTTCTATTTTTAGTTTTTTAAGGACCTCTCTACTGTTCAGGGATGCACTATTGATTCATGCATCAACTTGGGTGAATGTCCAGTGTGAGTGTGTGTGTGAGATCGGTTGCTCAGTCATGTGCAACTCTTTGCAGCCCCATGGACTGTCACCCACAAGGCTCCTCTGCCCATGGAGTTTTCCAGGCAAGAATATTGGAGTAGCGCGCCATTTCCTATTCCAGGGGATCCCCCTGACCCAGGGATACAACCCTCGTCTCTTCCATCTTCTGCATTGGCAGGCGGATACTTTACCACTAGAAAATGTTCAGAGAATTATGCTAAATGGAAAAATAAGCCAATCTCTAGAGGTTATATACTGTATGATTTTGCTTGTATGACATTTTGTAAATAACACTTTAGAGCTGGAGAATAGCTCACTTGTCGCCAGGGTTAAGGATGGGAGCAGGGCAGAGGGCAGACAGATGTGGTGCAATAGGCAAGCCAAGAGATCCTTGTGTTGGACTGTCTATTATCTTGACTGCAATGGTGGCCACATGAACCTACGCAGGGGCTAAAACTGCATAGACCTGAATACACACACACACACACACAGTCACATCAGTGTGCCTTCCCTGCTTGTCATATCATACTAGTGTTCTGCAGAAGGTTGCCATTATAGGATAATGGGCAAGATGTACAAGGAATCTCTCTGTATTGTTTTTTACAACTGCTAGTGAATCTGCAGCTATCTCCATAGACATTTTAATTAAAATTCCAAAAAAAAAAAAAAAAGAGGAGAGCCAGTTTCCCTTGAAGCTGTAAACATTATTAAGTTACTAAGCCTCAGTCCTTGAGTATATGTTTTTGCAGTATTCTGTGTAGCAAAATGAGATATGCCCATTCTGCTCTCGGGCTGCAGACTGAAGCATGGTGGTGGTTTGAAGAAAAACGTTTCTGCAGTTGTTTGAATTGCAGCACTGCTGTCACAGAGCAGCTGGCAGACAAAATATGGTTATTTAGTGCTGGGGAGCCGGCAGACTTTTTCTTCAAAGTGAACGAGGCGAGAGAGTCACTCCACGAAGACAACTGACAGCATGTATCCTCTATGATGAAGTCCAAGCTTTCAAGAAAAACTTAGACTTTTAGAAAATCAGTATCTGCCATCATAAGCTTGACAGCTCCCCCAAAACTTAAAAACAAGTTTTCTGATGAAGCTAGTGGTGATATTACCAACTGCAGTGTTTTGATATTTTGTGATTAAAAATAGGTCAACATTTGGAAAATCTGCATAAGCTTGGCAAACCAATATTTTCCAGATAGACAGGCCATGATATTACAAAATCATGCAGAGGTAAAAGATTCAAAGTGAAGAAGAGACCTGTGAATTTCAATGTACTAGGACATAGGAAGTTCACTGATAGGTTTCAGATCCGCATTGCAACAAATCGTTAAAACAATACTTAGGACATGTTACTTTTTGGTTTGGAGCATCAAAGAAGAATATCTGTAATTATCTGAAAAGATTATTTAAATACATCTCCTTTTTCCAACTACTATCCTTATGAAGACATATTTATTTTTTTTGCATTCATTTCAACCAAACTAATATATTACAACAGATTGAATACAGAAGCAGATGTGAGAATTCAGCTGTCTTCCATTAAGCCACACATTCGAGATCTGCAAAAATATGAAACAGTGCTACTCTTTTCTCTAAATCCATCAGTTCAGTTCAGTCACTCAGTCATGTCCAACTCTTTGTGACCCCATGGACTGCAGCACGCCAGGCTTCCGTGTCCATCACCAACTCCCAGAGCTGATTCAAACTCATGTCCATCGAGTTGGTGATGCCATCCAATCATCTCATCCTCTGTGATCCCCTTGTCCTCCTGCCTTCAATCTTTCCCAGCATCAGGGTCTTTTCTAATGAGTCAGTTATTTGCATCAAGTGGCCAAAGTATTGGAGTTTCAGCTTCAGCATCAGTCCTTTCAATGAATATTCAGGACTGATTTCCTTTAGGATGGACTGATTGGATCTTCCTGCAGTCCAAGGGACTCGCAAGAGTCTTCTCTAGCACTCTCAAGAGTCTTCTCTAGTCTTCTCTAGTTCAAAAGCATCAATTCTTTGGCGCTCAGCTTTCTTTATGGTCCAACTCTCACATCCATACATGACCACTGGAAAAACCATAGCTTTGACTAGATGGACCTTTGTCGACAAAGTCATGTCTCTGCTTTTTAATATGCTATCTAGGTTGGTCATAGCTTTTCTTCCAAGGAGCAAGTGTCTTTTAATTTCATGGCTGCAGACACCACCTGCAGTGATTTTGGAGCCTAAAAAAATAAAGTCTCTTACTGTTTCCATTGTTTCCCCATCTATTTGCCATGAAGTGATGGGACCAGATGCCATGATCTTAGTTTTCTGAATGTTGAGCTTTAAGCCAACTTTTTCACTCTCCTCTTTCACTTTCATCAAGAGGCTCTTTAGTTCTTTGCTTTCTGCCATAAGGTGGTGTCATCTAAATATTTTTCTAAATATTTCTCTAAATATTTTTGTCAAATTAAAAAAATTTAAAAATTCATAGAAGAATCCAAAATTTTCTAAATTTTAATTTCTAATACAGAAAATAGTAGCAGACATTACAGACATGAATCAAAGCTCTTTGGCATCCTCAGGACATAGGACTCCTGGGATGACAGTGAGAACTACTGATGTTGTGCTAAAGAAAACAGTTGTTGTTGTTCAGTTGCTAAGTCATGTCCAACTTTTTGCGACCCCAGGGACTGTAGCCTGCAAAGATCCTCTGTCTATGAGATTATCCTGGCAGGAATACAGATTCCCAGTCAAAAACGCGTGGTTGGAATCAATAGATCCATTCCATAGTAGTTGGAGATCTTGTCAAGGTGGACTCCCAAGCCTTGTTTTCTCATGAATGAAGTAGAGCCATAATGGTAATATTTACCTCATAGGGTTGGAGTGAGAGTTAAATGCAATTAAGGAGGGCATTGAACCTATTACCTGGCCCAGAAGGTGATAGGATGGTGGCTTCATCATTGTTGTTCTGTGATCACGGTTGAAACCCTTTAAGGACAGCTTACAGAAACATTAATAGTGATATTTTGGAAGGTCCTAAAACATCCTCTCTTTCTAGGATGGAACACCACTTCAGGTATTTGTAGCCGAAGTTGCAGAACAGGTAGTCGGCATTGCAGTGATCAGAAATGAAATGGTAAGCTGGGAAGTGGATATGACTTCCCTTGACTGCACCTTTTCCTCTCCTGAATCAGCACACGATGTCTCTTTCAAAGTTTCATTTTTACTTATTTAATATGAATGTCTCCTTTTCCTGAAGGCTATAGATCTGCTTGCATCCCACTTGGCAGCCTTTCAAATCACCACTTTTTTTTTTTCAGTTCAAAATGTTTAAACTGTTACAAAGAATACATGAAAACATTCACATTCTAAAAATTCAAATAACCTTCCAACACCAAAAAAAGTTCCAGCTCTCTCCCCAGAGAATTGCTCTATTGAGAATTATGCATTTATCCCTTCCAACATCCTTTCTTACACTTAATAACATGCATCGTGTGTGTTTGTTGTTAAGTGGACATCTAATTTTATTTTGTCCCAATGCACAGCCAATTATTCCAAAGTATTTATTACTGAGTAGTCCATTCTTTCCCTGATGATTTAAAATGCTGCCTTTATGTTATTAAATTTCCATGTGTCTGTGTCTATTTTTACCCTCTATTCCATTCCATAGATTTATTTGTTGATAGCTATTGCATTATCATGTGTTTTGGTATCTGGTACGGAAGTCTTCTCTTATTTGTTTTCTTTGCCTAAAATTTCTTGGTTTTACTTGAGTGTTTTCTTTTCCAGATAAACCTTGTAACACTTACCATGAATTTATCTGTGCCTTGGTAGATTTTACAGAACAATTTAGAACTGATAAATTAATATGGAGACTTCCCGGCTGGGAACATGGCTTATGGAAGATACCAAGGAACTTCTCTCCTATTTCTAATTCACTAAAAGTTTTTATTGTGCATGCATATTGAATTTTATTAAATGTATTTTGGCATTTATTGATATGCTTATGTGACTTTATTTCTTCAATGTATTCAAACTGTCTTTGTTCTTAGATTCTTTTGATTCAATGTATCTTTAAGAATTTTTGGAGAGAGGATGGAAGAGGGGCGGGTCTCTGAGTCCACACATACAAGTTTTCATCTGTCCTTACACCTGAATTCAGCTGTGTATAGAATTCCTATGCAAATGATTTCTCATCAGAGTCTTGTTTTTACTCTCATCATCTTCCAGTAGCCAGTGTCACAGATAAAATACAATCTGAGGTAAATAAAGGTATGTTTGTTTGCTTTCTCTCTTGAGAATTCCCTTTTCCTTTTTATTCCTGAAATTCTTATGAAGTATCTTATGCCTCTTTTGAGCTTGCGAACCTCTTTCTTCCATGATTTCATTAATTATTTCTTCCCTTTCTTTTTCTGTATTCTCCTTGTCTTAAATTCCTTCTTAAATGGAATTGATCCTTTGCTGCCTCATATCTTTCTTCCTGTATTTTTTAATCTCTTGCACTTCTTACTCTTCATTCTAGGAGATTTCCTTGATTTTTGTCTTCCAGATTCCTAATGCACTGTTCAGCCATGTCTATTCATACCTTCTACTGGAATTTTAATTTCAGAGTTCATGTATTTAACTTCCAAGTCTCTTCCTTATTCTCTTATTGTTCCTTTATTTTTTGTAGCAGCTTGTTTTTTACGTTTTATGTGAGATCCTTTTTGGTATCTCTGAGGACATTTGGTAGATTTTTTAAAAAAAAATTATCTTCTGCTTGCTGGATAACCTCTGTTGCCTCTGGAGTGAGTAGTATGTTTCTCTATCTGATCTTTTGCATTTCTCAGTTTTCCTCAAAAGTCTGTCCATGTCATGAATGAGAGATTAAATGATCAGTGCGAATGGCTGGCATGGTCTCCTTGACAGTGTGTTTATCCGCTTCTCCATGGCATTGCTCTGGCCACTGGGAGGCTGCCTACAACCTGGGACTCAAGGCTCTCTGGGTTGTTAGCACAGCTGTGAGGAACAAATTCCAAAGCTCTGAGCCACCCTCCAGAAGTAAGCCATCAAAGCAAGTGACTTTCAGGAAACTTAAGCTTTTAGCTTTTAAAAAATTAACATTGAAAATGAGATTAGTAAGTAGCAGGAGAAAATAACTCGTCTCTCATTATTGTACCTAAAGTCTTTTTTCTTTCATTGGGCATTTTGCTAAGAGAAACCCTGGATCTGGTGCACAGGGCAGTGTGTTTCATCGTAGCAAAGCCGTAGAAACAAGTTAGATGTCCGTCCAGCGGAGAAGGCAATGGCACCCCACTCCAGTACTCTTGCCTGGAAAATCCCATGGACGGAGGAGCCTGGTAGGCTACAGTCCATGGGGTCGCTAAGAGTCGGGCACGACTGAGCGAGTTCACTTTCACTTTTCCCTTTCATGCACTGGAGAAGGAAATGGCAACCCACTCCAGTATTCTTGCCTGGAGAATCCCAGGGACGGGGAAGCCTGGTGGGCTGCCGTCTATGGGGTCACACAGAGTCGGACACGACTGAAGTGACTTAGCAGCAGCTTAGCAGCAGAGGGGATCAACTAAATAGCTACTCTTCTGGCAACATGCTAGAACATGATAATGCAGGAGAGAATCATTAGCTCAGGCTCCAGGTCCCTCCAGGGATACTTTTTGAAGACCGACCTAAGCATGACCATCAGAGCAGTTCTCTGCCAAGGTGGCTGTTGTGAGCTGTTAGTCACTGATAAAGGGTGTCTGGGCAGCGTCCACCACAGGACTGAGTCCCTGTTTTCACAACTCGAAACCTCACTGTGGTAAACATCCTTGTATGTATATCTTTGGGCATGTGTATTTAACTTTTCTCCCTGAGGATGAATGCCATTTAGAGCAGATGCTGGGATAGATCTCTTCCTAGTCCCCACCAGGCGTAGTTCAATCTCTACCCTGGCTCCTTAGGAAGAGAAGGGAAAGGCATGCCCTTAAAGTTATTTTTAAATGATGTTTCTTAGAAGATGCATGCCATTTGTTTAAAACCCTCTTAGGTGTCCTTTCTCACCTCTTTTTTTTTTTAGGATATAGAGTATATCCGATCTCACTACAACATTGAAGATTTCATCTACTTTAGTCACCACCAGCGCGAAGAGCACGGACACCTGTATCACTTTGTCCTGAATCCCATTTTCCGGCACTACACCAAGTTTTTTCTCAAGGAGATCCTCCGTTTAGGATACAAATCTTGTCTCTACTACCCTATTTACCCACAAGTCAAGGAAGGCAAGGTAAAAGAGTGTCCTCAGTCACTTCTCCTGCAGATCAGCGTCCACAGTGTCATTTGTGTTGTGTGCCAATATTTTATTTCTTCCTCATTCCATGGATTTTGACTATATATGACTATATATGTATCATATATATATGATCTATGCATCATATATATACACAAATGTATACATATAAACATATATGATACACATATATATGATATATATATTTGAGTATATATGGATTTTGACTCTGAATTTCAAATGGCCATACTGAGTTTGGTCCTTTTCACACACTTTAGGGAAAACCCAGAAGGCTTTGAATTTCTGAAACCGTCACAACCCACACAATTAGTAGAACAATTTGTTGGTTTTTCCATATCAACTAAACAGAGACTGCAAGCTATGGAAAGTGTCCTAAGGGATGTGAAAATCAAATTATCTCTCACATACATTAGTGAATGCTAAAACGTCCCATGATGTTCCCTTCAGGCAAAGAACATTCCAGTAGTGAACTCATAGGACAAATCAGTTCAATCCTGAATACTGGTGTGCTATCATGGCATTCCAAGTTAGCACTATAACATCCCATAAAGGTGATGGATAAAAAGTGGAGATAAGTGATACTGATGCAGCCTTTATGTAGTGAAACACCTCTATGTCTGCATAGCACTTGTTATGTGTATGCGCGGAAGCTCTTGCTTCCGTTCATCCTGCTTCAGTCTCCTTCATTGCATTTCTCACTAGCTCTCATTCTGTCTTGTGCCGTGAAGCTGGAGCTTTTTGTCCTGTTCAGAGCTTGACCTCCAATGCCTAGAAGAGTCCCACCTGTGCTCACACACACACTCACACAGACTGTCCTGCTTGCTTGCAGGCAAGGGCTTCTCAGAGATGGACTCCTAAGCTGTTCTTTCCTGCGAGATGGTCCCTCTGCCACTGAGAGTGTCAAGGCAGACTTGAGGGCTGTTGCGAGGCGAACCCCCAGACTAGGTTGAAATTGTCCCATAATCCGTTTGTGGCTCTGCCTGGAGTCTGACACTGTTACTTTTCTTCTTAGTTACCACAGTGAGCTAAGCGGATTTTTTTAAATGCTCTGAATTATTCAACTGAAAACAATCTAAGGTATATGGGTACATGCACATAACAGTAAGTTTACCAACGTATCTTATTTGACAATTGCCTTTTGGAAGAACAGAAGAAATGGGGGAGAAAGAAGGAAAAACATGGGAAAGATTGGTAACGAATGGAGAATACGCTTGAATGATGATTTTTTGTTTTTCTGATGAAAACGCAGCACAGCAGTAACATGAATGCCTCAGATTTGAACTCAAGACATGGGAAGTGTAACAGCTTTGCCTAAAAAGCGTGGCCCTGCGCAATTGCTTTGCACTTCCCATTTGGCCAAGTGCCAGCTTGGTGACCTTTAGGATGTGACATTAAATTCTCAGTTTTTATTCATAGTGCTGCCTGCATGTGCCAGGTTGGTAGAGTCTTTTAGCGTCCATCCTAAAAAAATGGTACCTTGAAATGAACTCACTGGATGTTCACATATTCCCCTCATGGTGTAGAATTAGGACCATGTTTTGCGCTATTGTGTATATAACATAGAAACACACTTGGAAACAGATTTCCTCTCTGTCTGCACCTCTGGTTGATTTATACACATCCATTTAAACAAGTGCAAGAAGCAATTCCAAATAGTGCAGATGAGAATCTCCAAATTCTGCTATAAATCCCCAGTTGACAGCAATATAAGTGAACTCTTGACTGACACAACGAAGACAGTTTTCTCCACAACCTCCTGCCAGAACATGCACTGAGAACTCGTCCAGGCTTAAAAACAGAGCTTTGGCTAGAGACCCCAAGGTTCTTCTTCTCAGTGTGTAATATCAGGTGGTGAAGTTCAATGGTGAAGAATTTGAAAAATCCCTTCTAGAAGCTCTTATGTTAGGTAACATTAATATCTAAAGCATCCACCTAAAGCATGATTTACTGTAGCCCATTTCAGTAAGCGTAAATCCAGCTCATAATTTAGGATGAATATAAATCAGAATAATCTAACCCAGCCCCTACCTCGCCCCCACCTCTCCAATTTCATCCTTTGATTTTAAAACACTCATTTGATCCAGAAAGGTCCAGTTGAAGTCGCAGTGACTTTTACAAACACACGAGTGTTCGCATCCCTGCCCTGTTGCCCCTCAGATGACAATTTTTTAATCTACATGCCTTCTTAAAGCAGCTTGTGCCAAAGACACAAAGGTTACCAGGATGCAGATAACACAGCTTATTAATGGGGTCAAATCAAGCTGATTCATGATCACTGTGGAGAAGAATATTCTCCTGGGGAAAATACTTGCGCTGAAAAATCCCATAAACCAAACCACTTGTTTATCTGTCATTCCCACAGAGATAGTAATGCAATTACTCCCATAATTATCTTCATTAGTGTCAGGCATTATCTACAATTCATTCCTCTGCTCGAAGAGTATGTTTGTTTATTTGCCCGTCTCCCCCTCTTCCCCACACCCGCCCTCCGGTTGTCGAGTCTGGCATCTGTGCTCTCGGGCTCCCACGCCCTCCCCTCTAAAATAGAGGTTGCTGTCTCCCAGGTCCGGAGCCCCAAGGCCCACTCGCTGACGTCCGCCCTCCACTACTTGGTTCCCGTGCGGCCCCGACGACAGATTGTCTATCCCCTGGAAAAGCTTGGCATCAACGCTCCATCAAAGGAGGTCTCCAAGGACGCGGTGGGTAGCCGGCGGCAGCAGGCGGGGCGCGATGCCAGCGCGGCGGGGCGTGGCAGATGGGGCGGCGCTGCGCGCGGAACCCGGCCGGGGGCGGCTCCTTCATCCCCGAGCCCGGGCTCCCCGCGGCCCTTGCCCTCGGGTGGTGCCTCCGCGGAGAGCCTGGAGCAGGGCACCGAGGGGTCCTCGTGACGCGCCCCCTGCATCTCAGGACCAGTGGGGCTGGCTTCAGCCTCCCAGCAACGTTGTGGGCTTAGCCTCGTTGCCGCAAAGCAAATATCCCTGCCCTCATGCTTTCGTTCGTTGCACGGTTTGAGAACCAGTATCTGGCTGCATGAGGACTTCGGGGCTGAGTCCTGAGCTGGGTTTTGTTCACTCTTTCGCGGGGAGTCAGCGCTGCCCTGGGGGACGGAGGTGTGTGTCCGGGGGCTGGGCCGCCCTTACTACCAGAACAGGAGAAGGAACCACACAGAGCCTAGATTTCACTTTCAATGGAAGTGTACGTGTAAACAGCCACACACACAGGGCCAGCCATGTTCAGAACTTGGCTGTGACTTAGGCTGATTCGCACGTGAGCCTGTTCTGTTTGTGCAAACTTCCGGGTAAATGAGAAAGACATCCCTCAGTGGGCGGACGTTTGTCCTCCGTGAGAGAGAAAAAAGTGCAAAGCTTAAATTCTCCAAACCTTTAGCCAAGGAGCTGCTCATCAGAGCTGCGTGTGGTGCTCAAACCAACTGGAGAGAAGCCTGGTGTTGCCCAAAGTGCATCACCACACTGTCCCCAGCTCCTGCTTTACTTGCTGGGGGAGGGAGGGTGTTGGCGCTCCACCAAGACCCATCTTAGAGGCAACTGCCGGCTGTGACCCAGGTTGCTGTAAGTCCTATGTTTATCTCTAAATTGTAAAGTTAAACAGAAAAATTTTATTTATTTTCTGATAAGTTCTAAATTTGTCTTTGAGTGACCCCTCTCCCAGTCTTCATCATGGAAAACGTGAAGCATCCACAAGAAGCAGAACAAATCCTGTGACAGAAAAGAGATCTCCTGACTAAGCCGGGAGACCTTGTCTTCTTTTTTTTAGTGTACAATCCCTCACAGACTGGTAGTTGTTTTATGAAGCATGATTTCCTGAAAGAAGGAGGTTAAAAACAGAGGCCAAATTCAAGTCTTGTTATTTTGGCACTAGATTTCACAGACCCTGCATTACTCTGTCCTCTTGCTCTAAAGGGCTTCCCAGGTGGCACAGTGGTAAAGAATTCACCTGCCAATGCAGGAGACATGGATTCGATCCCTGGGTTGGGAAGATCCCCTGGAGGAGGAAATGGCCATTTACTCCAGTATTCTTGAATGGAAAATTCCATGGACAGATGAGCCTGGTGGGCTACAGTCCATGCAGTCAGAAAGAGTAGGACATGACTGAGCACACAGGCAACCTTGCTTTAAAAGATTCTGAAGGCAGAGGGGCCCCTGTCTCAGCCCACTTGATGAACTTCACAGAAAGTCCCAGATCCTCTGCCTTCAGCTGCAGCAAGGTTCAACTCTTGGCCAGTTTTGCAGCTATTGCATCCCCACCCAATTCCCCTTCCTCCCTTATCATTTTGCAGCAGGTACATAGCACTTCACCCAGGACCACAGGTGTGTCTTTAGGTAGCAGGGCCCCAGCATCGCACACTAGAGAGGAAAGGGCTGAAGCCCACCTGAAGGACCACCGGCTCGGCCACCAGGTGGTCTGTAGGGGTGGGGGGACTGGGGGAAAGGACTTTCATAATGAGATCCAAGAGAGTGCACTGGGGTCAGGGAGGGTGGCTTCATCTCTATCCATCATCGAAACACGGCTTGTCTGACGTCGTGTGATCTCAGGAGAAGGGCCCACAGGTGCAAGGTACAGAGATGCTTCTGTGTGAGAGGTGCTGCCCATATGCACCCACTGCTGAGATATGCTCGAGTTTGGGTAGACCAGGTGGCCAGGCCAGGAGAGGCCCCCAGATGTCAGTGGCAGTCCATGGCCCCAGTGCCTTCAGCTGGTCACTGGGGGACACAAGTGTGTGGCTGGAGGGATGGGGAACAGTTCAGGGCTGCTAACTTGGTGTCGAGAGTCGAGTTCCTGAACCTCCAGTGTCTCCCACCCCTGGGAATCTCCAGAACTGGATGACTTTGAGGTGAGCTGGACTCTGGGTGGGGAAAAAAGCCAAAGAAAACATTCTGTTTCATTAACAACAGCCCTATCATAACTTTCCAGGTTTCTATGAGCTGAAATCCTTGCTCACATTTAATAAGCTTTTCTGTAGTCATCTCTGTGTGTGCCGCTCCCCCCATGCCCACCCCCACCCCCACCCTAGAGCCTTGGCTTATTTCAAGACATAGCACAGGATGGATTTTTGAATCCCTACTCCAGAAAGTCAGCCATGGTGTGGCTGGTGCTCAGTATCTGCTGCTTTGTGCTGTGTGGTTTACTGTATTGGTGAATTCTGATTTTTTTTCCCTTTTTAAAAAAAAAAGTTATTCATCTTTAATTGAAGGATAATTGCCTTACAGTATTGTTTTAGTTTCTGCCAAACATCAAGATGAATCAGCCATAGGTATACAGTGAATTCTGATTTTTTTAAAGAAGTACTTTACTGCTGCTTGCTGCTGTACTCATTCTCAAGAAGGCTTTAGTAAAGACCTAGATTTAGTCAAAATGTAGAAATCTTGAAGTATGACCAAAGGATTATTGAGAGCATCATCCACATGGAATGAGCTTGGATGCTCAAACATTAAAATGCTATTGTGTTACATTACTTTAAATTTAAAAAAGATTGTAGGTGGGTTTAATGTTTTAGGCTGTTTATCTGAGACAAGGTGAGCCAGAAGGAAATTTTTCAGGAGGAATTTCTTTTTTAAGATGATTTGATTTGTTTATTTTTGGCTGTGTTGGGTCTTTGTTGCTGTGTGTGGGCTTCTCTTTGCGGTGGCTTCTCTTGCTGCAGAGTATGGGCTCTAGAGCACAGGCTCAGTAGTTATGGCTCACGGGTCTAGTTGCTTCGTGGCATGTGGGATCTTCCTGGACCAGGGATCGAACCCACATCTCCTTCATTGGCAGGCAGATTCTTTACCATTGAACAGCCAGAAGGAAGCCCCTAGAAGGAATGTCTTCAGGGTCCTAAGCACACTAATTTCTTAGCAGAGCAAATAGTATTGCAGCTGCTGAAGTTGACGGATTGTCTTACTAAATGAATCCCTTTCTGTCCCTTTAAGTTTTACACTCCCTTGTGCACCTGGAGCTTCATTTGGGACTCAGCTCCCTCATAGAGGTTTCTCTCTCTGGGCACTGGCCTTTCATTCATTTTACCCATTTAAGCCGTCTCAGACTGACCACCTGTTCCTTAGCTTTCACCTGGGAAGCCAGTCTTCAAGGGAACAGATCACCCCAGGCATGAGTAATGGGATAGAAAGCGTTTCATCTCGGTGGGTTGCCAATTTGATGCTGGCACAAGCCAGCAGTGATTGAAATTCATCATCGCATGGCAGAGAAACACGCTCCCCCCCCGCCCCCCCGAGGCCAGGTCGCTGCTGCCTGGTCTAGATGAATCATGTCCCTGCCACCAGACCTGCCCTGTAGTTCGTATCAATTGACAGCCCACCTATGTCAGGTCACAGGAAGGGACCTGGAAAACGCGTGAATGATGTTCATCACGCATCACAGGGCTGGGCCCGGAAGATTCATCACATTGCCACAGTCAACCAGTAGATTCACGGATAAGGGAAGGCTATTTCCTGACGGTAATCCACATGGTGCGGACCGAGAAGACTCGCTTCTCATCTTGAATGGGCTGTTTTGGCCTGTGCATTTGCGTTCTGAGAATTGTTCTGATGGGAATTTTTAATGAAATGAATCAGTGTGGCCCACTTGCATAAGAACTGTGATCAGGGAAATACTCAACATTTGGTTGAATGGATCACTATATTAATTACAACCTATGGAGCAATTTGACTTACTCTGGGGTGGTTCTCTGTGCAAGCTGACTTGATTTCCTTCCGGCCTCCCCCTTAGGGATTCAGAGATGACCATGACAGGGTCCCTGCCCTCAGGGAGCTTACAGTCCAGCGTCAGTATTGGGACGCTTCGAGGGATTGCTTCATGCTCGTGCTCAGTCAGTCGTGTTCGACTCTTTGCGATCCCGTGAACTGTAGCCCGCCAGGCTCCTCTGTCCATGGAGATTCTCCAGGCAAGAATACTGGAATGGGCTGCCATGCCCTCCTCCAGGGGATCTTCTTGGGGTTGGTTAAACCAGGGATGGGGGAGGGAGCACTGGCCCCAAGGAGCAAGAGAAGAACAGCCCCGCTGGGGTTGGACCTGTTCTGTGGAATCCCTTGGGAGGGGCAGATGTGTCCGAGGCAGGCTTTGTTTCCTTTCCAAGACCGGGGTTTTAAATGACTCTTACTTGTGATAATAAACACCAGAAAATCTGCTTTGAACCTAAAAAAGCTCATCCCTTTGCTTTGGTACCAGGAGATGCTCCCTGTCATTCACTTCGATCACTTTGGTTCTCTGTGTTGATTTAGAGTATTCTAAATGAATGAGAGTGTCAATCCATCTCTCCTTTTTTTTTTTCTTCCCCAGAACTTTTGGGACCAGATCAATCCATCATCTTTCATATAACAGAGCCATCTCAGGAATCAGACTTTTATAGTGATCAGTGCCTGTTTGCGTGTGTGTGTGTGTGTGTGTGTATGTGTGTGGTTGTTTATTCGTGACGATCTGTTTAAATCTGGACTAATGACTTCTTTGAGGCCCCCGTTTTCCCTTTGTCCTTCTACAAAGTAAGAACGATGGTTTGTTTAACCCCCCTTCTCAGAGCTAAGTGCTGGCCCGCCTTTCCTGGTGGGTGAGCTCTCAGGAAGATGTCCGCTCTGGCATTCGGTTACCCTTTGAATCGCCCCTTTCATCTGGCTGCTCTTCCCCAGTTCAGCTGTAATTACCATCTGATGGACTGCTGCTGGATACTGTTTCCCTTTCGCATCTGCTGCCCTAGGAAATTGCATTATTCTCCCAGCACCTGCTAGATTTTCCCAGCTTAATTGTTTCTCCAACCCTTCCTAAACTTGGAAACTTTCACTGCCTGCATTAGGCTTCTCTTGGTTGTACTTGTGTGTGTGCGTGTGTGTGTGTGTGTGTGTGTTTTAAATTGACCCTTTAGTATCTCCTTGTTTCTAAAACACAAACTCATATTTTTCACCATCTTACATGCACTGATCATTATTAATGGGACCGTTGTGATATTCTGCTGAAATGAAATTAACCCACTTTAGATTATCGCTGTGAATCCAGTTTGCTTTTTCAAGCCACTTCCCAGCCATTTCCTACAGTTACCCAACCTGTGGGAAATGCATTTCCTTTTATTTATGGCAAACCCTTTTCTCTGACATTCTGAGAATAATTTACGTAAATGCCTTCATGGGCTCTTTTTTTTCCCTCTTGAACAAAGAATACAAGTTCTATGGTCATTTCTTTCCAATTCTCTAAACACTATCACTTTAGTATTGTGCATAGTATATATGTATCTATCAAAATGACATAAATCAGTGGTCTATTCTCCTTGTTATCAAATTCCTCCCTGTTAGAAAGGTTACAGAGTAATAAACTATAGTTCCTACTGCCATTACTAGCATGCTGTTTCTGAGACTTCCCATGAATTATCTCGTTGAATCCTCATATGAGCAGCACTTGTGAAAAGCTACTGCTGCTGTCATTCTCAAGGTATTTAAAGAAAAACAGGCCTGCAGAATGGAGAGCTAGTGACTTGCCCAAAGGTTAATTCATTGACAGGGCTTCATGCCCAGGCAGTTAGACACCAAAAACTCAGACCATTATATATTCTCTCTTACCTAAACATTAAAGTACTGATATCATGGCTTATTGTAGGAAAACCAAACCACAGAAAAGGAAGATGGCTTGATAAGAAACCTTTTGGAGTCTCCCAGATCTTTGGCACTAGTCTTACAATCAAAAGGTGACTCACAGATAATTGGCTTTCCCCAGAACAGCTGGATTTTCCTCTTGAGTGAACCATCCAGCCTCACGTTTGATCCTGTGCCAGCCAGACCCTGGCTAGGCTGGGAGCAGACGCAGGGGTCCAGGTTAGAGCCCTGGGGTCAGTTTTCGGATAGCAGCTGATCCTGGCTGTCTGCCCATCTCTCTCTGTTGTGTCCAATTTGTTGTTATAAACCTTTCAAAATTATAGTGGCAGCCACTGGGAAAGGTGAAAAAAAAATAATCCTGTACGTGGGTCACAGTATCCATTTTTCAAGGTTCACTTCCTTTCTGTGTTTGGCTTCGTTAGAAAGTGCTCAGGTGACGCCCAGGATGCGTGACTGAAGGTTCACTCGGGAGGTGAAGCGTGAGCAATGATGGACCCGCCTGGGCACGGTTTAGAAACTGGGCTGCAGTAGAGGCAAAAGGAGGCTTCAGGGTGTGATGAGAAATGGTGAAAAGTAGAGCTACTTCTCCATCTCTCAGTGTTGTCCAAAAGTATATCTCATCATTTTCTAGGATAGATATTGTAAGAGAGTCGACCGTTCTCTCCTTCCTCTCCTCTTTCCCCCTTTCCTGTCTTTCTAACAGGTTTATCGAGATATGAATCACCTGCCATACAATTTGCCCATTTAAACAACAATTTATTGGTTCTTGGCATATTAACAGAGTTGGGCAACCATCACCATCTAATTTTAGAATATTTTTGTCACCTCCCCCCACAAAAAGTAACCCATTAGTAGTCACTCCCTATACCCCCAGCCCCCAGCCCTTGGCAACTACTATTTTACTTTCTGTTTCTATGAATCTGCCTTTTCTGGGCACTTCATTTAACAGAATTACACAATATGTGGCATTTGTGTCTGTCTTTTTTTCAAAAGAGATCAATCCTGGGTGTTCATTGGAAGGTCTGATGTTGAAGCTGAAACTCCAATACTTTGGCTACCTCATGCGAAGAGTTGACTCATTGGAAAAGACCCTAATGCTGGGTAGGATTGGGGGCGGGAGGAGAAGGGGACGACAGAGGATGAGATGTTTGGATGGCATCACCGACTCTATGGACATGGGTTTGGGTAGACTCCGGGAGTTGGTGATGGACAGAGAGGCCTGGCGTGCTGCGGTTCATGGGGTCGCAAAGAGTCGGACACGACTGAGCGACTGAACTGAACTGAACTGAACTTTTTTCATTGAGCATCTTCTCAAGGTTCAGCCGTTTTGTAGTATGTATCAATATTCGATTCATTTTTATAGCTGAGTAATATTCTGTTGTGTAGACATACTCCATTTTGTCTGTCTGTTCATCAAGTGATGGACATTTGAGTCATTGCCACTGTTTGACTACTATGAGTAATGTCACTATGAACATTTGCACACAGGTTTCTATGTTGATGTGTGGTTTCATTTCTCTTGGGTGTTTCACCTAGGATTAGAATTTCTTGGTCACGTGGTAACCTTAGGTTTAACATTTTGAGGAACTTCCAAACCATTTTCCGAAGTAATGGCACCATTTTGTATTCTCATTCTTTTTTTTCTTTTTAATATTTATTTTTATTTATTTAGCACTCGGTCTTAGTTTCGGCATGTGGGATCAAACACGGGTCCCCACATTAGGAGTGCAGAGTCTTAGCCATTGGACCACTGGGGAAGTCCCTGTTCTCTCATTCTTAGATCAGACCCACCACCCCTACTTATAAGTCAAGGCCATGGATGGGTTGTGACCTTGACTGTTCCTTCAGTTGCAGGAGTGAAGTGTCCCCACTGCTTTGGGAAAGCGCCATACATGTACTTGGTGGTATACCGCCAATCTAAGCTTCATTTCTCTGGAAAGCAGAGATTTTTCTAAAATAAAATCTCTCCTGCCCTTATCTTCCCTGCTTCACCTCTCTGGCCCATCACCTCCCAGGAGGGGCTGCACGGACGTTTCCGAGCATGGGGAATGCCCATCCAGACCACAAGGAGTGATATGGAGGGCGGCTGGTTTTTCACACTGGTGTGTCCATCGCTTCAGCCCACCTTTGATAACATTATTTAAATACATTTGGTAACATGCATTTAAAACAGCTTCCAACAGAAAAAAAAAATTCTGAGGCTTTCCTAGATGCTGATCGGGTTCTTGCCACAATCCAGGAGGGGGAAAATGTGTCCTGTTCCCTGCAGAGCAAGACCGAAGAAGTCCAAAAGGTCCTCGGGACATGCTAGCTACCGGCTGCAGCGCTCTGGACACCCCCTGCCAAGCAAGGCTCCCTGGTGGACCTGAGCTCCCAGGCAGGAGCTGGCCTCTGCAGCTAAGTGGCTTCTTCAGAATCTGCCTTCAGGGAGGAAAACCCGCCAACAGGAAGCTTTGCTTTGTGGATTTTAATGGAGCTGAGGATGTAAAATGACAAAGGGGACAATTAGAGCTGCAGATGCCCCTCCAACAAAGGGAAGTTACATCCTCCACCTTGATCAAAATATATGTATGCAGTTACAAGAGCAGTGCATGGTGATGGTAGAAATTTTAGGGGAAAAGAGAAACGGTAGAAAGAGAACATGGGTGAAGCCTGCAGTCTTCTATCTATAGGTTACCTTACTTAATGTTTTGGGTTTTACTTCTAGATTATTTTCTGTGAAGAAAACCACATGCGAGTAAATACGGGGTCATCTGCGCGCAGTGTTTTGAAACATGCACTTTCACTTTTGAGGTTGTGAACACCTTTCCATGTCCCTGGGTATTCTAGAGCGTCGTTTGGGTGGCCACACCATCCTCTTGGCCAGGCTCTGCGTCCTGTGCCTATATGACTTAGCTTGCAACATTCTCACAGTAGTTTGTATAGTGTTTTCTCCATCTTGCACTGGGGGAACTGAGGTTACAAGCTGTTTGATTATATGCCTGAACATTGAGCCAGCGGGACTTGTGGGAATAATAACGATTTCTGCCCCTATCATCCTGGGAATATGATCGCTGAGGCCAGCTTTCCCTGCACTCAGAGAGAGAACGAGCAAGTCCCGGGGCTTTTCTGGTCAATTTTAGGTAGTTACAGTTGTGTGTGTATGTATACTCAGTCATGTCCGACTCTTTGTGACCTCCATGGACTGTAGCCTGCCAGGCTCCTCTGTCCATGGGATTCTCCAGCAAGAATACTGGAGTGGGGTGCTATTTCCTCCTCCAGATCCTCCAGAGGATCTTCCCCACCCAGAGAACAAACCTGCATCTCTTGTGTCTCCTGCATGGGCAGGTGGATTCTTAACCAACTGCACCAAGTGGGTCATTCCAAATCCACAAAACATGCTTTTAATTCTATGAAATGTCCAATTTCATTTCAGGTAATAATCAAAACTCAATTAAATTCCATTTTCATCCAAAGATTAGAGTTTATTCCTTCCCTCCTCTGAGTCCCCCCACTCCACCCAGCCACTGAAACATGTAACTGGTGAAGGAGGGTTGGGAGCCTCCTCGCTCTGTCTAAGTTACCATGCCCTCCAGTGACTGAGCACCTATTTAACTTATTAGTGTTTAGCTTTTGGGGCAAAAAAAAAAAAGCCTATTCATTTCTTATTCTTGTTTAGCTATGTTTCCAGTCCTTCTGGAATGGTGCCCAAGGTGGGGAGGAACAGTTGGGGCAATAGGCCTGTGTCAAAGGGTGACTCCTGCCCTGTGTGCCTGACGGCTCTTCTCATGGGTCCAATTCTTTAGAGATCCCTTTCCCTCTGTTTGGGACTGCATCTCATAATTCAGGGACATACCCTCCAACTCTGTGGCCTTAGTAGAGTTTGCCCTTGGAGATGGTCCTACGGCAAGGACCTCTGATAAGAGCTCAGGCTATCTGGTCAGCAGATGTGGCCAGCACCTTCCCTCCCGGTCACCCAATCACTGGCCCACCCATTGATGTCAGCATCCGTGGGTGGGAACCACACACCACTGTATCGTGTCCACTAGCCGTGGGGACTCACTCGAGAGCCTAAGGCTCCCAAACCCTTGTCATGTAACTTAAAGGATGAGGCACTTCTACCCCTCCTCCTGGGCCTGGAGTGGCGTGCGGCCCAGAGCACATCAACAGTTCTCACTGAGGAAATTTCCAGAAAAATCCCCTTCTCTCCATTCTTCTGATGCTTTTGTGTCTTCATTGTGAATGAGGGGTTTAAAAGTCACTTAACCAGTGCTTGCCCACCTGCTTTCACATTTTCATGAGTGCAGCTCCGGTGGAACGCAGCAGCCTTTGTCTTCCTTCCTCACACGTCCTTTGTGACATCCACTTCCCCAGGCTGAGTAGCTGCCAGGTTAGGTGCTGGGCCGCAGAGATGCCAGACCTGGGAGCCAGCACTGCTGCGTATAGTTAGGTCCCTAATGTCCTCTCCAAATGTCTGTCATTATAAACAAGGCCACTACATCCATCCTTGTTTTTTCTGAGTACATTCATCATGATTTTATTTCCGTAAATTCCTAGCAGTGATTTTCTCGGCCAAAGGTAAAGCTACTATGTCTTTGAACAAAAAGCAAACCGATTTAGGATCTGAGAAAGCAAGCTTGTGATTCCCTACTTTAAAAGATGATTTCTCTTTGCAGTGTGTAAACTGCCAGCATGAAGGACTCTCTCTTTTATTGTAAGATGTAGATTAAAAAATTTTTTTCTTTTCCATTATGGTTTATCACAGGATATTGAATATAATTCCCTGTGCTATACAGTAGGACCTTGTTGTTTATCCATTCTCCACATAATTGTTTGTTATCTGCTAATCCCAAACTCCTATTTCACCCCTCCCCCAACCCTTCCCTCTTGGCTGTTCTCCACATGTGTGAGTCTGTTTCTGTTTCATAGGTATGTTCATTTTTACCATATTTTCGATTCCACATATAGGTGACGTCATATGTTATCTGTCTTTCTCTAACTTTACTGACAAAGGTCCATCTAGTCAAAGCTGTGGTTTTTCCAGTAGTCATGTATGGATGTGAGCTGGACTATAAAGAAAGCTAAGTGCCAAAGAATTGATGCTTTTGAACTGTGGTGTTGGAGAAGACTCCTGAGAGTCCCTTGGACAGCAAGGAGATCAAACCAGTCAATCCTAAAAGAAATCAGTCCTGAATATTCATTGGGAGGACTGATGCTGAAGCTGAAGCTCCAGTACTTTGACCACCTAATGTGAAGAGCCAATTCATTGGAAAAGATGCCGATGCTGGGAAAGACTGAAGGCAGAAGGAGAAGAGGGCGATAGAGGATGAGATGGTTGGATGGCATAACCGATTTGATGGACATGAGTTTGAACAAGCTCCAGGAGTTGGTGATGGACAGGGAAGCCTGGCATGCTGCATTCCATGGGGTCACAAAGAGTTGGACACGAGTGAGCCACTGAACTGAACTGATCTGTCTTTCTCTGTCTGACTTACTTTGCTTAGTATGACAATCTCTAAGTCCATCCATGTAGCTGCATATGGCATTGTTTTATTCTTTTTTATGGCTGAGTAATATTTCATTGTATATATGTACTACAGTGAGATGTAGATTCTTAAGTCCATAATCAGGTCTGCAAATGGCCAGCAGCCTTCCGTTTCCCCATTAGCCTCTAACTCAGCTGAATCTCTGCTTGGAGCCTCCATTCCACCTGCTGGGAGGACAAGGAACCTCCACCAACTCCAGGCACATTTAGCCATTTAATGTTTAAATGGAGCCCATTCGGAAATGTTCCATCCTCACAGGCATCTGCTCATTTTTCAGAGATTCAGCCTACCTTCAGCCATCCCTCTTTTGGTACCCAGGCTCCCAAGCAGCCCTCAGGGCTCAAGGTGGGGGCCCTCTTCACAGCCTCAAGATCTCTTCGGATCAGGCCTCAAGTTCGCTGGAACACGTGCCCTCTCTCTCTGCCCTCTTTCATGTTTTATCTCTGACAGTCCCTCCCCCACCATCCTGGTCTTTGGGAAGCTCCTGGCCGCCCTCATCCTCTTTCCTGCCGTAGTGCCACCCTCAACCACTCCTCATCTTCTCAGCCCAGGGGGCTGGGTGACCCTGTGAGGCACAGGCCTGCCTACCCCTGTGCTCTCCAGAACCCTGCGGGGATGAATCCCGCTCGGTCCCTCGGCTTTATGGCCCTACCCAGGGGGAGGAGAGGCTGGGCTGCGTTTCCTTCCCTCTGTCCCTCCGACTTGCTTTCTCTGAGACAGCAGACTCTGCCATCACCACGTGTTCTTCTGAAATCTGTTGTTTGAAACATCAACTCTGATTTTGGGGGAACTCAAAAGTCAGGCTCTTGTGAGACTCAAAAGCCTCTCAACCTGCTCTCTGCCTGGAAATGAAAAGGCATGTCTGCCCAACGGCTGGTGTCCCCTGGCTGCTGCCTGAGGGGTCGGGAGGGCCAGGAGTCAACGGGGACTTGGCAGGAATGAATCGCATCTGTTAATATAAAACAGTGCCGACTATAACGATGACAGTGATGTGCACTTGGCCTGCAGACCCAGCAGGCCCTCACGGGGCTGGCCACTCGCTCTGGCCCCTGGAGTAATGATAAAAACACAACACCATTTGTTCCAAAGTCATTTTATGTCAATAGACGTCAGTACTAGAAAGTATCCGAAGTCTAACTTTTAGTCTTATGTGAGAGCTTTTGGATGGTACATCTTGTTAATCAATTCTGGTTGAAAAAAAAGTAGGATATGCTCTCTTGAAGATGTGAAAGTCTAGGAAAAAAACAACCAAACAGACTAAGGACCTAGAGAGGTTTTATATTCAAATTGAGCTCAGGTGGATTAAAAGTCTTTCACGTTTTAGTAATTTTCATAAAGCCTTCCGAGTTTATTCATCATTATTTACACACTCACTGAATCTGAAGGGAAAATGACATTTGTGTGCATGGAGGCAAAGGATTAAATGAGCCTTGGAAACTGAAGTGCCTGTGTCTGGAGGCCTGGCTCTGGTGGCCTGGGGGTGGAGTGGGGGGTGGGGGGGAGCTGGTCTGCCATCCCCCACCATGTGCTCTCCTCCCCCACACCCTGCTCCGCCCGCCCATCAGAGAAGCAGCTTGGAGTCCTCAGACCTCAGACTGCTGCTGTCGTCTGGGGTTGACCCTCTTTCAGGAAGAATAAAAACCTTTACTCCGTATGTTGCCCCAAGACCACTAAGCGTAGTCAGGATTACTGATGTCATGATCTCCATAGAAACCAACTTAACAAGCAAGAATAAAACAGAAAGCATGCCTGAAAAACAGGAAAATAAAAGAATAAATAAGGTATGGTAGAAGCATAGGAGCCATAAAGGTTTTTTTTATGGCGGTCTTGTTGCAGATATCAAATATGTCTCAGCCAGTGTGTGGCTGGCTCCCACCATCCAGGCATTGGGGACCCAAGGTGGCAACCGAGAATTGCACGCCACCGCCTTGTCCTGCCTGGCACTCTTCAATCATGTCCCAGGTTCTGTTTGTTTTGTTTTGTTTTAAAGTATAGTTCAGTGCACTGAAATGATCACCATGGCAGTTGTTATAATCGAGGGTTTTATGGTAGTTTATGTATTTAACCAAAAGGTGCCAGGCTCAGGCAACACTTTCTGGTCACCATAGTGAAGCTCCGCTGGCCGAAAGCACTTCGCTATCACCTTGGGGTGGTGGCTCTGTGAAACCCGAGGTGATGGCTGATTTTAAAAAGCGAGCCGGGTATTATTATCTTTCACAAGTCACAATTTGTGAGCAGGTCACAGAGGTGGTCTGAGAGTGTCCCACAGAATTATGTACCGTTGACAACCTGGTACTAGACAACCTCCTTCCCCACCCACTGGTCACTCTGGGTTGGTAGGTCGGAGGCTACAGACAGACACACAGACAAATACACACCCCCAGTGATCTGACTCGCTCCAAAGGCGGGAGCAAGTGCTAGAGATGGAAGGAGTTTGGGTGGCTGGGCTTGAACCTGCCCCTGACCTTAGCTCTCCACCCCCTTGTCTTCTCAGGTGGAGGTGCCTTACTGCTGGTGGGGGTGCCCCCACCGCCTCCCCTCTCACTATGTCCTGCTCCCTGAGGGCTGTCTGCTCTGCGGCTTGCTGCCTGGAGCCCCAGAGCCCTTGTCTCTGCTCAGAACAGCCACGCTGAGACCCAGTTTCCTGGAGCTCCAGGAGGGATGGCCTGGCTTCTCTCTCCCAGCTGGCCTTCCCTCTGGGGACTTGCCCCCACTGGAGAGCAGATGGGGGATACCTCCTGCCAAGCCCAGATTCCAAAAGAATCTCCAGGCCCTGAGTAATCAAATGCATCTTTGTGCATGTGTGTGCGTGTGTGTATCTGCATTATTTATGGATTTATTTCAACTTTATAGAAATATGTATACATAGGACAAAAGCAGGAAATATATACAAACAAAACTAGTTATGTTTAGTGCTAGTGGTAGAGGGGATGAAAATTTTTTTCTGAATATTATTGTCTTTGCAAAAGAAAACTTAACAAAGCCCTGTGTGATTGAATGAGACTGTTCAATTAGTCTCATTCTATTTCTTTTCAAAACAAAAAATATGCTAAAAGTAAGAACAACCAAGTAAAGTCAGGAGAAATGTGATAATAGTTAACATTTGTCACACATTATGTACGAAAGGCACTGTTCTATATTCCTTGTAAGAATTAGTACATTAATCCCTACATGCACCCATGGTCTAGAAACTCTTCTTATTGGTGAAGCATATAGTTCGATTTCAAACTCGTCTTCTTGGATTCTGCTTATGAACCAACTGATCCCTCTGCCATCCCCTACCTGTCTCTCTCACATACACACACACAAACACATGCTACAATCATCATCCCTAGAGAAGTGCGCAAATTCCAAGCATGTCTACACCCTGTCAACTCCAACAGCACAGTGGGTGACTACAGCTTGATTCTGAGTTCTGTTCTTCACCTGCCTCCCCTGTCCAGGTTCTCCCCAGGAGCCGCACAGACCCTGAGCCCACTTCTGTACCCACCACATCACCTTTCCTGGTGCTGTGTTTTTTGTCCTGAATCTGATGCACACCACAATGTGGACACGCCTTTCCCAGAGTCAGCCCTGCCCCTTCATGGACAGGATTCTATGCACGCCTTATCTGACGGGCCAGAGCGGTGGTGTGAGGGTCCGGAAGGTTTCCCTTCTTCCTTTTCACCCACCAGAGTGCAACCTGGCCCTGAGCCTGCCCTTGGCCCCGTGAGAACCAGCCTTCCCATGGGCACACACTCCTTATGACACAACACTGATGCTCTGACTCTAGTTCGTGGTTATTTTAAAAGAATTTCGTGCAAGAAGTCCATCAGATACAATGGAAATGTTTCCAAGTATGTTCTTAAAACACCGCCCCCCCATTTCTTTGCAGTCTTCCACGGCTTGCTCAAAGCAGAACTAGAGCTTTGTGGGATTGCAATCCCCCTTCAAATGATTATTTCTGTTTTTAAAAGGGGCAGGGGAAACCTATGGACTCAGGTAAGAGTTCATGTGCCCAAATGTTTGGAAAAGGTTAAATATTTTACCTGGATGGCAGTTGGCCTCCCCTGAACTTCCTCAGAGGGTGTTGTTACCTGGGTAAGAAAAGAATGACTAAGTCACTGCTATTTTGAAGGCTCTATTTAACAGATGTGTATAGAAATCTATGTATTATTAAATAATTCTTTATAATATGCTCAAGAATAAGCGATTGGTAAGCTTGTTTACGTTCTCACCATCTGGGAGCATTCTGTCACCCATCTGTTTCATGTAATTATGTAATTATCAATATAAGGAAAGAATAGGTGATATAATTAACAAGAAAAACTGATCCTTGCTGAAGAGGAAAAATGACATGCATCTGTTGAATTGCTTTTTGTTTCTCTTTCTTTATTGTTAGCTGTTTTTTTCCTTCATTTCACAGTTGCATTCAGGCTGTCAGCCTGTGTCATACCCTCAGGAGAGCTGTTTCTGCCATGCTACACACTGCCTCACACACACACATGTACATGCACACACATGCACATACACACACGTATGCAGAGGCAGAGTGATTAGTCAGGTCCTAGGGGCGCTGATACCACTTTGAAAAGAAAGAGCAAGGCCATGTTGGCCTTGTCCCTCCATCCTCTGCCTCTGGGAGAGCCCGGAGAGTTCTTTCCAGAACACGTCCTGTAAGAGCCAGAACTCTGGGAAGTATTTACATTAATGACTGACAGATGGAAGGACAGGTGAGCATGTGGTGTTTGCACAGGTTACTGCATAGAGATTCCACTCAAGAAGAACCCCCTACTTGGTGCTTTTGTCTGAACGTCGAGGTTCAAGCAATACAGGTTATGTCATAGTAGGATAGCAGTCCTACTATGTCCATAGGCTCAAACTGCAGAGGTTCCGTTGTGCGGTGGAGACTCGCGGGCTTGTGGATGGATGTGGGCAGCTTCCTCACACACGCGGTTGCCTCTCCTGACACGTAGGACGACAGTGGACTGCGAGTGGTCCCCCGCCCCCCTCCCCCTCTGTCTGCCCAGGCCGGGCTCTGAAGTCCTCCAGAGGGTGGGTGGTTCTCCCAGGCAGTCGACGGAACCATCCTCAACGACTCACATTGACAAAACCTGGGATTTTGATCCTAAGCCACACAGAGGGGCAGCTCTGGGAGCCACTGAGGTGACAGTCAGCCTGGGGATGAAGGCGTGAAAATCCTTGTTCTTCCACTGATCCAGTGATGGGGCAGGGCTCCCCCGGGGCCTCCTGACTCTATGCAGCCCATCATCCCCCCCTACAGGGATGAGCCTTCCAGAGAACCCTCCATCCATCCCCCGCCACAATGCCCCCCCACCCCTGCCTGGGCAGGCACTGTGCCTGGAGGGGCAAGGGAGAGTGAAGGATGAGTCTGAGGGTCTAAGGCCCTAAAACTGCTCAACAGCTCTCACCGTGGAGTTAAACTTGACTCACAAACTGAGCTAGAAATCTCTACTTCCATCATTTCTTGACTTCCGCCTAAAACTTTTTTTTTTTTTAAACAGCACTTTCTCTGTTTCCTCCTGATAAGTGTTCCTTTTTACATGTCGAGATGACGTTGTTTCAAGAATCCATCTTCCTAGGAGCATCCCATGACAGAGCCTTGGTCCAGGCTGGGTTTGCCGCCCTCCATCCCAGCCAGGGGCTTGTGTCAGGGCAGGCACCATGGGCTCCCCACACTCACCACCCGGTGTCCAGGAAGAAAACAAGTAACTTGTCCTACCCGAGTCTCTCTGTGTTCCTTTGAATTTGACGGTAGTCTTTGATGAATCCTCCATAAAGCCAGTCACCATCTCCAAGTCTATCTGTATTTTGAATTGTTATTTCCATGAAATTTTTTTTAAAGCTGTGGCTATGCTTAGAATAAGCAAAAAGAAAATTACAGGGCACCCTGTGGAGAGAGTATTTTAAAGGGCTAAGTAATGGGGACAAATGTGGCTCGATTCCTCATGGGATTTGGTTGGTTTTGACTTTATATTTACTTGTTTCCTTAATTCAAAGTTAAAATGATTTAATTGCAACCATAACTGCCCAGTCCATTAAGGGTTTGAAAGGGAAGAATGCCATCTGAACCTTTCTTTTGTCGTTTCTAGTTTTGAAAAGGTTTTAACAATAATTTCTTTTTCAAGAAAACATTTCAGTTTATATATTTAAGTATTTTTTTAACAAAAGAGCCTAGACTGTTTCTCAAGAGAAGATTATTATAAAAGTTATTTACATGCATATATCATACTCAACTAAAAAATAAAAATTAAGAAAAAAAATCCCTGTATTCTATAACAAACCATATTAAAAATCATGAAAGCTTAGACTAAATGGTTTTCATTTAACTCGCCAAAGTGGCATTAATTTTTCAAGTGGTAACTGTTGCTTAAGACGCTATTGTGCCTGAGTGATAAATGTTTCATGATTTGGTAGTACATGCATGGCTTACAATCCATTATTTATTGCACCTTCCCTTGCCTGGCAAAGGTGATGATTTTATAGCCCCAGCAGTCATGCAAACACATTTATACAAACCGACGGCGGATAATAAATTTCCTTACTGTAAATGTCAGTGGGTTTCATGTGTTGCTGCCATTACATCTTGTTTGGAAGCTGAATGCTCCACAGTTATGGGAGCCGCCAGATGGTGTCATTAACACGAATGCCGGGGCTGTTTACCACTGACGTGCACGTGACAAATGAAAAGTTCTGGGCCTGTCTCTGCACTGAAGTGTGATGTGAGCCATACACAGGTGTAATGACAGCGGCATCCCCTGGCCTCTGCCCTCTACCCCACCAAGAGCGATTTTAGCTGTTGTGGTGGTGGTTGTTATAGTTTGTGTCTGAATACACAGCAGAGTGAGCAAAAGGGGACTTTTTCCCCAGGACTCCTGCTTGATTTGATCTGTGAAGTCTCAAACGTGCTGCCAGGGACACCTGCCTTCCCAAGGGTGATTCCCACAGGAGTGGCAAGCCAGCTCCCCTTCTAAGCCCTCCAGGCCTGGCCTGGCCTTTTGTGCTAATTAATTATAGCAGGATTGTTATTACTGTGTGTCTGTGTGTGTGTGTGTTGCAATCAGATATTTTGAATAGTTACTATCTTACTATGATGGAAAAATTTCCATCGAGAGCATGGAATTAGTGTCTCTCAAAAGTGCTGTCAAAATCATCAGGCATGGATTCAAAGAATGAGGAGAAACAAAGAAGTAGAAATCTCCTGTACCAGTGTCTTCTGTGCACTGAGCCCTTCTTTTCACAGGAATGAACAGCAAACATTGTTGCTTTTCCTGACTGGATGTGAAATGTCTGCATGACTGACATTAGCCTTCGCGTTTTATTAACGTGTCCCCATCTTTGTTCAGCACCGGCCATTCCCATTCGTGGTAGCCCAGCTTCCCTCCTGTTGCAGTTTCTGCTTCACCCTCTGTCCAGCTCTTTTTAAATTTCAATTTAAAAATAAGCTGGGTTTGAGACTTCCCTGGTGATTCAGTGATTAGGGCTCCACACTTCCACTGTCAAGGGTGCAGGTTCAATCCCTGATCCAGGGAACTAAGATTCCACATGCCTCACAGTGTGGTCAAAAAAAAAAAAAATGAGTTTGTTTTATTCCCCACTGTACATCCTTCCCTGGAACCAAAAAGCTGGCCCATAGATCCTGATCAAGGTCCTTTGAACTTTATTTTTAGCCTTAGTGTTCTCCATAGGAATTTTCAGAAAGGCTTATTTTTTCACAAAAGCCCTCCTTGTGTGTTGCTCTCAGAAGTCTAGTGAACCTTTCATTTCGGTGCACAGAAATGTCAAGTCGTGCAAAAGAATGCACACCATTGTCTGCATCGAGATGAAAGAGATAATGTTCTTAATTTCTTCAGAGCAGCTCTGGGATACTGTCGAATGTCAATGGAAGTACAGAACCTGATTGAAAGGCTACACGTGTGCGTGAAGGCACACCTCAGACATGCACAGCAGAGCCCTGAGTTTTAGCTTGCTTCCAGGAGTGTGTGAAAAGACCCAGGAGTGAAAATAAAGAAACGGCGGGGACACAGCTAGATTGAAAAGTTGTATCTGTAGAACAGCCCTCGCTTGAACAGGAGGTCTCAGGAAAATGAGTTCTTTTCCTACTGCTGTCATTTTCCTGGCAAACGAATCAGAGACCTGAACCATCAGTGCGAACAGCCAGGGACCCAACCTGAGCAAAAAGTTTGTTCCCGGAGAAACAAATTTCCCCTTGTGCTCTGTGCCCAAAGATGCCCAAAGGCTCTCCTGACCCTGCTCCACCCTCTGTGTCCCCTCTGTGTCTGCCTCCCTTGTTCACTCTGCCTTCTCAGGGCATCATCTGAAAATGCATGTGTAGAGCCTAATCTCTTCTGCAGTGGGATACCTCAGTCTTCCAGACTCTTTCACTGGCTCCCCCTGCCATCCCATCTGGAAAGTTGTTTTTTCTCTTGCCCATCACCTGGGAAGGATCCTTCTAAATCAAGCTCAGCTGTCATTTCCTCGAAGAAGACCATCCTGACTTCCCTCCTATCATGAGTTCAATGAACGCTTGTTTTAATCCTCCCATTCTTGGGCTGGTTTGTTACACAGCCATAGCTTCCTGGTACACTGCCTTTAATCACACATGCTGTGTTCTCTTAGTTTACTCATGTCTCCTGACTTAATGAGAATTCCTTCATGACAGGAGCCGTGCCTCATTCTTTGGGAGACGCTCAGTATGTGTCTGTTGGATCGAAATTGTTGACTTAAGGTCTATATCAAACTTTTGATGGGAGAATTTCAGGCATCAGGATTCTGGATGGATTATCCTGCTATCCCCAGAATCACTCCATGAATCCAACTGCCTTCTCCACCAACAAGTCAGACTTGCCTTGTTGCTAAAACATTGATTTCATACAAATGGTTTTTCCCAGAGTTGCTCCTCTCACTGGGGAAATTGCTCTATGTCATAGAAACTCTTTGCTGAATATTTGTAAGTTGCTTGTATGAGAATAAGGGTAGATTCCAGTCTGCTTCTGGGATATTAAATGCAAATGTTTTTAAACCTATGGCTAAATAGAAACTTTCCATGCATCCTGATAAAGCACATGTCCCAGATATGGGATAGGAAGGGAAGGATGGCCTGAAGTCCTCTTTCTTTAATCAAATAATGTTCAGACAGATGATACCTGACACATTTTCTGTAAATCATTTTTTTAGGAAGTGCAAACAAACAACTATACAACTTTTTTCATTTAACAAAATTCCCTAGAGAATAAACTTATCACTCATATATTTCTCTGATTCCTCACCTAATTATTAAGACATTCAAATTCTATATTATAAACATACATATATTCATTTGTATTCAGTATATGTATGCATATGTGCTAAATCACTTCA
Source organism: Okapia johnstoni (assembly GCA_024291935.2). NCBI lineage: Eukaryota > Metazoa > Chordata > Mammalia > Artiodactyla > Giraffidae > Okapia > Okapia johnstoni. The sequence continues at coordinate 31,153,053 of CM044324.1, forward strand.
GTCGTGTCCAACTCTTTGCGACCATATCGGTTGTAGCCCACCAGGCTCCTCTGTCCATGGAATTTTCCAGGCAAGAATACTGGAGTGGGTTGCCATGGCCTCCTCCAGGGGAATCTTCCTGACCCAGGGATCAAACCTGTGTCTCATATGTCCTGCATTGGCAAGGGGGTTCTTTACCACTAGCGCCACCTGGGGAGCCCATTCAAAAATGGAGAGGGCCATTTTTATCCTTGGATATGTGTAGTAAAATGCCATAGTTTTCAGAAGGGCATTCTTTGACAGGAACAATGCCTTTCATTGCTTTTGAATTTGAGTATTTATAAAACCTTTGAGGCCAAACCTTCATTTTATTCCATTACAAATGGGTCTCTCATGTGGCTCTAGAGGTTGAGAGTGGTTAGGCAGCTAAGACGTTGTTAAGTCAATCAGTTTTTTCAAGAGACATGGATATAATAGTGATTTGTGCTTTTAGAGCAATACGGGTCAGGTCATTGATTCTACAAACCATTTCTCTGCCGTGGATTTGCTTTTGGCCTACCTTTTGCTGTCTGTTCACCCCAGAGATGTCATTTCTCCAGTTTCTGGCTGGCATTGTATTGGAGATTATAACTTTAGTGCCAAGTGGCTGAACCTTAACAGACAGGAGTTGCTGGGTGTGATGAGGAGTGCAGAAGACATTTCTAAACACTCGGCACCTCTTCAGATGGGAAGGGAGGGATGTGGAGCCACAGGAGGTTATCCTGGCACCCGTGCTAGCATCCTCACATTGGGGAATCAGTGAGTCTCTGGGTCTCTGAAAAGCCAAACGTGGGTCTCCCTTTGCCTCTGCTTGAGTATTGCATCAAAGCAACCATATTTTCAGTGGTTATAATATGAGCTACTGGTTCGAGATGTTATTTAATTAAAAACAAGTGAATTTAATCACCTTTATCAAATCTAAGATGCCATTATTACAGGCTTCCCAAATGGTGCTAGTGGTAAAGAACCTGCCTGCCAATGCAGGTGACATAAGATACACAGGTTTGATTCCTGGGTCAGGAAGATCCCCTGGAGAAGGACATGGCAACCCACTCCAGTATTCTTGCCTGGAGAATCCCATGAACAAGAGGATCCTGGTGGGCTACTGTCCATAGGGTTGCAAAGAGTTGGACACGACTGAAGCGACTTAGCGTATACATGAGATGTCATTATTATAAGATAAACTCTTACTTTATGTACTATTAAGAAAAAAACATGGCCAAACTATGACACACTGTCTTAATGAGAGCCCTGAACAGCATACAAATCGGTCATACAAGTCTTATTGCTTTGAAATATCTTTCATCTATTCAGAGAGGAGAGCCAATTTATGTTCCCTTCAATTACATTGTTTGCTGTGGGATGCGAAAAGAAAAAAACTTTTACATGTGTCTCAGTAACAAAATATGACACAGTTTTGTCTACTTGTAGGCATCTATCATCCCTGATTTGCTCCCATAAAGCACTCGATTGTTGCATTGCAAGAAAATATGGAATTATAGCCATTCTCTCCAATGACTAATATTTGCTTCACTAATATCAAATTTGCACCCTGCTGTGTGGTTTCCAGGCCTTCATGGGAACATAATAAGTGTTCATTTCGATGCCAAATCATGCTGTAATCTTTTTGAAGGCGTTGTCAGCAGCAGTTAAACTCATCCCATGTTGTCACATAATGCATATGACTCTCTGGAAATGATGACAGCGAATAGCCTTGATCAAGTCACCTGTGCCCAGCAAAGGACAACTGTGTCACTGCAGCTACCTGGCTGACCTCAATGGCTAAGATGACCTTGACCGTGAGGCTGTTTTCAGGGATGCTAATGTGGAAAAATTGTGCACCCTAGAATTGGTGAAATCAATTAAAGTCACTCAACTTCCAAAACACTTCCCCCCCACCCCAGATATAAATGTGTAAGAATGGTTGCCAGTGAATGTCATGGGGTGGCAATAATTTGAACTTTTAAAATGTTTGCAAATAGTGATAATAAACAAGTGGGGGGTATGAGTGTAGCAGAGATGGAGCTGATAACAAAAATATTAAAAAAATACAAGTTAAATTCATCCATTGAATTATAGAAGCTTAATGAATTATAGCCGGGCTTTCCAGGTGGCACTAATGGTAAATAAGCTGCCTGCCAGTGCAGACACACAAGAGATGTGGGTTTGATCCCTGGGTTGGGAAGATCCCCTGGAGTAGGAAATGGTAACCCACTCCAGTATTCTTGCCTAGAAAATCCCATGGACAGAGGAACCTGGCGGGCTACAGTTCATGGGGCCTCAAAGAGTTGGACAAGACTGTGCAACTGAGCACACACAGTGGCAAAGAATTAAAGCAAAGACCACAAGTCAGCCCCACCATCCTTTCCCCCCTTTGCCTTAGTAATAAGATCTCAATTTTGTTATAGGCAGCAATGCCCCAACAAAGAGAATGTGTTTCTTAGAGCCCCTGCATTAGGCATGACCATATGACTCAGTTTTGGCCACTGAGATAGAAGTAGTAGTTGAAACAAAAATTCTGAAAAGTTGGTTAAAGGCTGTGGCTTACTGGAAGGAAGGCCCTTTTTTCCTCCCTTCTCCTTTCTGCTTCCTGGCATGAGGACATGCTGTCTGGATCTCTGGCAGCTATCCTGGGCCATCCTTGAGGATAGAAGCCATGCACTAGGATGGGGAATTAGGCAGGTAGAAGTCTGGCTCTGCCTCAATAGCCTTGGACTATGTATTTCCAGATTTCTTCTTCATAAAGAGAGAAATTATCTTCTATCCTGTTAAAGCTACTGTTTTGTGTTTAAGCTGCATTTTCTGTTGTATGCAGCCAAGTCCAACCCTAACTGAAACAGAAACCCTCTTCTTTTTAAAAAAAATTTTTTTTACTAATTTCTACGCAATTTATTTGTTCATCCCTGCACTGAGTCTTCAATGCTGTGCTTGGACTTTCTCGAGTTGAGGTGAGTGAGGGCTAGTTGTGGTTCGTGGGCTTATTATTGCAGTGGCTTCTCATTGCAGTGGCTTATCTTGTTGCAGAGCACGGGCTGTAAGGCAAGTGGGCTAAGTAGTTGTGCACGGGTTTAGTTGCCCTGAATCATGTGGGATCTTTCTGGGCCAGGGATCAATTGGTGTTCCCTGCATTGGCAGAATTCTTAACCTCTGGACCACCAGGGAAGTCCAGGAACCCTCTTCTTTAGCTAGGGCTCAAGCTCCCACTGTTTGCCTGGGATAATGTGAAGAATGTAAAGGAGTTGAAGGCATGATTGTTCTTTAAAGAAATAAGAATTCTTCATGGGTAGTTCAGTTCAGTTCAGTTGCTCAGTTGTGTCTGACTCTTTGCGACCCCATGGACTGCAGCACGCCAGGCTTCCCTGTCCATCACCAACTCCCAGAGTTTACTCAAACTCATGTACATTGAGTCGGTGATGCCATCCAACCATCTCATCCTTTGTCGTCCCCTTCTCCCCACGCCTTCAATCTTTCCCAGCATCAGGGTCTTTTCCAATGAGTCAGTTCTTTGCATCAGATGGCCAAAGTATTGGAGTTTCAGCTTCAGCATTAGTCCTTCCAACGGATATTGGGATCATGGGTAGAGTTATGAATAATTTTGCAAGGCCGAATTAGGGCCTCATTCACTTTGCTAACTTTACCATGTGCCTGGGGCGCAATGGGGATCCTGTAGGAACCCCAGATCACCCCTTGCCCCACGTTGCACGGTTCTGAGTACACTCATCCCCGTGTTAGGAAAGCAAGTGAGAAGAGGTCCCAGAGTCATTCCTCTCAGCAGATGCCAGAGACATAACAGTGTGCGTTCTCCCTAAGTGCTGGAGCTGCAGGAAGTGATAGAGGTGCCCATTCTCTAAGAGAGAGGAAGGTTAAGGGAATCCTTCAGAAAACAAGGCTGAAAACCATGGCGTTGTCCTGACAGTCCCCTCAGACTGTGCTGGGACAGGTGATGGCGTTCCTACCTTGCTTCTGAGCCTTTTAATGAACTTTTCAAAATCGCATTGTGCATCTGTGGAAGAGATGTCCCACTTATTGAATCTTGTTCATGTGTCTGTATCTCCTTAGTCTTTGTTTATTTGGTAAATGTTGCAATACTTTGCCCCCAGGAGGTCAGTTTGTGAACTTTGAACTCTGAAACCGACACAGATATTTATAGCGCTGTCAACCTGTCATTATTCATCTTGATCAAATTGGGGGAAAGTGGGGGGGTGGTTCTCAAAAAGAAGAGAATGGAAAAGTGTAAGGAGAAAAAAAAATACATTTGTAAGGGAAAAATAGGCTTATTAAGAATTTCAGAAACTCTATTTCTAATGGCTTTGAATCTCTCCAGCTTCCATTTTCTTGCCTGAACAGAGCTCCCTTTGAAGTCTTTGGATGCTTTCTGTAAGAAAAAATAGATACACATGGGTGTGGAGCTGAAAATGGAGCTCCTTGTTTCGTCCTTTTAAAATGTGTTTTCGAAGATTTGCCTTTCATATTGCAGATGGGAGAGAGGATATGCATTTTACCTTGTGTAACATCTTTGCCTGAAAAGCTCCAAGTATTTGTCAATGTTTTTTAATGAATAGTTTCCATGTTTGCCTGCTGAGGAAGGCAGAGGCTTGTATAATTTACTTCCATTTTACACCTGAGGAAACTGATATTTAAGGAAAAGAGGCTCAGAATTTCAACCAGTAGCAGAGTTAAGAAAACAAGCCCAAACCTTGCCGCCAGGCTAATGATGCCCAGTCCAGTGATCCTGGAGTTTGAACGTCACCCCCAAACGAAATGGTGTCATTGGAAAAAATTCACCATAGATGTTGTCATGTCGCATTTTAGTAAGAATCAGGTTTATTTTATAGGATCATTTGTATTTATTGTCACTGCTTTCTAGTTTAATGGCCTGTTTGTAATTTTAGCAACTTCTGATTTTGGATCTGTTACTGAAATTGAGTTTCACTAATGATTTTGTTGTGAGTCTAACTCATTCTAAGTGCAAAAGAGAAACTTAACCATTTATGAAAACACAGAACTCAGGTCTGTATATACCAGACAAAGTTATATTTTGACTAGATTTTTTGTACACGCAGAATAGTTAACGCATATGCATACAACTCAAAACCATGTGTTTAAGATCTCTTGACAAATGTATGTGAATCACGGCATAAACTCACTTGAGCTTGTACATCAGTATCGTTTTTACTAAACAGATAAACTTTTATCCTAAGTAGCTCTTATTATGGGGCATCCCTCGTGGCTCAGTGGTAAAGAATCTGCCTGCCAATGCAGGAGATGTGAATTCAATCTCTGGGTCCGGAAGATCCCCTGGAGAAGGAAATGGCAACCCATTCCAGTGTTCTTGTCTGGGAAATCCCATGGACAGAGGAGCCTGGCAGGCTACATACTGTCCATGGGGTCGCAAAAGAGACACGATTTAGTGACTAAACAACAACAACAACAAAGCTCTAATTAAATCTAAATCATTGGTTTGGTCATTTAAGCAGCTGGAAAACACCAAAGGAAATATTTTGAATCAGTGGAAATTATATCAACACCCTTTAAGAAGGGCTCATGAAAAGTCAGCCTATCCGTCCTTTCATCATTGATCAAATGTCCAAAAATGTGTGGCAGGAATTGTTCAGATAAAACAAAAGCTAAACTAAAACTGAACAATGCCTCAGAAAACAAAGATGTAGCTCCTGACCCCAGGAAGCAAATAATCTAGGGCGGCAGACCAACTCATGAATTAATAGAAGGATGAAACCCCTCAATGAGTCACGCTCTCACTTGTAGAAAGTGTTCTGATTCAGAAGTTTGTAGGCGATTATAGATAAATAGCTTAAAATTTAAGCACATGCTCATCTCTGTTCCCTATTTTCTCATCTCAACACCCTGCCACATGACTTTTATCATCACTTCTCTCAGAAACCTTCACACTCTCTCCCCTCCACACCTCACCCTGGCTCTGGAATTTCCAAACCGAGAGAATTTCCCATATTATCCATTCTTTCTTCTCCCATCTCAGGGATGGAACTTAAGGCTTGTGTTTTAAACTCATTACGAGAGTCCTAATCTATTTTAAGGGACTTGCCTTTTAGCCTTAAAAGTTCAGCTTATACATGCTGTATGGTTTATTCCTTCTTGCTTAAAGTGAAAGTCGCTCAGTCGTGTCCAACTCCTTGTGACCCCACGGATTGTACAGTCCATGGAATTCTCCAGGCCAGAATACTGGAGTAAGTAGCCTTTCCCTTCTCCAGGGGATCTTCCCAATGCAGGGATTGAACCCAGGTCCTCCTGCATTGCAGGCGGATTCTTTACCGCCTGAGTCACAAGGGAAGCCCAAGAATACTGGAGTGGGTAGCCTATCCCTTCTCCAGCAGATCTTCGCAACCCAGGAATCGAACTGGGGTCTCCTGCATTGCAGGTGGATTCTTTACCAACCGAGCTATCAGGGAAGCCCTTCTTGCTGGGGCACCTGTTCATCTCTCTATTTAAAATCATCCCTTTGTCAAAAAATGCTTATTTAATGCCATTAGGAAAATAGAATCATAAATGTCTCAAAAGAACATGGAGGTAAGAATCTGACCTCTCACCCATATTATCACTAGTACATAGTGGAACAGCTTATAGACACTCCTCTGTTTCATCTTTTTTAAAATTTATTTATTTATCTATTTTTTTTACTTTACAATATTGTATTGGTTTTGCCATACATTGACATGAATCCGCCATGGGTGTACATGTGTTCCCCTTCTAGAACCCCCCCTCCCACCTCCTTCCCCATCCCATCCCTCTGGGTCATCCCGGTGCATCAGCCCCGAGCACCCTGTATCATGCATGGAACCTGGACTGGCGATTCGTTTCACATATGATAATTTACATGCTTCAATGCCATTCTCCCATATCATCCTGCCCTTGCCCTCCCACAGAGTCAAAAATACAGTTCTATACATCTGTGTCTCTTTTGCTGTCTCGCATACAGTGTTATCTTTACCAATTTACTAAATTCCATATATATAAATTAGTATACTGTATTGGTGTTTTTCCTTCTGGCTTACTTCACTCTGTATAATAGGCTCCAGTTTCATCCACCTCATTAGAACTGATTCAAATGCATTCTTTTTAATAGCTGAGTAATATTCCATTGTGTATATGTACCACAGCTTTCTTAGCCATTCATCTGCTGATGGACATCTAGGTTGCTTCCATGTCCTGGCTATTATGAACAGTGCTGCGATGAACACTGGGGTACATGCGTCTCTTTCAATTCTTGTTTCCTCGGTGTGTATGCCCAGCAGTGGGATTGCTGGGTCATATGGCAGTTCTATTTCCAGTCTTTTAAGGAATCTCCACACTGTTCTCCATAGTGGCTGTACTAGTTTGCCTTCCCACCAGCAGTGTAAGAGGGTTCCCTTTTCCCCACACCCTCTCCAGCATTTATTGTTTGTAGACTTTTGGATAGCAGCTATTCTGACTGGCTTGTCTGTTTCATCTTTGATAACTTACTATTCCAAAGTACATTTAATTTCTGTCTATAAGGTATGAGTCAATAGATAGAGCTTGTATTTTTACTTTGCTATTAAGGAAATAAAAAAACAGAAACAAGCATCTAAACCAGGGTCTCCAGGGCACAGCACATCTTTGGTAGATGTTCAGACCAAGAAAAGGAAAACCTGACTTGGCTCAGAGGGTCTTCCATACCTGTTTTTCCTTACTGTGGAAATCTGTAGTTTGAAGGAACATCCAAAGGAAGGACACATTGTGCTTTCTTCCAAAAATGCCTCGAGCTTCCAGCTTACAGGCAAAACAAACCCTTTGAAAGCCATCTTCATTTGCAGTTGTCACTGAAAGACATTTCCAGGCTGGAAAGAATTTTTTTTTTCAAGGTATTTAAAAACCGCCTATCCTAACAAAAGGAAAATGTGGCTTCTTCAGGTTACTTCTTCATACCCAATGATGAATATGTTTTTAATTAAAGCCTGAGCACAAAATTGGGTTTCCCGAGAACCATTGTGAGGCCTGATTGCTCTCCCGAGACACCCACCCTCGTGGGTACTGATGCTAACTGCTGACACCCGAGGCCACTGTGTGTATTCAGCGGTTAGAAAGGTGATTTCTGAGGCCTGGCAGCTGTTGGTGTTAAAGCTATTGTGAGGGAAACAAAAGCCATTCTGCTCTGTTCCCCAGCCGCCTTTGTATCTTTGATTCAGGAGCTGTTTCGTAAATGAGGTATCATTCTTTACCAGGGAATTTCATGACTGCCCGTGTTGCAGTGTCCGCGTACACTTCCTGGCCGCAGAGGGGAATGTCTGAACATACCTCCTGTGGAAGGAATCTTGGGTTCTGACCTCTGTGAAGATGCTTGCATCTTAAGTCTGTTAATTGGACCTTCGATTAGATGCCATCATACCATGGGCTATGCTTTCTGTCTTCTTCCCTCTAAACTGCCAGACACAATCTGCTGCTGCCAAGGCTTGTCCTGCAAGTTAATCAGAACACAGTCCACTTTGGCACCCAGATGTACCAGGCTTAACTAGTTTTCTCACAAAACTCCTCATTGGCCTGTGCTGGGAAATTTTCAGAGGACAAATCCGAGTTACATTTATTTGAAGAGGAGATACTCTTTCACCTAAATGGTATATTCATTATTGTCATTCAGAAAGTCTATCACTTTAGGAAGTTTCTAGTTGCGTGTAAAAGAAACAAACTGGCCTAACCATCAAGGAAACAGGACGGGTTGCATCTTTCTCCTTAGCACTTCCTCCTTCCCTGGGCTGCACCCTTGTGTGTGACTTTGACATTCTTCCCACTCCAGGGGAGACTGCTTCCCCATCTCTTGGGTGTTGGGCTCAGCCTTGTGGCTTGCTTTGGCCATGCACAATATTTTTTAATACCTTATTAAGAAATAAGTGGGCTTATCTGATGGTTCAGCAGGTGAAGAATCTGGCTGCAATGCAGAAGATACAGGAAATGCGGGTTCAATCCTTGGGTTGAGAAGATCCCCAGGAGGAGGAAATGGCAACCCACTCCAGTATTCTTGCCTGAAAAATTCCATGGACAGAGGAGCCTGACGGGCTACAGTCCATGGGGTTGCAAAGGTGTTTCTTATTTCCACTTACCCTTCTTGCACTTTCGTGTTGCCATGAGAAGGACAGACCCAGCTCTCTGTCACCAAAAAAGATAAGATAGGTAGGAGAATGGACACATATATATGTGTGGCTGAGTCTCTTTGCTGTCCACCTGAAACTATCAAAACATTATTAATTGGCTATACTCCAATATGAAATAAGAATTTTAGTAAAAAAGAAAAAGTAAAATAAGCTATGAGAATATATTGTACAGCACAGGGAATATAGCCAATATTTTATAATAACTATAAATGGAGTGTAACTTTTAAAACTCATGATTCACTCAGTTGTACACCTGAACTTATATTGTACATTAACTGTACCTTAATAATAGATAAATTAAAAAAAAGGAGAGCCATGTGAGGCCAAACTGAAAACTGCAGAATGAAGTCAAACCCTGATGAATCCCACTGACATCAACCTTCTTCCTGATGTCTCAGAGTAACCTGAGTCAAAATAGATGACAGTGTTTTAAACCCCTGCATTTTGGGGCAACTTGTTATGTAACACTGTTTGGCAATAGCTGACTGATACTTATTGCTCCTGTAACTGAAGAGCCCAAAGATAGCATGGGGTTCAGGTAGGATTTGAAAGAAATTCCTGTTCTATTTCTTTGTTTTTTCTCTTGGAGCTTCATCCTGGAATCTTTTCCCTCTTGGTGACATGACGACTGTACTGTTTCAGGCTTCACATACCCCAAGCCATCTGGAAGGCAAGAGGCTTTTCTTTTTAAATCATCACACAGCAGTCCTGAGCTTCACTCTGAAGCCAGCAGAGGTCACATGTCTATTCTGGGTCATTGTTGAGCGAGGAGGGTGGGATTATACAACCTGGTTTGTATCAACCATAGTCCCCTCTTAAAGACGCGAGTGGATTGTCTTTTCCCATAATCCATGGTGTGCCTCATTAGATGTGGGAGAGAGTGAAATAGATGCTGGGAGGCACCATCAATGTTAATTATGGGGAGAGTCTACAATCTTGGAACTTTGTTTTGGATTTCTGTTAATACTTTATTTTTCTCAAGACATTTTCCTCCCTTATGTTGCTGGGCTAGCTCGAGCTGCAGAGAGGGGATTTATCCTCTAGATCACACGTGTTCGTGGGTGAATTGCTACCCACCCACCCCCCATGCTGCCTTAGGCACTAGAAAGTAAGTGGGAGCTTAGCTTTCCACAGGACTTCACCATTAGACTTCCAACTCGTGATGTCTCAGGATTTTGTGAAAATTAAAAACTGGTTTGGTCTACTAGATTTTAAGGTCTCTAACCTAGAGGATGAGTTAATGCTAATGTAATAAGAACTTGAAAGAGAGACATGCACTGGGTGGACATCACTCCACCGACTCTTGGCTTCCATTGCTTCTAATGAGAAGTCAGCTGCAAATCCTGTTATTGTCCGGACACACAGGAAGCATCAGATTAAAATGTTTGTTGAATTTATGAATTAAAAACTGGAAGCAAAGTCTTCTGAGCTTTCTAGTCTGGTATTCTTTCAAGAGTACCCCATCACTTCTTTGTAGTAAAACCTTCCCTTGTTCATTTCATGCTCCCACTGAAGCCTCGGCAGGAAAGTGAACCAAACAAATCAATCCAGGTCATTTTTTCAAACACGGGCATTAAAACAATCATCTGTTACTCTCTGTGCTTCTAAGAGTCCTCCCTGACCCTGTTATTTGAAAGACTGAACAAGCCTTATTATCCAATATGCTTTTGTCATTCAACACATTTGTCATTCTGTAAATATCACTGAACACTTACTGTGCTCCAGATGCTATGAGGGATGCAGAATTGAATAGAGTTAATACTTTCCATCAAGAACCTGGCTACTGTAATCCAGTCATTCACAATTTCAGGAAACCCTAGACAGAAGTGAAGATTGGGGTCTTTGATGAAACTATAGTTTCTCAGGGAGCAGCTTGCCTGTCTTTCTGTGGGATCATTCACCTTATCATCTCTAGTCATAGATGGTCTCAGTTCTGTCTGAAACATCTGTTAATAATAAGACAAAAAGTGATCTAGATGAAGCATTTTGATGTGCACCAGCCTAGGTATTAGGTATATTCCCATATTGTTACATTAATTTATTTGACATTCCTTCCTGTAAATCTCAGGGCTGTGCAGGGGCATTTTTAAGTTTGATGTGCTGGTAATATTCTGGTTAAGTAACTGCCAATTTGGGAATGCAGACTCAGCTATGTTTTCCTCAAGTCCATTTTTCTCTTTGTGCTTTTTTCCAGTTGAGTTATGCCTTGAACCATACAAACAGAAAACTATCATTGGAACCTAAAATAACTGTCAATGCCAAGATTGTTGTCGTTGGAGCATCCAATGTTGGAATTTCCTTCCTAGAAACATTGGTATTTTGGTAAGTTGTTTTACTTTATTTATTAGTTTGTTTTTAAAGGGGCCTTTCTCTTCCCACACCTGAGAGGGTCCCTTGAAAAGATAGACCTGATTTTTTTTTGACACCTCACATAACTTGCCTATGTAGATTGATAAAAAAATGAATCAGAGGAATATTCTAGATCAGAGGTTGGCAAACTCTAGCCTCTCAGGTCAAAGCAGGTCCACCTGCTTTTGAAAATAAAGCTTTATAGGAACACAGTAATGCTCATCTATTTGTGTTTTGTCTCTATTTTGTTAATACAGTGGCAGCTTTGAGTAGCTGTGACAGGGACCATGTGGCCTACAGTGCCTAGTATATGTCACTCTGACCCTTTCAAGATGTTTTTCAGCCTGTTTCTATACTAGTGCTCGCTTTTTGGCTGAATTATAAGAATCACCTAGAGCATTTGTTAAAGACGTAGATTCCCAGACCCTGTAGACATATGGAAGGAGAAAGTCCCATGGAGGGCCCTGGGAACTTGTATTTTAACAGATGTTCTATGTGATCAAGCAGGTGTGGAGATGGACCGGTTTTGAGTTTATGCATTAAGAAGAGGCTTCAGAGGTGGCAGGCAGGCCAGGACATTTCTTTCAACCCCTGCATTTTGGGTGCCAGGGGACAGAGTACATTCCCCCAGGACAACTGAGGTTCATGCATCTGTTTGAGCTGTATTCTGTTATCCTTGAAGCAATGCATAATTTCTGCCCATTGTCCTAATAGGTGGTGATTCCTGAGGCTTCTCAGCTCCCCCCACTAGCTTTCTATCTGCTCAGCGAATTTCAGTCCCTCTTTAACAGGAAGAGCCCCGGGTTATTGTCCAAGAACTTGTGTTTGTGGCCTGGTATCTCCACCACCAGCACGGAACTGCCAATGTGTGCTTGACTTCTCTCAGATCCAGGTTACTTTTGTAAAAAGTCTCCACGTGTTTTTAAAGACCCTGGTTTGGAGGAACTGCAGACTTCTAAGTTAGGAGAATCTATTTCTTTCTCCAAATCTTTTGCTCAGGATCACATGAGAAAACTTTGGCTACCGTTTAAAACTGTAGGTGCTAAGAGGAGAGTGGGCAAAGGGAGAAAGGTATCCCCACTAGCTGAGTGGTGAGGGCTAAACAAGGAATGGGGCAGAGGAAAGGACCCCTAGAAGGTGTTTGCTCCCAGTGGACAGGGGAATAAGCTAATCCCAGATGGTTAGTTTACTCATCTGACCTCACATTTGATGGAAGATTTTTTCACTTCCTAGCCAGTTTGTTCAGTTATTCAGAACACACCCTTAGTTAACCAGATATAAGTCACCTGTCTTTAATTTTTTTAATTAATTAATTTTTGGTTGCACTGGGTCACCATTGCTGGGCACGGGATTTCTCTAGTTGTGGCAAGTGGGGGCTACTCTTTGCTGTGGTATGCTGGCTTCTCTTCTGAAGAGCACAGGCTCTGGGGGGTGCTGGCGCAGTAGTTGTGGCACACAGGTTTAGTTGCTCTGAGGGATGTGGAATCTTCCTGAACCAGAGATTAACCCCATGTCATCTGCGTTGGCAGGCAGATTCAGATTCACTGTACCACCAGGGAAGTCCTAATTTTAAATATAAATATATATATGTATACATATTTGGTAGTGCTGAGTCTTGGTTGTGGCATGCAGGATCTTCCATCTTCGTTGCAACATTCATGACAACTGTAAGTTGCAGCATGCAGGATCTAGTTCTCTGAGCAGGGATTGAACCCGGGCCCCCTGCATTGGGAGCATGGAGTCTTAGTGGACAGCCAGGGAGTCCCATAAGTCTCCTGTCTTTATTGAAATTAGAATAAAGTTCACGGTCTTTAAATACTGTGGTCAGTTTACCGCAATCTTGCATTGCAAGAAAGGAATCATGAGATGCACTCAGGAAACTTCCTTTTCACTGCCTGTGCCATTCTGTAGTGAGGTCTTCCCTGTTCTGACAGGCCTCCTCACCTAATATTCTGAACAGCAGTTGTGTGCAGCCATTTTTGAATGATGAATGATCTGGGTGGAGTTGTGAAATTATAGTAGAGAAGAAGTTATCATAAACAGATCTTAAATCTTAATTTAGCTATATATCCAGTCATTATGTCTTGTTTAAAATGATTACATTGATATATACACATATAATTTTCTTTTTATGGAATCAACTTAGATTTAATAAAGACAGGTATAAATTTTGATATAAGTACTTGGTTGATTAAATTCCTCAATCAGACAGACCTTTTTAAAGCATTTTAAAGCACTCATGGTTCTCTATCATCGTTGCACAGATTATGTCCACTAAAAATAGACCAGTATCAGTTTACGGATATCTAATCCCGAAGAGAGGAAATAGTTCTCTCATTATGTTCTCTAATTATTTCAAATCAGCAATCACCATAGTAACCTGCTGTAGATTTTACTTAACAGTTTAACTGCCATTTGAACTGGATTTTATAAATGATTCAAGTTGGAATGAAATGGAAGAAACGCAGTTTTCACCAAGCACTGACCTCCAGTGAGGATTAAATCCACATTTCGGAGGCAAGATTTAGGAGTCTTCCTCCTGTGCTCTTGCTCTGTGTTATTAAACCCAGGTGGGACCCCGTAGTTGCCAGAAAATCCATCTGAGGCCCAGTACAGCGACCTCTTTTTCCAGAAAATCTGGTCATCCTGTCATCTGGTGACAAAGCAAACACCACTCTTTGTTCTTACATTATTTACATGCAGAAAAACTGCAAAGCACCTTGGGTCTCCTCTTCAGATACCAAAAGCAGCCCTTGCAGAAGTTCTTTGCCTTGTCATCTTCTTCTTTCCCCAAGTGCCATGACGCTACCAGGATGCTGATGTGATTTGTCCAGTCACCAGCTAACACATCAGGGGGCTTCCCTGATAGCTCAGTTGGTAAAGAATCCGCCTGCAACACAGAAGACCCTAGTTCGATTCCTGGTCGAGGAGATCAGCTGGAGAAGGGATAGGCTACCCACTCCAGTATGCGTGGGTTTCTCTGGTGGCTCAGCTGGTAAAGAATCCGCCTGCAATGCGGGAGACCTGGGTTCTATCCCTGGGTTGGGAAGATCCCCTGGAGAAGGGAAAGGCTACCCACTCCAGTATTCTGGCCTGGAGAATTGCAAAGAGGATCACAAAGAGTCGGCCATGGCTGAGTCACTTTCACTTTCACTTTCACTTTCACCAACTAACACAGATACCCAGATGTGAGCTCCATATGGGAAGGGAGTGTTGAGGGGATGTTTGGAGTTTTGGATTTTAGTACAACATTCTGTCTGGTCCTCAGCTGCTACCCACCCACAGCCACACCTGCTCAGAGGATACCACGTCCTGTCTGGTCATCAGGCTAGTGGATTGCTCGGCGACTTCTTCTTGTCCTCATGAGGGCCAGGTCTCCTGGGCCCTCCAGTGCCCAGTGACATGACTGGCAGGCATTTCTAGAGACACACACCACCCGCCATGTGTGTCCATGTCCTCCTGGTCCTGGTGAATCCTCTGGAGCTGAGTTGAGTGTCCTTAGACTTTCTATGATCTCTGTTGACCCTCCTGAGCCAGCCTTGGCTGGCTGATACAAAGGGGAAAGGGGCAGGGTGATCCAGGGTGGAGGGGAGGCTCAGCTAACTTGCCCCCCACCCCCCACACCCAGGTCTTGTGCATCTGTCTTCTGAGGGCACTGTGCCCAAGCAACTCCACAGGGGGCAGAGGAGGGAATGTGTTCAGGTCCCCAGGCCCCACCTGGCAGGCACATCCTGGCCTCCTTCCCCATCACCCACCTTGCCGGGAGGTGTGCCCCCATGGTGGGGACCAGGGGCTGGGCAGGGGGTGGACAGCAGGCATGCCAGGGAGCTTTCTTGAGGTGGGGGGCATAGAGTAGAAAAGCCCCACTCATCTGTGGAATAGAGGGCAGTGAAATGGAGGGGAAAGGGAACTTTTAGGGCCCTTTGCTGTGTTTTTCATCATGCCCAAGACATTCAGGTGATGGACGTGAGCTATATTAAAATTGTAGTTCTCATGATTGATAGGTGGTGTTTGTTTGGCTGCCTGGCCCTTTGGGACGGAAAGGTGTTGTCTTAGGCAGCATAGTTGTTTGGTCTTATCCTTCCTGGTCCTTCTGCTTAAAATCCCAAACACTGGTTTTTGGCAGAAAGCTCTTGGCCTCAGCCATCAGTCTCCTTCTCCGGCCAACCAGAGCTGCAGTCTTGCCCTCCTCCCCTGCTGAGGGAGGGTCATGGCAGGGGACCCCCAGTCCTGCCAACCCTGAGGTGCTGTCACACCAAGACCTCCACCAACTCTGTCAGAGTTTAGTCTAAAAGGAACTCCCCGTTCTCAGATCAACAGCCAGGTCCAGAGGGGAGCTTCCATCATCTGTCAGGGAGATGCTGTGTCCTAAAGGAGAGCTTTGCAAGGAAGTCGGAAAACTCTTTCCAGTAAGCAAGGGACCTCTTTCCTCATAGCCAGTCATATTTTTACCAGCTCCTTGTTCCTGCAGAACTCCCCAAATGCAATGCTTTGACAATGTTGGGCTTTCCACAACGGTACTCCAAAATCAATTTTAAAAAAGAATTATGGACATGCTCTACCAAAATAGGGGGGTAGGATAAGAACCAGGTCTGTGAACTCATTTTATGTCTTATGTCCTTTTTACTCGAAAGTTTGGCCTGGACTCCAGCGAGATCAGCATCACCTGGGAACTTATTAGAAATACAGAGCCTCAGGCCCCGCCACTGTCAGTGTCCCAGATAGACATTTTATCTTCCAGAATTGTACACAACAGATTCTTCCTTCTGTCTTTGTCATCAAGCCACTGAGCTGAAGCAGTTACTGTTTGATTCTGTTTCAGCTCATGTGTCTCTATGCCTTGTGTATTATATTATTTACTTCCAATTATGGAGCAGCTCCTTTTAATCCATTACTTAAAAGTCTTTCCTAATTCAATTCTGATGTAAAGAATCTCTCGAGGAGCCTGTAACGGCCCTAGAAACACATGAATGAACCCTGAGATGACAGTGACTGAAAGCAGCCCCGGGTATGTCCCCACAACTCTGGGTGGTTGGAGGAAGATGCCCTATGGTTCTTGGGGAGCTCCAGTGGGCACCAGGTCCCCCACTGCCTCGTCTTCCACTCCTGCCCCCAGGAAGAGGTGTCAAAATTCCCACTGTGTCATCTCACTCCAGGGTGAAATTTCTGGTTTTTGACCTGGGCCTTGATCCCACATCCCCGTGGGCATGTCAAGGTAACTAAGAACAGCTTGGAACTACAGGGCACGTTTGTGAAGCTGCAGGTGTGCCAGGTGACCGGAACACGCGCTATCAGGTGGCGCAGGACTACGCCTCGCCCATCATAACTGTGGATCTGGCGGCTGCAGCCAAGCGCTTGCAACTTAATGAGGCTTCTTATCTCCACCTTTGTCTGAGGACAGCTGAGTTCTTCAGTGTGGCCTGTCACTAATTAGGTGATTCATTAAGTAGTGCTTACGTGCTGATCTCAGAGCTGAACCCCAGTGAACAGGTTGCTGGCTGTCCTGTTGTGTGCTGCCGGCCTCTGCCCCAGGGATTGAGGGCCCTGTGCTGGCTCCAATCGCCCTCTGGGTACCCCGGAAATGCGGGGTGGCGGCCGGGCCGTGGCACCTGCTGCGGAGCAGGCAAGAGATCCCTGGGGCAGGTCACATATCACATCTTGTTGCATTGGCATCACGATGGGGCCTGTGGTGGGGTTGTGGGGAGTTGGGAGGAGGGCTGGTACAGAGGCCTGGGGTACAGATGGGGTACAGATGGCCTGGGGAGAGGGAAGGTGAGGGGCGGGGACAGTGCCTCCCCAGTTAGAAGGAGCTGACATCCCGCATCCAGAAAAGACTGATCCAGAGCCGTCCTCATCACCATCAGCTTTCCTAATCTGATCCTAGTATTGAAGTGCACAGGCATCCCTGGGTTTTCCTGCATTTTGCAGATACTGCATTTTTTTACAAATTGAAAGTTTGTGGAAGCCCTGCATTGTCAGATGACAGTTAGCATTTTATAGGAAAAACATTTTTTAGTTAAGCTGTGTACGTTGTTTTTGTAGACACCATGCTGTTGTGCACTGAATAGACTATAGTGTTTTGTAAACATAACTTTTGTGTGCACTGGGAAACCGAAAAAAAAAAATACAGGTGACTCACTTTATTGGGATATTGGCTTTATTGTGGGTCTGGAACAAAATCCACAGTATCTCTGAGATGGCCTGTGACTAAGGTTAAATGAAAGTATCTTCATTTACTGACGTCATTCCTTCCTGCTCCCTTCAGGAGATCTTTTCTCATCTCCAGTGGCCCCCTCTGTGCTCGAGGAAGCAGGTAGTTCTTGTCCATCTGGTCACTCTTGGGCTATGCTCCCATCCTGTCCCTCAAGCTGCCATGGTCAGGGGGTGACCCTGGGCAGAGAAGGCAGGAAAGCACTGAGGCAGGAGGATCATTTACAGGGGATGTGTGTGTGTGTGAGGGGGGTCCCCTGCTAACCCTGGTTTTGTTTGTTCTCCTTTCTTTCTGTTTTTAAAAATACTAATTTACTTATTTGGCTGCACCCAGTCTTAGTTGTGGCAGGCAGGATCTAATTCCCTGACCAAGGATGGAACCCAGCCCCCTGCACTGGGAGCATGGAGTTTTAGCCACTGGACCACCAGGGAAGTCTATGTTCTTTTTTAATATTCATACCATTGCCCTTTAACAAAGCGCACGGGTCTAGACAAAGGCAGAGGGAAGAGAGGTAAGAAGAGAAAACTGTGTTATGAGGCTCTCCTGATCTCCTGCCACCTCTGTCCCCAGGCATCCTGGAGGCTCTAGAGAGAACCCAGGCGTTCTGCTCCACCAGAAACCTCAGTGGGAACAAAGTGGGCAAGAAGGTTCCTGGGTCGGGAAGATCCCCTAGAGAAGGAAATGGCAACCCACTCCAGTACTCTTGCCTGGGAAATCCCATGGCCAGAGGAGCCTGGTGAGCTACAGTTCATGGGGTAGCAAAAGAGTCGGACATGACTTAGTGACTAAAACAACAACTTTTTGTGTAAGCAACAGTTTGCGAAAATTCCAACTCTACAATTCTATAATCAAAGCTACTTTTCTGGGTAAGGGTGACTAGGTGGTAGTTATAAAAAGACAGCTTCCTGAGCCCCTGTTCCTGTGGTAACAATCCAGCAGAGTTGCAGTGCACCCAAGGAATGTGTATTTTTAAGACTCTCCAGGTAATTTTGACACACAGCCAGGTTTAATCACCATTTATGGAGACTTTCCCTCAAACTTGGCAGTTTTACCCATAAGGAAACCTATTTCCACCACCACCCCCCCGCCCCCGATTGCTCATTGTAATTGAGCTGTTTTTATGGGCTATGTCTTCCAAACCGCATTTTTTGATTCTCAACGAATCATGTAACTTCTAAGTCACATCGTTACTTTGGGGCTGACCAGGCATAATTATTAACATATCATTAAACGTTGCATAGCTGAAGCCATTGCCCCAGGTTCATAGTATTTACGTGTTGAATTGGACCCAGTAGAAAGCATTTCACAAAGCTTCATGCTTCAACTATTCACCATTAAGAATGAAGGCCCAAGAAGACACCTGCCGAGCATGAGGAAACCTGCCCTGACTGTGTCAATAAAGCCTTCCTAACCTCCGGTATGTGCCCAAAGCATAGCACCCTCCTTACCCTCCCTGCCCGGAAGTGATCTCACTTGCTTTTTAAAAACTATCCAGGTCTTTTTATTTATTTATTTTGATTTTATTTTTGGCTGCGCTGGGTCTTTGTTGCTGCATGGTCTTTCTCTAATTGCAGCGAGTCGGGGTTACTCTTTGTTGTGGTACATGGGCCTCTCATTGTGGTGGCTTCATGTTGCAGAGCACAGGCTCTAGGGTGCATGGGATTCAGTACTTGTGGCCCACAGCCTTAGTTGCTCCGTTGCGTGTGGCATCCTCCCAGACCATGGACTGAACCTGTGTCTCCTACATTGGCAGGCAGATTCTTAGCCACTTGACCACCAGGGAAGCCACCTCTCATTTGCTATTGAATTCCCACAATGCTTGTTTTTTCCAGTCTTGTGGGATGATTCTGATTCTGTCTTGTACTTTGCTATCTCTCGTATGTGAAGGGTTTCCAGATTGCCTCTTACAGGTGCCATCTTGGTATTTACACCTTGCACATGCTTAAAGGATAAATGTATGGCATTTTTCAGTTCAGTTCGGTCGCTCAGTTGTGTCCGACTGTTTGTGACCCCATGGACTTTGCGACCCCCAGGAAGCATGCCAGGCTTCCCTGTCCATCACCAACTCCCAGAGTTTACTCAAACTCGTGTACACTGAGTCAGTGATGCCATCCAACCATCTCATCCTCTGTCGTCCCCTTCTCTTCCTGGCTTCAATGTTTCCCAGCATCAGGGTCTTTTCCAATGAGTCAGTTCTTTGCATCAGGTGGCCAAAGTATTGGAGTTTCAGCTTCAGCATCAGTCCTTCCAATGAATATTCAGGACTGATTTCCTTTAGGATGGACTGGTTGGATCTCCTTGCTGCCCAAGGGACTCTCAAGAGTCTTCTCCAACACCACAGTTCAAAAGAATCAGTTCTTCAGCACTCAGCTTTCTTTATAGTCCAGCTCTGATATCCATACCTGACTACTGGAAAAACCATAGCATTGACTAGATGGACCTTTGTTGGCAAAGTAATGTCTCTGCTTTTTAATATGCTGTCTGGGTTGGTCATAACTTTTCTTCCAAGTAGCAGGCATCTTTTAATTTCATGGCTGCAGTCAACATATGCAGTGATTTTGGAGCCCCCCAAAATAAAGTCTCTCGCTATTTGCATTGTTTCCCATCTCTCTGCCATGAAGTGATGGGACCGAATGTCATGATCTTAGTTTTCTGAATGTTGAGTTTTAAGCCAACTTTTTCACTCTCATTCACTTTCATCAAGAGTCTTTTTAGTTCTTCCTCACTTTCTGCCATAAGGGTGATGTCATCTGCATATCTGAGGTTATTGATATTTCTCCCAGAAATCTTGATTCTAGCTTGTTTTTCATCCAGCCAAGCATTTCTCATGATGTACTCTGCATATAAGTTAAATAAGCAGGGTGACAAAATAAAGCTTTGACGTACTCCTTTCCTGATTTGGAACCAGTCTGTTGTTCCATGTCCAGTTCTAACTGTTGCTTCCTGACCTGCTTACAGATTTCTCAGGAGGCAGGTCAGGTGGTCTGGTATTCCCATCTCTTTCAGAATTTTCCACAGTTTGTTGTGATCCACACAGTCAAAGGCTTTGGCATAGTCAATAAAGCAGAAGTAGATGTTTTTCTGGAACTCTCTTGCTTTTTCTTTGATCTACGGATGTTAACAATTTGATCTCTGTTTCCTCTGCCTTTTCTAAATCCAGTTTGAACATCTGTAAGTTCACAGTTCATGTACTGTTGAAGCCTGGCTTGGAGAATTTTGATCATTACTTTACTAGCATGTAAGATGACTGCAATTGGGCGGTGGTTTGAGCATTCTTTGGCATTACCTTTCTTTGGGATTGGAATGAAAATAAATTGACCTTTTTCAGTCCTGTGGCCACTGCTGAGTTTTCCAAATTTGCTGTCATATTGAATATAGTACTTTCACAGCATCATCTTTTAGAATTTGAAATAGCTCAACTGGAATTCCACCACCTCCGCTAGCTTTGTTCGTAGTGGTGCTTTCTAAGGCCCACTTGACTTCACATTCCAGGATGTCTGGCTCTAGGTGAATGATCACACCATCGTGGTTATCTGGGTCATGAAGATCTTTTTTGTACAGTTCTTCTGTGTATTCTTGCCACTTCTTCTTAATATCTTCTACTCCTGTTAGGTCCATATCATTTCTGTCCTTTATTGAGCCCATCTTTGCATGAAATGTTCCCTTGGTATCTCTAATTTTCTTGAAGAGATCTCTAGTCTTTCCCACTCTGTTGATTTCCTCTATTTCTTTGCATTGATCGCTGAGGAAGGCTTTCTTATCTCTCCTTGCTATTCTTTGGAGCTCTGCATTCAAATGGGAATATCTTTCCTTTTCTCCTTTGCCTTTCGCATCTCTTCTTTTCACAGCTATTTGTAAGGCCTCCTCAGACAACCATTTTGCCTTTTTTCATTTCTTTTCTTGGGGATGGTGTTGATCACGGCCTCCTATACAATGTCAGGAACCTCCTTCCATAGTTCATCAGGCACTCTGTCTATCAGATTTAACCCCTTGAATTTATTTCTCACTTCCACTGTATAATCATAAGGGATTTGATTTAGGTCATACCTGAATGTTCTAGTGGTGTTCCCTACTTTCTTCAATTTAAGTCTGAATTTGGCAATGAGGAGTTCATGATCTGAGCCACAGTCAGCGCCCTGTCTTGTTTTTGCTGACTGTATAGAGCTTCTCCATCTTTGGCTGCAAACAATATAATCAGTCTGATATCAGTATTGACCATCTGGTGAAGTCCATGTGTAGAGTCTTCTCTTGTGTTGTTGGAAGAGGGTGTTTGCTATGACCAATATATTCTCTTGGCAAACCTCTATTAGCCTTTGCCCTGCTTTATTCTGCACTCCAAGGCCAAATTTGCCTGTTACTCCAGGTGTTTCTTGACTTCCTACTTTTGCATTCCAGTCCCCTACAAGGAAGAAGACATCTTTTTTGGGTGTTAGTTCTAGAAGATTTTGTGGGTCTTCATAGAAACATTCAACTTCAGCTTCTTCAGCATTACTGCTTGGGGCGTAGACTTGGATTAGCATGATACTGAACGGTTTGCCTTGGAAACAAACAGAGATCATTCTGTAGTTTTTGAGATTGCATCCAAGTATTGCATTTCGGACTCTTTTGTTGACTATGATGACTACTCCATTTCTTCTAAGGGATTCTTGCCCACAGTAGTAGATATAATGGTCCTCTGAGTTAAATTCACCCATTCCAGTCCATTTTAGTTCACTGATTCCTAAAATGTTGATGTTCACTCTTGCCATCTCCTGTTTGACCACTTCCAATTTGCCTTGATTCATGGACCTAACCTAATTCCAGGTTCCTGTGCAATATTGCCATTTACAGCATTGTACTTTACTTCCATCACCAGTCACATCCACAGCTGGGTGTTGTTTTTGCTTTGGTTCCATCTCTTCACTCTTTCTGCAGTTATTTCTCCACTGATCTCCAGTAGCTTAATGGGCACCTGCCAACCTGAGGAGTTCATCTTTCAGTGTCCTATCTTTTTGCCTTTTCATACTGTTCATGGGGTTCTAAAGACAAGAATACTGAAGTGGTTTGCCATTGCCTTCTCCAGTGGACCATGTTTTGTTTGCTTCTTATCCTTCTCCATCAGAGGGCAGACAGAATGAAAACCACAGTCACAGAAAACTAACCAGTCTGATCACATGGACCACAGCCTTGTCTAACTATGAGCCATGCTGTGTAGAGCCACCCAAGATGGGTCATGGTGGAGAGTTCTGACAAAACGTGGTCCACTGGAAAAGGGAATGACATTTTTAGCAAGAGAGTTCCAGAAAAACATCTATTTCTGCCTTATTGACTATGCCAAAGCCTTTGACTGTGTGGATCACAATAAACTGTGGAAAATTCTGAAAGAGATGGGAATACCAGACCATCTGACCTGTCTCTTGAGAAACCTGTATGCAGGTCAGGAAGCAACAATTAGAACTGGACATGGAACAACAGACTGGTTCCAAATAGGACAAGGAGTACATCAAGGCTATATATTGTCACCCTGCTTATTTAACTTCTATGCAGAGTACATCATGAGAAACGCTGGGCTGGAAGAAGCACAAACTGGAATCAAGATTGGCGGGCGAAATATCAGTAACCTCAGATATGCAGATGACACCACCCTTATGGCAGAAAGTGAAGAAGAACTAAAGAGCCTCTTGATGAAAGTGAAAGAGGAGAGTGAAAAAGTTGGCTTAAAGCTCAACATTCAGAAAACTAAGATCATGGCATCTGGTCCCATCACTTCATGGGAAATAGATGGGGAAACAGTGGAAACAGTGTCAGACTTTATTTTGGGGGGCTCCAAAATCACTGCTGATGGTGATTGCAGCCATGAAATTAAAAGACGCTTACTCCTTGAAAGGAAGGTTATGACCAACCTAGATAGCATATTTAAAAGCAGAGACATTACTTTGCCAACAAAAGTCCGTCTAGTCAAGGCTATGGTTTTTCCAGTGGTCATGTATGGATGTGAGAGTTGGACGGTGAAGAAAGCTGAGCACCGCAGAATTGATGCTTCTGAACTGTGGTGTTGGAGAACACTCTTGAGAGTCCCTTGGACTGCAAGGAGATCCAGTCAATCCATCCTAAAGGAGATCAGTCCTGGGTGTTCATTGGAAGGACTGATGTTGAAGCTGAAACTCCAATACTTTGGCCACCTCATACGAAGAGTTGACTCATTGGAAAAGACCCTAATGCTGGGAAGGATTGGTGGCAGGAGGAGAAGGGGACGACAGAGGATGAGATGGTTGGATGGCATCACTGACTCGATGGACATGGGTTTGGGTAAACTCTGGGAGTTGGTGATGGACAGGGAGGCCTGGTGTGCTGCAATTCATGGGGTCACAAAGAGTCGGACATGACTGAGCGACTGAACTGAACTGATGTAGATAGGAAAACATCTTAAATCATTTACTCTAAATCATAAAGCAAAACTCAATTTTATTTTGTTCTTTTTGTTGGAACTCCCAAATTTTGTTCTCATTTGTTCAATGGACATTTCAAGCATTACACTCATTTTCTCTTTTTTTTTTTGGGTAAGGATTATGTCTTAACCTTCACGCACAGATACATAAGCT
Source organism: Okapia johnstoni (assembly GCA_024291935.2). NCBI lineage: Eukaryota > Metazoa > Chordata > Mammalia > Artiodactyla > Giraffidae > Okapia > Okapia johnstoni. Next base: position 31,177,355 of record CM044324.1, read on the forward strand.
TTTCCTCTGAGATCCTGCTCCCCAAACCTCCCCCGCCCAAGTCCCCTTATCCTAACCACCAGCCTCCCTCCCCTGCCAGATTCCTGGAGAATCCACAGAGCACCAGGGTCATGCCAAGCAGGCCATTGTGCCTAATTGTGGATCCAGTGTTAATAAGAGATCTTCGATCTCACACACAAGCCTGAACGTAGGCAGGTTTAAGCGACTTCTTCCTTGGTCCTTTCCTCTGGGCTCAATCCTGGTTCCTCCAGGGGCTTCCAGGATCAGGGGAAACATGCAGGATGGCATCCACTCAGTGAAGACCGACTGCGTCCCTTCTCAAAGGGCTTAGGATCCTTGATCACAGGCTTCTACCCATCCAGCTTTTCCCCGGAGGTCAGAGTGTGCCATTACTGACAGCTTTGTGGCCACACAGACAGCGGCTGTGTGTCATTTTTACTCACACAACAAAAATGAAGTCAGTAGCCAAGGACGTTGTCCAAAAGTCTCTTTTGTGATCTAAGCAGAAAAAAATATTGCAGAAGGAAGTTAAACATTTTGCAAGGGAAAAGCTAGATTCTCTTAATAGGTTCTCAACTCATAAGAAATGTTTTGCTTTGATTTGCTTTCTCCCTGTATTTTTCCTCTCATACTGGAAGTCCACATAACTCCTAACTTTGAAATTCCATCATTTTATTCATTTTGTGAAATTACGTGGTATCATTAAGACCAGATTAAGTCTGAGTTATTCTTGGACTAGTCAAATGTGCAGTTAGGTTAAATATCCATCTTGAGCTGGGATTCACTGTTCAGTTGGCAAATACTTTTGTCATTGCGCTGAGCAATTCAGAAAGCAGAGATTTTAGTAAATTAAATTGTAGCATTTAGGTTGATATTGGATAATTGGTTTCCCTCCACATTATCTGTTTGTTTGAATAAAACCATTAATGGAAACAGTTAATTAAATTACTTGCTTTGGTTGTCCTAATTATGCGCCCCCCCAAGGAAATCAGCAAAAACATAAAAATAAAAAATTATACGCATTCACTGGCAGGTTGACAGGTTTCTACTGTCCAGAAGGGTAAGCAACCTGAGAAGCATTGTGTTTCTTTTATCGTGTTCACCATAACTTGGCAATGTGACCCTCTTTATGTGAAGGATAAGAACGTTTAGACCTAGTTCTGTAGCTGTCCTTCCAAAGCATGGGACGAAACGCAATACCTTTTACTTATTTCCCTGGATACTCTAATCCCTCCCTGCCTCACAAGTGTCTTTGAGCCATTCCTCCCTCTGTATCCACAGCAACATGAAATCCCACTGGAATTATCTACTGTGAAAATGCAGGTGCACTTGCTTAATGTTTCATTGGCCTGAGCACTTCACTTGAACTTTTTTTTTTTGGTTGCACGACATGATGACCTTTGATTTCAGAGTGGAGGGCTCACGGTGATGCTGGATTTTGTTTTCACGCATAAAGCCGATAGTGTGAGACACAAGATAGTGCCTTTTCTGAGGTGCCACTGCTTCTGCCATCTTGTCTAATGCATGTCCATACCCAAATGCCCCCGTGATCCCCTCTTCTGTATGCAGGAACTTTTTGAATATTGAAAGGTAATCAGAATAAAAGCCTTAAATGTTTTATCTCCATATTTCATCTGAAGAAAAGCTAAGATCTATATGTACATGATAAACAGTATGATGATTGTGGACTGATACTCTTGTGAAAGTCGCTCAGTTGTGTTTGACTCTTGGTGACTCCAGGGACTGTAGCCCGCCAGGCTCTTCTGTCCATGGGATTCTTCAGGCAAGAATACTGGAATGAGTTGCCATTTCCTTCTGCAGGGGATCTTCCCAGCGTGGGAATTGAACCCAGGTCTTGCACATTGCTGGTGGATTCTTTACGGTCTGAGCCACCATAACTATCTAAGAGTATTTTATAACTCTCTCAGATTATTCTAAGAGTACCTAAGAGTACTGTAACTAAGAGTATTATGACTATCTAAGAGTATCTGATACTCAGTTATAAATTTAAGAAATTAAATATTTGGATGTTTCTAAATCAGGTTGACAGAGATAGCTATCACAGAAAGATATGAGGTTGGAGATAAAATGGAAATGCTGGTGCAATTTCATATAAAGGCATGAAAGAGGCAGGAACTTCATGGAACAGCAAGAAGATTGACTTTCAAAGAAGAGTGGGAAGGCACGGTTATGCCCCAAACATAGAAACTGAGATACCATGCTCATGAATTTGAATTTAATATTCTGGTCATAAAAATAATTAACATGCATTGGAAATGTTCAGTGTAGCAGGAAATATTCTCAGTGTTTTATTGATGCTATTTAATCTCATTCTCACGTCACTCATATGAAGCTGCTGCTGCTGCTAAGTCGCTTCAGTCGTGTCCGACTCTGTGCGACCCCGTAGACGGCAGCCCACCAGGCTCCACTGTCCCTGGGATTCTCCAGGCAAGAATTCTGGAGTGGGTTGCCATTTCCTTCTCCAATGCATGAAAGTGAAAAGTGAAAGTGAAGTCACTCAGTCGTGTCCGACTCTTAGTGACCCCATGGACTGTAGCCCACCAGGCTCCTCCGTCCATGGGATTTTCCAGGCAAGAGTACCGGAGTGGGTTGCCATTGTCTTCTCCACTCATATGAGGAGTGAGGGTTTATTATTTTCATTCCGCAGGCCAGAAAGTGAGCCAGAGAAAGGATGAATAACTTGTCTGAGGCCAAAGAGCTACAAAGTTTTCCAGCCAGGAGTCCAGTAAGGCAATCTGACCCCTGACCCCATGGTCTTAGCCACACTGCTCTGCATTCACCAAAGTGTTGAGCAGATGTGGAGACTTTAAGCCAGGAACAATTGAGCTTGGATTTAATTTAAAAAGATTTCCCAGGAAGATAGGCAGGAGAGATACTTGTGCCAGAGACACTAAAGCTGGGACTGTTTTCTCTAGGCAAAAAGGTGAGCTAAGGTAGTGTGTCTTGGGAATGGCAGGTGTCGGGTGTTCAAGAGACGTGGACAGTGCAAACATAATTGGACATTGTGACCAGTTGTGGGGAAGGAGAGGGAGGGTAGGAGCCCCAGATTCCTAACTTAAGAGGTGGTCAGTTGACCATGCCTTTGATGAAGTTGAAAGAGAAGTGGGGTGGGGCCACAGACCCATTGTTTGGACACATACTGAATTTGGTATGCCCGTGGAGTGGCCACATTAGGACTGATGGGCATCTGGAAATTAGGTTTCTAGCTCAGAAAAAATATATATAATTTAAAGATGTAAGATGAAGTCATGGTGGTCAATTCCATCACCTGGTCAATCCCAGGCTGACCATGGAGCCTGGGAAGCTTGGCAAAGGGTAGATGGGCCATGGAAGAGAAGATGGTGAAGAAAGCAGTCTTCAAGGAGAACCTCAAGACAGTGCTGTCTCAGATTGAGAATTCTATATGTTAACTCCTGGATGGGGCCTCCTCCATGGCCCCAACCATCCCTATGTCCTCCAGCCCTACTTCCTCAGGATTACCATCAGCAGTGGCACCTTACCCACCATTGCTAGTCCATGGATGAGCCCCAGAACCCTGCACACATCTCTGCCTTTCTTCAGTCAAACCCTGTGGAGTCGGCTGTCCACTTTCTGCCTGGACCCTGGATGATATGAGGATTTTCCCTCATTCCCACCCACCATTCCTTTACAAGTCAGTGTGTAGAGACTTCTAGCTGCCGCCCAGTATTTATTCTGTACTTTGTCTTGATAACAGAACCCTGGGCAGTGTGGTTCTTGGAAAACCCAGTGTGTTTCTCTTTGAAAAACCACATTTCCCAGCCTCCCTTGCTGCTACATACGGCCAAGTCATTAAGTTCTGCTATGTCAGCAGACACACCACGTGAGACTTTCAGGGAAGCTCCTTAAAGCGCAGCCCTTTCTACCCATTCCTCCTCCCTTCTGCCTGTAATATGGATGTAGGGTGGATGTGATGGCTGGAGCTCCAGGAGCCACCTTGGACCTGAGATGACCTTAGGAATGGAATGCACACACTGAGAAGTAGAGAAGCAGGGTCTGCTGATGGCATGGCTCCACCTTATCAGCACGAGACAGGTCACTTTCAGGTTTCTTAAGTACAGCTGAAAGAGAAATTTGCTGGGAGAGACAGGAGGGGAGCTTGAAGAGGAGACAAGGTTAATAGGAGACCCCTCTCTTCTGAATCGGAGGGGGAAGGAAGATTGCTCTTATAGGAGTATCTGGAGGTGGCAAAAGGGAAATGGGGGAGGGGTCCTGCCAGGGGGCACTCTTTTCTGTTTTCCTTATGACATGGGAGGTGTTCTCACTTGAAAATGAGAAAGGGCATAGTAAGGAGAATGAGAAAGGGTGAAATGGCAACCATGAAGAATGGATGAAGAATCAGAGAACCCACAAGGAAGAACACAGAAGGAATTTGGCTGAGGCTAAAGCAGAGGAGTAAATAAAAATAGATAAAAATTAACGAATAGATAAAAATTAAGACAATGCCCCTCCTCTAATCTTTTGTTGAAACCTTTAACTGTATAATATCACAATTCAGGGTAATTCAGGGCAGTAATTCGGCAAATTAAAGTCATTTTACAAGTGGTCCATGTTGTTAGTTCAAATTATTCAGTGCCAAAGAGATTGTTTTTTGTTGTAAAAGATATCGCTGAATAATCACTAAGCCTCCTGTTCACACAGAGATGTGAAAGAGGCCTGTATATAGATATTATTTATATAACATAAACCACATTTTGATCACTTAGCCTCCAAAGCCGAAATAAATTTTGACCACACGTGAGTATAAACACGTATTATTATTTGCCTTTTCCGTTAAATGGTAAGAAATCAAAGGCCTACAGTTGGTGTGTTTGCAGACTGGCAGCCCTAAGTAGTTGGGGTTAACTGTAACCTTTATGTTATTTGAATGGACTCAAAATTATTATTGTTAGAGGATAGATGTTCTTGGTTTTCTTTGTATCAAATAAGAATATTCGCCTTTAAATGACACACATCCCTAGAGACCTTAGAGCAGACCCTTTCATAATATTTAGCTACTTTTAAATGTCAGGTGCAGTTGAGTTTATTCCACTGCCGGCCGTGTGTGCCCTCACCAAAAGGCTCCAGCTTTTAATGGTCCTTAACAGATTGTCAGCAAATTGATAGCATCTCCATGCTTGGAAATTTTCCAGTTCCCTCCTGGGTAAGGAGGGCAGGTGTTCTTCTCTAACTTGGAGACGGTTTCTTTTTTGGCATTGGTTGGTGTAAGGGGAGGGGTGAACCAAGAAGAGATTTTTAGGGGAAAAAAAAATACCTTCCTTGTCCTGCTGAAGGCCAGGAGAAGATCAGCTCACCCAGAAAATGTTGCTGACTCTAGCTGGAGGGTAGATCTGCTCAGCAGGAGAGCTGTAAATATTTCAGGGAGACCTAGAGGGAAGGAACGCTGAGAAGCACCCACTTAACGTGTGTGCTGAGTGGACTGCTCACCACCCCCCAGGGCACTGGTCTCCGGGAAACCTGGGTGAAAGCAACGGGTGCTACTTGGGGTCAGAAGGCAAGGCTTTTATTTCTGGTCCAGCTGCTTCTGACCTTCCTGACCATGAAGAAATTATCTACCATTTCCAACCTTGATTTTCTTCAGTCTGAAATACAGATAAATGCAAACCTGCCTCCCGCCCCCGGAAGAAATTGTCTTGAATATTAATCTCTATGACAGTGCCCATAAGCGCACCTTGAACCCTGGAAAGCCTGATGCGAATAAATATAAGCCAGCTTTGCTCTCGAAAGGAATCCTCCAGCATTCTCTCCTCTGTGATGCTGTGGCCTCCCGATTTTGAGTAGTTACAAACATCTGAAAGTCATAAATCTATTGTTGACTGTGGGAATTAGATGACCTTTGCATCCCTGTCCACAGTTTGGGGTCTTACAGGGCAGTGGAGACCAAGGTTAGATGAGAAGATGCTGGAGCCAAACGACCTGGTTCACATCCTACCTCCAGACTTCCTGGGTGTACTGTCTTGGGCAAATCGTTTTGCCTCCATTCCGCACAATAAAGTCAGTATAGTAATAGTACTGCTTCAAGGACTCGGGGAGGGCCTCGCAGAACCCTTGAGCACAAGCACTCAGCAAGTTTTCACTGTGGTGGTTAAGGTTCCATGCTGTTTCTCAGAAGTCATTTGAAACTCAAACTTTGCTTGTGTGTGTGTGTGTGAGTGTGTGTGTGTGTGTGTGTGTGTATGCTTAGTTGCTCAGTCATGTCCAACTTTTTGTGACCCCATGGACTGTAGCCCACCAGGCTCCTCTGTTCATGAGGATTCTCCAAGCAAGAGTACTGGAGTGAGTTGCCATGCCCTCCTCCAGGGAATCTTCCCAACCCAGGGACTGAACCCAGGTCTCCCGCATTACATGTGGATTCTTTACCATCTGAATCATGAGGGAAGCCCATGAATACTGGAGTGGGTAGCCTATCCCTTCTCCGGGAGATCTTCCCAACTTTGACTTATACTGAATCTACCTGCTTCCTCCTAATTTGGAGTTTGATTTTGTTTTACTCTGAAAAGCAAATTTTTAAAAATTAATATTCTGCCTTCACAGGCCAGCAGTTTGGGAAGTTCCTGTCATTAGCTGTTCCAACTCCCTCTTTCTCCTTTAAATGGTTAGTTCTCTTGAAAGGTTTTTGCAAAAAGAGTTGCTACCGTCAAAGAAAGCAGCAAGGATTAGAAGACATGTGAAATAAGGTTCAATTGAATTACAATGAACTTTCACAGAATTGTGCTTTACCTTTTTTTCTTCTTCTTTCTCCTTAGCTCTCATCTGAAGTTCAGTAATCTCACCTTGATTTCAACCTACGGACTCCCAGGAAAAAAACTTCTGGTCAATGAACAAGGGAAATTTTTAGCAAATGAGTATGAATTTCATTTTTAAAAATTTATTTTATATGAGTGTAAAGATGATTTACAATGTTGTGTTAGTTTTAGGTGCACAGCACAGTGATTCATTTATACATATATCCATTCTTTTTTAGATTCTTTTCCCATATAGTTATCACAGAATATTGAGTAGAATCCCCTGTGCTGTACAGTAGGTCTTTGTTGATTATTTTGTATATAGTAGTGTGTATCTGTTAGACCCAAACTCCCAGTTTATCCTTCCCCTGCTTTTTCATACTGAAGCCTAAATGCCCTCATTTATGTGCTGTCCTTTTTCTGCTAAACAGTAGAAAAGGGAAGTGGTGGGCTTTTCTTGTGGGTTCAGATGCTGTTTAGGAGATGCAAACGCAAGTTCAGAGTGAATGGCAGGGTTGGGAGGATGCTGGCCTGTTCCAGACATCTGGGACGAGTCTGAGGACCCAGGCACCACCTACACTCAGATTCTGAGTGACACTCCAGGGCAGGGGAGCTTGGTGACCGTGTTTGCATCAGAACAGGCAATCCGCTGGAGGGAGCTAAAGGCTGGGTGCCTCCCTGGGGTGAGGGTCTCAGTCCCACCCAGCCCTCTTCCACCCAAGGTTGATGAAGCAAAGTTCTTTGGAGGTGATCAAGGCAAGCGTCAATGTTTCTGTCCCCGCAGAATCAGTCTTTGACAACATCCTTTCTAGAAAATGCCATTTCATTATCACTCAGCTTCCACTCATTTTAATTTCCTGAGCAAAGCGTGGGTACAGGCATGATTAGGCTCCCTACCTCTAGAAACAATGTCCCAGTTTCTCCAGGAAGGAGGGAGGAAATTGTTCTGGGGTGTGTGGTGGTGGTGTTAATTTTAGATCCATGAAGAAGGATCCTCTTTCCTCTGTGAAAAAGGCTGATTTTGCTGTCAAACGGTGACAAAAACAGCAGCCACCTTGCCAGCAGAATCAGGCTCATTTTGACCCAGTACTTTTAAAACCAGACTACAAACTTAGGGGTTTTGGTAAGGACATCATCAGAGCACCGTCAGAAGGGTCTGGGTTTGGAGCCAGGTCGATGGGGGTTCAGATTCTGCCCCCACCACAAAGGGGACTTCATCTCTCTGCACTTTGAGGGATTTGACTGTGGATCATGCTTGGCTAAACCAGCCTCGCTGGAGTTTTGGGTTAAAATTAGTCTAACGCCAAGTTCTGGCTGAGCGAGGACAGTCAATCCATGCACACCCTTTCTCTCACTTTCTGTCTTTCCAAATGACACAATTCCCAGGAAATACCGGTGTTCCCAATCATTGTCTCACGAGGAATGTCATTCAGTCGGCCTGACCAAGGTTTCCGGTCAGTCTCCAGGCCAGGTGTGTTTCAGAAGAGAACAGAGAGGGAGTGACACTCTGCCAGCCTGATTCTGTGGGGACCTGCGTGTGGCTGGCACTCGGTCACCTGGTGCCTCTGACCCTGTTCTTTCCCCCTGTCCATGCTATTGGCCCAGTTGCCAGAAAAAGGCTGCAGAAACGTGAATCAGATCATGTCAGCTCACCAGCAGCCAGGAGCTGCTCTGTCCAGCGTGGCAGCCGCGAGGCACATGTGGCTGCTTAAGTTTCAATTAATTACGGTTCAGGGGTATTAAAGTTCAGCCCTTCAATTACTTGAGCCACTTTTCAAGTGGCCGACTAGCTACGTGTAGCTCGTAGCTCTCCTATCAGACAGGCCAGCTACAGAAGGATTCTGTCATCACAGAAAGTTCCAGATGCTCCATCCAGTCTGAAGCCTGTCCTTTTCTGCTGACACCCCTAACCCCCTCTTTTACTGTGTTTGCCCTTGTTCTCTCCACTGTAGCCTCACCAGCCTCCTTGATGATTCTCAAACACAAGAGGCAAGTCCCCACCTTGGAGGTCTTTGCTCCCTGGTGGCTCAAATGGTAAAGAATCTGCCTGCATTGCAGGAGATCCCTAGGTTGGGAGGATCCCCGGAGAAGGGCATGGCAACCCACTCCAGTATTCTTATCTGGAGAATTCCATGGACAGAGGAGCCTGGTGGGCTACATTCCATGGGGTTGCAGAGTTGGACATGACTGAATGACATATTTTTCCATGAGACCCACTCTGACCACCCAATTGTCTGCAACCAATTCTCTAGGACACTCCAGTCCTCCTCCTCTGCTCTCTTCCTTACTACTGAAATCCTTGTAAATATAAATATACAATTTGCCTTTAAAATGGTTGATTCTGAATCCTTCAGCTATATTGCAAACTCCACAAGGGCTGGAATTTTTTGCCTATTTGTTCACTGATGGGTCCCAGTGTCTGGGACGATGTTCAACACTTAGCAGGTGCTCAGTACATTATGTCAAATGGATGATGGTTGCCTCCAAAAAGTACCTACCAAAGTCCCCTCCACCAGGGTGTAGACAGGGACTAGATAACACAGCCATATAAGATGCTTCTGGATGGGGACTGGCATGTTATCCTAACCCACAGAAGCTACAAACTGAAACATCAACAGGATGCTGCCTCTCAAACTGTCCTCAGATCACGATGTAGGAAACTTTCTGATCATGGAGTTAAAAAATAGCAAGTGTGCTGACATCTGTAAATCTAATTGTTCAAATTCCTCGTGGTAAATATTGGGTTGGCCAAGAAGTTCAATTGGGTTTTTCCATACTAGCTCCTGGAAAAACTTGAATGAACCTTTTGGCCAACCCGATACAAATTCTGAACTTTTCCATAACCAGTGTTTGGATTTATTATTGCCATTACTGTATTTTGAAGGGCCATGTTTTGTCCCCTGCTCCCAGACCCCCACACCATCCAGCCCCTGGTGGAAGCGCTAATGACTTACCCGGATGCAGCAGAAAGGAGGGCGCTGGGAGGGAGGGGGGAACAGGCAGAGGCAGAAAGCCGCTAACTAGACCATCAGCTCTGAGCCACTGAAGGTTAATTACGATGCTCCTTCTTCCTGGAGTGTCACAATAAACCCTCCTGGAAACCTCTGAGGTCCTTTCCGATTCTGTAGGGTTCCAATTCCACGAAATGCAGGTCTTCACCACACTTACATTTATTAATATTCCCCTGGAGTTCGCTCCTAATTTTGCACCTGGGACCTTAGGCTAAGACTTCCGATCTCTATTTTGAGGTCACTGCAACTTTGAGCCAGCTGGCCACTCTGCTTTTCTACTTTTTTTTCCCTTCCTCCTTATTACCTGTCTCCAGAATGTTCTATGAAGTCAACTTTTCACATTATTTCTGTGTCAGGGTCAAGCTCACTTGAGAAACATGAGGTTTCATTGACCTCCCTTCTTTGGTTTCTTCTCTGTCTCCCAGAGAACCCTAGTGGAGATATTTCTCTGGTCTCCAAGCCTTGAGATGGTCCCTGCCATGTGGGAATCTTAATATTCATTTACTCTGCTTAGGAAATAATTTTACAGGCAGAACACCTACAGCCTCCAGTATCTAGCTTCACCTACCTGATGGGTAAATTAAAGGAGATCCAGAATGGTTTATAATATCAAAAATGGATGGGCATCGCCTGCCCAGTGATGTCCTAAACTGAGAAATGTCATTCTGTGTGGTCACAGGCTGTAAAAGGAAGCATCCCACATTTTCCATGCTTCCTGAGGTTCCCTAAAGTCCCAGTGTTTCTGAGTGCCAGCCTGCTGGACAGGGCTTCAGATTTGAGCTCTAAAATATGAATTCTGAAATTATGAACACTGCTGGCCAACTGTCATTACAAATAACATTCGTCTTAACCTTTCCCAAATTTCCCCTGAGAACTTTCGTCTTTGAGCAGATCCTCATGTGACAAATCCCTGTGCGTTAACGAAATCTAATTTTTTCCTATCTTGGATGGCTGACAGTACCACTCTATTAGGAATGGATGATGTCCCAAGTAGGAACAGTCCTTCATGGATCTCTTCGTGAATGTACGAAATCAATGAAACATCCTGTTTTCCTGTAAAGCTACCAACATGGCTTTTTAAAAAAGGATTTCATCTCACTATCTGTTATTTTCCTGTGACAGGTCAGCCCCCTATTTTCTTTTCTTATTAAGAAGAAATTTTCTTGTTTTTTAAGTGTTGTTGCATGAAGAGATACAAAGCCCAGACTCGCTTCTCTTTCACAGGCCCTGTAACAGGGTCTAATGTGTATCCATTACCAGGGTTCTTTTTGTGTGGTGCGAGCAGACTGTACGCATGGATCAAAAAGAAAAAATGTTCTCCCATTACCACTTCAGAATCCTGTTTGCCTCTAAGCAGAGTAAACAGGGTTGTGTATCATTAACATTATCTGGACTAATACTCCTCACATATGCATCCCACTTGACCAGACAGCATCTCTTACATTCTCATGTCCATCCCTCACAACCCTCGAGGTAGGTGAGGAGGGGTCATTATCTCCTGCTCAGAGGTGGAGATGGTGAAGTTCTAAAAAGGGGTGCAGAGTCCCCAGGACCCAGTTTCCTTGGCAACAGAGCAGGGATACAGACCCTGGCTCAGGGAAGCCTGAGTTTAAACAGACTCTCAGTGTTCTGCTGTTCTGCACTCTCAGTCTTAAGAACAGGGTTATTAAAATGTCCTGTACCTGAGGTCACACCCTCCAGAAGATTCTGGAAACAACCCTTACAGAAATCTAAATAAACCCAAAGCCACAGGAAATCTACTTTTCTCCCATTACAGTGTTGTGTTCATCCTCAAATAGAACCCAGAGAAGCAAACCTGTCCATCCTGGACCTGCTCTTATGGAAGCAGAGGTCCCTATAAATCACTTTTGTCATTAGGAGAGACTCCCCAAAGTCCCCAGGGATTGTACTGGATGCAAACATAATTCCCCAGTCGACACCTTCTCTAAATAAAATGCCTTTTGTTGTTTTGGCATGAATCCATACGTTGATTCTGGAAATGAGTCATTTATCAAAAAACCTTCACAGATAGGTGGGGTTCTCGTATTCTGGACCTCAACCCCTGCCTTTGGGGATGCTCAGATGTCACTTTCTTCATCCTCATTCACTATGAGTCTGTGGTCAATATGACAAGATGACAGTTGTCAACATGACAGTTCAACAGCTAAAGTAAATTTACACCAGCCATGCATTGGAAGGAAGAGTATTAGAAATGATTACACACACACACACACACACACACACACACACACACACACACACACACACACACACACACACACACACGGGCGCGCGTGCACCCTTCCTGGCATGGACCGGCCTACCCCAAGCGAAACAATTTAGCTTTAATAGGAAGATGTCAATTGGTGACTAAATGTCTCACAAGGACAAATCTCCTAGCCTGCCTGGGTCCTGGTAAGTTCTCAGCAAGAGCACGGGCTCGGCCCACCAGGGGCTCTGAACCAGCTCACCAGATGTCTAATTAAAGCCCGCTGTCAGCTGCTCAAATGTCACTGATGGAGCCTCTCTTTCTGCAGCCACTGCTATAATGACAGAGATCATGAATTGATGTCGCTGTGCTCCTGGGTCAACGTGGTGGTTGCTAAGATGACCGCCATAGACCGAGTAGCCAAGCAGGTCATTGTTTCGAGAGAGAAAGTCGTGCTCTACGACCACCTCATCCTCTGCACCGGACGGCAGTACCAGGGAAGCTCTCGAGGGCCAGGGGAAGTGGGACGGGGGATGGGTCACGGGGTGGCTGGGCCCACATCCCAGGGCCAAGAGTGTGCCTCCCACCTGCACGTGTGACCAGAACTGGGTCCTCCTGGAAACCCATTCCAAGAAAGCATTCTTCCCAAGGATAAAAACCACAGCAAACTGGAGAAATGTCATTCTTGAAGCTGTGGTCCCAAAGTCGAACACTTGCCACTCACCAGAGCAGAATCCAGATGCAGCCTGTCATGCATCTACAGGAAATTAACTTTGCCTCAAGAGCCTACGGCTTTCCTGATGGCTCATATGGTAAAGAATCCACCTGCAATGCAGGAGACCCGGTCCGATCCCTGGGTCCAAAAGATCCCCTGGAGGAGGGAATGTCAACCCACTCCAGTATCCTTGCCTGGAAAATCCCATGGACAGAGGAGCCTGGCGGGCTGCAGTCCACGGGGTTGCAAAGAGTCAGACACGACTGAGCAACTAACACTTTCAAGAGCCTAACATTTGGCGATGGTGCCAGGCTTGCAAGAAAGTATTTCAGACATGCACACCTTCTGTCACCCTTGTGTTATTGTGTGTCTTGGTTACAAAGCTCTAGGGAGCGTGGCTGGTAGCTTACCAGGTGACCGTGCTCTTCATCTGGGTTAAATTCTCAAACCCTACTCGAGGAAAATGCTCTAGGATGTGACTGAAGCTGAGTTTGAACATTCTCACTCTGCAATGCAGCAGCATTTTGTGCAGAAATAGGTCATCTCTTTGATGGAAAGAGATTTAGATGATGGAGTCTTTTTGTTACATTTCCCCCAAGGAACTGGATAGGCTCCTAGTTGGGTTTATATGGAGTTATCCACCCCCTCCACCACGTCCCACGCAAGCACTGGTCGTATTTTCCTGATCCTGTCCCAGGCTACCATGGGGATTCACTCATGCTTGAGCTGGTGGTCACGGTGAGGACAGACAGTCCGGCAAGCCTGAGCATCACTTACTTCAATCACTGGTACAACTTACCAGCGAGTGCACCTGGGGCACTTTTGAAATAAACCCAGGCTGGGCCCCGCCCCCAGAGGCTTTGTTTTAATTATTCTGGGGTGAGTGGGACCCAGTCATCAGTATTTTTTTTGAAGCTCCCAGTTGATTCTTTTTTAAAAAATTAATAAATTTAATTGAAGGATAATTACTTTACAACATTGTGATGGTTTTTGCCATATATCAACATGAATCAGCCACAGGTATACATGTATCCCCCCATCCTGAAGCCCCCTCCCACCTCCCTCCTCACCCCATCCCTCTGTGTTATCCCAGAGCACCATCTTTGGGTGCCCTGCTTCACGCATTGAACTTGCACTGATTTGAGGCTGGGTTGGAGAACTATGGACTCGAACATTCTAGAACCTCATCTTACTTTACAGCAGCACTTCTCCAGCTGTCATATGCACACACATCCCCTGTGCATCTCATTAAAATGCAGATGCCAGCAGGTGGTGGGGTGGGGGAGGGTGTGGCTGAGAAACCTCAATTCTGACTTGTTTCCAGGTAAGGCCAAGGCCATCAAGGGAACCCCTCATGGTCCAGCTCGATCAGCCTCTGAGTGATGTCTTTTCTTCCTACCTCTTCCTCCCCTTCTTCTTCTTCTCCTTCTTTTAAAGAAATCCAACTCTCAAAGTGTAGAAAAGGAATTTTTTTTTCTGGATGAAGTATAAAGATAAACTAGGTCCTTAAATATTCCTCTTTTTTGAACATGAAGAAAGAAGAAAACACCAAGCACCCCTCTGTGCCCCCCTCACCTGCCCCTCAGAGCTCCAGCTGCTCCCTGTGACCATGGACTTGGGAAAATGTGAGAGGAGGCCTGGCCAGCTGTCCAGAGTCTCGGGCGTCTGCCCATGTGTGCCCAGCTGCCCCACGGCTTTCATCTGTGGCACATTAAGCTCTTGCCCTTTTTACACCGGGCAGCATGAAATGAAGAAGTGATCAAGAGTGTTCCAATTTAATTTTTCCAGAAGGACATGAAAACTAAAGGTACATAAGCTGATATTTTTTAAAGGCAGCTGCATTCATTGGGAGCTTCCAGCTCTTATTTCTCTCCCTATTTCCTTCTCTTCTGCTCTCTCATGGTTTTATCCCAATTCTGTGATTTAAAAAGATACTAACAAACTGATGAAAGTAAGCAAGAAGACTATGTGTTATATCTGATATAAAATATAATTACAAACCTTAACCTCTAATCTGACTTGTAAATGGCACGGATCAGTCTAAAATATCATGCAATATTTTTGATATCCAGATCCACCACACTTTTTTTTTTAATGAGAAAATCCATGCACCAGGTACACCATGCTGCAGGGTTTTGCATGAGGAGGGCTAGTCTCTACTTCCAAGCCCTCTCTCCAGGGTCAACCATTCCAAGGCATTTCCCTTATTCAGTCTTCATGGGTTGTTCCCCAGAACTCCCAAAACTGTGTTTGTAGTTTTCCCCTTGATCGGTCGACTTCTGAGATGACCTATGGCCTTTCCATTTTGGACGATGAAGATTTTTCTGGTTCACATTCAGCACCCTCTAACCCCTCCCCGCCAAACCCCATGTATGGATTGGTTATTTTGATTACTGAGCGCACACAGGTTCTGAAAAAACTGTGTGCAAGAGCTTACCACTGGGGTCCCTGAGCCCCCTCCATGGCTCTTGGCACGTCACGCATACCAAGAGAGGCCTGCCCCCACGCTGGGCTGTGGGTCATCTCAAAAGAGGAAGGATGAAAGTGTGTCAGCCTGAAGTCAGATGAGTCAGCGTGGCCATGGGAAAACCATGGCTGGAACTCCCCACGGGGCAGTGCTCTGGGGAGCCAGGAGGCGGGGCAAAGATGGGCAGCCAGAGGGTAAGAGTGAAAAGATAGATACATGGGGCAACAGCAGAAGGTGTCAGGCAAATTCACACAGCTGTTAGGAGCAGCAGCAATGGTCATATCCAGCAAAGCAGAATTAACTGGAGAAGTGCAAGGATCCCCATTTCACATATGAGGCAACTGAGGTGCCGTGAGGCTGAGGCCCAAGGTCAGACAAGACAAACTGTCCACGGTCACAGCAGGGTGGCAGATTAGGGGCTAAGGTTAGAGCCCAGGTGGTCTGGCTCCAGTTCTTCGTCCTTGCTTATCTCTCTCCTCTCTAACTCTTTCCCTGTCTCCTTCCCCGTCCTTCCTCCTTCCCCCTTCCTTCCTGCTCTCTCCCATAGTTGTGGTGCAGAGGTTACCCTTGATGGCTTTTAAAAGTTACAACACACAAATTCTGGAACTTAATATTTATAGCTAGAGTCAGATAAACAGGGTTTTTTTTTAAGTTTTTTTCTTTCATTAAAAATGCCTGGAGAAAAGTAACTCAGTTCTGGTAACGTGGCTTCCAGGTGTCATCAGGAGCCCAGACCCTTACTGTCTTTTGTTATTCCGCCTTTAGAATGTTTTTCTATCCTCAGCATCTTGTGGTGGCTGCTGTGGTTCCAGCCATTTCATGAGCAAGAGGCAGGAAGGAGGAAGGACTAGGGCAAAATGACTTTTCCCACTGCCCTCTTCCCTCCCCCTTCCACCCAATCCCTCATCAAGGATGCCTGCTTTATCTCTCTTGACTTCTTAGGTCATAAGTGGGGAAATGTTACAACTGGGCCTATGTCCTAGGAATCTGTTACTAAGAAAGAAAGGGAGACAGAATAATGGGTAGGCCACCAGCATCCCCTATTGCCGTGTTAACTTGCTGAGAACGGGGTGGCCAACAGGCTCCCACCAGCAGGTGATGCTCAGTCCTGAGTCACTGGGGTGGTTAGGAAGTCCCCTGCTTCTCTCCAGTCACAGTTGAGTGCCAGGTTAGTGGTGGCAGAGAACCTCTTGTTTGGGGAGCTGGTACTGATGGGCTTCTACATCGAATGCCCACCTATTGAACTTTACTCCCTCCTTTCACTGATGACATCATATGATTTTCCCCCATAGATCCTTTTTGACGTACCTAGTTCTGCTAAACTCTGTGTGGGCAACTTAATTAGCTTGGGGACTTAAAAATTCTAGCTTGAGTTTTGCCTGTTTTGTGACGTGCCACTGTGAGAATATGAAAATATGTTATCCCTTTAATTTCTAATTCTTTATAGTTTAGAAATGTGCAAAAACAACTCCACCTGTTTCAGTGCACAAAGGAATTATATGGATCTTTAGGTGGCAGTTACATCAGAGGATTGTAGAAAACTGATTTTCATTTTTGATTTATTCCTTTTTTCCCCTCTTTTCTCTCTCTGTGTGTGTGTGTGTGTGTGTGTGTGTGTGTGTGTGTGTGTCATCGGAGCACACACTATCTGGTATGATAAGTTTAAAGTTTTATAAACTGAACGGCTTTCAGTTTGCTCTTCAGCTCTGCCTTTTTCTGCCAAGGGTTTTTCCTGATCTATTAAAGCATGATTTACTAAACTGATATAATGTTAACCCATTTTCATTTTCTCTTAACTATCAATACAATGCTTATTGTAGTTCTGATAAAGTTTCAAACCTCTAAGGCACAGTATTCCACACTGTGCACTTTAAATTACTCACCAAAGCCCCCGGTGGATTGCTTTATACCGACCGTGAATGTGATTAATACCAGAATTTTACTGTGATATTGCTAAATAAATTATATTGCTAATAAGAGATTGTTGCCACAATTTTAGTTGTGATGCATACACACATGCTAAGTTGCTTCAGTCGTGTCTGACTCTTTGCGATGCTATGGACTGTAGCCCACCAGGCTCCTCTGTCTGTGGGGATTCTCCAGGCAAGAATACTGGAGTGGGTTGCTATGCCCTCCTCCAGAGGATCTTCCCTACCCGGGGATTAAACCCACATCTCTTACATCTTCTGCATGGGCAGGCAGGTCCTTTACCACTAGCGCCACCTGAGAAGCCCTTTAGTTGTGATAAATGACCATTGTTTATGGCCAGCGTCCTCACAGAGAAAAGACATCCAGGTTTAAAAATTGATTCTGTTTTTTTGTTCTTTCGTCCCACTTGAGATTGAATTACATGCATCACAGCCGTGTAGTCAGACTTTACCATTTTTCTTGAGGAAGGATGTACCAGCAAGTTCTCCAAATGTCATCTGGGGGTTAGTGAAGCCCCACATGCTTAGGCACCAGCTGGCATTCACATCCCCCTCATGGCCAGGGGTTGCCGGTGGTCCTCGGGAGGAAGAGCCTCTTTGAAGCCCGTGTTGGTCTCTGCAGCCAGTGAACACTTTGCCCTCTGTAGCTGTAGGAGTCTGGCCTCACACCCTTAGGCCTCAGGCCACAGGCGCGCAGGATGCTGGCTCCTCTGATAGAAGCCAGGCTGCCTGGGTGTCTCGCCGTGTGTTCCAGCCTTGTCATCTCCCATAATCTCCACCTGGCCGCCAAATGCTACCCAACAGGGCAGTGAGGGGGCCACTGGGCACACCCGTCTCACTCTGCCCTTTAACTTGGCTTCCATGATGGCGCCTGTCTGTTTGATTTTCATTTGAACCAAAATAATGAACAAATCAAGAGTCCACATAAAAAAAAAAAAGACCCATTTCTTGAGAGATGAGATCTGGCCAACCAGAACTCTGAGACTATCCTGGCAGTGACTGGATGGAGCTGAGTCAAGGTTGAATACTCTGGCTAGGGTCCGGGCCATCCAGCTCATCATAGCACCCTGGACAACGAGGACCAGAGCCAGCCAACATCTATGATCGTGTTGGTGCTGTTCCTTTCCCTACGGCAGAGGAAAGCATCCGTCTTCAATCATGTCTGTGTCCAAAGTCAGGGAACGGCAGTTATACTGAAGGGCTCTGTGCTGAGTGGGAGAGAGAGGGCGAGGCTGGGGAGGAATACTTCTTTGAAAAAGTGAGAGACTGCTGGGCATACACACCGAGGAAACCAGAATTGAAAGAGATGCGTGTACCCCAATGTTCATCGCAGCATTGTTTACAATAGCCAGGACATGGAAGCAACCTAGATGTCCATCAGCAGACGAATGGATAAGGAAGCTGTGGTACATATACACAATGGAATATTACTCAGCCATTAAAAAAAATACATTTGAATCGGTTCTATTGAGATGGATGAAACTGGAGCCCATTATACAGAGTGAAGTAAGCCAGAAAGAAAAACACCAATACAGTATACTAATGCATATATATGGAATTTGAAAGATGGTAATGGTAACCCTATGTGCGAGACAGAATAAGAGACACAGATGCATAGAACAGTCTTGTGGACTCTGAGAAAGAAGGTGAGGGTGGGACGTTCTGGGACAATAGCATTGAAACATGTATATTATCATATGTGAAGCGGAACACCATTCCATGTTCTATGCATGAGACAAATGCTCAGGGCTGGGGCATTGGGATGACCCAGAGGGATGGGATGGGGAGGGAGGTGGGAGGAGAGTTCAGGATGGGGAACACATGTAAACCCATGGCTGATTCATGTCAATGTATGGCAAAAACTACTACAATATTGTAAAGTAATTAGCCCCCAACTAAAATAAATAAATTTATTAAAAAAAAAAGAAAAAGTGAGAGAGAAGCCAATAATTTTCACAAGTAAGTGGTAGCCCACTTCCCTCATTTGGTGCCTCAACCCTCTGTGCACTTGAATTTCAATCCCTGATACAGTCACTTCCATGCAGATTTTTTTTTTTTACCAAAAATGGCCACATCAAATGCAGGTCCACGGACTCTTCCATGGCCCCATCCCTCCTACGGGAGCAGGTGGACCCTGGTTTCCCTTCCCTTGACCCTGGCCAGACCTCCGTGACTGAACCTGGCAGGAGAGCCCCTGCTGGGCTCCCCAGGACCAGGTTAGAGAAGACCATGAGCCCTCTGGACTGCTGACCTCTCCCAGGACGTGCGCTCCGGAATCCAGCCACCCAGTCGTGAGGAAGCTCAAGCCACATGGTGTTCACATAGCATTACGTCCCCTGCCCCAGCTGGGACCAACCTCTAGACACAAGCTGATAATGATTTGTCATCTATCTAAACACCCACCCTGTCTTCTTGGGGAAAGAAACAGGCTTAAGCTCATCTCCAGGTGATTCCGGCCCCTGGCCGTCAAGTCCCCACCCCCAGCCTTCAGGTCTTCCCAGCTGAGGTCTCCGAAGAGACCAACTGTCCCCCACCTTGCCCTGTCTGCATGGCTGACCTCTAGAACCTGGGAGCCTCCTGATGGTTTCTCACGACCAAACTTCAGAATAATTTGTTACGCGGCATCAAGATGACCAGGGCAGTTCCTTTTGAGAATTAGCTCCAAGTGACCATTTCACCCGTCTGGTTTTTGTTTTGTTTTATTGTTTTTTAAATTAAAACCTGATTCTATCTGGAGACAGAACAAGGCACACCTGTACTGGGCATTGCTTTGTTTATGTGAATCAGTCAGTCAATGAATTAATTACTGTTTGAATGCTTCACCTGTTACCACCGAAATAAGCATCTCTCTATAATGCACCTCAGGTCCCATGCCCAACAGAGGTGGATATTAGCCTCCAACCAACCAACAGAGAGGTTTCAAACAGCTGCCTGCGGCGGTACACCGGCCCAATTCCCTGCAATCATTTCACCCTCAACGATGAGGAGGATTGCCTGAGGGCCCTGGCCTGGATCAAGAACAACTCCATCACGGCCAAAGGTAAGGATGCTGGTTCCTGTGCATCTTTTCAGAACAGCGTTTTCTTTCCATAATGAGTCTTATTCTTCGTCTAGTTCCAGTGTATAATTAGTGCCTAATTAATTCCAACCAAATCATTCATCTGTCATGCTTTGTTTTCCAGATTAATTTACAACTTGTTGTCATTTTTGGATACCCAGCATGTTTGCCGGGGGAAAGAAAAGGGCTGGAGATAGTTTAATTATCTATAATTATTTTATTACAAGAAATGAATATCCGAAGAGCAAAGCATGGCTAAAATCATTAACTAATTAAAGAATAATTTAATAAGCAAACATGTTTAGCAATTATATGGAAAATATGTCTCCTTTTGTGAGGCTGAAAAGACCTCGGAAGAAAAAGAAAGGTCTGAGTTGTAAGGGCTCTTTTCTCTCACCACCCATTGTCTCTGTCGTGGTTGCCCGCACAGTCGTTCCCACAGACGCGCACAGTCGAGTCGCCTGCCACTTTCTGCATCCAAATGAGAGGGGAAAGCATTTGTACAAATGCCTCTGCCACTCAGAAGTGTCTTCTTAAGTGTCTTCCTCTCTCCCGCTTGGGTTCATGGAAATTGTTCGACTAATAGAATAACCAGGACAGGGCCTGGCTGCCGGTTTGTCTTGAATTGAAACCCTAGATTCCACTTTTAGAGGTGAATTTCTGCAGCCTCTTCATTTTACTGAAAGCATTGGGAGGATCAGGGCCTTGATCAGGTTATAAACTACCTGCCATGGGCTGGTCTTCTAACCCAGGCCTTCGATTTGGTCCAGGTATCGAAGGATCACTAAGTGACTGGAGTATGGGGAATCAGTATATATACAATCAAACATATTAATCTATGTAATGTGTTTATTTAAATATAATTTCATCGTGATAGTTATTATAATTAATGTCAGTTATTATGACTAACAATTAGAACCCACCTGCCAGTGCAGGAGATGTAAGTGACACAGGTTTGATCCCTGGCTTGGAAAGATCCCCTGGAGGAGGGCAGGGCAACCCACTCCAGTATTCTTGCCTGGAAAATCCCATGGACAGAGGAGTCTGATGGGCTACAGTCCTTGGGGTCGCAAAGAGTCGGGCACAACTGAGCAACTTAGCACAGCACATTGTAATTAATGTTAGTTATTATAATCAATGTTAGTTATTATAATTAATATATTAAAATTACATACTTTCTTCTAATTTTTCATAGTTTTCAGAACCCTGCCTTTATCCGTGTAATCTGTGACATCGTTGTCTTAGTTGTTTAGTTGCTCAATCATGTCCAACTCTTTGTGACACCATGGACAGCCTGCCAGGCTCCTCTGTCCATGGGAATTCTCTAGGCAAGAATACTGGAGTGGGTAGCCATTCCCTTCTCCGGGGATCTTCCAACCCAGAGATCGACCCAGGTTTCCTGCATCGCAGTCCGATTCTTTACCAGTTGAGCCACCAGGGACCCATTTCATCAAGTCCAGACCTCAAAATGTAACTTAAACTTGCTGAAAACACAAAAACCAGTGGTTCAATACAAAATATGATTATGTCTTAGGACTGTGCTCAGTCCTGTTACAATGTAATATTTTAATCGAACCTTGGCTGTTTTGAAAGTTAGGATTCAGGAAAGTTAGGATTCAGGATTTTGACCAAGAAAAGGGCCTTTGCATGTAGCAATGCAAGTTATTTTGTTTTTTTTTTTAGTTTCTTTCTACTCTGTAGACCTATTAAGCCTTCTCTTGACCATATTGCCCTATCAGTGACCACCAGTTGAACAGGAATGGTGATTGTGAACTTTGTTGTCTTGTTCCTATCTTAGGTAGAAAAGTTCCTACTTCACTTTCATATAAAAGTATGTCTTTTAGATGTTTCTAGTTTTTAGTCACAAATAACTGCTGAATTTCATCAGATGCTTTTTTCTGCATCTATTGAGGTGATAAATAATTTTTTCTCCTTTATCCATTAATTTGGTGAGTTACCTTAATTGATTTTTGAGTGTTGAACTAACTTTGCATCTTGAAATAATTCTTACTGGGTCAAGATGAAAATTCCTATATCCTTATTCCTGGGATCAGAATGCTAACATATTTAGAAGAATTTTTATGCCTGTGTTCATGAGGGGTACTGGTGTACAATATTCTACAATGCAAGTTCTTAACTCTGAATGCTTATGGCAGAGTACTTAGAAATTCCAAAGCAAAAAGTTCTTGGCTTTCAAATGGGGGAGGAGCATCCATGCTATTGTGTTGCCTTAACTAGTGGTCAAAGACGGTGACATTCTGGTACCCACTTAAAGGGAAATAAATGGTTTTGCAAGATTTAAGAATGTCTCCCATTAGCCATTGCATAAAACTCATTCATGCCTGTTTTTGTCTAATGAATGAACAGGTTAGGAAATTGGGAGACATTAGCTTCCTATCTTAAAAGTAGGCTGCTTTCCAGGTCCATTGCATAATGATACCCCTGGGGCATCTCCCAAGTGGGTCGTCTAAACAGTCAGAGGCCTGGCCCAGGCTCTGGAAGGCATCTGAGAAACCAATCCAGCCAAGTTCATTCAACTTAGGCTAGTGACCCTTTTCAGAGGACTCTAAGAGAAGTTGGGAAGAAAAACGTTAACCTCCTGCCTTGAGGAAGCTCTTTCTGTTCGTTGTTTTTCCGTAATTAGAGTCCTATTCAGATGAATTCAATTAGTCCCATTCCAGATATCTTCTTCACATGGGCTGCTGTGAGGAGCAAACAAGATTAATAAGCTATTTTATGTCCAACTCAGGGTCATGTCTCTTACGTGGTAAGAGTTCAGTCACATAGGCTGTCATTAGCCTTGTTACCGCCACTACTGCTGTGCGATGGGGTTGTTGCTGTGCACGAAGGTTCCCTGGGTGTACATCTCAGCCCCTCCGTCCTGCTGATGGTGCAGGCTAGCACAGTCTCTACACAAAAGATAGGGATCCATGTACAACAGGCACCAGTCTGGTTATAGAAGGGCACCATGGCCTTCATGGGAACCCAGGAGAATGTGAAGTTTGGAAGCAGCTTCCCCAAGGAGGGAGGATTTGAGCTCAGCCTTAAAGGAGGGCGGGATAAGCAAAGGAAGAGAGAGGTTGGGGACGTTTGACTTGTCTCCAAAGCCCGTCGCCCAACGATTTGGGTCGGGCAGACTCTGTAGGGCAGCAATGAGATGGGAAATTGGAGGGGTGAGGGGGGAGCCTCAATGTCCAGCCAAGTCCAGGTTTAACTGGTTACTTTTTAGAGGTTGGGGATCCCAATGATGATGCTGTGCATGCAACAGCACTGCAGAAAGATGAACCCCCATCTCTGGCACCCACGGCAGGGTGAATTGGGGCTGGAGGTGGGGGCCACCATGCTGGCGGAAAGGGCTGGAAGCAGCCACCTTTGATCCATTTGGTGGTCCTGTTGGCACAGGACTGCATCTAGCTTATTTCCACATCAGTGATGGGCCGATGGTATTTGAAGCAGGAAGCTAGAAGTTGGCACTCCATGAAAACAAGGAGCAGAGCTTTGTTCCCGCATCCATTACCGTCACTCCGCCTGTCAGCTCTCGGTTCCTAATTACACCAGAAAGAATGTGGACGTTTTTCATCAGAGTTAGCTTTTGCTCCCTCCGTGCTAATTCTCCTTTTTCTCAGTAGTTCAGGGTGGGGTTGGAGGGAGGGGGGCACCAAGGGGGCACCGAGGATAGGGCCCTTCTGCCAAGAGCCTGAGAAAAAAAATCTCCTGTGTCTCATGGGCGGGGATTGAGTCAAATGTCCACCCAAGAATCACAGCCTGAATCCTGGGACAGTCCAGGCCCAACTTGAAGCCTAGGGACTCAAGAAGAGGGGCTTGTTCTGATGATGGTGGAGGGATTGTTCTAGAAGGACAGATGGATTCTAGGTAGCAGAAACAATGAATTTTTTTAATTTTAACTAAGAGGAAGTTAGCTTTCCTCTGAATTTCTGCCCTTTGGAAATGCACAAACGTCTCCCCCAAAGCATCACCATTCTCCCCCCTCCCACCCCCGGCTGTTTTATCATGCCTCCCTCTGCTTCCAAAGGAGAAACAGTTGTTCTGTGATGGAATGAGTCCAGTGGGGCTCTGGAGTTGGATGGGTTTATAGATGTAAATTATCCTAAACTATTAGAACTGCTCCAGCATCCAGGAGAAGAGCTGACATCACCGGCTTTCAACAGCAAACAAAACCCGGAGGGTTTAGCTGGCAGGGTGGGGGTTCAGATAGAACCTAGCAACCTAATACATTATAACAGTTTATGGCATTAATTGAAACTAATTGAAATTCAACTGCTATTACCTCTGTACTTTCCATGAAAATGAAAAGTAGGATGAAAGTAAAGTACAAAAAAATCCACCGCCTTAATGGCCCGAAATGGATCAATTATTTTCATCTTTAGCTAAATACAGTTTACTGCCTTATTAAAAGCATGTTTGTAAGAAAAGTATAACATTAAAATTCCAGTGCATGAATCACTGAACAAAGCCCTTGTTATGCTATATCTAATATATTCTTCCTTTTTCATTTGGCAGAGCAACATGGGACAGGTCAGGCTTGGGTCATGGAAATCTTATGCTTTAACTTATGAAAAATAAAAAGTGTATTCTCTGGTCTATTCACAGACATAAAGTGTTTTTCAAGTGTTTATTTCATAATTTATAAATATTCTTTGATATCTATGAAAATTCTTTCATTATCTAGTTATTTCCAAAAGTTAATTATACAGATAAAATGCCAATTGGAGGGGGTTTTTTAGGAATGTGTTTTATCAGTTCAGTTCAGTCGCTCAGTCATGTCCGACTCTTTGCAACCCCATGGACTGTAGCACGCCAGGTTTTTCTGTCCATCACCAATTCCTGGAGCTTGCTCAAACTCATGTCCATCGAGGCAGTGATGCCATCCAACCATCTCATCTTCTGTTGTCCCCTTCTCCTCCCGCCTTCAGTCTTTCCCAGCATCAGGGTCTATTCCAATGAGTCAGTTCTTCACATCAGGTGGCCAAAGTATTGGAGTTTCAGCTTCAGCATCAGTCCTTCCAATGAATATTCAGGACTGATTTCCTTCATGATGGACTGGTTTGATCTCCTTGCAGTCCAAGGGACCCTCAAGAGTCTTCTCCAACACCACAGTAGTCAAATATATATATATATATATATACATATATATATATATATATATGTATGTATGTATG
This sequence comes from Okapia johnstoni, assembly GCA_024291935.2. NCBI lineage: Eukaryota > Metazoa > Chordata > Mammalia > Artiodactyla > Giraffidae > Okapia > Okapia johnstoni. Next base: position 31,202,687 of record CM044324.1, read on the forward strand.
TATGTATTTAGAACATGTTATATATCCATCTGCAAATACAGTGTAGTGGTGTGAGCGTGCGTGCGTGCTAATTCGCTTCAGTTGTGTCCGACTCTTTTCAACCCCACAGACTATAAGCCGCCAGACTTCTCTGTCCATGGGGTTCTCCAGGCAAGAATGCTGGAGTGGGTTGCCATGCTCTCCTGGTTCTCAAATCAGACCTGGCTGGTCTGAATCCTGCTGAACCATCTACGGCTGTGTGACCTGGAGCTCGTCACTTAACCTCTCTGTGCTCAGTTTTCTAGAGAGTGTAATTAAACTTTTCTCCTGGGACTGTTCTGATCATAATCATTGTTTCTTTTGATGTGGAAAAGGAACTACAATTCTTCATCAAAATACAATGGAATATGTAAATATACATGCATAGAAGTCATTTAAAGTACAGAAATTAATGTGTAACTCTTGTTTCCTCTGGTCTTAAAAATACATTTACTACAAAGAAAAATTCTTATTACTCTTTGTGTGCATAATTCCTAAGTTTATCTCCTATCCTCTTGAGAGGAGATTTCCTGACCAGAACGTCACATCAGAAATTCCTTCCCTATTCTTCTTTCCAAGGGATGGTTTTCTTCCTGGAGAATCCTCCCATCTCTGTATCTTGGGTGCATTTGCCTTGTTTTGCTGGTCACACAATCAGAGTTGCTCATGTGTTCATTTACAGCGTCAAACAAAAGAGTAGCAAAAACATCACCTCTCCATTCATGCCAACATTTCAAACAGCAGGTCTTAGTGCTTTTTCAGCCTCAGGTGGAGAAGTGAAAGCTCACTGGAGTGGTGATAGGAGTCACCATGTCCCCTCCTCCTCCCCAGCTGGGCTGTCACCACCACGGGAAGCCCCTCTTACCTTTGGAAGCTCCCTTGCACATTCGGTCCCAAAGGTTGCTGCAGGTGGGCATGAGAGAGAGACTGGGTTCTGTTTCCAGCCAACTTTAATTACAGGGGCTTTCCAGGGTTGTCTTTTTTTTTTTTTTTTACTACCCCTCTGTCCCCCTTACCCCGCCTCCTGATTCAGCTCTGTAATCTCCCTACTGCATAATTTATCCCCTAAAAGGGACAATAGAGATCAGCCTCCCATGAAAACTGCTGCAGTTCTATTCCATCACCCTTCCTTGAAAATCAACCCAGTCTGTCCTAACCATCGGTTACCATTTGCCATTTCCAAGTAGGACCGCCTGCCATTTCTCCTCTGTCAGCCATCAGTTCAAGTTCAAAGACTGGTTGTTTCTTATCTATTAAATAAACTGAGCTGCAAAGAAGACAATGAGCAGATCTCGTAGCATACAACTGCTATCCAGGGGGACAGCCTAAGCTTTTCCACTCTGTTTCTTCCGTACATGCAGGGGAACTTCCAAAGAACATACACGAATGCATCTCCTTCTAAATATTTGCAAACACTCTGTGAGTTACACAGCACCGAAGTGGTAGAACTGCAGGAGCTGGATGAATCTTTAATGACCTGGAGTTGTCTGACCTCTGAAGCCCGCTGTAGATGACGGATGCTGGGGGTACCACATACCCTCGGGCTGCTTCCCACCCCACCCCAACAGCCATCAGGGTGTTCTGCACCAGGGGGACCCCAGCCACCCCGCCTGGCCCTCTCAGGCTTGGACACACTGGCAGACTCAGCGTCACCCTTATAAAGCCCTTTTCATTGCTGTTATTCATGGCCCAGTTCCCCCACCCCATCTCCCACCCCACAACCGCTTTCTTTCACCTACATTTATTTGTTTCTTTATTTGGCCGCGCCATGAGGCATGAGGGCTTCCCAGGTGGCACTAGTAGTAAAGAACCTGCCTGCCAATGCAGGAGGTGTAAAAGACATGGGTTTGATCCCTGGGTCGGAAAGATCCCCTGGAGGGCGGCATGGCAACCCACTCCAGTATTCTTGCCTGGAGAATCCCGTGGACAGAGGAGCTGGCAGGTTATAGTCCACGGGGTTGGAAAGAGTCGGACACGACTGAAGAGACTTAGCACACACGCATGCATGCAGCATGATTTCCTCTACCAGGCATAGAACCCGCATCCTCTGCTATATAAGCAGAGTCTTAACCACTGAACTTCCAGGCAAGTCCCTCATTCACCTACTTTTAAACCCTTTCTTGCTTCTAACTCAGCCAGAGATGATAAAATCTATTTCACTCCGTCCCCTCCCTTTCTTTCTCCAATTCTTTCCCCCTCCATCTTCCCTCCCTGATTCAGCCCCAGATCCACCCAACAGTCTGTAGCACGATAGTCACACAAGGGGCTCACCTCCCTGGAAAATATCCTTGGTCCTGGGTTTAAATGAGAACCAACACAATAGGAGTGTTACTCTATACTGTTGTGTTGGAGGCACACACAATTTGGGTTACATTTAGAACTGGGTAGGATTTTGTGGGCTGGAAGGGAAACCCAGGAGCCAGATCTAACATGTTTCTGTCTTACAGATCTCAAGTATACAATCCATCCTGTGGCTGGGTCAGTCTTTCTTGTAGTGCCAGCTTCGTAGTGAACAGCAGGTAGAAGTACATAGTAGGAAAACCTGGCCAGAGTGAGGGTGTCCTGCAGTAAACATTGAGAGGACCCAAAAGGAATGCTTAGGTAGTCTCAGGTCAGCAAGCTGATAAAGCCTAAACACTCTTCCATGCATCTGGCCAGGAAGCATATTGTCCTACCTATTGTTGGGAGGCTCTGTGTGGAGCCCCAAGGTGGGCAGGGTGAGCCTGAAGTCCACTCCTGGGTAAGTGATGCAAAGAAGGCAGGTAGAGACAATCTTGGACCCTTGGAAGCCTCACCTGGCTGGAGGCTGGATCCTCTACTGGGGCCCAGACATGACCACGGCCACAGCCCAGCCCAGGAGGCTTTAAGAGCCCTAGTTCCAGGACTTCCCTGGTGGTCCTCCTAGTTTGAGACTCCTAGTTTTCCACTGCAAGGAGTGTAGGTTCAATCCTTTGTCAGGGAACTAAGAGCCTACATGCCATGTGGCATGGCCAAAAAAGGAAAAAGAAATAAATGGTTTTTAAAAAGTTCTAGTTCCACCTCATCCATGCAAGTAAAATTATTCTGATAAATATAAGCAATCATGTTTTTTACCTAGATTGATTTGTCCTGAAATCAATACATTAACAATCAAACTCTTTATCTGCTGGGTTTTTTTCCTGGGGATTCCCCAAAATATAAGACTTTGCTTCTCCTATGACTTGTCTTCATACTTATATTTTTACTGTTAGCTTATGAAAGAGTTACAGGCATTTGTCTGAAGCCAATGTTACTGGTAACAATTCTGTTATTGTTACTGATAGTAATAATAATAAGGGCTTGTGTATTAAAAATGCCTACCTTTGGGCCTGATATATCAGAGTCATGAGATAAACAGGAATTGAATCTAAAAAGTTTTTGCAAAGTAAAAGTGGGAAATGATGCAGAAATAAGTCACAACTTCACGAAGATAACAGAAAGAATAATGCACTCCCCGCCTCCCACCCTGGAGTAGGAACTCTTAAAAGCTGAAGGACTGAACTGGCAAAGAGTAACAGGCTGACTTCATAACATCAGGTTTTGTGATATTCATGGAGGGATGTGATTTGACCTGTGGCTTGTTATTTAGGTAGTAGAAAACTATAATGGATTTCTACTCTGTTTTGTGGGATGGGACAATGTAAGTAAATGATCAGTAAAACATGTTTCGATGAAAATTTTAGATGACATCACATAGGCCTCACGTAGGCATAGGCACACACAGAGCACTGTGCCCAATGTAACTGTGATTTTGGAATGTTATTCAATGAATACACACACATACACATCCCTGCTGTGGACAGAGTGTGCTTCACCCCCTTGGGCATGGGTTTGGCCACTTGACTTGCTTTGGTCAAGGGAACGTTAGTGGCTGTTGCCAGGAGAGCCTTGGAAAGTGCCTGAGAAGTCATGCCTGCCCTCCTGCTGAGCTCCCTAAAGAGAATATGCCTCAGGTTGCTATTGGTCCAAAGAGACTGAGAGAGGGATGGTGGTACTGACTTGACCCCAACCATAGCTTGGAGCCATAGCAGCCAACATTTGTCAGCCTGCAGACCTGTGAGCTGACCTACCACAGGCTTATTGTTTTTTTGGCATTGAGTTTGAGGGTAGCTTGTTACATAGCATTATTGTGACAATAGCTGGCAGTTACAATAACCAAAGTCTCATGTTTGGGGGAGGTGTTTTGAATTATATTAAAAGACAAACTAAAAGATAACTATTTAGAAGTTAGCATATATATATATATATATATATATATATATATATATATATATAGACATCTAATTTAAATACGAGAGGTTTTATGAAACGTATTATCTTTTGAAGTCCTCAGACTCTCCAACTGCCTACAGTCTGTGGGCAACCCTAGCTAAACATACAGCCCTCTAATGACCCCAGCAGCCTGGCATTGATGAGGAGCCTGTAATGAAAAAGCAGAATAGTTGCTAAAAGCCCACATGAAGGAGAAACTGGAAAAATATGAAACTCTGAGTTGCATGGGGCCTAAACGCTTAATCTGTTTCACAGAAAGTGAACGTTGTTTTCACATGCATATTTGAAAGAAGGGACAGAGGACCTCAAATTTGGACAATGTGAGGTTCAAGTTTTGGCTCTCCTGGTGGGCTACTTCTTTGTTGTGTCAGACCTCCAGGAGTCACGTTTTGAAGCAGGTGGGTGCCTCAATAATTTAAACAAAACGTTGGCTCTTTCAGCCAAGGAAAATGCAGCTTACCCAGGAACGTCACACTAGTGAGTCTGAACGGGGAGGCGATCAGAGCCCCCAGATCAGAATGTCCTAGGGAAGGCAGGGAGGAGGGGCCCAGCCCCTGGCTTCTTTCCCCTTGGCCATCTGTGTTTGAGAAAAGGAAGTAGGGAAGGACTTCCCAGAAGCTCTGAAAAACGCCTGAAAGCGATTCCAGTTCCTTTTCTTCCAGGCAAGTAAGATAAGCCATTATACCTCCTTTCAGTTTTGTATCAAAATAGATTTTTGCATAATTTATTCCACCAAATTGAGTAAATACATTTGCCATTTATTTTGTCTTTTAAAATTCCTCTTCATATCATTTCACAAACAGAAGGAAAAAGAGAGGTAAAGTTTTGTGGTAAAATTGTTACAGCTTGCCTGAAATGTGAGTCCGCAGCAGTTTCTTTCTTCGTGAAGAGGTAATAATGCCAATTCGATGTCAAAAATAGCATATGAATAGCACATAATACATTTCACTCATATAATAGGATCATTGGTCTTAAAATTTATATCATTATCAGGAGAGCATATGTAATTACTTCTGTAATATTTTTAAGAAATAGAAATAAATTGTGTCATCGAAGTGCTCTCACACAGTAGAAATCTTTCAAGATTATTTTATGATTTTCTTTTTCCTTACCAAACGAATACCCATCAATCTCTTGCTAAGTCTTGACACATTAAATTGTAAAACTCAAAATTTGAATCTTTATAAAATTATCTGTTGCAGAGCAGAATGTTCTAGTCTTTAGTTCTCAAAAAAAAGTTTCCTTGAAATCAACACGATTCAACAATTAAATATTAAAATATCCATACCATCATGCACATGACTATTTTTTTTAACAATTGTCCTTTTCATGACTCAAGAAGAGCTTGCATTTATTGCAAACTTTCGCCATTTTTTCCCCCTTAACAAGTATAGAAAATAGGGGACAAAAGCAAGATAAAAGGTTTTATTTTCGACCGTTTCATTTAGTATAATTTCAACTTGCAAATTACAGGAACATAAATGAATATCCTACTTGTGTGTTAAAAGTACTTGACTACTTTGTGGGATGTTGTGTGTCCATTCTTTGCTAAATTATCTTGGTCGTCGTTGCTAGGTAACACCGCTGGCTTCCCACAGCTGAAAAAAAATGAGAGGGTTGGAGGGAGCAATTCAGCATTATTAGCATTTGACTAATAAGGTTATTGATTTTTTTTTTTTAAGCTATGTATCTTAGCAATTTGCGCCCTTTTCTAGGGAACGTCATTGTCTATGGGAACTCAATTGACACATACACCACTGTGGAGACCCTCTTGAACCTGGGGGTCAGGGGCTCCTGCATCCACCTGGTACAGCACCCACCCACGTCCATCATCACCTGCATCAATGACTGTGCGGTGGAGGGCGCGATAGAGGATGCACTCCAGGCTGCGGGGGTGAATGTGTACCGGGACGCACTGCTGGCTCAGTGGAACAACGGGCTGTACCCGGACCCCATCCACACTGCCAGCTTCACCACGCCCACCAAGCCCTTCCGGCTCCCCTGCTCCGTAAGTAGGTCCCCAGAACCTCACTCACTATCTTGGGAGAGCTACCAGCTTTGGGGGACTTGGGGTGTGAAAGGTGGTGGGTGATGAATTTATAGTCACAGTTTCCCTGTCACCCCTCTCCAGCCCCTGCAAACTTTCAGAGTTTCTGTTTCTACGTAATGAGCTGCCCAACCCAGTGACCTAAACCAATAGCAGTCATTCCTGAGTCTCTCTTGGGGTCCCGGAGTGGGACCCAGCTCATCAGGCAGGAATCCCTAGAGGTCTTTCCTGAGGATGACGGGGGACTGAGTGGGGCTGGAGCCATCTAGAAGGTATGTCCACCCGCTTGTGCGGCTGCTGGTGTCAGATCAGGCTCAGGTGAGATGCTGACCAGAACAATCACAGATGGCCCCTCCATGAGACTGAGCTTCTCCTCAGCATGGTGACTGGTTCCAAAAGCACTGGGACAGAGACAAAGAGGGATCAAGAGAGACGGAGAGAGACAGAGAGAGACCAAGAGAGAGACAGAGATAGAGAGAAACAGAAAGATAGAGCCAGAGAGAAACAGAGATAGAGACAGAGAGAGACAGAGCCAGAGAGCCAGAGATAGAGACAGACAGAGAGTTGATAGAGACAGCGACAGCATCCCTTCTTCCATGACCTAGCCTCATACATCAAGCAGCATCCTTCCACCACATTCTGAGTCCTGGAGTCAGGTCACCAAGGCAGCCCACATGCAAAAGAAGGGGAACTGGACCCCCCTTCTATTTGTGGATGGAGTGTCAGGATTTGAGGACTGCCAGCTCCCATACTTAAGCCACCTGATGCGAAGAGCTGACTCATTAGAAAAGACCCTGATGCTGGGAAGGATTGAAGGCAGGAGGAGAAGGGGACGACAGAGGATGAGATGGTTGGATGGCATCACCGACTCGATGGACATGAGTTTGAGCAAACTCCAGGGAAGCCTGGCGTGCTGCAGTCCATGTGGTTGCAAAGAGTCGGACACGACTGAGCGACTGAACAACAACAAGCCCCACTGGGAGCAAGTCCCAGGTGCCGTGCTACCTCTTGCAGTGCATTCTGTCCCCTCCTCACTACAGCTCTGTCACAGGAAGCACCCCCACTTTACAGACAGAATATGGTGACTCCCCATCAGCTTAAGATCTAACCCAGGCTAACAGGGCCTCAAAGTGTATGCTGTGGTGACCTCCTAAGATTCTGGAAAAAGCTACAGTGGGTCTCTCCCTGTGGAACAGGGACTTAGAACAGCTCAGCTCACAGCCTGTTCAGGAGACGAGCAGAGCCCAGGAGGAAGAGGGGAAGGGGCCAGTCGATGTGCCAGAGAACCAGGAGACCCCTCAGGGAGGGGGCTGCAGTCAGTGTGAGGGCTGGAGTTATGGGGGTCAAGGGTGTGTCGGGGTTTGGGATGAAGGATGCCGGCAGCCTCTGGTGGGCAGACCACCAGAGGGAGGCCCATGGGGGCTCATGGGGGTCCATCACCTGGCAGTATGGGCCAGTCAGCCTAAGCCAGGGCTTCTCGCCCCAATACTCTTACAGGTGGGTGCCGTGACCCTCGTCCCCCAGAACCTAAACAGGAGGAGCTCAAGGCAGACCACGTGCCAGAGGAGCTTCCCTACCACCTCTCATTTCATTCTGATAACCCTGGGGATTCTGCATTCTGCTCCTCAAGAACATTCATTCCTTCCTTCACTCTGCAGAGATTTACTGGACACCTACTAGGTCTCAAGCTCGGTCCTAACTGTGAGGTATATAGCAGTGAAAAAGAAAAAGTTCATAGTATTTTAATAGAAAAGTGACACCATCTACCTATGTATGTCACAATACCTATTTAAGAAAGGAAAAATCAAGATCTCATTGAAAGTTTCCTCCCAAAATGATGATCCTGGAAGAGGTGTGCCAAGTGTACCCTGGGGGAATTCTAGGGGTGAGTACACACACTGCCTAGGGAGCACAGGTACAAGAAAACCTTCCCCAAGTATCTGACTGAATACAGGGTCAGTAGCAGCCCCCACCAGCCTTCACTCTCCTATTAGGTCAGAACTAGAATCAAGGTAAAGACACCTTGCAGATATTCTCAATCACCTTGGTCCAGCGTGCCTTCCTGCCCAGACTTCCCCCTAAAGTAATGAGGCAGACCGTGGCCCACTCTCCTCGGGTCCTGTCTCCTGCTCCCCCGCTGCTCTGCTCTGCACCACGAGCAGTGACCTCTGCAGGGGACCCTCCAGCTGTGTTTCTCCCCACCCCACCCCACCCCACAACTCTCATCTGTGTTTGGCCAACAGTAGGTACCAGCTGGAGATTCCCAGTTGGCACTAGTGGTAAAGAACCTACATACCAATGCAGGAGATGTAAAAGATGTGGGTTCTATCCCTGGGATGGGAAAATCCCCCGGGGGAGGGCACGGCAACCCACTCCAGTCTTCTTGCCTGGAGAATCCCATGGACAGAGGAGCCTGGCGGGCTACGCTCCATGGGGTCACAAAGAGTCAGACACGACTGAGTGACTTAGCATAGCACAGGTACCGGCTGGGGATTAGAAGCCTAAAGAAGATGAGAGATCAGGATATTTATCCTTCCAATCATCAGCTTTGAGTAGCGCCTCTGTCAGGGCACTAGGAGACTTTTGACAAAAGTGAAAATGAGTCACTCAATCGTGTCTGACTCTATGCAACCCTTGGACCATAGCCCTCCAGGCTCTTCTGTCCATGGGGTTTTCCAGGGAAGAATACTGGAGTCGGTTGCTATTCCTTTCTCCAAGACTTTGATGGGGACAAGTATATTCACATCTCCACTGTGGTTGTGGGGTCATGGTTTGAATTATGTCCCCTGGAGAGTTATGGTCCTAAGCCTTAGGACCTGAACGTGACCTTACTTGGAAATAGGATCTTAGCGGTTGCTGTCAAGCAAAGTGAAGGTCATTCTGGATTGGGGTGGGTCCTAAGTCTGGTGATTGGTGCCCTTATATCGAGAGAAAGATGTGATGGCAGAGAGGAAGCCCACAGGAAGAAGCCCGTGTGCTGACAGAAGTAGAGACGGAGTGATGGCAGCCACCATCAGATCCTGAATAGCACAAATGGGCAGCAACCGCCAGAAACGAAGATGAGGCGAAGACCTGTCTAAAGTTCTCTGCCTAGCTAGACGTTTGTCAATTGTATTGATTTTTTTTCCCCAAAGCACCAGCTTTTGAGTTTGTTAATTGTCTCTGTTGTCTGTCAGTTTTCTCTCTCATTGATTTCTGCTCTTAACAATTATTTTCTTTTTTTTCTGCTTGCTTTGGCTTTACCATGCCTTTCTTTTCCTAGTTCCTTAAGGTAGAACCTTAGGGCATTATTTATAGAGGCATTTAAAGCAGATGTTTCTTCTAATACTCCATATTTTCAGCCAAGATGTAATATTCAGTTGGCCTTATAGGAGCACACGAATTGTGTTTGAGAGGTTTGAGAGATCCATGACTCAGAACTTGTGTTCCCGGGGACAGTACTGGATTTGCTGTTCCAGCAATCGGTCCATTCCACTAACTCCTGTGTCTCCAACGTAACCATGTTCTGAATGCCTAGACCAAAACGGTGTAAAATAACACGATTTCAGTAGAAGTGCTGGTAATCTTCCAAACCCAGGAAAACAAGGGCTAGTATATTTAATATGCCCCTTAATAAAAAGTGGAGGCTTCCCTAGTGGCCCAGATGGTAAAAGCCTCTGCCTGCAATGCCGGAGACCCAGGTTCGATCCCTGGGTTGGGAAGATCCCCTGGAGAAAGGAATAACTACCCACTCCAGTATTCTTGCCTGGGAAATTCCATGGATGGAGGAGCCTGGTGGGCTACAGCCCATGGGGTTGCAAAGAGTCAGACACAACTGAGTGACTTCACTTCCACTTTAATAAAAGGAAGGTTTAACTAGGAGATAAACTGAGTAGGTAGAAGAACTTTGAGGGGGTGTTGAAGGATAATTCTGAGCATTAATGGTCCTGTTTTGCACGTACAATTTCAATTCAGATATCTCTCCCTATTTCCCTATGGATGAGAAGTCTGTTTCTGTATAGATGGGAAAGGAGTAGAGGCAAAAAAGAAAAGAGGAGTAGAGAGATTCAGAGTGAGGGACTCAGAGAAATATATTTGCGTGTGGTCACTGAGTAAGGTTAAAAACAGAAAGAATTTTATAACAGATTAGAGAGAAAGAAGCTACCTAAATGGGAGTAATTGGGAGAGGATTAGATATCCAAGTGAGCAGAGACAGGGAAAGGGGAAGAGTCCTTGCTGATTCCCTCAGGAAGAAGAAAGGATATCACAGGGATGGTGGACTCGAGCCAAGTGCTGTCCAGTAGAACTTCCTGTGATGGTAGAAATGGTCCATACTTGAGTGGTCCGATATGGCAGCCGCTGCCACCTGTAGCCTTTGGGCGTTTGAAATAGGCCACAACTGAAGGTCTAGATTTTAAAGTTTACTTACTTTTAATTAATTTAGGTTTATTTACTTTAAAAATATTTATTTATTTGGCTGTGCCAGGTCTAATTTGCAGCTTGTGGGATCTTTAGTTGTGGCATACAGGATCTAGTTCCCTGACCAAGGATCAAACCAGGGCTGCCAGCAATGGGAGCTCAGGGTCTTAGCCATTGGACCACTAATGAAAGTGAAAGTGTTAGTTGCTCAGTCATGTCTGACTCTTTGTGACCCCATGGACTGTAGCCTGCCAGGCTCCTTTGTCCATGGAATTTTCCAGGCAAGAATACTGGAATGGGTTGCCATTCCCTTCTCCCGGGGATCTCCCCTACCCAGGGATCAAATCTGGATCTCCCACATTGCAGGCAGATCCTTTACCAGCTGAGCCATCAGGGAAACCGGACCACTAGGGAAATACCTAATTAATTTTGATTTAAGTGTATATAGTCACCTGTAATTAGTGGCTGTTGCAGGCTCATTCCTGGCACACTTCTCATTCACACACCATTCTTGGGTGGAGAAGGGATGTGGAATGGCTCTGCTTATTTAACGTCTGTGCAGAGTACATCATGTGACATGCCGGGCTGGATGAATCACAAACTGGAATCAAGATTGCCAGGAGAAATATCAACAGCCTCAGATATGTAGATGATACCACTCTAATGGCAGAAAGTAAAGAGGAACTAAAGGGCCTCTTGAGGAGAGTGAAAGAGGAGAGTGAAAAAGCTAGCTTGAAACTCAACATTAAAAAAAAAACAACAACCTAAGATTCATGGCAAATAGAAGGGGGAAAAGTGGAAGCAGTGACAGATTTTCTTTTCTTGGGCTCCAAAATCACTGCAGATGGTGACTGCAGCCATGAAATTAAAAGACACTTGCTCCTTGGAAGAAGAGCTATGACAGACCTAGATAGTGTATTAAAAAGCAGAAGCATCACTTTGCCTACAAACATCCATATAGTTAAAGCTATGGTTTTTCCAGCAGTCATGTATGGATTTGAGGGTTAGACCATAAAGAAAGCTGAGTGCTGAAGAATTGATGCTTTTGAATTGTGGTGCTGGAGACTCTTAAGAGTTCCTTGGACTGCAAGGAGATCAAACCAGTCCATCTTAAAGGAAATTAACCCTGAATATTCATTGGAAGGACTGATGCTGAAGCTGAAGTTCCAATACTTTGGCCACCTGATGCAAAAAGCCAACTCATTGGAAAAGACCCTGATGCTGGGAAAGAGCAAGAGAAGGGGGCAACAGAGGATGAGGTGGTTAGATAGCATCACTGGATCAATGGACATAAATTTGAGCAAAGTCTGGGAGATGGTAAGGGACAGGGGAGCCTGGCGTGCTGCAGTCCATGGGGTTGCAAACAGTGGGACATGACTTAGTGACTGAATAGCAACAACTAAGATAAAAATGAGTCAATTTAGCTACTTCCACAACAACTGAAGCCCTAAAAACAAACAACTTATACTGGCTTCCCTGGTAGCTCAGCTGGTAAAGAATCCACCTGCGATGCAGGAGACCCTGGTTTGATTCCTGGGTCAGGAAGATCCCCTGGAAAAGGAAATGGCTACCCACTCCAGTATTCTGGCCTGGAGAATTGCATGGACTGTCCAAGGGGTCACAAAGAGCTGGACACGACTAAGTGACTTTAACTTTCACTAGATGCTTTAATGACTTAACATCAATATGGAAGATGATTTCCAGATGAGTATGAGAAAGTATTAAAATTTGGGCAGAGAATATGGGGGTGGGGCATGAAGGTACCCTGTATATTTTCACTGAATCAGTACCTGCCCTCCCAGGGCAGGAGCTACAGGGCAGGAGCCCAGACCTGGAGAGTATGGAGTCAGATTGGGTATCCTGCAAGGACAGACTTTCTGGGCTTAAAGGGCCAGGAATGGAACAGTCTGAAGACTCAAGAGTGGACAAGGTGACCCCAAGAAGGAACCTGGAGAGACATAAGTGTCAGACACCAGAGAGGGAAATGGAAGGAGGCTGAGAAGGAGCAATTTAGAGTGTCCTGGAATGAGGGGCAAGTGGTGTCTATGAACATAAACCTCATTACCAGGGAGAATGTGCTCTCGTGGGAGATATTCCACCATTCGGCATCCACTGCTGGATATCTAGATTAGCAATTAAAAAAAAAAGAGTGACATTGAGTGATCTTAATTTGTTCTTCATCCCAAAGATACACACACCATTAGGACATACTCTTAGTAGATTTAGGTTTTCTAGTGTGCCCCAAATAATAAAATGGAGATGATTCAACCTCTTGGGAAGGTACAGTGAAGAATGATAACTAGGGATAATGTGTCTGTTCACTTTGTAGATGTTCTTCAGCTTCCTCGAGAAGAACGTGGATTATGAAATGTTCAAAGCCTTAAATGATGCATGCCTGGTCTACGACGGCCGACTTGTGATCGACAGCTACTTCCACACCAACGACATAGCCATCAGAGCTGCCGGCCCCCTCACCAAGTTCTCCAATAGATACTACTCGAACGAGTGGACTCACAGCAACTTCAATTCCAAAGAGATTGGCTTCCAGCTGGCGGCAGCAATGCTCAAGCTCTTCGATCCGACTCTGGAGCCTGTAACTGAACCACCAGCTGACCTTGACCGACTCATCCCCATGTACAAGGGAGCCAAGATCAAAGGTGTGTAGCGGGCCACCCTCATCACACTGCTGCAGCCGCTGGTTGGATCTGGACCAGCCAGCCCCATTTCCCATAGGCTTGATGAGGAGGCTCTGCTGTGCATCAGTGGCTTTGCAAAGAGATGCCAGGAGGGGGGCTGTCTTTCATGTTTAACTGTTTATGATGGACCTGATTCTACCATGTCAGAACTGTGATGGTCGCTCTGTGTATAAGGCCACTGAGACTAGGGGATGGTCAATAACTTGCCCAGGGGCTCCTCACCGCTGGTGTGTGGTGTGATGCCCTGATATCTTGCCAAACTTTTATTCTCACTGAAAGTTGAGAGATCAGGAGAGCTTCCAAGCCTTCCACGCTTAAGTCTGCTATCTGAAATAATAAGTGCTACTCTTAGCAGCTGTAAAATGGGTCCACTTTAATCCCCTCTGCTTTATTGGCTCCTAAGGAGGTCATCACATGAGTAACACAGAATTTCCTTATATTTGGGAGATGGACCTTCTGTCAGAAAAATGCATGTACTTATAGAATTGTGTATATGTACTTCCAGAGAGTTGATGGGCCAACCCCCATAATCATCCATGGACTCCTGGGGGGAGGATCTGTGAACCCTAATCCAGTAGATAGGACATCAGTCTAAAGGGGCAGAAGCCCAACATCCCAGTCTTCGTGTTTATCTGCCCAGCGAGAGGTCATGATCTCCTCCTCACTCTGGACAAGACCTTAGGGAGGGCAGTGGCCGTGGAAAAGGACAAGTCCTGGATGTCAGAGGCTGCTCAGAATGGGACCTGGCTTGGGCTTCTGGGGCCAGCTAGAAATAGTAACCATTTCATAATTCACGTTTTCTAAAGCCTTGAACAAGGACTTTGTTGACTTTCCTTATAACATTTACTTTTTTTTAGTATATTGGTTACACAGTGGAGGAGGACGGAGAAAGGGAACATCTTGGCCACGTTTACAAAGTCTTGGTTGGCCTTGGTAGGTGGGGATTAGAGAGCCATGAGTTATGGGAAGTCAGGATGCACAGGGTCAGCCTGGACGTCTTAGAGCATTGGTGTCTGTATTGGGTGCTATTATGGCACATTCACATTGGTTGTATTAAATGTTATCAACCCCAGGGTGTTCCTTGCTAACAGAGGCACTTTGGTGGGAAAGTTTGAGTAGCACACGCCACAGCAGGTGTCTCTGGTGGTCTTGTGGTGTACATGTAAGCCCTGCTACCCATTTGTTCACCCAGCTGAAATAAAATGTCTAAAACTGGCCTTTTCCACTAGGAGGCATCCTCCCGGGGACTTACCATTACCTGCATGTCTCCAAGCCCGCCATCCCAACCCCTTTGGAGGTACAGAGGGCCCAGTCTGATTTTGTAAGTATTTTTCCTGAATTTCATTTTACTTTCAAATATAGCACTTTGTTTCTGGGGGTAGGGGGTAAAATTCTTAATTCAGAGTTTTTAGTGTCATGTATTGGTTCTTGCATCAGAAAGCCATGGGTCAGCTGGCCCCTGAAGTGGCCCCTACTCATTCCTGCCCCTTGGTATCCATGTCCATGAATGGTCCCCACCCACATTGACCAGCGCTGACGTGTGCAGCCAGCAGGATATTGCATAAATAATAGCACGTGCCTTCCGAGGCCAGGTCCTGAAAGATCCTACAGCTTCCAACTTGCACCCTCCTGGGTCACTGCTACCATATCATCAGGTCACCCGGTTGGCCCTTTGGTGGGGTCTGCATGGAAAGGGATTGAGGATTCCTGCCCCCGACATTCCACAATTTGCTCCTCCACAGATGTAAGGAGCCATCTCTGTGAGTGGTCCTCCAGCCCCAGTCCAACCTTCAGATGATGCAGCCCTGGCCAATATCTTGACCACAAATTTTGCAGGAGACCATGAGCCAGAATCCCCTAGCTAAGCTAGTCCCAACTTCTGATTCCCAAAGACTGAGGTTGTAAAAGTTGATTGTCATTTTAAGCCATTTATTTTTTAGAGCAGTTTTAGGTTCACAGCAAAATTGAGAAAAGGGTACAGAGATTTCCCATATGTCCCCTGAGCCTCTCATGCATAGCTGCCCCTGTTATCAACATCCCCACCGCAGGGTATGTTTGTTACAACTGATGAACCAACATTGGTGCATCATCAGCAGAAGCCCACAATTTACATGATGATTCACTCTTGGTATTGTACATGCCGTGGGTTTGGACAAATGTATGATGACACTTGTCCACCATAGTGGTGTTATACAGACCAGGGTCCCTACCCAAAAAATCCCTTCTGTTCCACCTGTTATTCCCTCCCTCCCTCCCCTGCAACTCCTGGCAACCAGTGACCTTTTTTTTTTTTTTTTTACTGTCTCCATAGTTTTGCCTCTTTAAGAATATCATAGAGTGGGAATCATTTCAGTCTGTCACCTTTTCAAATCAGCTTCTTTCACTTAACAATTTGTGTGTAAGTTTCCTCCATGTCTTTTCATGGCTTGAGAGTCCATTTCTTTTTAGCCCTGAATAATATATATATATATATATATATACACACACACACACACATATATATATATATTCTGCTGTCTGTATGCACCACCAGTTTATGTATCCAACTACCTCCTGAAGGAAGTTAAGCCACAAAGTTTTGAAGCAGCCTGTGATGTATCCATCGATGATTAAAATTATTGATGTCACCTCTGTGGTGACAACAGGCAAACTGCTGAGGGTCTGATGTCTGTCCAGACCCCCTGGTACTCCTGCTCCTCTGAATGATGCTGGAAAGACCGTAGAGGTGAAGCAGAAGCTGCGTGTGCTTGGGGATTGCAGGGGTGTGTGTTCCCCTGGCTTCAAGGTAACTAGAAAGGAAGAAAGGACACAGGGTGGATGGTCAGTTGGTGAGCTCCCCAGGTAAGATTATCTAACAGTTGGTCCCAGAGTGGTGTTTGTTGTTAACTGAGGGCTTCCTTCCTGGTGTATCATGTTTGTTTTTTCATCAGTGAGGCAATCACTGGAGGTTGCCTGCTTCCATTCCCATTTTCACATCCTGGATTATTTTTTTTTTTTGAAGGTTAACAATCTAACTTAAAATAAGCACATTTCCCACATTTCCTTGAGAATGAGGTCAGCCACATGGCAGGTCCTGGCCAGTGAGATGTAGTAGAAACTGATGGAAAATTCCATCAGGAGAGCAGACTCCAGACTTCCCAGGCTTTTGGCCCCTCTTTGGGAAGTCAGAATCTCAGTGTTCCAGTCTTACCATGGCCTTTGGACAAGTTATAAACTCCTCTGCTTTTCTGGGATCATTAGGGATCATATATAAAGTAACACTCCCTTCAGGGAATAAAACAGGTGCCCCATCAGTGGTGGATGTTGTTAATCATAGTTCCAGATAAGTACTGAGACCTGGTTCTGCTGAGGAAAGGTCAGATGCCATGTGTTTAAAACTTATTTCCCTTGGACCTTTCCAAGATTCTTTCAGGCATGTCCCATATCCATGGTCTGATGCAAAATGTTCTTAAAGTAAGGACCATAGTCAATGGCCTCCAGTCTCTATTGCTCTGTAACAAAGCTTAGCAACATGAAGCAGCCCTTGGACTGTGCTCAGATTCTGTGGGTTAGGAATTTGGACAGGACACAGTGGGAGCAGCTTGTCTCTGCTCATCTGGGAAGACTTAGTAGACTAGGGGTAGCCCAATGATTGGGTCCTCTGACCGAAGGCTTGTCACTGACCTGGGCTGGCACAGCTCAGCCACAGAGATTGCTGGCCAGATCATCACACCTGGGCTGCCCATGTCACCTGGGCTTCCCCACAGCCTGGCAGCCTCTGAGTGGTGAGACTGCCTGTATGGAAGCTCAGGACTCCAAGTGCAAGGGTCCCCATCAGCCAGCTGGACACTGCACTGCCTTTTATGACTCAGCCTTGAAAGTCAAATAGCAGTCACTACCCGCACATCCTCTATTGGAGCAGTCACAGCCCAGTGGGATTCAAGGAGAAAGGACAGAGAGTTCATCTCTCAATGGGAAGATAGTCAAGGTCAAGTGTAGAAGAGCATGTGGCATGGGGTACCATTGGGGCCATCTTTGGAAAGTATAGTTTGCCACCGATGATATAAACAGGATGCAACTCGGATGATGAGTTTGGAGTGTGACCAACGGACACTTTGGTCTTTGTAGATAAATACCTGGAACTGAGTAGTTTCAAAAACTAGGAAATACTGGACTTGATTTTGGACAGAACCAGATTCTTCAAGGACGGTGTGTGATTTCTGACATGCAGTATCATTTGTTTATGAACCACAGCTCTCTCTGGGAATAAAGTCAGAGGACACGCCAAAGGAAGTTTTAGTTAATGACAGTTTTAATAAGACTAGAACTTAAATAGCTTCTTTGGCTGGTACTGTGACAGTATTTGAGCAGGAACCCTGACTGTAATTAACCGTTTTGCCAGGCGGGCCTCCTTTTTAATTAGTACAGAAGATCTAAACAGATTTTTCCCCCATTTTATTCACCAAGAAAAAAAATGTAGGACGGTTCCATGGCAATCTTTTGGGGTTGGAATTAATTTGATTAAGTAAAATTGTTGCCAAAATGGTCAGGCAGTTGCCTAAATATCACCAGTGGGTGGAGAATGGAACCCTTAGAGCAGTATTTCACTAGAGAAACTAAATTACTGTTCTCACAACGATTGTAGTACAGATGAACCTCATCAGACTTGTATAACACTCTCTCCTCGGGATATTTAAGTAAGAGATGGTTGAGTAATTCACTCGGTAGCCCAACAAAAGGAAGAAAGGGGTCCCCAAGTCGTCTACATAATAAACTGATCTACAGATTCCAGTCCACATGCTTTGTTGGCTTATCCTCCATGGAATAAAGAAATTTGTCACAACAAACCCTGCCTTGGATACCACTAAATTTAAAACTATGTGTTCACCGTGGGGGCTGAAACCTGGGTTTCTAGCACACCATGTCTGATTACCCCTGGGTCTTCCACTTGGCATGAATTCCAGAAGCGTGTTCCAATCTTTGTCAAAATCATAAAGGAGCTCAAAAGAATAATTATATTCAGGAAAAAATGGGAGACAAAAAAAAAAAAACACCCGCATCAGAACCAGTTACTCTGTCAAAATTTTAAATTCAAGACCTGAATATCCAAACAATTAACTCATGTATTTAAAGGAAGAAACTCACCACATCGCCACGAATTGGAAAGTGTGCAAAACCATCACTGTTACCCCAGAATCCCTCATGGGGCGGCCGGGCTGGAAGCTGCCTGAAGTCCTCATTTTAGGATAAGCAGAAAGTCTTCTGGACTTCACTGGATTTTCCCATCTGCTGTGACTAGAAACGACCTAAGAAATTTAGATCATTCTGCCCAGCCCATGGGGTAACTTGTATCTGAGAAACCCATCTGTAGGCGACTTGTCTTTCATGTCAATGCAAACTGTTTCCATGCCACAGTCCCAGGATGGCCCCCTAGTTATGTGATCACAATGCCAAGTCTCATTAACAATAGTCATGGTCACTTCCAGAGTTAAGCTGAGCTGTCTCTGCACCACTGGGCCTTTCCTTCCTCCACGCAGCTGCTCTCTGAGCTCTTTAAGGGCTGAGACACACAGAGGTAACCCACAGATTGTAATTCGACTTTTAAATAAAAAAAAAATAAGGACTTCCCTGATGGCCCAAGTGGTGAAGAATCTGCCTGCCAATGCAGGGGACAAGGGATTGATTCCTGGTTTGGGAAGCTTCCACATGCCTTGGGGGCAACTGAGCCCATAAGCAAGTACTGAACCTGCTCTCTAGGGCCTGTGCGCGGCCATAAGAGAAGCCACTGCAATGAGAAGCCTGCGCACCGCAATGGGGAGTGGCCCCGGCGCTCACCGCACCTAGAGACACCTGAGCAGCAGTGAAGACCCAGCACAGCCAGAAGTCAAATAAAGGAATAAAAATTATTTAAAAAATAAGACCAACTCACCTCACCCCCCAAATAAGTAGACCCACAATGATGCTGACGACTCATTAGCCCTCCTGAATGGGATGACCTCAGAGGGAGGGCCCATGATGCTCGGATTCTCCCCCAGCAACCTGCCAGGACCCCACGGAAACGTGGCGAGACACCACCCATGGAGTCACCGTGGACCTCGCTCTGAGGTGCTCCGTATCCCCCAAATCAGCCCCCAAATACTGGTGCTTGTGAGCCATTGTGAGAGTGGGATATTCAGTGAAAGTCTTCGCTGAGCCCAAAATATTAGTAGCCATGTGAGTGGATCTCAAGACGTACCCCTTGGATGCCCAAGTGCTTTTCTGTAATCACTCAGCGTAAATAAGTTTCAAAGATGAAGAGGAGGGTCAAAGGCCTTGTGGGATCCACTCTCCACTGAGCCCTGGGGAAACCTGGCACCAAAACTATTGCAAGTTATGCCCAGTGCCCCCTCTCCCAGGACCCCAGTCACCCTACTTGCGAGGTCAGAGGGAAGCCCCTCCCCCAGCTGCTCATGCACTTCACCAAGGCACCCCTGACTGCAAAGGGGCCTCCAGGGGTCAACTTTACTTGTTGGCTCATCATAGCAAAGCTATTTCTGAATTAAATACACACGGAGCTAGAGCATGATGAACGTTCCTGTTATGTGCATCTCTAAGGATAAACACAAGACTTAAAAGACTATTTGAGTTTGGTACCAGCAGCTTTAGTCTTAGCAGCGCCCCCCCCATTAACATTTTGTTAAAATGTTGACACAAAAGCAAATAAATGATCCCATGTGTTTTAATGAAAATAGAATTAATCTGTGCAAGTTATAAAAATTACAAATTGTTATACTGTACTTCTGCAGTATAAAATGTACTGGAAACATATTTCCCTGTTATGAAATACAGTTTACCAATAATTTCTATTGGATACACTGTATCCCGTTGTGCAGATGTACCATTGTTTTGTTAGATAACACCTCACTGTGTGTTTTTTTCAGCTTTTTGCTATGGAGATAGATTTCCTTTCTGTATCCTCCGTCTCTATGGTGATGGACTTTGTGCACCTCGCTTGGGGTGCCATCCTCCACCCTTTCCTAAACTGTGTTTGTTCTGTCCCCTGCTGTTACGCACATCTTTGGGGCTGGGCCAGGACTTATCTGTCAACCCTCCCTTTCTCACCTTGTGCCTTTATGATTGACTGGTTCCTCCTCAGAGCTTAGCCACATGATACCCAAACGCCCACCAGTTGCTTCGATTTACTTAAAAATCCAGGTAAACCATGTGTTCTTGTTTAGACAGTGTCTCCAGGGGATGTCCAGGACTCAGTCAATGTTTGGGATCGATGCAGTTCACCTTGTGGTGGATTTCTAAATGCCACACTCAAGTTCAGGGCAAAAGCTTAAATCAATATGCTCTCAGGAGAGATTTACTGAACATTACTGTGTCCTGGGTTCAGAGTCCAGGGCCAAAGTTCAGGTTCGACCACCACCAGCCAAACCCAGGTTTGTCCACAGAGGTTCTGCTCATTGCAGGAGCCAGTGGGAAGCAGGTCTCCAGCTGTTTGGTCGGTGGCCATCAGGGGCTGAAATAGAAAAAGTAGTCGTGACTGGAGCAGAGAGGCATCTTTCCTCATCACTTGGGTTCACATGGTGGTTCCAGTCAGTTTCTAGAAGACATAAAGCCATGAACCTCCACCTCTCCTAATTTACAAGCTAACAAGTAGCCCACACATTGTGTGTGTGTTTATTTCCCATGAGCTTGAACCTTCTTCCTGGAAACAGACCCTACCAGTCAAACCTCCCCAAACCTAACTGTCAGATATTTGCCTTTACCTTGCTTCCTTTGTTCAAGTAAAATTTTAAAAACTGTCATTCCTTTTGACCACCTTTGCCTAGGAGTTTTTCTCAAAGTGGTACTGTGAAAAATTAAGAAAGTTAACAGTCTTAGGACAACTCACAGGAGAGAAAAGACCCAGTTCCACGTACCAGCTGAGTGAGGTATTGAAGAATGGAGAATTGGTCATAACCTATCAACAAATTTGGAAATGTGGAGTGATGTAGTTACAGTGTGAAATATCCCGAGAAACTTTTAGTCATTAAGTCCATATGCGTGGTTTCTGACATGCACTTACCTTCAGTTGAGCTTGGTCAATACCTACCACTGTGATTTGCAGCAAGCAATAACATATACCCTGTTATATTTGAAAAATAAATTGCTGTGATAAAGTTGCCAAAGTCCAGACATGTTTCTAATGGGGTTTTTCTGATGCCCGCCCCCACCAGGGTTCAGAAATAGTAACGGGTAATGTGAAGAATGGGAATTACTTCCGTATCCACATCAACAAGTACAGGATGGTGGAAACCATCACATGCCTTTCCAAAGTGCCTTTCCCGGCCTCCAACTACATTCGCTTGTTTGGTCAGCATGAGCAAGCCCTCAACAACCTGTGTGCTCGGTATGAGGATGGGCTGGTCCCAGATCTCTACAGGTAAGCTGGGCATTGCCCTCTCCTGAATGGAAATGCAGACACAGGCAGTCGGTGTCTTGTGAATGAGAGAGGTATTTTGTGATGCGCCAGCAAGTTGGTGGGAACCCCTGGGAGAGCTATGCTGTGCTTAGTTGCTCAGTCGTGTCCAACTCTTTGTGACACTATGGACTATAGCCCACCAGGCTCCTCTGTCCCTGCGGATTCTCCAGGTAAGAATACTCAAGTGGTTGCCATGCCCTCCTCCAGGGGATCTTCCCAATCCAGGGATCGAACCCAGGTCTCCTGCATTGCAGACGGATTTTTTTTACCATCTGAGCCACCAGAGATACCCTGGGAGAAGCTAGAGCTTCTCAACACTGAAGGGTGTGCGGCCACCAGCATCAGCCAGAGAATGGAGAAGCCCACAGAGGAGAAGAGCATGGACTCTTGGTGTGTCCACATGTGGCCCTGTGGCCACGTGCAGGCTGGGTCCCAGACATATCCCTGCACGGCTTCCACGCCACAGATGATGTTCAAGTCTCTCTTGAGACACAGGCTGCTAAGAGTAGTGATCAGAAATGTAAGAAGTCAATTTGGAGGCAGGATGTGGAGGCACCTGGTCCTGGTGGGAATCTCACCACCGCAGGCAGGGTGTCTGTGACTCCAGCCACCTGCTTAGGGCACATCCTCTAACAGAGGAGGGCGACCATTTGCCTAAGGCGTTGAATTCTGTTCTGGCAGGTTACTCAGACTGGGTGGTCTAGATCCCAGTCTTTTCAACCCAAAGAACTTATGCCCTGAATTTTAGAGTAGAATTTTAGAGTAGAACTCTCAATCTGCTGCTTAGAAAGGTTAGGAGAATTTCCCTCTGTCCACAAAACAAGATGACAACAAACAGAGATGTAGAATTCCAGAGTCCTCAGTACCCATGGGGGAGTCTGAAACATCAGAAGCAACCCCTCTTCCCTCTTATAAGAATGTTTTTAAATTGTAGAATACATCAGAGAAACAAACAAACAAAAAGTATGTAAAGCATGTGTGTACTTTAAAGGATAATAACCTTACTTAGAGGCTTCTCAGGTGGCACTAGTGGTAAAGAACCTACCTGCCAGTGCAGGAGATGTAAGAGATGTGGGTTCGATCCCTGGGCCAGGAAGATCCTCTGGAGGAGGGCATGGCAACCCACTCCAGTATTCTTGCCTGGAGAATCCCATGGACAGAGGAGCCTGGCAGGTTACAGTTCGTAGTGTCACAAAGAGTCGGACACAACTGAGTGACTTAGCACGCATGCACACATGCAACCTTACTTCAAAGCACCAGTCTGATCACACCCACCTCCATCTCCTTGGTGGTCACCACTGTCCTGTGATTTGAGTTAATCATTCCCTTTCTTTCTTGGAAAGCAGGGATCACCCAGCTTTCCCTATAAAGGTCAGGGTGGGAAATACTTTCGGCTTCAGGGGCCACGTGACTTCTGTTCCAAGAACTCAAGTCGGCTGCCATGCCGTGAAATCCACCACAGACTGTCCGTAAACCAGTGAACATGGCTGTGTCCCAGTAAAGCTGCATACTGAAACAGGCAGCAGGCCAAGCCTTGTTTTAAAGGTGTACCAGTATCTGTGGTTTCCTAAATGATGTACTGATCCATTTTACCTGTTTTGAATCAATTCTGTGGCTGTCAAAGAAAGGAGCCAACGCTCCATTTGGGGCTCTTGTTTGCGAGCCTGTCCATGGCCACGTGTGTAGCTGGAGTTTATGTGTTTTCCCTGCTGTGTGATATTCCCAGGATAACAAAATCGTCTTGAAGCTCATCTGTCCATTTTCAGGTTGATGGATGCTCAAATGGTTCTAGTTTGGTGCGATTGGTGTCACGGGCACACCTCTTTGCAGGAATTTTTCTCAGGTGTACTAGGTGATGCCCAGGTGTTGCCCAAGGTAGTGGTGTCTATTCCACTCGCTCAGCCAGCTGTGAAAGCCCTCCACAATCCTGGAAGGCCCCTGCACCATTCAACTTGAACATTTGGCCATCCTGGTGGTGTGGGAAGCTATCTGACCCTGGTTTCTAATGCAGTTTAGTGGTTTTCATTTGTTTGTGTGACCATTCATGGTAGTCTCTAGGAAATGCTTGTCTATGACATTTGTCCATTTTGGGCAGGAATAGCATCTCTTACTAACTCCCAGTATTCATTTATATGTTCTGGATGCAAACTTGGTTTGTTTTGTTACCTTCCTACATCTCCTTCTATTTTGAGGCTTGTCTTTTCACTTCCTCTATGAAGAAAGTGGATTCAACCAAGCATGCTGGTCAACCAAGCATGGAGCAGGTAGTACCATAATGTTTACTATTGAAAAAATGTGCATGTAAGTGGGTCCACGCAGTTCCAATCAATATTGTTCAAGGGTCAACTCTGTAGATCTTGATTTATGTGGGTCTCTTTAAATAGCTCAATACAGGTTTATTGTTTTCTCCATCAATGGCTTGTGTTATTTTCATTTGATATGATACAAAGTGGGCTTCCCTGCTCAGCTGGTAAAGAATCTGCCTGCAATGCAGGAGACCCCAGTTCAATACCTGGGTCGGGAAAATCCCCCTGGAGGAGGGATAGGCTACCTACTCCAGTATTATTGGGCTTCCCTGGTGGCTTAGTTGATAAAAAATCCGTGTGCAATGTCAGAGACCTGGGTTCGATCACCGGGTTGGGAAGATCCCCTGGAGGAGGGCATGGCAACCCACTCCAGTATTGTTGCCTAGAGAATCCCCATGGACAAAGGAGCCTGGCAGCTGCAGTCCATGGAATCTCAAAGAGTCGGACATGACTGAGCGACTAAGCACAGCACATGATCCAAAGTTCTTTATGTTTTTATTACTGTGTAAGTATCATTTTCTTACTGATTGCTGCTATATGGTTGATGGAAATGCTCTAACTTTTTGTATGGTTGTAATCTGCAAATTTGCTAAGCTTCTTCATCCATTCAAATAATTTACCTGTAAATTCTTTTAGATTGTCCACACAAAAAATTATATTATCTGCAAATAGTGACTGTTTTGTTTCTTCTTTTTCAATATTTGTAGCTTTTGTTCTTTTTCTTGTCTTACTGCACTGGCTAAGATGTATGATAGAAGTTGGGATAGAAGTAGTAATGGATGGCACCCTTGCCTCATTCTTAATTTTAAAGGGAATGCTTTCAATATTAAGTGTGTGACATTTGCCATACATATTTTTGTAGATACCTTCTTTCATGATAAGAGAGTTTCTTTTTATTACTGTCTTGCTAAGCATTTTTAGCATGCATGGATTTTTTTTTTCCCAGGGAGAATACTTAACTTTTGAAACATTTTATGTATGAGGATGTCTCATGTTTCCCATTATAAATTATACTTTAAGTATCAAACTTCTTAATCATAGACTTTCTCTCCTTAAATCTTTGTAGACTTGACTCCATTATTTATTGAAAATAAAACAGTGCAAGTATTTAGAAAGTGAATTCATTTGTTCCTTATCATCTGGGTAGAGTTTTATTGTTGCTCTCAATCTTACCCAAAATATTTGAGCTGGTAGGGTATCAGTTCTTTGTCAAAGAAGATTTTTGTGGGAGCTATGTATTAAGAGTCTTCTCTGAAAAGAAAATTTGACCAAATTCAAAAGCCGTTGTCAGTTTGTTTTCCCTGAGAAGAAGGGATGTTGAAAGAGACAGACTTTGTGAGCTTGAGACCACTGGTTGGGGCACAGCTGTTAACTGATGGTAGAAATAATTTTAACAGTTAATTTGATTTGCTAGCAGTGAATACTTGGGATGGAAGATGGGACAGCACTGGCTTTTGGGACATG